>CM052888.1:11828077-11872504 GCA_028534135.1 Potos flavus
GGTACTCATCTCCTGACAAACCAGGCCACGCTCTGTCAGGAAACCGGGGGGCTGCTGGGGCATCCCATATACCCCCTCTGGTAGGGACTGGGCTTGGTGCTCATGCTGGGAGGAAATGCCAGAGCTCTCCGGCGCGTTCCCCCTCTCCTCGGGCTCATCATAAATACTGAGTATACTAAACAACTCCTCGTCTTTCTCTCTACTCATGCTCTCCGATCAGTGCCGTCCTTGAGCCAGCCGGTTCTAGGGCTATTCCGACGGCGGCTGGGCGGCCGGTTCGTCCTGAGCCCCTGCAGCAAGAGAGAACAGACGCAGATACGCGGATAGGCCCTGCTGGGGGTCTCTTTGCAAGTGTCTGAGAACACCTGTGTTGGTGAGAGGATTCCAAAGACTGGTTGAGGACCAGTGTTTTATCCTACATGTTGGCAGTGATGGTGTTAAGGGCGAAAGTGCCACACAGACGTTTTGAGATGTTAGTAGCAGGTGTTACGTTTTTCCTTCCAGACACACAGATGACATTTCCAGTCCTACAAAATCAAAGTCACCCTTTAGTCTGGCATTGTATGTCTCCATGGAGTACTCATCCCCAGTGTGAACATGGGGCAACTCCTCTCGCATCACAGGCTCTTTCCCTGCCTTGAGGGGGCAGCGTGGAAGAACCCGGAGGCATGGGGCAAACATGAGGTTCAGTTTGGATGGAGCGAGGCCCCGCCACAATGGAGAGGCTGGCTGGTGGGGATACTCGGTCTCTCCTACCCTACGGGGTAATTCTGAGAAATGAATGGCATCGTGCATGTAGAATACTCAGAATTCTGTACTAGCAGCAGCCCCTGTCAACGGCAGCGAGTGCATTCATCTGTGGACTGTGCCGGGGACCAGAGCTTTGAGGACGTAAGGCAGACCACGTGCCTTCTTCCTGCAAGCCTTCCCAACGGGGATCCCCAGAAAGGGCCTGGGGAGACCCAGTGTTCCACAGTAGAGCACAGAAGCCCACAGACAAAATGAGGGGGGCGGCTGGGGAGGGGATCTTCCCCAGGAAACCAATGCCTGCCAACCAAGCTCAGTCCTTGCTCCGAGACCCCACGCTCCCCACACGCGCCGGCAGTTACCCCAGAGATGATGTCGGGCAGCTTTATCACCAGACTCCGCTACTCTGGATGCCTCGAGCTCTCTCGCTCCGCGTCTGGCCTTGAACCAGACACTTGACACCGCTGATCTCACTGCACCCTCCCCACATTTTACGTATTTTAAAAACTGAAGCTCAGGTGAGCAAATAACTAAAAAGCACAGGGAAAAGGTTAAAATCCACCCCCTCCTCCCCACCTGCCCTGCCCAGGTCTGGCTCTGAACAGTCTCCTCTCCCGCCTCCCATGAGAAGGAAGACAAAACACCCACTGAAGGTACAAAGGCCATTGCCCTCTGACCTAACACTGAAGTCCAGGCAACAAGAGGTTCCAGCCGCAGCGCTGGCTGTGACAGCAGGTGACTGGACAAAGCCTGCGCCCACAGGAAGGGACTGGTGACAAACCCCGCGGCCACAGGAAGGGACCGGTGAAACGTTATAGGACGTGCATCTCCTGGAATACGAGGCCACTGTGAAAAATAACAAGGACACAACTTGGAGGACCAGGAAAATTTCAAGGTGGGTCAATGAGAGGAGGGGTGGATCCAAGGTTCAGAACAAAGTGCCTAATATGCAGCTTTGGTGTAAAAGGAGGATGGCCATTAGAACCTATCTTTGCATATGTTTGTATGCACAAAAGAACCTAGGAAGAGTAGTTGCCTTTGGAAATGCAAATTGCCACGCGGGCAAGAAGAGCGGGAGGAAGATGGGTCTTTGCCCAACTTGGGATAGTTTCTGCACAGATGTGGCTCTTTGAACCTAAATTTAAAATTGCTAGACCTTGAGTCTTTTTCTTGACCAAATCCTTCTTTCTCATCTTCCCCCAAAGGACAACTTGGGGTCCTCGTGATGCCTAGGTACCTGTTTAAATAATTTAACAAATTCACCCTGACACACATCAGGCTCCTTGAAGTGGGCCAAGGTGCAGAGCACACACACACCCCCAGCCAGTGTGGTGAGGATGGGCAGGAAGGGACGGGCAAGCAGCCCTCAGGTGAAGCTTAAAGGCAGTGAGGCCATTTAGCCAGGATCTCACAGATGAAGAGGATTTCACCCTAAGAGTAAGACAAGGCTTTCTAGAAAGAGCAGAGGGAAAAATAAAAATCAACATCACTGAACCCCCCCTCTGCTCTCTCCCCAGAGCTGGAAATGCAGAGACCCCTCCCCTTACCGGGCAACTCCTGTGCAAGCTTCAGTACAAAATGTTATTGCTTAGGCGGGGGTGGGGGGAGGGGGTGGGAACGGGTCCCTCTTGCCTGCAAGTCAGGCCCTCACCAATCCCCCCACTGGCAGGAAACTCACCCCTGAAGGCAGAAGGTCAAACCCGGAGAAGGGAAGGCAGCAGAACTGAGACCTAACCCGTGCTGGGACCCTCCCTCCCGCACCCAGGCACAGCCTCCTCCCCTGCAAGGCTGCTATTGTTAAACCTTAGCCTAATTGGTAATCAAGCCCTGGGTCAGAACCTGGGGCAGGTGTCTTCCGGGGCGTGGCCACCACCTGCCTCTTCCAATTAGCCCCCCCGTGTCCTTGGGAGAGGGATGGGATGGGAGTCTTCCAAGCAAAGTCACGGGGAGGAGGCAAGATGGAGTGAGAACGTTTTAAGGGCTAAGTCTTAGGATCAGGCTCGGGCCGGCTCCAAGAGCCAGTGTTTGTGAAGAGACGGACAGCTGCTCGAGCTGTCCCCAGGAGGGGGTGCAGATCCTCATCTCCGGGTGCACCCCCTTAGGGTGAAGCCTGGCTTGGGCTGAGGCCACTATGGGCTACGGTGGGAGGGGAGGGGGGCCACCCCCGCTGCCCTGAAGGAGCCTGGCTCTGTGACCCTTCATCTTTCACCAGTGTCTCCGAAAGGGAAGACCGGGAGGACTTTCTCCTCAGTGGCTGTCTCACCAGGCGTTCTCAAATTTGAGCACTCATCTGAATCCCCTGGAGTGTAGGGCCCACCCCAGAGACCCTAATTCTGTCAGCGTGGGGTGGGGACCCAGACTGTTTCCAACAAGCTCCGGGTGCCCCATCTGAGAACCCCGGGCAGCCCCTCTGTCTGGTGGTCCCCTCCTGCAGGAGTCAACAGGAGGTGAAGCGGGATCCCCTCCTGCTCTTCTCCCCCCAAACCCCCACTGTGTCTGGCCCACCCCTCCCACTGAACACACTCTGTCTTTTACACCGGTTCCTTTCTTCCTTCTTTCGAAGGAGAACTCCTGAAATGGCTGCTGCATACAGAGAAATCTTTTACTACCCCTCATCTCTCATCTCCAAACTCTCTGTCTCTCCCTCTCTCGTTCCCCATCATTTATGCACCCCTCGTCCCCAAAACTTTTATGGTTGCCTGTGGCCTTCCAGATAATGCCTGGCATTTCCTTGGCCTGGTATTTAAGATCTGTCCCCTGCCAGGCCCAGCCCATTCTCACTTTTCCCCTGATTGTACCCGACTCCCAAAGAACTTGACTGTACCTTTCCACCCTCATGCTTCTCTCATGCTGTTCCCTCAACCAGGAATGTTGTTCCTTGTCCACTCACATATCACATTTATAATTCCCAGTACTCCGAACACGTTGCCAAAGACCAGAGGCCAGGCTAACACCTGGCCCGAGTCCTTGGGGAGCTCCGATGTGTGACGGAGGGACAGAGGGCTATTGATAGAATTCCCCAGCTGACCCATGATCCATTTTTGGCGAGTTAGTCCCTTTTTTGATTCTTACAGGAAACACAAGAGTGAGGCAGGGATTTTATTCCCAGTTTGGAAATACAAGAATTAATTCGGGGGGTCAGAACCTCATGGAGACGTATCCAGGATCTTGCTGAACAGGTGAGAAGAGCTAGGGTCCAAAGCCAGGCCTACGTGATTTTTAAAAATATGTTTGTGAGGGAGCTGTACTGAATCATAGGGGTTCTTTCTCTGTTCTGCCTATGAATCCTTTGGCAGAGCATATGCCCTGACTGTGTCTCCAGCCAGTCTGGGGCTGTTGTTCGAGCTCTCCTAATGGTGTCTGTAGAGGAACAGAAGTTCTTAATTTTAATTTAGTCCAGTTTATCTAGTCTTTTAAGGTTAGCCCCCCCCCCTCTTTTTTTGAGTCCGATTTAGGAAGTATCTCATATTTCCTCAATATTCCTCAATATTCTCAATATCATGATGATATGCTCCTTCGTTTTATTCTAGAAGGCTATTTTACCCTCCGCATCTAAATCTATGAAGTTTACGAACTTGGCAATATCTAGAAAGTGTTGCAAGGAACACAGAGGGTCCAGGACACAGGCCTGGGCCCCTCAGGGGCAGCCAGCCCGACCCTCCAACTGTCCTGATCTGAAGCCCAGGCCTGCCACTTCTAGGCAGCATGAGCTTTGACAAGTTGCCAGCCGGTGTCCCAGTTTTCTCCTCTGTGAAATGGAGAGGACAAGATGACATCCTTCCTAATGCTGGGGTCAGACCTGGAGGTTAATAGGGCTTTGATGAGGCCAGGTTTCAAGCAGAGGCCCAGTAAGGGTGAGCAATTCTTAGGGGTCTGAGGAAAAGGAAAGAAAAAGAGGTGAAAGAGGCTAGTGGAGGACCCCTGTGCAGGGAGGCAGTCCAGAAGGGGCACAGGGTCTGGGTCATAATGAGCTGCATTGCAGGGCAATGGCTGCGCATTTCGGGGTCATCACTGTCTGTTTTCAGCTGCCCTGAGAGGGAAGTTACATTTAAGGAAAATGAGGTTCAGAGAGCTTAAGTAACTTGGTCAAGATCACACGGCTACGAAGGGTTGGAGCTGGGGTTTGAGGCCAGGTTCACACAACCCCACATGGCGCTCCTGCAGGCTGCAGGGAGATGGAGGATGCCAGGAACAGGGGGCCACTTGGAGGGGCAGCTTCTGTGCATTCTTCGGCCAGGCCCTGGAAGGCCAAGATTTGAATTGTTAGACATTGAAAAGAACACAAATGGGAGTGCTCAACTGAGACATTTGAACAAAAGAAATGCAGCAGCCTCTGAGGGATGCAGGGTCAAGAACGCTGGTTCTCAAGCCAGGGGCAAGTTAAAGTAACCTGGTGCTCAGGTATCTCTGCCCTCCCCAATCCTATCAGCACAGCTGTGCCTGGCTTCAGGATGTTCCAGAGCTCCCCCTGTGATCCCACGGTGAGCTAAGGTTGGAAATCACTCAAGAAGAGGGTTTTGCAGAGAAGGGCAACAGGCCCATAGTGTTCATGAGAGAGTAGAGGGAAGCAGGTGGGAAATACGCAAGAGGCTGGGGAGGGAGGGACAGAAGTGACAAAGGAAGACCCCTGTGGCCTTGGGAATGGTTGAGGTCAAGGGCACAGAAGGAGTTTAGTTTAAGATGGAACGGGTAAATGACCACAAAAGGAATTTATAACCTAGATGGGGAAAAGACAGTTTCGACCTATTGTCCCTCAGCCGTGTCTATGGATGGAGGCGCCCATCTTGAGCCCAGGCTGTACCAGGGTTGGTGGCCAACAGGTGGGACCAAAAATGTGTGAACCAGGGCACTGGAGCTTCCAAGCGGAGGAAACAAACTTGTTCTGGGACCTCAATCAAATGCACCCGTGCACTCACCCACTCACCCATCATCTTTCCCTCCAAGTGGCCGGTGAGCACAATTTGATTGCACCCCTGTTGCCCTGGGCTCTGAGGACACAGGGCTGAGACCACAAACCTGGCCTTGACTCTTGTGGCTTTCAGTCTTTGGTGTGAAACCGTCAGTTGAATTGTGAATTACAAATCAGACTGGAAAGTCACATGATGGAGTTAGGGAGGGTGTGACAGGCCAGCTCTGAGAAGGGAGACACATCAGATGTGAAAGGTCATGAGGGGTCAGTGAGGTCTTCAACATGAAGGATCAGAGGCATTTGTGGGGGAGGTGGGATGGAGGAGAGTGGGTGGGGAGCGCCAAGGGGTTCTGAGCTGGGGGAGACAGGATCAGCCTTGTGTTTTGAAAGGACTTGGTCTGCTCTTGAGTGGATAGAAGGGGCCAAGACCGGAGTCTGGACACCTGTTAAAAGTTGCCCAACATTAGTAGTCATCAGGGAAATAGAAATGAAATCCATAACAAGATACCACTTCACACCCACTAGGATGGATAGAACAACAACAAAAACTACAGCAAATAATAAATGTTGGTGAGGATGTGGAGAAACTGCAATGCCTGGGCACTCTTGGTGGGAATGTAAAATGTAAAATGGTCCAGTCCCTGTGGGAAAAAGTTTGGCAGTTCCTCCAAAAGTTAAACACAGAACTATCACATGACTTAGCCATTCCACTCCTAGGTATATACCCGAGAGAACTAAAAACAGAGGCTAACACCCCGAGTGTCTGTCAACAGATACATGGATAAGCGAAATATGCTATATCCATACAATGACTTATTAGTTGCCGATAAAAAGGAAGTACCGATTCATGCTACAACGTAGAGGAACCTTGAAAACATTACATTAAGTGGAAGAAGCCAGACACAAAGGTCACATATCGTCTGATTCCATTTACATGAAATATTCAGAATAAGCAAACCCGTAGAGACAGAGAGCAGACTAGTGCTTGCCAGGCGCTAGGGATGGGAGACTGATTTCTTAATAAAGGGTTCCTTTTGGGGTGATGAAAAAGATCTGAAACCAGACAGTGGTGATGGATACACAACACTGTGAATGTACCTAACGCTACTGAATTAGACACTTTGAGAAGTTAAAGTGGTCAATTTTATGTTATGTGTATTTTACCACAATAAAGAAATAAAAACTGTCATCGTGTCATGAATTAGAGGCCTTGCAGGTTCCCACAGCATTTTTTCCTTCCTTTATCCAGCAAACACCAGGCAGTTTAGCTGGTGGTTTTCTTAACCTCCCGGAGAAGAGCCAGCCAGTTGCAGGTGCCCCTGCCCCTAGACACCTTGGCCAGCTTGGGGGCGGGGACGGTGCGCAGCAGCACGGGGGGGGGGGGGGAGGCGGGGGGGGGCAGACACTGAGGTCAGAGAGCTTCAATCATCAGAGCTGGGTCTCAAACTTCAGCCTCCAGATTTTTATTTGCGAGGTGGAGCGCCCTCTGGTGGGCAACTGAAGAGCAACCAAATTCTAAGACCTTTGCGCTCATAGACCAGTGTGCTTGATGGCGGTGTTCGTGCGAGGGCTCCCCAACCCCGGGAATTTATTTCTCCCTCAGCATGAGAGCCTCCCGGGAATTCACCTGGACACCCACTGTTGATTAAGACGTATAAACCATATAAACACAGGCACGAACCACTTCTTCCCTTTCTGACTTGCTAACATCTGCTCAACTGAAATGTTTCAACCAACAAGGTTCTGCCTAGCCCGACGAGCTGCCCCCACTCACCCCCACTCCCACTCCGCCAGTGACTTCGTGGTCCACAGGGTAAGGTCGTAAAACAGCAACTTCAGGTAGAGGGCTCAGAGAGCGGGTGGAGGACACGGCGCGGGGCACCCAGTGCTGGCTAAGGGGACCAGGGAAGCCAGCAAGGCTGGTGTGGTGTGTGGCTGAGCTCAGTCTGAAGGCAGGGAGAGCCCTCTGGGCAGAAGGGATACGACAAAGCATGGCTAGGCTCCTGCTCCCTGCACTCTCTTCCCCCACTGTCATGGGGAGGCCAACTCACCATTCTTTACTATGTGCCCACCCCCGGAGAGCCCGGGCTGTGGACCCCATTTCCCTCATCTGTTGTTCTTCCTACCCACCTTGCACCCGTGGCCCTGCGTGGAACGCTTGGCTTTTGTGGAACGCATTCCGATTTCCGTCCTGGATCCCCCTCTTACCTTCCAAGGCATCATCCTTAAGCAAAACCCCTGCCCTTGACTCTCGGGCCCACTGGCAACTGCCCCCACCCCCACTCCAGTCTTCCACAGCGGCTCTACTTAGGAGTTTACAATAAGCGCCTCTAAGATTGCCCGGTGGGAGAGAGGGGAACGCGGCAGGCGTGACGGGTCGAGGGGATCTACTTCTTGAGAAGTTTGCAATGCGCGGGCCTAAGCGTTCCAAGGGTCCTTCGGACCCCGCCCTGCCTGGTCTAAGGTCGGGTCCACCCCACCCCCACCCCGGGCGGATCTCCGGGAGAGTTTCCACCAAGAGCTCGGACCCAGCAGCCCCAGGACTCTGCTCCAGGGATACCCCCGGGATCAGGGCAGGGAGGAGCCGTCCCACCGCCAAGGGGCCCAGCCTCACAGTGGCGGTTCTGAGGAGAGCGGGCTGGGCGTCTCGCGCCCTGCAGGGAGCGAACCGACCGCCGGGGACAGCAGAGGGCCGAGGCTGGCGGCCACCGGCTGCTAATGGCTTCTAGGTCGCAGGGCTCTGGACGCGCGCAGGCCCAACGCCCCTGCCCCCTCTCGCACAGAGACCAAACAGTGCCAGGGCGGGAAGGCGCGCGCCCACGCCGGCCGGGGAGTGAGGCGGCCGCCGAAGGCCGTCACCTGGCTCCCTACGCCGCGCGCGGTGGCCCAGGGCGGCTGGGATCCAGAGCCTCCGGTCCCCACGCTGGAGCACGTGGGCCAAGGACTCGCAGGCCAAAGGAGGGTGGCCGACACGCGGAACGGGTGGCCCAACTACCCCTTACCGTGGCTGACTGGACGAAGTCGGCCGAGCAGCGTGGGGTTTCCTGGAGGCTGGGCTTCGGCTGAGCACGGGTGGGATTTCGGTGGCCGGCAGGAAGTGGGAGTCACACTGCAGGATCGCCGGAGCCACCCGGGGCTGGCAAGCAGTGGCAGGGAGGGCTGGAGCAGCAGGGAGGCTCGGGCGCTGGCAGCCGGAGGACAGGCAGAGGAGCCGGGGCCCAGCAGAGCGGGCTCGGGCCCAGGGCTAGAGCCCCGGGAGCCCCGGCATGAGTTGGAGTTGCTGGGGACCACGTGGTCTGTGCAGCGCCCGGGCCTGAGAGCTGGGGGAAGGGACTGCAGGGAGCTCTCCCCGCCGGTAGACTGGGGACTCCGGATTACCGAGGTTGGCCTCATCTCCCGTTCCCCAGCATTGGTCAGACCTGGCCTGTGGGAGGCGAAGGGCATCCTCAGTTCCCTATCAAGAGACAGAATAGCACAGAGTGGGGCTGTGGTTGGGGATAGTGGGGACCTCAGAGGTCGAGGTTCAGAAGCCTCTTCTAACAACCCCAGCCCCGGTGCCAGGAGGAGAGGGATACCAGCCCAGGAGTAGCTGTGCGGGGCCTCTCGTTCCCCCAGATGACACCAGAGCCTTGTCCTGCTTTGGCCTTTCTCCCCAGGCTGTCCTCTTACCTGCTGGGTGCCTGTGGACAGCCACATTTTCCTCCGACCTGGATGTGGCAGTTTACCCTCCTGACCTGGACAGGGCAGACCAGATGTTCCCTGAGGCTCTTCCAGTGTGACAGGCCAGGCTGGACGGGTGTGCTGTAGGGACAGAACACACTGACTGGGACTAAGGGAGAAAGGCTTCATTTAATCCTGGCCCTTCCAGGCCCACAGCTCCAGTTTAGAAAAAGAGAAGAGCTTTTGTGAGGGGACAGAGGTCTCCAGGGCCATGGCTCCTTTGTTCGTGGTAAGGCTTCCATTGGACCCAGGTAGCTCTGGGCTGCAGTAATGAGCACTGAGGATATAAGATGGCGGGACTACTGGGTGATGGAGCTGTGACTTCATGAGGTTCTGCAGGTATCTAACTTTCTTCCTCCTCTTGTACTTAGGATCTGAGCAGAGGACCTGTCCTGGACAGTAACAAACCTACAGAGAGGGAGAAAACCCTCAGGGACCATGTGGATGGGAAGAGCCTTGAATTCTGGGACCAGCCCTTACCCTGCACTAACAAGAGCCTGAGACCCAGAGAGAGACCATGGTCACATAGGATACTAGTAGCAGATCCCAGATAGTAGGTTCTGTCCTTAGTGGTTCTTGACCCTCCCAGAATCCCCACCTTGGTCTTGCCATGGCAGAGAAACTGCCAGACCCTGCTGGGAGCCAGGACCAGGACTAGTTGGGTTTCTACCCAACTGCTCATGGACCAGGATGGTTTGAGGAGTGCTGTGATGTTGTAGCCTGGGTAAGGGGACCACATTAGCAGCCGATTTGCTGTGTGACCAGAGGTAGTGCCATCCATCTCTGGGCCTGTTTCTAAGTAAATGAAGGATTTGGACATCATGGCCTGGGGCACTTTTGGGTCTTAGTGTGTCATCTGGAACTGCCAGAGGGGCAGGATCAGATAGTGGGAAGAAAGGCCATGCTCCTTCCTATGTTCTGGGGGCTCTAGGGTCTGGCCTCTACCCCTGCTCTGCTCCCAGGAGCCTGGGGGCAGAGCAGTGGGACTTACACACAATGGCATCCCCCCGACACTCTGCTGGGGTCCTATGCCACATCATTCGCTTTCTAACAGGAATGGTTCCCTTGAAATATTCAAGATAGCATCCCTAGCCAACGCTGGTTGCTTGAGCTACAGAACATGCAGGGGCAGGTGTCAGTGGCCTATGGGAGTGTACAGTCTCTGCATACATAGGGTACATTATGTGTGACTATGCATGTCTATGGGACGGTCTGTGGAAGAGAGGTCTGAGGGCTCCCTGTGTATGACTGTGTGCATGTTTCATTTTCAATCCTTAGAGGACTGAGACTGAACATCTCTTTATTATTTTGATATTTTTTTAAAAACTGCCTGCTGATGTCATTTTTCTGGATTTTATTACTTTTCTCTTGATTATAAAACCTATCTTTACATATTAAAGATTTATAAACTGCACAAAGGTATTTCCACTTCTTGTGCTTTATCTTTTAACTTTATTTGGGATTATTAAGAACATAAATATTTAATTTTGAAAAGTCAGTGTATAGATACTTTCCCTTATGGTTGGTTTCTAGCTTTCATATGGTGCGTAGGATAGGTTTTCTCCCTTCCATGAAAATAAAAAATTTACTCATCTTTTTTAAGGAAATCTTTATTGTTTATCCTCTTTACAAAAGTGATACATGCTTGGTGTCCAAAATGAAAGGGCAGTAAATTTAGGTAGAGTGAGGATCTTCATGAGTCTTCCCATCCAAGAACAAGGTTTCCCTCTCTCCCCACTTATTTTTCCTTTTGTGGCCCTCAGTGGAGATTTCTTTCTCCATATAGATCCTGTGTAATACTTTTTATTCCTAGGAGATCCACTTTTCTAGATGCTGTTGGGAATGGGATATTTTCATCATATTTTCGAATTGGTTGTTGGTATAAGACAAGCTATTTATTTTTGCTTGTTACTTTTTCACCAGTCATCATTCCTGATTTTAAAAGTAAGATGGAAAAGATGTGTTTCCATGGGAAGATGCCATATTCACTTCCCTCAAGGTTTTCCACCACAGTGAATCTGATGATACTTGATCCATTTCATTAACTTTGAGAGTTTTCTACATCCTTCTCATTAGGATTTTCCTTCACTATGGACACTCTGATGCTGAGTAAGTTGGAAGCTAAACCTGAAGGCTTTCCCACACACATTACACACGTAGGGTTTCTTCCAAGTATGGACGGTCTGATGTATAATACAGTCAGAACTATAGCTGAACCCTTTGCCACACTCCACACATCTAAAGGGTTTCTCCCCAGTGTGGCTTCTCTGATGCCGAATTAAATGAGCATTAACATGGAAGGCTTTTCCACACTCCTTACATTGAAAGGGTTTCTCTCCAGTATGGATCCTCTGATGTACAATATAGTCGGAACTACAGCTAAATGCTTTTTCACATTCCATACATTTGAAAGGTTTCTCCCCAGTGTGTATTCTCTGATGCCTGGTTAGTTTGGCATTGATACTGAAGGCTTTCCCACATTCCTTACATTGATAAGGCTTTTCTCCAGTATGGATTCGGTGATGATCAAGCAGATTTCTTTTAGAAGTAAAGCATTTCCCACACTCGTTACATTCAAAGGGTTTCTCCCCAGTGTGAATCCTCTGATGTTGCATTAGTTTTGCATTAACGCTGAAGGCCTTTCCACACTCACTGCACTCATAGGGCTTCTCCCCGGTGTGGATTCTCAGATGCTGCCGCAGCTGGGAGTTACACCTGAAGGCTTTCCCACATTCGTCACACCCATAGGGTTTCTCACCGGTGTGGATTCTCTGGTGCTGGATTAACTTCCCTTTGACACTAAAGGCTTTTCCACATTCGGTACACTCATAGGGTTTCTCGCCTGTGTGGATTCTTTGATGCTGAATGAGTTTTGCATTATTACTGAAGGCTTTTGCACACTCCTTACACTGATAGGGCTTCTCCCCAGTGTGGACACTCTGATGTTGCCGCAGCTGGGAGCTGCACCTGAAGCCTTTCCCACACTCATTACACTCATAAGGTTTCTCTCCAGTGTGGATCCTCTGATGTTGAATTAATTTTGCATTCACATTGAAAGCTTTCCCACAGTCATTGCACTCATAGGGCTTCTCTCCAGTGTGGACCCTCTGGTGTGTGATGTATGCAGAACTGCAGCTGAAGCCACTTCCACACTCCTTGCACTGATAGGGCTTCTCTCCTGTATGGATTCTCTGATGCCGACTTAGACTGCCGTTCACGCTGAAGGCTTTCCCACACACCTTGCACTGATAGGGCTTCTCCCCGCTGTGGATTGTCTGATGCGTGATATAATGGGAACTGTAACTGAAGCTTTTCCCACACTCCACACATTTGAAGGGTTTCTCCCCACTATGAAGTCTCTGATGCCAAATTAATTTTGCACTAATGCTAAAGGCTTTGCCACACTCCTTACACTGATAGGGCTTCTCCTCAGTGTGGCCAGCTTGATGCTGAGAGTTACACCTGAAGGTGTCCACTAATTCTTCACATTTAAAAGGTCTTTCCCCAGAATTCATAATTTCATGCTGAGTAAGTTTTGTGTCAAAGCTGAAGGCTCTCTCCAATCCTATACATTCAGGAGGCTGTTCTCCAGTGCTGACGGTGTGACACTGACCCAAGTTTGGGCTCTGACTAAAGAAACACTCCTCCACAGGGCTGGTGTCGTCTTTCACTGTTCCGTCAATGACGCTGTTTTCTTTCTTCACACCTCCTACTAAATGGACTTCCCGGTGTTTCTCTAGAACACAGGCTTCTGAAAAGTCTGTTTCCTGGGAAAAGTCCCTCTGAAGTTCCAATGATGTATTATGTTTTTCTTCATACATTTCCTTTGTCAAATTATTGTCAGTTTGGGTATCAATATCTACTATTAAAAAAACAAAACAAAACATAAAATATGTAAGAATCATGTTGGAGAAAAGAATATGGTAAAAAGAATAAAGAATCAAAAAAAAAGAATAAAGAATCATAGTTAATCAAGGGTCTCTTGAAAATCATCAAACTAGGTCAAAGAATCTAAGATTCATCCACAAGGCAGAGTAATACGTAGCTGGTAAAAAAAAAAAAAAAAAAAAAAGGAAGGAAGAAACAAATCCATATATGCCAATGTGAAAAGACATCCAAGGTACACTGTTAAACGGAAAAACAAGCTGACAAATGGATGTAAGGCAGACTCCAGGAAAAATAAAACGGGCCAATATATACTTACATATTTGTATGTGCATGCCTAGAAAACTGGAAGACTACACAAGAAACTGAGCAAATAAGTACAGGAAGTTTGGGACACTTTGTTTTCCAGTGTGCTTTATACACTTTCTGTACAGTTTTGAGCATGAACGATTTAAAACGATACCAACCTCTACACAAATAACCAGTAACATAAAGGTTAAGTGTGGCAGCGATGGAATAAAATCCTAGGGCTTATCTACAGGATGAGCATTCTTTCCATGACACCACACTTTACTATACTCTGCAGTTTTTTCTCTGCTATCTCCGTGTCCTTAAGTCCCTTGTTGATAAAAATGGAAACTGCTTAAGAAGGAAAAGGCACAGGATCCAAAAACATGTAGCAACACTGAGGATGGCAAGAGTTTGAAGCACCAGGAGGTGAAAGGGAAAGAACTTTGTTTCTCTTCTTGGAACTTAAACTCATGGCTTTCCAAAATTCCTCCTTCACCTTCTTTTCTCTCTGCCTAGAGAAGCAGTCTTTAGGCCCACTTTATCCCTTTGATCCATCTCTTCCCACCCCCTCCAGAACACTGCTGAACTCTCCTTGTCTTTCCTTCTTCCTCTTCCCTCAATCCCAAAATTGGTCAGTCCCTAATCTTCTTCTTCTTCTTTTTTTTTTTTTAAGATTTTATCCATTCATTTGACAAAGAAAGCACACAAGCAGGGGGAGAGGCAAAGGGAGAGGGAGAAGCAGCCTTCCCGCTGAGCAGGGAGCCTGACACGGGGCTCAATCCCAGGACCCCAAGATCATGACCTGAGCTGAAGGCAGGGGGACTGAGCTACCCAAAAGACCCTGTTCCTAATATTCTTTTTGGAATCCCTACAGTCCCAATAGAGCTAGGGATCTATCTTTGTTCCCAAATTTCTCAAAACTGACCCCAAAATGCTGCCTCTATTTTTCATCTCCCATCTCTCCTCAACCCCATGTAATAAGCCCTCTGCCCCAGGATTTCATTCTAATCGACCTCAAGAGACCCAAGTGACCTGGATTTCCCTAGAAATCATTTTCAAAACACTGTTGGTCTTTCCCTAATTATAAAAATAGTATTCATCCCTAATATCAGAAATGTACAAAGAAGAAAATTCAAGTTACGTGAAATAGGGGCGCCTGGGTGGCTCAGTTGGTTAAACAACTGCCTTCGGCTCAGGTCATGATCCTGGAGTCCCAGGATCGAGTCCTGCATTGGGCTCCCTGCTCGGCAGGGGGCCTGCTTCTCCCTCTGACCTTTCCCCTCTCATGCTCTCTCTCTCTCTCAAATAAATAAATAAAAATCTTAAAAAAAAAAAAAGATATGCGAAGTACAACCGTCTAACAACTACATCTAATTTTCTGCTGTTCTCTACTTCCCCAAAGATTTTGCTTACAATCATTTTTCTAAAAATGTTTTTATTCAAAATTGAAAATATTTTTCTTCCTTAACGCTAATAATGACAATTTTCCAGTATCTTTATATAGTCTGTAAAAATATTTTTTAAGTAGCATTCCATCCTGTAGAGGTATCTTAACTTAACCAGTTCTCTCTATACTGAATGTCTGTTGGAAATGTTATTTCCAATATTTTATTATATAAAATTATGATGGACTTTTGTGTATGTACATCTTTGTCTGTATCTCTGATTACTTTATTAGGATAGTCTAGGAGAGAATATCCAGACTATCAAGGACAAACTTTAAAAGGCTCTTGATATGTACTACTAAAGTACTTTCTAGAAAGACTATTGATTCACATTCATCTCCAAAAGTCTATTCCAGTTTGGTGTATTCTCTCCATCAATATAATTGTTCTCTGTATGAGCTATGGAAACTGAAAGAACTCTATGAAAAACTGCTTTTTGCTTATTTTCCTGCTTCCATTCTTGCTAGGACCTGTACCCCCATGTTGTACATGCCTTACAGTACAAATGATGTATGTCCTTCTTATAAGGGTCAAGGAGTTAGTGATTTTTTTGGTCTTCCAGAACAGGTGATAGCATCTAAGGAATGACCAAGCAGGGTTGTCACGTACCTTTTCTAGACCACTGACTCTAGACCTCTTGATACCAAAACCCCCTAGCTCCAGGCAATAAGTGCTTTATGGAGGACGACTGGGCACTTGTCTTTGTTCTGACCAGTTTCTGGGTGTCTGAAGAGGACACGTATACCGGACCCCAATCCTCAATAAAAACCTTAGACCCCAAGCAAAGGAGACACTCACTCTCTTTTCCTTTCTGAGTCTCCCAAACACACCATCTGCTATATTCTATCACTTATGCTATTCAATAAACTCTGCTCTGACTTCCTCCTGGCTTGCATTTGATTTCTATCCTGCTCAAAGCCCAGGACCCTCTTGGCTGGTCCTGCAGTACCCCTCCCCACCCGGGTCCTCGGACCCAGTGTACCTAAGTCAAGTGTGTTAGGTAGAACATCTCTGTTTTAATTTGTATGTGATTGGTTTCCACGAGGGTGAAGATTTTTCACATTAAAATCTGTACTTCTTATGTGGATCACACTTAAATTCTTTGCCCATTTTTCTTTACTAGCGACATTCTATTTACCAAATCCTACGGTGTGGCAGATGCTACCAGTTACTTAACCAATTCCATTCTCCCTTTCTTCCTTACTGACACATTTTCCAATTTTTTTGAGGTAGCAATAAAAACTACAGCTAAAAACTGTATTTTCCACACTCTTGCAGTAGGGGGGCCATAAGACAGTTCCAGCAAATGAGATTTAAACAGAAGTCACTGGATGGGCCTTCTGAAAGCTTTTGTTTTGTTTTGTTTTCTGAAAGTTTTTTTTAAAAGAGAGTCCACTCTGCTGACGTGGGCCTTGTGCCCTGTACCTACCTTCCCCTTCTGTCTCCCTAAAAGCCATTTGATTCCTTGCTCCAATTAACCCTCACACACTAATTAATGTATCCATTCTCAGCATAGATCATGATGGTTATTCAAAAACTTCAAAGACTTCAGGATTGTCTATTGACTACAGAATGAAATCCAGACTCCTTTGAGGAGCTCCACAACATCATTTCTTTTCCCTTCTATACGCAATGCACTTTAAACTCATTTTGCAAAACGTGTCTTCCTTGGTCAGGGATCATCTGGCTGAATGATCACAAGGAACAAAAATCCACTGGAACTATATTTTCATTTAAAAAAAAAATTTTTTTAAAGATTTTATTTATTTGACAGAGAGAGAGAGCACAAGCAGGGGGAGCAGCAGGCAGAGGGAGAGGGAGAAGCAGGCTCCCCGCTGAGATCATGACCTGAGCCAAAGGTAGCAACTTAACCAACTGAGCCACCCAGGTGCCCTGAAACTGTCTTTTTAGAAATAAGGATTCATTGAAAGGATACAGTGGGAAATGGGAAATCATCTGGCAACTACTCTGCTTAAGCCATCGAGCAGCTTGCTACTTAAAGTGTGGTCTAGGAACCAGAAACATTCGCAGAATCTGAGAATTAATAGGAATGCAGAATCTTGACCCTATGCCAGACTTACTAAATGACAGTATGCATATTTGCAAGACACCCAAGTGATTCATTTGCATATCGTTTGAGAAGCACTGAATTGAGAGCACTTTCTCCCACCTTATTTCCCACAGCTTACTATATAGCTGTCTCCTCCAAAAAAAAAATTAATAAAAACTAATACTTCATTGAGCACACACTACAAGTTAGGCACTTAATATGTATTACCTCATGTAATCCTCAACCCATAAGACCAGCACTATTCTCTCATTTTATTATCCTATTTTCAGGGATAAAAACACTGAATCTTAGAGAACTCAAATAACTGACCTGCTTAAAGTCACAACTAGGAAGTCATAACCAGGAAAAGCAGTTAGGATAGAACCTCAGGGAAGTCTACTCCAAAGACTGTACTTTTAAGTGCCAGGCTATTCTGCCTTTCTGTATAAAAAGACTGTTAATTCTCCATCCATCACATTAAGTGTACAATGCTTAGGAAGTGGCAAGGACCCAAAAACAGCATCCATTAATTTCATCTGAGAAAGGTAGAATTCCAAAATTAGGACTGGAAAGAATTAGAACGAGGTATTTGAAAAAAGATCTGTTCTTGGAATCAGAAAGAAACAACCAACTGCAAAAAGAGGTCCAACTGTACCCATCTCTATAAGTCATCAACATTTATTTTTTACTCTGTACAGCTGGCTCATAAATGTGGCATGCTTATATGCTGCTTAAGTTGACCTTCTTCTTAAAGAGTTACTTTCCCCCATAATAGGCAACCTGTATGTCCCTTACCAGTCCAGAGGCCCTGGGGGCCTGTTTCTGTTCCAGCCACCAGTGGAGATGGGCGCCCCAGCTCACCTGCTCCCTCTAGTTGTGAGATCACAGCAGGTTTGAGAAGCGAAAATCCTGTTTAGGGGAAAAGAAATAGGAGAGACAGGTGAATAATCTTCCACAGATGAGTTTTTAAGCATCTCCTCAGACTGTCTTGGCAATGGGAAGGCAAAATAAGAGTGCTACGGGATCCCATGCCTAAAGACTATGGGAAAGACAGGGGAGAGGGGGACAACTGGAAAGATGGGGGGCTTAGAAGGTATATGTGTGTGTGTGTGGGGGGGTGCCTGAGAATGTGTGGGAGGAGTTGAGAATGGCCCAGACTTGGGCCCAGAACACCTCAAGATACGCAGGTTGGGTGAGGGTGAACCCAAAGATAATGCTGTGTGAAACAGTAAGTTTCTTTTTTCCACACTGTATCCAAACCACAACTTCTAGAGGGTGGATAAAGAGTGCACACCAGTCCCGGCAAAGTCTTGTATTGGCCCAAAAAGGGCTTGAGGTTCACCCTTCTTAGAAACCCCTGACTCAGGGGGGATTAGGAATCTCAGCCCCTGGGGTTCCCACTCAGTAAAGGATTACCAGAGACCCCACCTGCAACCTGTTAGGGGGCAATAAGCCAGGAAACCCCAACTGGCAGAGTCCGGGTCCCAGGGGGAGAGAGGCCTTACCCAGGGAGGCCACATTCCCATAATTCTCCAGCATCACATCCCTGTACAGGGCCCTCTGTGCAGGGGACAGGCCATCCCATTCCGTCTGGGTGAAGTACACAGCCACGTCCTCGAAGGTCACCGACTTCTGAAACAACAGGTTCCTGCTGCCCTAGGGCCAATTCCATGGCTCAGGCCCTAAGTGAGGGGCAGAGGGCAGTATAAGGGCTTGGGGAGGGAGCTTGTGAAGAGCACAGAATTAATAACAAGGGGAAAGGTTTGAGAAATAGCACCTGGAAAGTAAATGATGGAGAATATCTGACTTCTCTCATGGCAGGGAACCTCATGCCATATTTTACGTTTATAAACGATACCCTAAGTTGGGATGACAGGAAGAAAATTCCCATAATCAGTTCCCCCAAAGCAACTCCACTGTTTCCATTAGGCCCCGACTTCAGTGGCAGATGCAGCTCAGGACCAACCCACCAGCATCCCCACTTGAGATCTTGGCTTCTCCATCCTGCTCCCCTCACTCCAGCCACCCCCGGAAACAGTCATGGCCTCCATCTGGTCCAGCCCCCGGCTGTCACTGCCGCTGCTACAAAGGGCGGTGTGGGTGCCTGAGCACCACCAGCAGCTCAGCACTGTCCTAACTAAGGTGGGGGCAGCGGCCCATTCTGCTTCCAGAGGTGTCTTGCTGAAAATCCAACATTTTCTGTTACCCTCTCCCATTCATGCCTCTCATCCTTTCCAGCTTTACCCAAGAACTCAGCTTCTCCAAGAAGGTTCACGAAAGAGGGGTGATCAGCCTTCCCGTTGGCCAGCTACTCGGCCACCCTTCCAGCTGATCCTCTTTGCATCCATGCTCAGCACAGGCTCTGCCATCAGGGCTGATGCCTCCCTTCTGGGCAGCTGTAGCCTCTGGTCGCTCTCTCTCTCTGCCCCCCTCAACAACCTTGGGCACACACTGGCAGGGATATGCCCTCAATTCCTCTCTGCCAGGATCTGTCTTGCTTCCTTCTACTGACCTCCATCCATCAGCAATTCTAGTCCAACCTCTGGGTGAGTCTGCAAGTCACTTATCTGTGACCTCGGATGGGTCACGGAACTTCTCTGAATAATATTAAATGCCTTCACTGCCGCCACCACCACCCTTTACCTTAGGAAGTTGGTGCCTCCTCCTGAACCCAAACATCCCCCACCATCTGTGCAGGAAACCTCAGCCAGAACCCTGGGGACTGTTCCTGACTCCTCCCTCTCCCTTACCCTACCCCAATCCTTTGACTCTCAACATCCTAAAGCTTTTTATGTTAAACATTACTTGAATTGGATTCTTTTTAACAACTGCTTTCCTTGATGAAGCCCACATCACACCTGGACCAATGGAATTTCTAAAGTGGTCAGCTTCTTTTTGAATCACTCCTAAAAATTATTCCCCACAAAGCCATCACAACTCTGACCATGTTAACTTCACGGGTCACACACGTCATAGGGATGAGCAGTGAAGAATCAAACACATGGGGGGGGGGTGGCACCTGGGTGGCTCAGTTGGTTAAGTGACTGCCTTCGGGTTATGATCCTGGAGTCCCCGGATCAAGTCCCGCATTGGGCTCCCTGCTCAGCGGGGAGTCTGCTTTTCCCTCTAACCCTCCCCTTCTCGTGCTCTCTCTCTTTCTCATTCTCTCTCTCAAATAAATAAAAGTCTTAAAAAAAAAATCAAACACTGGCTGTGTGACCTTGGGCAAGACCCTCTGCTCCCCATTGCCTTCGTGTCTTTTGTGGCAGAATGAGCACAACACAGCACCTTGCTCAGAGGGCGGGTGTCAGGACTAAGCAATCCACGCAAGTGCTTAGTGTGGTGCCCGCACTGCAGCAAGCCTCAAACAACGCTACTGGAGTTCCTGTGACTACCATTATTCCCAAGTAATCCATGGAGATCCATGGATGCACTTCAGGGCATCCATGAAGTCCCTGGAATTGTACGGAGAATGTGATTTGCATGCTTATTTTTCTGTGGCGGGGGAGGGTCCAGAGCTCTTATCAGAGACCTAAAGTTGGAGCCCCTGCACCCAAGCCCTGAAAGCCTCTCTGGGACACAGTGAGACATCCTGTCCCACAGGACTTTCTTTTTCCCTCTCCAGACCCCACTCTTCTCGTCTCCCTGCCCCCACCAAGTTAGAGGCACAGCCACCCTTTATGACGATCTAGTCCTACTACTCCTCTTCACCTACGGCCCGGTCCCTGGGCAGCCTAATCCTCTGCTATCCCCCTCCGTTGACACCCGTGCATGGAGCATCCTCCACGGCCAGCTTCCATGTTTCCTAGTCACCGGAGGAGCAAAGCACCTCGGTGTGCGAACACCTCACTCCTGCCTTCAGGGATGCTCTCTCCTGCTGCTTCCATCCCTTCACATCACCGCTCTTCTTACGAGTTCCAGGCGGAAGCGAGGAGGGCCCCTCCAGCTTCCACCACAAAGCTCACCAGCTTCCCTTCTCGGTTTTCTTCAGTTTGAAACTGTTCAGAGGAAGAGCTGAAGGAGCCACAGCTCACCTGGGGCCAGGCTGTCAAGAGCATGGCTGCCATCACCTGCTCTTCCTCTCAGAGAAGGGCTGGAGCTGAGGAAAAACAGAGAGAGAAGTGTGAGGTGAGCCCCGTCCCAGGAGGAACTACACAGCCCCTCACAAATGTGAGACGCAGGCAGCCGCTGTCCAGACAGGAGTGCAGCAGGAGCTGCCACACGGAGAAGGGGGTGATCCGTTCACTGGCTCAGTGCCCGGGGCCCCTCCCGGCCATGACACTGCTCACTGCCAGGAACCCTAGGATTTCACATTTCTGACACATACCACACACACCAGAGCAGACATAAAATGTATTCAGAGCCTAAAGCATAATAAAACAAAGACCCACATAGCAACAATTCAGCGTAATAGAGCATTACCAAGATCTTGGACTTACTTGTTTTTCTCTAAATAAGCAACACCCTCGAACCCTCGATTACACTGCAAGAAAAGCCAAGCTGGCAGGGCTGCGGCCCCAGCACAGAGACCTGAGTCAGGCCCCTGGGAGCTGGAGGACACAGCTGTCCCCCCATATCCTGCCTGCTCCCTCACACACCTGAGTGTCCTCAAGAGCCCCACTATCTCTGTAGAGATCTTGGGAAGCCAGCCCCCCGCATGGCGCAGGCTTACCTTTGAGGTTCCAGGCTGCCTCCTCATGTTCTCCAGCCCTCTGGTAGTGAAGAAGCCAGAGCCTCAGCTCCCTGAGAGAGGGGATCACTGTATCATCTAGGGTCCCAGGACCCAGCACCCCTTGTTCACTGTATTCAAAACATATGGACTGCTTATTTTTGGGTTTTTACGCTCCCAAAGTTAGTCTTGAAAATATGTGTTTTCCTAAAATATCATCTATGTTTTCTAGGATTTCGACTTGAGTGCAGAGTTGTGGAAACCACTGGTTCATGATTCTTTCCATTTCTTCCATATCCGGAGCTACTTTGCTTTTCCCACTTTTGTATACATGTGTTTTCTAGACCCCTTCCCCTTTGTTAATGTTACGAATGGAACGTGTCCCCCCAAGATTCATATGTTTGTTTGTTTGTTTTTAAAGATTTTATTTATTTATTTGACAGAGAGGGACACAGTGAGAGAGGAAACACAAGCATGGGAAGCGAGAGAGGGAGAAGCAGGCTTCCCGCTGAGCAGGGAGCCTGATGCGCGGCTCGATCCCAGGACCCTGGGATCATGACCTGAGCCGAAGGCAGATGCTTAATGACTGAGCCACCCAGGCACCCCCAAGAGTCATATGTTGAAGTCCTACCCTCCAACGTGACTATATTTGGATATAGAACCTGTGAGGAGGTAATAAGGTTAAACAAAGCCATAAATCTGGGGCTCTACTCTGATAAGGCTAGTGCCCTTATAAAAAGGAGGAAGGACACCAGAGTTCTTTTTCGACCACATGCAGACCCAGTGAGAAGACAGCCATCTGCAACCCAAGGAGAGCCCTCACTAAGAACCAAATTGTCTGGCACCTTAAACTTGGGCTTTCAGCCTCCAGAACTATGAGAAATAAATTTCTGTTGTTTGATCCATGCAGTCTATGGTATTCTGTTATGGTGGCCTGAGCAGACTAATAAAGCTAACTTGAACAATGGTTTGTCTACTTGAATGTTGTTTTATTTTTAAAAACAAATTTTTGTATTTATTTAGAATACCACTCTTTTTTATTTTTCCTTTTAGCTCATTACGCTCTGCTTTCTTTGTTTCTTCAGCTCTGTAAGAGCTACACCTCTGTGAGAGGTACACCTTCTGTTCCCCTCCAAATCCTCTGGTCTTAGTCCAGTGCCAGAGACTTTGATCGGCTTTGTGCACCACCCCACCACCCCACCAATGCATCCTCAAGGATCTATACCACATATGGCTGATTCCTGCCCTGGGGCTTCTCTGGCATCCTGTGGGGGACATCTGCAGTTACCTACGGACACCTGCAGTTACCTACGGACACCTGCTAGGTTCTGAAAGGCAGGAGTTAATGCCTGCGAGAACACCCATGACCAACAGGGGACAGAGGTCAGTGGATAAATATTTTCCCCTTCAGTCTCCTACGTGAGATTCCAAGGCTCCTCAATGATCCTGCAAGACTGAGCACCAGCCTGACAACATGCCCTCGTATTGGCTCTCCCTCCTGTTTTGCTCCCTTTGTCTTCCATTCTGCCCTTGGAATACGTTCCTGAGTAAACTGCCTGCACACAAACCTCTGTCCTGTGTTCTGCTTTTGGGGGAAGCTGGACTACAGAAGGCTTTCTTCTACCTTTTTTTTTTTTTTTTTTTTAAGATTTTATTTATTTATTTGAGATAGAACAAAAATGAGAAAGAGAGAAAGAGCACAGCAGGGAGAGCAGCAGGCAGAAGGAGAAGCAGGCTCTCCACTGAGCAGGGAGCCTGACGCGGGGCTCAATCCCAGGATTCCAGGACCATGACTCAAGCTGAAAGCAGACACTTAACTGACTGAGCCACCCAGGCACCCCTTTTTTCTACCTTCTTGAGGTTGCATGATTTATTCGTTTTCATTCTTTTCTATTTAGCAATTAAAATCTGTAGGCCCATAAATTTCCCCTTTGAATACACTATTTGCCACATGCCAGAGATTTTATTTTAATATTTCATATTTTAATTATGTTAATTACATTTTATAGCCTGTCAGCAACTCTGTTTTGTCTCCGACCACAGAACTGTTTAGGATAGTTTGTTGCTAATTTCTCTTTGTTCATAATTTCTGGCTTTATTGCATGGTGTTTAAATAACCTGATCTATTTACTTCTGCTTTACGCATTTTGAGGGCTTTTTCTGTTGGCTGAAGTGTGAGTAACTTACAAAGAAAACTTATTCTATGATAGAAGAACATATAATTCTATTTGGATCTAGTAAATCTACTCTACTCATTTTATTATGTAGATATTTCTCTGGCATCCATGATTACTTTTACCTAGTTAGACTGAGACAGCCAGTAAAGAGCAAACTCTCACAAAACACTGAGCCTGTATGTATCACGAACAAATCTTTTCAAGTCTTTAAGAAACGAGTAATTCTAACACTACTGAAACCGTAGGAGAGAACAGCTAATAAGTTTCCTGGTCCTTTTTATGATGCCAGCACAACACTGATACAAAAACCACAGACCAGCCTCATTTATGAATACTGACAGAAAAATCCCCAATATAAAGGAATAGACTCCAGCACTTCATTAAAATGACATACCATGACTAAAAGGGATCGTTCCACGAATGCAAGTAAAGCATAATATTAGAATATAGATTAGTATACTTTTCCACATAAATAAATCAAAGAAAGATAAACACACTCTCCATCCCAACAGATGCCAAAGGCATTTGATAAAATTCAATACTCATGCTTACATTTTAAAATTTATGCCTTAGAGAAACCCTCATCTGTAGAAAATATGTACAAAATTATTCATTATAAGTATGTGAATGCCAAAAAACTGGAAACAACACACATATCCATTGAGAATACATAAATAAATTGTCCTATCATTTTTAAAAAGGAATATTATCCAGCAGCAAAAATGAATGGCTCACAATTACACGCAACAACAGAGACGACTCCAGGAACATAATATTGAGTCATACAAGTCCCAGATGACTGTAGACACTACAATGCCATTTGCATAAACCACAAAAATGAAATTAAATATATTGTTTACATATTTTATGAGATAAAATTATTTTTATAAATAGGTAAGACTATGAGTAACACAAAATTCAAGATAGTTGTTACCTCTAGAGGGGTGGGAAGCTGGGAGCTGGGTTGAGAAGCAGTACTGGAAATGTTCTCCTTAGTGGGGTGGTGTGTTCATGAGCACTCATTTTACTACTATGCTTTTTTTTTTTTTTAAAGATTTTATTTATTTGACAGAGAGAGACACAGCAAGAGAGGGAACACAGGCAGGGAGAGTGGGAGAGGAAGAAGCGGGCTTCTCAAGAAGCAGGGAGCCGGATGAGGGGCTCAATCCCAGGACCATGGGATCATGACCTGAGCCTAAGGCAGATGCTTAATGAATGAGCCACCCAGGCGCCCTACAACTATGCTTCTTAAGTACCATGCTAGATGCAGTCTTCAGTACGCATGAGTAACATTTAAAAAAACATACTTAGCTCTATGATAAGGAGTGATTTCCAGACTATACTATCAAATGAAACAAGCAAAGTGCAAAAGGCAGTGTGCTACCTCTTGTGTACAAAAAAATAGGAGTGTAAGAAAATATGTGTGTATCTGGTCACTTGTACAAAAAAATAGAAGGATAAATCAGAAACTAAGGAGAATCGTTGCCTCAAATATGGGCAGGAAATGAAAAGAGCCTGGGATGGAAAAGAGGATGAAAGGAAATCGGGTAGAAGAGATGAGGAGGGTAGTGATGCTTCTGAGTTTGCCTTTTTCTTCTGACTTTCATAACCATAGTAATGTTTCACATATCCAAATAAATAAATAAAAATACATATATTAAATAAACCAACCAGGATGGGATGGGGTGACAACCCAAAAAGGAATACAAACATCAAATGAGCCTAACTATACTACAATTGAATAACATAACCACGCTGAAGTGGTGGGAATGAAAAGAACTAAATAACTTTGGAAAGCAGTATTTTAACTAGATACTATAAGGTTAAAAAAACCTCTGCCCAAATGCTCGAGGATGCATGATTTATTATTTCATTCTTTTCTATTTGGCAATGAAAACCTGTAAGACCATAAATTTTCCTCTCAATACACGACTAGCCACATTCCAGAGTGGTTTTCTTTTTTATATTTCATGTTTTAATTACTATTTTATAATTTTAGTGTAGTATAATTTTCGTGTAATTTCCACTACGGTATAAATGAGCCCTTCTGGAACTATTTTATGTGTATTCTACAACTGAGCAAATAAGTGATTACAATGTAGAAATCATCCCCACGTCACTGCCATCCCAACAGCCTGAGACGAGAGCCAAATTACCTTTTGGAACTGCCAGCTCCAGAAGACAATGCTCTTGAAAAGCCGGGCTGCTTCTACTCCCCGGTGATCGGGAGGGGCTCTGCTTTTTCTGTGCTCTCACTGAACCCTGATTCACGACCCAATGTTTAGAGTAAGGGGGGATACAGTCCATACTTGAAATGCATATAGGTAAGAGCCCCTGTACGACTTCAACATGTCAAGACTAGCGATATCGTAATCCGCTTCACCCCTGCAAATATTCCACCCCCTGGCTGCTCCGACACATCTTCCCCAAAGGTCAGTGGCATCTTCCCCGAACAGAGTGCTGTGGCACTCCACGCTGCGCTTTCCAATTCGGTCACCAAGTCCAGAGCGGGAATCTAGCACCGGCGCAGGAAGACCGCGGACCATCGGCCTACCCACTCCTCCATGAGCCGGCGGCGCATCCCCACCCTACCCACAGCTACCGGCCACAGCACCGCCCCCGGCGACCGCAGCCCCGCACTCACCTCTGCCGCGGACGGCACCACGGCGCAGTCGGAAGTGCGTCACCAGGCCGCGACGGAGCCTCTCTAGGAGCAGCGTTGCTCTCTCTTGGTGGTGCTCTGGCCCCGCCCCTGCAGCCTAAGTCTCGGTGACAGGGGCTCCTGTGCCCAGCGTCCCTCTCTTGCGGGACCTGGCCGCTGGGCCATTATTCCTCGAGGTGGGCTGGGGAAACATCGGAGGGGAGCGCTGGATTTACCCCTAGGGGTGGCGCCAGGGATCTGTATTTTAGTAAAGCTGTAGGTGCAACCGGATTTGGGAGTTTCTGGACTGGGCCTGTGCATCTATCACAGGCTGTCATATCTAAGGCTGCCTTTTTGTAACAACTGTTTCCTAGTGACCGCTTTATTCTCCTGTCATGAAGCTCATAGATCGTGACTTAGAAGATCATACGTAATATAAACAACCCATGTTTTAAAAACTGATGGATGATAAAGAAGTTGTGAGATAGGTAGGTAGATGAATGGAATATTACTCAGCCATGAAAAATGAAATCGTGGCCATTTGAAACAATGTGGATGGAGCTAGAGAGTATTATGCTAAGTGAAATAAGTCGGTCAGAGAAAGACAAATGCCATCTGATCTCACTTGTGTGGAATTTAAGAAACAGATGAACATTGGGGATAGAGAGGCAAACCATAAAGCAAACTTTTAAGGAAAGAAAATAAATTGAGGGTTACTGAAGGAGGTGGGCAGAGGATGGGCTGGATGGGTGATGGGTATAAAGGAGGGCACTTGTGATGAGCACTAGGTGCTGTATATAAGTGATGAATCACTAAATTCTATCCTGAAACTAGTATTACACTATATGTTAACTAACTAGGATTTAAATAAAAACTACCCAAAAAACCCATAATATTATGCTTTAATAGAGGAGATATAAAAGGAAAATGATTTGTAAAAATACACATTTCAATATCTAAATATCTGGTCATGACTGCTATAGACCTAAAGGTCAGATACTTGCCTTTTCACATGGAATGTGCCTGAATGCCACAGCCACAGTGCTTTTACTGATGTTTCAAAAATCACAAACTGTGATCC
The DNA here is from genome assembly GCA_028534135.1 of Potos flavus. Lineage (NCBI taxonomy): Eukaryota > Metazoa > Chordata > Mammalia > Carnivora > Procyonidae > Potos > Potos flavus. The sequence continues at coordinate 11,855,693 of CM052888.1, forward strand.
AAAATGGTGAACACTTTTTGGTAAGGTTTAAGTGAAACAGTATAATCTTCTTTTGATTATACAGTAGTTATATTCCTGGAAAATCAATGTATGTAAAACTGTGTAAAAATTCACTTAGCTGAAAAATGGTTCTAGATTCAGGTCATTTATAAACAGTTTTTACCTACATGAATGTCCAGAAAGACCTAGAAAGTCTGTGAAAACTTTTCCAAATAGGTGGAACCCTTCTTTGTCTTTCAGGATTCATGGCACTCCTGGTTCCCATCTAACACCACCAAACATTGCAACAAAAATACTCCCATAAAATTTCAAAATGCGCCCAGGGGGAAGGGGAACAGCACTAAAAGCCACAGGATTCGACCATCCTTAGATTCCCTCCCAACCTTGATAGTGCAGGCCTTTCTTCTAGCTCTGGTCCCTGAGATGCTACAGCACTGGAATGTGGTTGGCAGCCAGCCCTACCTCTCTCTCCAGCCTCTTAGCACTCTCATTCCTCTTCCTCTCTCAACTTCAGCCCCACTTGCTGAACATACTGTTCTCTAAACCTAGAATGCCCTTCCCATTCCCACCCTTCACCTTGACTGTTACTTGAACTCTAGGCTCAAATCCCATTTCCCTTGGAAAGCAAGTTTTTTTCTGACCATCTGGAATAAGGCAGGCCCCAAGTTACATGCCATCACAGCACTCTGTATTTCTCAGTTTTTAAGTGTCTGTCCTTGCTCACTCCAGGAAACAGGGACTGTATCTATCTTGTTCAGCATCATTATCCTCAGCTAAAGCACAAGGCCTTACAAAGGAGGCAAGTAACAAATATCTCCTGTTGACATTATCCAAAGGCTTCAACCCCAACTCCAGAGTAGGACCCTTCTTTATTTCTGGGCCCTTCGAGGTAGGATGTATCTTATGCCTAGAATCATGACACTGACCACGATCAGGAGCCTTTCTCTATTTTGTCTTGTCCCTGATCATCACTATTACCTAAAATGAGCATTTTACATAGCTTCTCTTGTTCAGATAGGAAAATGATCCCAAGATTTGGCAGAGTGACACCTGGGGATTACAATGCTCTTGAAAATAAGTTTTTTTTTTCCTTTAGCAGAACTTTAGCTAGGACTGAGGGCTTGTCTAAAGAAATAGGAAGGAATTAGGAGATCACAGTGTCATAGAGATGCTGGGCCCAAATGTTGGATCATAAACCAGTCACTAAATTTACAGATAAGAAGGCCTCCTAAATAACATGAAGCTCCTGCTCCTGAGAGTACTAGGACAGGCACACGCCAAGTTACAAAAGGCCTGCAGAAACAGAGACCACTTGTCTGTTAATCTCTGTTCTCTTCTTATATATTAACAGAATCTCTAGCAAGCCAAAGACAGTCCAGAAAAAATAACACACTTTCTGGCCCTCTTTAAATTTTCTTTTTAAGATTTCATTTATTTATTTGAGAGAGAGAGAAGTGGGAGAGGGAGAAGCAGTCTCCCACTGAGCAGGGAGCCCGACTCAGGGCTCAATCCCAGGACCCTGAGATGCTTAATCGACTGGACCATGCAGGCGCCCCTAATGTTGTTTTCATGTCTGCTAACACATATGGCCCTCTTTATAAAGTGTAACTATGTGACCAACTTCTGGCAAACAGGCTATAAGAAAAGGTGATGCCATGCCCTTAAAGAAAAGGAACATGTCCTTCCTGGCCCAATCTCCCTATTGGTTAGATGGAATGCTGACAAGGGGGTAAGCATCTGACAAGGGTGTAAACCATGTGAATGAGGATATGGTCCCTGGGGATGACAGAGATGCTAGGAGATACCATAGAGCTGCTGTACCAGTCCTGGACTACCTACCTTCAGATGATATATGAGCGAGAAATAAGCTTTCATCATGCTTAATTAACCACACTGATTTGGGCTCTTCAAATCAGTACCCAGCACCATGGCCTTATAGAATATCTCTAGGAGTGAGGAATGATGGAAACATCATATGCACATACTTAAAATCAAAACATGCTTAAAAATTTAGGCTGGTTCTCATATTTCACTGCTCTGTAAGTCCATCTCTATGCTGGGCCTGCAACCAAGTGTCCTGCTCAGCCCTAAGGGCCCTCTGTCCCTACAGTCCCAGAGCCTCCCTAAAATCCTTCCTCCCTGCCCACCAGGAGAAAAGGACAGATCTTCCCCCTGTTAAAGTATCTGTTTCTGGTGTTTCCAGTTTTAAGATGACATAGTAAAGGATGTTCTGCCTACTTACCTTGAAAATTATATGAAAATAACAAAAGTCTGTTTGGGGTTCATTCCAAGAATTCAAGAATGTTTCAACATTATAAAAATTTCCTTTACTTATTGATATTGTGAATTAAATTAACAAATTGCTCAGTCTATTATGTGGAGAAATAGGGCAGGGAGAGGTCATATTCACAAAAGCAACAAAGCAAACAAAAAATTAAGAATAAATTTAATAATGTTTAAGACATAGATGAAGAAAAACGCAAATATTCAGGGGCTAAACTATCAGCACCACCACCATCAATAAAAACTTGTATTTGGAAAGGCACAGGTAATTTTTCAAAGAAATGGCATTCATCTTGATTTAATCTGTAAGTCCAATTTCAAATAATTTTGGGGAAAAAAAGAAAAAAGTGGGAGGAATTGCCCTACCCAAATAAAACCACAACAGGATTTGTTTTGGAACTTGTGAAATGATTCTAAGGTTCACCTAGGGAAAAATGTTATATATTTATAAGGTACTACTAAAACATAAAAATGCAAAAGGATTGAAAGTTAAAGAGTGGATATACCAGACATATGTTAAGCTAAAGGAATAATGGCATTAACTATATTAATACAGCAATGATTTTGAGACAAAAAATATCACTAGGTAGGGTTCCATTTAAGGCAATATAGTGAATGATATAAACTAGTATCTAGAAATTTAGGATAAGATATCATTTATAACATCATTTTATACTTAGCTCACAGGAAAATATACCCGGGTACCAAAACTGAACAAGAAACTAAACCATAGGTTAGCTGCTCTGACTGATTTGGCCGACATGACTGGAAATAGTGGAGATTTAAAGATCTTGATATCTGCAGAGGCTGTACTATAATATTCAAGAGGCCACATGAAACAAGGAGTAGGAACTGGGGCTTCTCACACACACATACACCCACCCAAATGCCTGGACCATGAAAGGATAAACTAGAAAAAAAAAAATTTCTCACTAACAAAGAGAGATAACAAAAAAGGTTATAGTCCTTGCCTGTCAGTTTTGGAGTGATAGTGGAGATTCCCCTAAGAAATTATAATCACAGTGTATATTACTGAGTATATAGTTTAAAATTAATACAAACTACTTGAACTAGGAACTCATAATCTAAGAAATTAAATTAAAAACGAATCCTAGCAAACTAATGAAACCGTCACTACAGAATTTGGAGACAATGGCATTTAAAAGTTATTAAATAACTGCATCCCACAGAATCAAAAATTAAGTAGAGACATAGAAAATTAGAAATGACCTAAATCAAACTTCCAGAGATGAAAATTGTACAATCAAAAATACACTGGACAGAACTAAGAGTAGGTATTGAAAAAAAATACCTTTTTAAAAAATGTAGTGAACTTGAAGTCATAGCACTAAAAACTATCCAGAAAGAAACACACAGAGAAAAGAAAACTAAAAATAAATGAACACTAGCAAAACATGTATAGGATTTGCATGGTGAAAACCACAAAATGCTGATGAAAGAAATCAAATCAGATCTAAACTAATGGGAATAAATACCAGGTTCATGGATTGGAAGATTCAGCATAAGAAAGATGTCAGGTGTCCCCCAAACTGATATACAGGTTTAATGCAATTCTAAATTCATACTAAAATTCCAGGAGATTTTTTGAAGATACGGACAAGATTAATTTAAAATTTATATGACAAGGCAAAGGATCTAGAATAAGTAAACCAGTTTGAAAAAAGAGAATAACATGAAAGTAATAGGTCTACGCAATTTCAAGTCTTATTATGTAATTACAATAATCAAGACTGTTATTATTAGCAGAGGAATACATACATAGATCAATGGAACAGAATGAAGAAGCCAGAAATAGACCCATTTAATATGCTTAACTTATTGCACAAGCAATTCAATAGAGGAATTCAATTGCACAAGCAATTCAATAGAGGAAAGATGGCTCTTTCAAAAAATGCTGGTGGAGCAACTGGACATCCATAGGGAAAAAAATGAATCTCAACCTAGGTATCACAACTTATAAATCCAAAATGGAAATACAGTCATAAATGTAAAATGAAATTAAGTAAACTGTAAATATGTAAATGTAAAATGTTTAGAAACAAATGAAAGAGAAAATCTTTAGGACTTAGGGCTAGGCAAAGAGTTCTTAGACCTAACACAAAATGCATTAGTCATAAGAGGAAAACTGGACATATTAGACTTCATCAAAATTTAAAAAATGTTCTCTACAAAAGATCCTGTTAAAAGGATGAAAAGACTAGCTCTGGGTAGGAGAAAATATGTGCAAACCACATATCCAACAAGTACGAGCACATACTTCTTGCTGTATTTCTGGAATATATAAAGAACTTTCAAAACTCAACAGCAAAAAAACAACCAATCCAATTAGAAAGTGGGCAAAATCTGTGAAGAAACACTTCACTGAAGAAGATACACAGATGACAAAAGATGTTCAATGTCATTAGCCATTAGGGAAATGCAATTAAATCACAATATCATTAACATAAATATCTATCAGAATGACTGAAACAAAACAATAGTGACAACATCAAATGCTGGCGAGGACGGAGACCGACTGGATCACTCATATGTTACTGGTGGAAATGTAAAATAAAATGGTGCAGTCACACTAGAAAACAGTTAGTCAGTTCCTTAGGAAACCAAACATGCAATTATCACATGACCCAGCACTTCTGGGCATTTATTCAGGACAAATGAAAACTTTCACACAAAAACCTGTACACAAATGTCTATAGCAGCTCCATTCATAAGAGCCAAAAACTAGAAATGACTCAGATGTCCTTCAATAGGTGAGCAGTTAAACAAACTGTGGGTTATCTATACTATGGAATATACTCAGAAATCAAAAGGAAGATTATTGATGCAATCTCATTCACTCTCCAGAGATTTCTACTCAGTGAAAAGAAAGGCCAATCCCAAAATGTTATATACTGTCTGGTACCATTTACATAACATTCTTCAAATGATTTTTTATTTATTTTTATTTTTTTATTTTTATTTTTTTCTTCAAATGATTTTTTAAAAGGAAATAGAAAACAGGTTAGTGGCTCCCAGAAGTGAAGGAGAGGGTTGTGTGTGGCTCTAGAAGGGGAACATGAGGAATCCCTGTGAATATGGAAGTGTGCGGTATATTGACTATATCTATGTCAGTATCCTGATTGTTGTATGCACTTTAGTTTACAAGATGTTACCTTTGGAGGAACTGGGTAAAAGATAGGTGGAAACTCTCCATATTATTTCTTACAACTGCATGTCAATCTACAATCATCTCAAAATTAAAAGTTTAATTAAATAATAAATGAACAGGTCATTTATGAGCTGTGGGACTACTTCTAGCAGCCTTAAAAGGTTATGAGAGGAGAAATGGAAATACATTTTTATAAGGTTTTTATGATTTACATGAAGTGGTATAATATTATTTAAAGGTAGAGTGTGCTAAGTTTAAGATATATAGTCTAAATCTCAAAGAAACACCAAAACAAAAACTGTTGTAGCTGAATAGCCAGAAAAGGAGATAAAAAGAAATCACAAAAATTTAATTGATCCAAAAAAGGGAAGGGAATAGGGTTGGGGAGGGGGAGAACTATGGGACAAACAGAAAACAGACAGCAAGATGATAGATTTAAATCTAGTAAGTATATCAAATACAAGTGATTAAATATTCCAATTAAAAAAGAAGAGATCACATCGATGATGATAAAAAAGCAGGGACTACATCAACAGCCAAACCAAGTACTTCTGGTTCCTGAAGGTAGTTTTCCTTGAATTCCCTCATTTGGCCACATTACAAACCACATTAGGTAACAGCAAGCCCCTAACACCCCATTGTTCTTTGTATATTCAGGTCATGCGAAAATGCAATATAAATGGTGGGCAGGAAATGAAAAAGAAACAAACAGGTAAGTTCGTTATGTTACCTAGTGCACTAACTTAACACTGTCTGTTCATAAAGTGCAAAACACTTATTAGCAGGCAGCTCTTGAGGCAGCGTGCCCTAGCGGGAATCACACTGAGGAGTCCTGGCTCCTTCACTAACTAGCTATGAGACACTGGGCAACCTCTTCATTTTTCTGAAACTCCATTCATTTATCTGAAAAATGGGGTAAGAGCACACGGTTGTTGTACATACTATATGCTGTTCACTTAAAGTGCACAGTATGGCCTGGGATTCAGGCATCGCTCAATTGTTAACTTCTTTCCTCTTCCACCTTATTTGTGCATCTGAGTAACAGCCAACCAGATTCCAGGTCCTAACTTCTAGAACCTGGTAAATATTGCTGTAAATGGCAGTTTTTGCTGGTACAACGTGCATCACCTGGGTGGGTCCTAAATGCCACGTTTCCTTATGAGAGAAGCAAATAGAGATCAGACACAGAGAGGCGGTGATGTGAAGACAAAAGCACAGACTGAGGAGTGATGTGGCCACAAGCTAAGGAATGCTGGCAGCCACCAAACGCTGGAAGAGAAAAGGCCCGGATTCCACTTGAGAGTAGCCCAAGGAGTGCAGTCCTCCCAACACCATGATTTCAGCCAAAGAAAATGGATTTCAGACTTCTGGCCTCCAGAACTGAGAAAATAAATTTCTTTTGTTTTGTGCTGCTTAATTTGTGGTAATTTGTCACAGAGCTGCAGGAAACTAATACACTAACCATGACTAATTCAAAGATGGTTACTCTGGTGGAGGGTGCTTCCTGATAGTGGCACTGGGGTCAGGGACCGTGGATGCTAACTACTCAATAAAGAAATCCATAAAGATGAAAATGACCAAACGTCACTCCGGCTGTCAGCACATCTCAAAGCTGAAACACCTCAGAGGAGCCAGCTCTCTGGGTCAGGTACATGCTAGAAAATGCCCATTTTCAAATGGTGTTTCTGAAGGCAAAGGGACCTAAGAGCCAGGTCCTCTGCCTCCGGGTGTGCCATATTAAGATACTGTCTATAGTAGACATGACTGTTTTAGCTCAATCTATGCTTTCCCTCACTGTTGCCTATTCCCCATCCAACCCTCTCTCTGTGACGTCAGGTACAGCCTCATCTTGACTTGTTCTTGATATTCTCCTCCACCTCTAAGGAGCTTATCAGTCTCCTCTGACAACCCCTCTTCTGTTACTGACCTTCCCTCCGATCTCGACAAGGCAGTACTGGGATGGCCAGGACACCGGTGGGCTCTGAAACCAGGCTGCCTGTGTTTGAACCCCTACTCTGCTACTTGTGTCCTTGGGTGGCCAAATTAATCTTTGCCTCAACTGTAACATGGAGCTAGTGACAATGACGACTTCATACAACTACATACAACTACTTCATACAACTGTTTAAGTGTGTGCAGTGATTAGGAAAGTGCCTGGCATAGGATGAATGTCAAAAGCATATTACTGCTGTGACGTCATTTATTGAAGGGCAGCTATGGCTGACGTGGCAACATGTGAAACTAAGTCCCAGAGCCTGTTACTCTCACCGGTTTTATTCTGAGTGACTTTTAGATGATCTGCCCTCAAAATAATCCCCCTGGGGCACCTGGGTGGCTCAGTCAGTTGAGCATCTGCCTTCAGCTCAGGTCATGGTCCCAGGGTGCTGGGATCGAGCCCATCAGGTCCCCGCCCAGCAAGGAGCCTGCTTTTCCCTCTCCCTCTGCCTGATGCTCCCCCCTGCTTGTGCTCTCTCTCTGTCAATAAATAAAATCTTAAAAAAAAAAAATCCCCCCTGGAAATAACCCACATGCCTACCAACAGCAGGCAATAATGGTGGTATATTCACGTAACAGAATACCATGTGGCAATGAGAATGAATCTATACTGACGATTCCATTCACGTAAACATTTGTGATGGTAGAAGTCAGAACAAAGATTACTGGGACAGGTAAGTAATGATAAGAACACAGGACTAGGCACAAGGAGACATTAGGTACTGGTATGTACTTTCTCCTGATCTTGGTGATTATAAGGCTACGTTCTTGGTAATATTTCAAGTTGTACATTTTCCTGTGTGTATATTATACATCAATTTTTAAGTTAAGTGATTCCCCCAGCCTATCACTCATTGGTCAATCCAAGCATGTGACTCAACCGCTCATTCAACTGCTGGCGAATAAGGAAGAGGCAGTGAAGCCACCAGGTGCCAGACTTCAGGGAGCAGGTAACTCTGGAGTGTGGCAGGATGACTGCCACAATAGTTGGCAGCAAAAGGGCACAGGAGACAAAGAAGGGTGCAGATCACGTTCATCACCTAAGTAAGAGGGCCAGCTCTTTGTCTTCCTACTGAGAAACCTCAGCACTCCCTCTTATGAGAGAACTAGAGCATTTCCTTGGCCCACTGACCAAATCAAAGGGCAAGGCGGGCATGCTATTCGAGACAAATTGGTAAATGGCATGCTGTAAATGCTACAACAGCCTGACAGTTCCCAGTTTAATCCCTAAAAGGGCATCCGTTCCAAATAAAAATTGAGTAAACAAAACGAAAGCCTTAAGAGCAGTAGCTATTGGTTTCACAGTCAGGACTTATCTTGAGAATGGACTCCTTGACGCAGACACGGTTTTGCAGTAACACTGAAACTCGCGTCACAGAGCTTCAATAGCTGGTACCCTGATGTAGCCCAGCCTCCTGCATTACAATGGGTTTTCCATTCTTGTTACAGACACAGGGACTGCTGGAACTATAGCTAAAGACTTTCCCACACATCATACACATAAAAACATTTCTCCGCCAGGTCTGTAATCCCTGAAGATTTTTGTTACAGTGATAAAGCTCTCTTGCAAGGAAAGAAAACCTACCCTACCCTTGCTTGAACAAAAAGACAACAAAACAAAAAGACAGTTAAATGTATTGGTTACTGGAACTCAAAAACCCAGCTGTATTTCTGGCTTCAGATATGGTTTCATGTAGTTGTTCAAACAGAAGTTCTGAGGGTGATTGCTCTTCAACTCTGATTTCTCTTTTGCTGTGTTGACTTTCTCTTCAGCCTCCACAAGAATCTAAGAGTTCCTCTCAGCTTTAAGACTACGGGGGGAAAAAGAAGAGTATTTCTTCCTATTAACTCCTACCAAGTCCTGGGGCTGTGATTGGACCACGCTGGGTAAACTACTGACATCTGAACCACCAACTATGGCTTAGGGGAAGGAATGTGCAGCTGAGCCAGGCCTGTGTCACACATCCTGCTCCTGAGTGGAAGATGAAATCCAAAGGGAAATTCAGTATACTACTACCAGTAAAAGGGGGTGAAAAACTCTGGGAGGCCAAAATGACAAATGTCCAGGACAGGTTTCTCTCCAGGGTGGGCGTGCTCATGGTGACCTAACTTGGAAGAAGTCCTAAAGGTTTTTCCATACTTGACACACTCATAGGTTTTCTCTGCAGTATGGCTTCTTTGATGCTGAAGAAGATTTCTTTCGCCAGCGAAGACTTTTCCACACGTATCACATAAATAGGAAGACTCCTGAATATGGATCCTTAGATGCCTTTTTAATTGTTCCTGAGCACTAAAGGCTTTTCCACAATCTACACAGTCAAAGGGTTTCTCTTCACTGTGGACTCTCTGGTGCCGAATTAGTTTTGTATGAAAATTGAAGGCCTGCCCACATATTTTACAAGAATAAGGCTTTTCCCCTGTGTGAATACGCTGATGTTGGCTAAGATGGGAAGTCCTTCCAAAGCTTTTGCCACACTCATTACATTCATAGGGTTTCTCTCCAGTGTGGATTTTCTGATGTCGAAGTAGTGGTGAATTACCAACAAAAGCTTTTCCACACTCATTACACTCATAAGGTTTCTCCCCAGTGTGGATTCTTTGATGTATAACAAACTCAGAACTACTGGTAAAACTATTTCCACACTCTCCACAGAGATAGGGCCTGTCCCCACTGTGGATTCTCTGATGCCTGATCAGATTGGCATTATCATTAAAGGCTCTCCCACACTCTTCACATTGATAGGGTTTCTCCCCAGTGTGAATTCTCTGGTGCCGAATTAATGAAGAATTGCCATTAAAGGCTTTTCCACACTCATTACACTCAAAGGGTTTCTCCCCAGTGTGGATTCTCTGGTGTCTAACATAATAAGAAAAATAACTGAAGCATTTCCCACACTCCTCACATCTGAAGGGTTTCCTTGCACAGTGCATTCTTGGAACCTTTCCTTTAATATTATTCACTGTGGGGATTTCCTGGTGCTTTTCCAGTTCACAGGTTTCTAGAAAGTTGGCTCCCTGAACAACACTCTTCTGCAAACCATGTGACAATATCACATCTCTTTCTTCAGGAATTCCCTGTGTTGATGTGGACTCATTGCCAACGCTGGTCTCAGTATCTAATATAACAGAAAATACAAACGCCACCTGAGAATTATGCTAGAAACAAAATAGCACTGGAAATTATAGAGCCTTTAGAGATTACCATTCCAATCTCCACGTTGGACTGCTAGCAAGACCAGGCTACTAAAATGGAAGTGCTAAATATCACACAGAGAACAGTCGAGGAGAAATAGGGTTTTGGTACAGCTCACATCAGGTTCCTTCTAAAGCTTTCCAGACTCCAGATTTTTGAATAACTTCTCTTTGGTACACTGTATTATCTTTCCACCTTACCATAGTCATAGGCCTACAAAATACCAAAGGCACAGGCCCTAAGAGCAAGTGGTGACACTAGGGCTTGCAAGACTCAGAGTCAGAAAGTAGAATAGAACAGAGTCAGAATACAAAGGTGATGAAAGAAAAAGATTCTTTTAAAAAATTCATACACTGCAAATGGCCCAAAAGCCTGGAGACACTAAGCATTAAAGGCACTAGGCTGTGACAAGACAGAGAAGAAGAAAATCACACTCAGAGGTTCTTAACTGCAGGACATCCCCCCAAAGTTGTTAACTGCAGGTCCACAGAGGACAATGAACTCCCTAAAATTGCTGGAAATTCCTGTCTTGTTATCAGACTCTCACAAAAGTCTGAATCTCAAACACGCAGAAACTTTATTTGGAAAGGAAGAATACAGTTTACTTAGATACACTAAGACTGCAGAGCAGTTCTTCTCATTTTAGCAAAAAGAAGACAAACAGCCACCTGTAAAATGGCATTTGTATTCCAAGACTGGATGTCATTTTACCTCAGTTAAAGTCAATCTGTTTTTTTTTTTAAAGATTTTAGTTATTTGTCAGAGAGAGAGCGAGAGTGCACAAGCAGGGAGAGCAGCAGGCAGAGGGGGAAGCAGGCTCCCTGCTGAGCAAGGAGCCCAATGCCAGGCTCAGTCCCAGGACCCCAGGATCATGACCCAAGCCAAAGGCAGATGTTCAACCGATTGAGCCACCCAGGTGTCCCCAAGTCAATCTGTTTTATACAGAATGTTGGACTAATTTTGTTTTAACATTAGTTTGGGTTACCTGGGACTCATCTGCTCATTAATCAGGTTCATCCTTCAAGTGTGAGTTAAACTAGTAAGAGCTCTTGGAGAAAGGCAGTGGGAGTGCAGACATTGGAGACTGAAGTAAACAGGGTAACAAGCAGTATGGAAGAGAGTTATCGCGACAACTGAGACCTGATGGTCTGCTCTCACACCCTGCTTCCTTCTTGCTACTAGGGTGCTCAGTTATAAAACCAGGACTGGGCAATCAATGACCAAAATACTGTTTATTTTCCTGCTGCCCCCAAATCTGCCATCATCCAGATCAGGATCCCCACAGCAGTTCTTCCAAGCCATCACCTTCCTAGCCATTACCGCCACCTTCCTGCTAAAAGAACAAAGCTGCCCAGCTGCAGGGCCCTCAACGTCTTTCCCTTCCATTTCTACACCCACTCATTCCAAGCCATCTGCTGCCCTCTTAAGTCTCATGCTTCCCAATCACCCCTCATGCCATCTCCTCCTTTCCCCTGCTGCACTGCTCTACCAGCTGTATCATCCCTCCTCTTCATCGCCAACCTCCTTCTGCAGATCCTCAAATCCACTTGGGCTTAATGATCACCCCTTCACATCCAACTTTTTCTTACAGTAGTGTTTTTCAAACTGCCTACCCATTAGTTGTGAAATTGACATAGTATGTAACTATCACTTTATAAAATGAAATGCTCCGGGCGCCTGGGTGGCTCAGTTGGTTGAATAATCTGCCTTTGGCTCAGGTCATGATCCCAGGCTCCTGGGATCAAGTCCCACATCAGGCTCCCTGCTCACTGGGGAGTCTGTTTCTCCCTTTCCCTCTGCCACTCCCCTGCCTGTGCTCTCTAGCTCTCTCTGTCAAATAAATACATAAAATCTAAAAAAAAAAAAAAAAGAAGAAGAAGAAATACACTAGCCTAACCTAGAACAGAATTCACATACATTGCAATGCCAAGGTCAATTTTGTCTTTTGATACTCCAATCTCAAAGTACCTAATTAAGTATACAGGGTTTTGATACAAAATGTAATACTTACATAAGCTCATAATTAAAAAAGAGTTGGTATGGTTATATTTTGTTTCTAAACTTATCAAAATAAACTTACCTAAAGTGCTGCCTCAATTTCCCCATCTCCCATTTACTCCTTCTCTACAAAGTACCTACCCTGAAACTCCTGCCCTTGGCTTCAGTTCCATATTCCCTCTTGGGAACACTCCTCTGCCTACTTTCTCTTCCCTGTCTCAATAACATTTAAATATCCCTTAGTATTTAAGATTCGGCTCTTTTTTGCTCTCTGGGTGTCATTTGAATTAGAACTCCAGTAGAGTACACTTGAACCGACTCCTATAGACCTAACATTTATCTCAGACTCTACACCTGCCTTCTCCGTGGCCTGCACTGGTCATCCATTCATACGTATTCTAAAGGAACCTCAGACTCTGTGCTCAGATCTGAATTCACATCAATTTAAAGTTTCTTTTATGTCATGACTTCCCAGTGTTATGACTCAACTCTCCTCTTTGATAGCCAAGTTTTGATAAGATGTGGTCACTGTTAGCTCCACGTGCTCTTTCCTCTTCCATATTTGCATTGCCGCTATCCCCTACCCAATTCGCTCACTCAGAAGTTAACACCTGACATATAGTAATAGTTTAACAAGATTCAATGCCAATTTCCTACAGACCAATCCAAAGCACATACTATGTTAATATCTCACAAATACATCCAAATATGGGCCTATGTCACTAGAGGCAAGGCCACCGTGGCAGGGGTCACTGCTCCTGCTCCTTGTTTGCTTTTACCTGCTCTGTCATTTCCCATTCTCATGCCCTAAGTTTGTTAGGATAGAGCCCTCAGGTCCACCACAAACTCTGCATTCTAGATTTTCCATACAAGGCTAGGTGGGTAAGACACAGCAACTACATTCATCTACACCACTGGCTGAGTAAAGGGGGTCAGGGTATACTGTAGACTATGCCAACCCCAAATTCTGGGAAGTCTTACTTAGGCTTTGAGTCCTAAGCTTCATGCTCTTCTACTGCTTACTAGAAAAGACAAATACTTGTAAGTACTCCAGAAATATCCATTTTAAAATATGCTCTCCAGGGGTGCCTGGGTGGTTCAGTGGGTTAAAGCCTCTGCCTTCAGCTCAGGTCACGATCTCAGGGTCCTGGGATCAAGCCCCGTATCGGGCTCTCTGCTCAGCAGGGAGCCTGCGTCCCCCTCTCTCTCTGCCTGCCTCTCTGCCTACTTGTGATCTCTCTCCTCTCTGTCAAATAAATAAATAAAATCTTAAATAAATAAATAAATAAATAAATAAAATAAAATATGCTCTCCAGGTGACTGTCCCTGAACATTAAACTGCAAAATTCTTCCCAACAATTTATTGGATCCTCTACTCCTTTCCTTAGGCCAGATAATCTACCTTCTTTTTTTCCACATGGGATCCATTGTCATAAGTCAAATTTGGAACATAAAGCCTGCCACTGAAGCACTTACTTAAGCTTCTAAATGGTAATTTCTCCAACTTCTCCTTCTGCTGTGCTCCCACAGCCCTCTACCTATATACAAACAACAGCACTTAACACTTTTTTTAAAGCTCTTTCCATCTATCCCCATAGCACGTATCCTCCAGAACTTCTTAAACAAAGCTTGGCACATGGCAAGTGCTGAAAACTGCCTGTGAACAAATCCATCTTGTCCAAAGAAGGGGGACACTGAGATAGGAAAACGCTGAAACTCAGAAAGGAGTAATGGATTAAAAAACTACATGAACCCTAAGGGGAACTTGTTATCTTGTTAAGAGTTAAAATTAATGGGAAAGTTTTCATATTTTACTTATAGGAGAAATTATCCATTTATTTCAATCCTTCCCAGCATGGTTCATTTTAAAATACACTGCTCTATAAAGCTCCATAGTTGCCAGTTCTACACCTTCCTCCTTACCTTTACAGGTGTCTTTAGTCCTCTCTGCAGATGGGTTCTCCTGTGCCTCCAAGCCCCGAGGCAAATTCTCTCCCTCCAGAAGTGAGATCAGGGCAGGTTTGCGAACTGGGTATCCTGAAAAGGGGTAGAAAATAGCACCTTTCAGCTGTGTGTCCGATGCGTCAAAAGAAGGAAAACCCCAAGGGCCTCCATAAGATCCACAGAAGAAGGCTCAGGACTGGGGAAAGTCAAGATTTGGTCAAGAAACCGAGCATCTGTGGTCCTTTCCTACTTAAGAGTAGATAAGTTAGTGAGATCCTACAGACACAGGGAAGGGGTCACACCCTTCCCTAGACAAGCTAAGAAATCAGCTCTGGCAATGGAAACTATGTATTCCTTACTGTACAGAGCCCCTTGGAAGATGGGATGTACTCTTATCAGGGGACAATTCCATAAATTGTGACCAAACTGACCCAAGATCTCTCCCTACCCAGCAACCTTTGAAGTGGGTCATTTGGTTTCAGCCCTGGAGCCAGAGTGGAGGATACCAGAGACAACCACTCCTTCTCCACATTGCACACCCAGCCTATTAGGAGAGAACAAGGAAGGAAACAGGAAGGCACAGCTCTGAGTCCCAGAAGGAAAGCAGCCTTACCCAGGGATGTCAAGTTCCCATAATTCTCCAGCATCACGCTTCTGTACAGGGCCTTCTGTGTGGAAGAAAGACGAGCCCATTCTGTCCGGGTGAAGTAGACAGCCACGTCCTTAAAGGTCACTAACTCCTAAAACAAGAGGTTCCTGCTGCCCCAGAGCCAATTTTCTGACTCAGGGACAGAGTGCAGGGCACCGGGGACAGTATGAGGGAGGGGTCCTAATAGGGACAGCTAATGAGAAAAAGTGAAGGAACTGGGTGTTAGACCATTAAATGACTATTTCTACAACCAAAAATCTGAAATTTCTCTCACTAACAGAAGAGCTTCCATTAGGACACGAAATGTACTATTCTATAACATGGTAATATTTCAAAAACCTTGGATAATCTCCCATTAATTAAACTTCCTAAAGCAAATTCTTTAGTTTTATAAATACATCTAATATTTTGTTGTTACACCTACAAATGGACATTAGCTTCAATCGATCTAGACACCCACTCACAGGTAGCATGTCAGGACCTACCTGTTCCCCCTTCACTGCCTCAGTGCCCAGGTAATCCATCAGTACCCCACAAGTGCTCATTCTGCCCCAAATCTCAAGCCCACCTTAACAAAAAGAGCACCATGGTTTGCTCTGATGAGCCTGTCTCATCCAACCCCGATCTGTGCTTGAAGAGCTAGACTGCCTGTACTCAAGAACGTCTAGCAGAGAGCTTAGTGCCGCCTGGAGCAGTCTATTCTGATGGACTTCCTGATGGGTCTTCCTGGGAGAATTTGCTTTTGGAATCAAATTGCTGCTGGAAAGCTCTTTGAGCTGCTTTTCTTTATACCTCCAAGGTAATCTATAATAGCTTCTACCAACCAAGTCTCAAGATTTTTTCAGCAGCCCCTCCTTTCCCTTCTCTGATGGCCCCAGCTCTACCTCCCCAGAAAGTGATAGCATCTGGTTTAGACCCTCTATCTACTCCTCAGACTTTACTATCAACCTGGTTACCTGAACATGCAATGAATATCCTCCCACTTTCTCATGCTTCAACTGATTCTGCAGATCTCCATCTTCCACTAGTTCCAGCACTGCCTCAGACTCCCTGGTGACCTAACATGCCTGACCCATCAACTACACCAAATTTATCTTCCAACCAAACCTGGCTTTTCTAACTCATATAAACTAATCGGCACAATGAGCGACAATATTGTTTCCCTCTCAGTTAACAGGACCAATTTCAGCGCAGACTCCTATGCTACAAAATGAAATTTACCCTAGACTAACTCACTCCAGTCACTGCTCATTTCTCACATGCAGCTGGTAATCAGATCCTGCCAGTTTCATTGCCCAAATATTTCCAGAATCGGACTCTTCTTCACCATCATACAATCAGTACGCTAGCTCAACAGCTGGGGATACTGAAACAGCTCCAATTCCAGGCTGTCCTGCACTGAATCCATCCTCTGCCAGCACATACAATGATCTATTTAAAATGACAACACGACCCACTAAACTCAATGACTTAAGGAGTCAGCACTAACTACAACAGTGGTTCTTAAAGTGTGGTCCCCAGAGCAGCAGCAGGAGGAGGACCAGGAGAAAGAAGAGGAGTAAGGGCGGGGGGGGGGGGGGG
>CM052888.1:11873004-11896645 GCA_028534135.1 Potos flavus
TCGCCAACAGAAATAACATATTTTCATATCATACCACAGTTGATGCAGGTATCTCAAAAACAAGCTATTCTCGGGGCACCTGGGTGGCTCAGTGGGTTAAAGCCTCTGCTTTCGGCTCAGGTCATGATCTCAGGGTCCTGGGATCAAGCCCTGCATCGGGCTCTCTGCTCGGCAGGGAGCCTGCTTCCCCCTCTCTCTCTGCCTGCCTCTCTGCCTACTAGTGATATCTTTCTCTATGAATAAATAAAATAAAATAAAAATCTTAAAAAAAAAAGAAGCTATTCTCATCTCTAATTTGAAATTATCATCGTTGTTATTAGGGCTTACCTTTAGATCTTGTCATTTCATTTCACCACAGTGGTAAAGGCACACATATACTAATGTATCACAGATTTATTTTTTTAAGACCATTTACCTGTATTTTAATATAACTATTTTTAGAGTGGTCCACAGATGTCATCACAATGCCAAAGAGGTAGTTAGGCAAAAAAAACCCTGTCCTCCTTAGGGGTAAAGATCCAGTCACATTAAGATAGACCAGACTTGAGAAGGGATACTATTTTAGAACTATTTAGGAAGTGAAAACAATGGTGATTGAAAAAAGATCGCATAACAGATATGAGGAGAGGGAGCAATCTATTCGAGCCATAAAGTTTGGGTGACATGATAGATGAAGGTATCATTAAATAAGATTCAGTTAATTCAGGAAGAGGGGCTGGACTCAGGCAGGAAGATTATTACAGAATTTGGTTTTAGAAATACTGAACACACACACACTTGCCTTATTAAAATGTAACTCATATCCCATACAATTCATCCATCTAATGTACACAACTAAGTAGTCTTTGGTATATTAAAAGAATTGTGTGACCATCACCACAGTCAATTTTAGAACATTTTCATCATTCCCAAAAAGAAACCCCGTAACCATCAGCACTAGCACTCACTTTTCATCTTCCCTGTGATAGGCAGAATAATGTTTCCCTCAAACATGTCTGGAACTTGTATGTTAGGTTACATAACAAAAAAACATTAAGGTTGGAGATGGAATTAAGTTGCTTATCAGCTGATTTGAAAATAAGATTATCCTGGATTATCTAGATGGGCCCAGCGTAATCCTAAGAGTCCTTAAAAGTGGAAGAGGTCACTGAAAGAGGTCACTGGAACCACACAGGTGACAGATTGAGAGAAACTTGTCCCAACATCGTTGGCTTTGAAGCTGGAGGAAAAGAACCATGAACCAAGAAAAGTGGCCTCTAGAAACTAGAGAAGGCAAAAAAAAATAGTCTCTCCTTAGCCAACACTTTGAATTTAGCCCAGTAAAACCCATTTTGGACTTCTGACTTCTAGAACTATAAGATAAATTAATAAATAAATAGAATAAATGTGTGTTGTTTTAAGTCACTGTTGATGAAAATTTGTTACAGCAGCAATAGAAAATTAATACAACCCCCAAGTGAAGATTTCCTCCATTCCCAGACTCACCTACTTTCTGACTCTACAGACTTGCCTATTCTGGGCATTTACTCATATAATGTCCATTAAATCTGGACACGAAACAAAGTATTGTTGGTAATTTTATTAGTCTTTAGAATAATGGAAACCTATGTGTTTGTTGAGTGGCAAGACTTGGGAAGAGCTTGATTTTTTTATTTTTTATTTTATTTATTTTTTTTGCTTGGGGGAGAAGGTTGCTATACTTTTAATCTGCACAAACTCAACAACAAAAAAAGGCAATGAGGAAAATTTGTCTCAATTATCTTTGGTTAATGACGACTCCAAGCAGAGAAGCAGTGTGATTTGAGTTGTACTCTGAAGTGCTTTGGACAAACTACATACTACATACATACTACGTCTTTCAACCCTGTCCATGGGCATTAGCAGATGCCTCCTACCAAGGCTTGAACTTAGGTGCCCTGTTTCTCAATATTCTATTGATTTTTATGCAAGTCTTTTTTTTTCTTCAAATCATTTAGTAAATATAGCAAGATTATTGTCACAGGTGAATGGCAGGTGAACAATTACTGTCACAGGTGACTTACGGGGGAGAATTAGAACTTAAGCAGTGTTACTTATTTCCTGCATAGTCACATTTTATGAATCAGAGTGCATACTACTCTTGATATTTAGAGAAAAATTCAGTAAGATTTTGCAATCTGGGTTTCCCTGTCCAAGACTCTAATCCAATGTCCTTAGGACCATTAGAATGGGGAAAAGCTAGCCATCCTGAAATCCTTTTTGCTTAAATGATGAATAATTTCCACTCCCAGCTGCCCACACAGTATTCCAGTGAGTCTTCGGGATTAATAAATAGCTAATTGGTGCTGTTCTATGGTACCACCTACAAGAAAATGTAGGTACCACCTACAAGAAAATTCATACCCAAGTCTATTGTGGTATCTACCATCAAACATAATTATCCGAAAGCCTTGGCCACTCCTCAGATTCCAATAGGAGGCACCTCCTGTACTGGTCACCTCATGGCCTAAATACCTGGCTCTCCCTCTAACTCCCATGTTATCTATCTTAAATTTAGACTAAGAGCACTGTAAGTCAGGGGACCCAGAATATAGCATATGATCATGGCACATTTGCTGTTATTCCTGACTTTAAAGTGGTGGGGATAATATCAACCTCTCTCCCAGCTCTCTGAAAAGCCTAGCCACAAATGGACTGAAGTTATAGTGGAACTTAAGTTTCACGCACAAAACTTGGCTGCCCAAAAAGGCACTGTTAAAACTCAATGTTTTGTTGCAGTGGCTACAAAGACATAGGATTTGGTATGGAGTGTTTCCTTGCAGCTGAAAATATACTGAATAGTGATGGAAAGAATCCCTTCCTTCCAAGATTGGGTACAAGGCAGGTAGGTCTGCTCTTACCACTACTATTCGACACTGTACTGGGAGTCCTAACAAGTACAAGAAGGTCAGAAAAAGAAATAAAGGGCATACAGATTGGAAAAGAAGAAATAAAACTGTTACTATTTGCAAGAGGACATAACTGTCTACCCAGGAAATCCCGGGGCACCTGGGTGGCTCAGTCGGTTAAGAGTCTTGCCTTCAAGGGTTTTAGAGGGGAGGGGGTGGGGGGATGGGTGAGCCTGGTGGGTATTAAGGAGGGCACGTATTGCATGGAGCATCGGGTGTGGTACGTAAACAATGAATCTTGGAACACTGAAAAAATAAAATAAAATTTTTAAAAAAATCTGCCTTCAGCTCAGTTCATGATCCCAGGGTCCTGGGATCGAGTCCCATGTGGGGCTCACTGCCAGCGGGGAGCTTGTTTCTCCCTCTCCCTCTGCCTACAGCTCCCCCTGCTTGTGTTCTCTCTCTGTCAAATAAATAAAAAAAGAAAAGAAAATCTCAAAGAATCTACAAAATCTCCTAGAACTAACAAGTGAGTTTAGCAAGGTCACAGAATTAAAGTCAAGGTACAAAAAAGAAAAAAATCAATTGTTGGAAACTGAAATTTCTAATAACAAAATTTCCTATGATACAAATACAATTTTAATAAATTTTCAAAAATAGTACCACTTACAATAGCAGAAAAAAATCATGAAATGTTTAGGTATAAATCTAATAAAATATGTCCAAGACATGCATGCTGGAAACTACAAAATAATGACAAATGAAAGAATACCTAATACACAGAGAGACGTAGTGATCATTGACTGAAAAACAATATTGTTAAGATGTCAATTCTCCCCAATTCATCTATACATTAAAAGCAATCCAATCAAAATCCCAGCAAGACCTTTTGTAGAAGTCAATAAAATGATTCAGTTGTATGTCAATCATACAATAAAGCTAAAAAGAAAAAAGCAAGCAGTGGAGACAGGAGGGCAATACTGGGTAATGATTAGCACATGGGCTCTGAAGTCAAACCGCCGGGGTTTGACTCTCTGCTCTTACACTTATTAGCTGTATCTTTGGGCAACTTACTTAACCTCTCTGTTCTTCCATTTTCTAACTGAAACAAGATAACAGTATCTACTTCAAAGGCTGCTGGGAGGATCCAGTTAATGGGAATTACCTAGCATAGGAAAGCACACACAATCTTACTGGTTATTAGTGTTTATTAAAAAACAGCTATAACAAATAAAAGGCTAATATTCTGTTGGGGAGACAACAACTGAAACAAACAAACCTTGACTCAAGTGACTTCAACCATTACTTTGCTTGAATCAGTTTTGGCATGTCTGTACAATTCCATTACTAAAAGATGACCTCCTAATGTCCTCCCCACTGGGCAGACTGCTGTCAAATAAGGAGTTGATAAAGCTGTCTTCTCAAGGCAAGATTTCAGACAGCAGGTTAAGTCTGGAATTGAGAACTGTCATGACAAGTAGATGATAGTACAAGGAGACATAGGACATAACAAGGCACAGATTGACGTACATGCAAAGAAGAGGATTTGCTCCTTATTTTTACAAAAATATACCTTTATGATCTCTCTAGATTAGAGAAGAAAATTTTGATTTTCATGACTGGGGTCAGGCAGAGTGTTACAAATAGTATCTAGTGGGGAGAGGTCAGTGGTAAGCTAAACATCCTACAATGCACAGGATAGCACCAACAAAAAATTATCAGGTCCCAAATGCTGACAGTGTCAAGTTTGAGAAACCGTGCTGTAGATGGATAACCAAGGCCATTTCCTCGGTTATTAGAGTCCCCTAACCAAATCAAAGGTCATGGCAGCCATGTTACTCCAGGCATTATAAGGACAAATGTCAAGCCTTTGCATGCAAGTGTATGAGCAATAAAAACTCTTCATACAGATTTTGTCGACCAACGAATTTAGAAATGCCAAGGAATATATATTAAAAATATTTTTTAAAATAGGATAGTGTGGGTAAAAGACAGGGCTAATGATTTGTAAATGTCAGTAAGAAATTATAAATTACCAACATTGGTTCAAGAGGAAATAGTGTAATTGGATCAATGCCATAGAAGGAACTGATAAAGCAATCAAAGATCTCTTGTTTTCTACGGTACCCCCAACTAAAGCGACTAGCCCAGCCAACATTATTAGGTGGACTTTTTTCCAAATTTCCGGGGAACAGATAACTGCTAGGCTTTTGAAACTGTTCTAACGCACAGAAAAAGAAGAGCCTCCTAGCTATTTCTAGCAATCTCATATAACTCAGTTGCCAAATCTTGACAAAGATGGAAAAAAATTACAGGGCAATCACACATATGAATATAGATGACAATATCCTAAATATATTAACAAATACTATCCAGCAAGATATAAAGAAATGTGTACTACCATATCTACCTAAGATTATGAGAATATAAATATGACTAAATATTAGGAAAACACTAGTATAATTAACTATAGATAGCTCAAAAATGAAATATCCTGTAAGATCTAAAATAAGATTAAAAATTCAGCATCCACTTCTGTCAGAAACTAAGTAGGAAGTAAAAGGCTTTCCATTTAATACATGCATCTTCCCTACAGAATATTCATTGATAGAGATTTAGTTTTTGAGTAACTTGAAGGAATACCTGGCTGGCTCATTCAGTAGAACATGTGATTTCTTATCTCGGCTCATGAGTTTGAGTCCTACATTGGGCATGGAGCCTACTTAAAACAAAGAAAAGCACCGACAGTAACTTGAAATTTTCATTACAGTGTTTAATTTTCTGTAACTTCCATCCATTTGGGATACCTGAATATTAACCTGGCTTAACCGAGGGTTAATGGCTTTCCCGCATTCATACTACTTGAGTGCCTCTGCACAAACCATCAGAACCACAGCTACAGTGTTTCCAATATATCACACATATGAAAAGTTTTCTGCATACCATGGACTTAGTGATGCCAAGTAAGTTTATGTTAATTTTGAAGGCTTTGAAACATGTGAGACATTGAAATGGCTCAGTATCACCAAGGAAAGAAAACCCAACTCAAAACTACTTAAGCAAAAAACTGAAATTTATTGATTCATGTCACTGAAAAACCCAGAGGTAGATTTGGTTCTCTGCATTTCTCTCTTATATGCAGGGCTAGCCTCTTCTTACCTAAATTTCCAAATGTCTGAGAACCATGATGAGTAGTATTTCATGAGTAGATCATGAAATAAATGTAGCAGATTGCAAGTAGAAACTTTTACGAAGTGAAAGATAACAGACTAGATTTGAATAGAGAATTAATAGAGAATACCAGGCATCAGAGGAAACAGGAAAGGTAAGCTCTGAATCTGAAACTTTGGCTTCAGTTATTTATAAAAGCATATATACTGGGTTGTGACTTTAGTTGTATTTCTTACTGTAAGTTACAGTAAAAAAAAATGTTTGCAAAGCATTGCCTTAAAGCTACTATTTACAGCCTTCCTTTCATTCCTAAACTTCACAAAAGAAGGTAAGTGTTTCCCCAACATGTTCACATCCCACTCACGTCTCCATGGGCTTCTATTCCATTGCCCACCAGCTTCCTTGGAAATCTTCCCACCCTTAGCTTCAATCTCACTCTTCTCTCTTCATGATACTAGTCTTTATCTCTACTTCCTCCTCCCTCTCTCTTCAACCCCCCAAAAATCTTTAAAATTCTCTTCCCCACTTCCTTCTCTATTTAGGGACATTTCAGCTATACAGAGCGGGGTGTCTCAATCTCAGCACTACTGACATCTGCAGCCAGATAATTCTGTTGTGCGGGGTTGTCCTGTGCAGTGGAGGATGTTTAGCATCATTCCTGATGCAGTAGCAGCCCTTTCCCTAGTCTGCACAAAGAAAAATGTCTCCAGACATTACCAAATGTCCCCCGGGGGAACAAAAGTGCCTGGCCTTAGTGAGAACCACTGACATGGAGGACTCTCACATATACAGGGTGAGCATAACGTCTGGAAGCAGATGTATTTTTTAAGAGATTGAAAATGTCTTTGACACCGTTATGTATGCCTGCCTAGGTTTCCAGACTTTGACACCCTGTATAATCCCAGCCTTGAATTTGTCCCAACATCACAGAGTTGCATTCTGAAGAGCCTACTATACCCAGGGAGCTGCATATTCCAGAGAAACTCAAACTTCATGGGATAATTCTACTGTCCTTGTCACCATAAAAGCTATTTTTATATCAAGCCTCATTTATGTTTACTGCTAAGCTTCATCAGTGCTACCTTGACACCTCTACAATCCTTTCTATCCCTGCATCACCCTGTCCCTACCCTTATACAGGCCTCTGAAGCTATTAACTGCAATACAGTAACAATGTAACAAGATTTTATGTCTTAATTTCCCCCACAGTCCAATCAAATTATATACCATGTCCAGCTAATATTTTTAAAACATAGCAACCATGGGCTTATGTCATATGCTGCTATGGTCCCACAGGCAAGGTCCCTGTGGCAGGGGTCCCCACTCCTGCTCCATGTTGCTTTGCTAGCTCTCTCATTTCCTATTTCCATGCAGTAAGTTCCCTAGGACAGAAGTCTTCAGGTCTGCCATAACCTCTGTGTTCTAGGCTTTCTATACACACCAATGATGTTTATGCATGGTTGGCTAAATAAGAGGGCTTAAAGATATGCTCTGTAGTAGAGGAGGGCTGTTCAAAAGAAATATTATGTGAGCCATAAATGAAAGCTACATATGTAATTTTGTCTTTATGGGAGCCACATTAAAAAAGTAAAAAGAAAATGGTAAAATTAATTTTAACAATATATTTTATTTAACCCAGTAAATATAAACCATTATTTCAACATGAAGTCAACATAAGAATTATCAATGAGATCAATTACACTATTTTTTTTTTTACTAAGTCTTCAAAATCTGGTATTTTATACTTGGAGGACATTTCAATTTGAATCAGCCCCCCCTTCAAGTGCTTACGAGTTTAATAAGCACACAGAGCCAGTGGCCACCATGTCAACTGCACAGAAGTAGACCGAAGGAAGTCCTGCTTAGGCTTTTGGTCCTAAGCCTATGTTCCTGAATGCTTACTTAAAAAGACAGAACAATGAATGCTCACAGGTGGGCCCCAGAAATGTCCATTTAAAAATACGCTCCCCAGGTAATTCTGCACATCGTACCATGAAGCTCTTCACAATTATATGGTGACATACATGATCAAGGTGTAGTGATATCTCATTGTGGTTTTAAATTGCATTTCCCTAATGGCTAATGATGTCAAGCATCATTTCATTTGTGTTCCCTTTGGTGAAATGTTTGTTCATACTTTTTGCACATTTCCTAACTGGGTTGTTTGTTTTTGTTGCTGACTTTTCAGAGTTGTTTATATATTCCAGATACTAATCCTTTTCCAGATATTAAATTATGCCAGGAATTATACTGGATCTTTCATTATTCTTTACCTCCAGCCATATTATCTTCCCCTCACTCCATCTGCAATGTGTTCTTATCTGCTGAATGCAGAACATGTGGCCTGCCACTGAAGGAGTGTCACCTGATAATCTAGGTGGGAATTCCTCTAACCCCTCCTGCTGTGTCCCACGGCCTGCTGCATATATGCCAACAATATACCAACAGCACTTACCACATTCTCTCTTTTTTAGCTCTCTAACTCTGTCTCCATAATTAGTATCCTCCAGAGCTTATCAAACAAAGAAGTGCTATTTTAGCACACCACAAGTGCTCAAAAACTGGCAAACCACGCATCTAACAAAGGACTATGGTTGATGGTTCTAAACCTGCCTCACCTACCTTTAGAGACATCACTGGTACACTCTGCAGGTGAACCGTCCTGTGGCTCCAGACCCCAAGCCAAATCCCCTCCTTCCAGAAGTGAGATCAGGGCAAGTCTGCACACTGGGTATCCTGAAAAGGAGCAGAAAATGGCACTCGAAGGGAGTCTCATGTTAGTGTTCTTGAGGCACCACATAACGCTGTGTATGCAGTCAGAAGAGGAAACCCCAAAGCAGCTCAGTAAGGATAAGGCCTACAGAAGTGGGCTGGAAAATGGGGAACCCAAGGAGATTTTTAATCAAAAGGAAACTGAGCATTTGTGACCTCTTCATGAAAAATCACTTAAAGAGTTTGTCAGTGAAATCCTGTGAGACACATGCAAGCACAGAAAAGCAATGAGGGAAGTCTTCCTTAGACCACTGGGAGAGTTGAAGGCACTACCTTCAACAGAAGATACTTCTTTCCCATGGTGCTCTGCACAGAACTCCTATGGTGGGAAGTGTTCTCACCAGAGAACGGCCAACCCACATTAGACCCAAACTAATCTCAGACTTCTCCCTCCATCCCTGCCTGACATCTTCTGGGGCTGAGGGTGTAGCAGTTTTTGCCCCTGTAAATATGTAAAAGGTTATGAGATTCACACCACAATCCACCTTACCCTTGTCCTAGGAATCTGAGTCCCAAAGTCAAAGTAGCCTTACCCAGGGAAGTCAAGTTCCCATAATTTGTCAGCATCACCTCCCTGTACAGGGCTCTCTGTGCGGGAGAAAGGCCAGCCCATTCTGTCTGGGTGAAGTAGACAGCCACGTCCTCGAAGGTCACCGCCTCCTAAAACAAGAGGTTCCTGCTGCCCCAGAGTCAATCATCTGGCTCAGAGCCAGAGGGTGGAGCACAAGGGACATTGTGAGGTTCTGAGGGACAGTCCCATGACGGATAGGAAATGAAGAGTAAAAGGACATGGCCCTGAGTGCTAATGAATGACCACACCTACAACCAGCAACTCTGAGACTCCCTTCACTGTCAGAGCAACTTCTAATTGCACATGAGACTTACCATTGCAAGAGGCAATGTCACATTATTTAGAAAACTGGAAGCAAGAAAATCTTTCACAAATTCGCCTCCCTGAAGTAAATCCTCTTCATTTTTGCACATGCCCTTCTGGTCTTTCAGACACTCTATGAACAGATGATTGGCCTCCAACTGTACTTCTCATGGGTGACATCCCAGGGATGTCCCTGCTGCCTGTCCCCGCTTTAATGATCAGAGTCCAGCCTATCCATCCTGCTCCCTGCACTTACACTTAGCCCTGCTGTATGTCCACATCTACCTGCCCTACCCCAATCCTCACAGCCACCTACTGAGAACAGTCATGGTTTGTCCAAACGGGCCCCACCCCGTGAAGCCCTCATCTGATACAGAACCCTATTGTGCCACACACCCCTCCACCCTCAACAAAAGGGGGCTGCTGCCTCTGCTTGAGCCTCTGCAGCAGAAAGAACTCTGGTGTTGGGAGGGTCTCTTTAACTCCAGGCAGTCTTCCTAGGACAAGGTGTTTCCTGATTCTAATTGCTGCTCGGTGGCTCCTTGGATATAGTTCTCTCAGATAAGCTGTCCTCTGCCAACCAAACAGCCTGCCAGCCCAAACTCTTCCTTCCCACACAGCACAATGATGTGGTCCTTCTTGTCTCCTTGGTGCCTTCCCTGTGTGAACATGATCCTCACTCCAAGGTCTCATGTGGTCCTGGCATCAGTCACATGCCTGCCTCAGATCCCAATGACCCATACGCCAGTTATGTTTCTGACATCTCCAATTCTGAACCTGTCACCCTCCCTTAAATGGCCGCTTCTAATTCTGCTCAGTACAAGGAGAAACAAACGGTAAGTGCTCACATCTAATGCTGGTCATTATTTTGATTCCCTGTCTCAGCCAGTAGCACCACTTTCAGACTGGTCTCCTTGGAAGGGAACCTGAGAATCATTCTCAACTATCCCCCTAGTCACTGCTTAGTTCTGGTAAGCAATCAGTAATCAAATCCTGCCAATTCTATCTCCTAAATATTTCTTGGATCTGACTCCTATGCAACATCCTTAGTCACCATGTAACTCAACTCCTCAGCAACTGTCCTTTGGACCATGGCAACTTGTGGTCCCTAACTCGAGGCTTATCCTCCAAGTCCACCTTTGTCCAGCACATAAAAAGATTTTCATAAAATGCCAATCTGACCTCAACTCTGTGAGCTAATGCACTTAGATGGATCACCATACAACAACAAACTCAAATTCAAGAACCTGAGCCTGAGTTCTACAGGCAATAAATGTTAGAGGACAGGATGGCCCAAGACTGAAGACAAAGGAAATTGTTGAGAGGCTCTGCTGACAACATCCAGGAAAGGGATGATAAAATCAGGAAAGCCAGGGGCTCCTGGGTGGCTCAGTCAGTTAAGCATCAGACTTTGGCTCAGGTCATGATCTCAGGGTGCTGGGATCGAGCCCTGTGTCACGTTCCCCACTCAGCAGGCAGTCTGTTTGTCCCTCTCCCTCTCCTGCCCCTCGCCCTACTCGTGCTTTCTTTGTCTCTCTCTCAAATAAACAAATAAAATCTTTAAAAAAAAATCAGGAAAGCCATACAAAGAAGGGACAAATGGGTACTGAGACAGGAACAAAAGAACTTGGATTGAATGAATAAGGTGACAAAGGAGAGTGAAGAGTCAATGACTAAAAATCTGAAAACAGTGACCACGGATAGTGGCATGGGGAAACTAGCAATTATCAGGAAGTGCAGGAGGAGTGGGAGGTGCAAGGGGTACAATAAACCGTTGTGTCGAGATCAGGCTTCCAGGCAAGGCCATACTAATGGAAAGGAACCCAGGCAGTGGATGATCTGGGACTGGTACTTGGGATAAGATCATGGATGACGAGATACAACATGGAGAAGCCTGAAGAAGACTGAGCCCATCAAGCAGCACTCAACCCAGCAAACTGCAGAGCTGAAAGGCACCTGGCAGAATCTTTCTCCTAACCTGGAAGGAGCAGCATTGTTGCCATCTGACAGATGAGGTTGGCTGAGGCACAAAGAGTTTAGGTAACTAGCTCCAAGTCACAGTGCCCCTGAGGGCTAATGGGGATCTCTTCTGAAATTAAATTTCCTGTCACCTAGTACCACATTTCATATTGCAGCATGCTGTTGCCCTCAACCAGAAGTACTGACTCTCAAGACAGACATTCATGTGCCCTTCCTGTAACCAATTCTTTCCTCACTGATCCTGAGCCCCCAACTTTGCTCTCTTTTTCGAGGACAAATGGTATAGGCTCCCTTTTTCTTTTGTTCCTCCTACCATCCCTCTGGTCCCACCTCCCAAGAATCTTGCTGCCTTGTTGATTTTGAACACTCCTACCGAACACTGGATACCTCCACCACTAGCTTAAGTCCCTTATCTCATGGGTCCCTCTGTTGTGGTCCCTACGGAGCTCTCCAGCTCAGCAGAGACCCTCAGAGTGAAGGAGGCTATACTTCTGATTCCTCACTCTCTCTAGCCAGCTCCAGCCATTGCTTCCTGGGCCCTGGAGTCTCTGGCTGCTCAATCTGTCACTGTCCAGTCACACTGTGGGGATGAAGCGGGGCCTTCCTGCTGCTTTGGCTCTAACACTTTTGCCTGAATCGTTCCTCTTATTTCCCATTTCCTTCGAATAAGATTTCTTGAAGGATCCGAGGGAGTCACAGCTCACCTGGTGCCAGGCATTCAGGGGCATGGCTGCCATCACCTGGGCTCCCTCTCAGTGAAGGGCAGGGGCTGAGGGAAGAAGCAAAGAGAACCAAGAGTGAGCCTGGCCCAGTCAGTGACTTTCCTTTAAACGTGCAAACCTATATTAGCTGCTACTAACAACTGACATTCACTCTAGGCTTGCAATGTGCCAGCTTCAGAACTCAACACTTCACATTCACTATAATACTAGCAGATATGTAAAACTATTGTTCTCATTTTTACCAAAACGAGGAAAGGAGACTTAGAAAGTTTAAGTAATTATTTTAGGCCACAAGAGCCGTATTCATAACCACTAGATAGTGCTCTCTCTCCTAGGTAAAAACAATACAGCAGGGCAAAAATAGAAATAAACAAAAGCAAACCAAACCAAACACTAAAAAAAGAACCCAGGGAACCTATGTGAGAAGCTGGCAACAGAAGTTGCTTCTGGTGCAGGAAGACTGGGAAATTGGAATCCGGGACAGAAAAAAGACTTTCTTTTCACTCTATACCTTTTGAATGGTTCAAATTTTTAGCATGTACCTTAACATATTTTTAAATATAATAGCTTGTTAAAAAATCTAAAAAAAAAAAAAAACAACCCAGGAATAAATTTAATAATATAACAAATTTATGTAAAGAAAATTATATAAAATATTATTGACAACATAAATGAAAAGGCAAAACATGTTCCTGGATTGAAACAATCAATATTAAACTTTTTGTAAATGCTAACTTTCCTCCAAACTAATCTACAAATTTAGTAATAATTTTCTTTCATGAAGAGCTTGCACATGCTCAGCACCATGCTAAAATGCTTTTTACACATCTTCTCATCTACTCCTCACAACATTCCTTTAAAAGAGATTTAAGGGGGCGCCTGGGTGGCTTAGTTGTTAAGCGTCTGCCTTCAGCTGGCGTCATGATCCCTGGGCCCTGGGTCCTGGGATCAAGCCCCCCATCAGGCTCCCTCCTTGGTGGGAAGCCTGCTTCTCTCTCTCCCACTCTCCCTGCTTATGTTCTCTCTCTTGCTGTGTCTCTCTCTGTGAAATAAATAAATAAAAGCTTCAAAAAAATAAATAAATAAAAGATTTAGGCTTTGGTTCCCACCGCCTTCCAAACAGATGAATAAACAAAAGCTAAGAGATTAAGAGAACAGAGAATCAAATCTGGATTCTAGGCCAAACTTGGATTTCATGCCAAGTTTGTCAGATTCCAACAGCCATACTTGTAAGCAGCTAACCAATATTACTTTCAAGCAAATTATGAACAGAATTTATTTAGAAATCTGATAAAGTGATTACAAATTTGATACAGAACAGTCAAAATAGATACTAAAATTTAAATAAAAACGGAAAATAGGAAAGAAAAAACTTGCAATACCAGATGCTAAATGTATAACGAATAAGGTACACTAGTACAAGAACATACTGCTAGAGCAATAAAACAGAATCTAAGACCCAGGAAAGACTAAAGCATAAAAGTAAATCAGAAAGATAGCATTCCAAGTCAGTGGGGAAAAGGGACGAATTATTCTATGAACAACATTGGGAAAACTGGTTAACTACTGAAGAAAAAATGTGTAATTAAATTATCTCCTATCATACACTGAAATAAATTACATATGCACTAAAAATTTTGAGTGTGAAAAACAAAACCAAAGAAACACTAAAAATAAAGGTAAGTCTATATCCCTGGGTGCAGAGACATCTAGCATTGAGTAGTTCCAGCACAGTGGTAGGGTCACAAGCCAAATGACAAAGAAACAAAGAAAAACTCCTACAATGAGAAATTAAACTACTTTAAAATTTCTGGCTTAAATGACTAAGGAAAACTCAAAAGCAAACTAGGAACTAACTCAACAAAATATGCAAAAAATATAAATAGCCCAGGTCCTTACAAAATCAATAAGAAAAAGTCGAACATCCTAGAAAATATCATTAATAGGCAATTCACCTATAAGTGGCCAGTAAACACGCAAAAAGCTGTTTACCCTCTACTGTATAAAGATGACAAATTAAAACAATAAAATGTAATTTTTCTATCTATCCAATTGGGAACTTAAAAAAAATACTGAAGAAAATACAGGAAACCAGTTAATGCTGGTAGGAATGTAAATTGTTCCATCTTTTCCTCAAAACAAATACCTACTTAAAAATATTCCTATCTATACTGTTAAGTATAAAATGCCAATTCAGTTGTGTGTGATTTCCTCAAATTTAGAAAATTGTTAATAGTGGTTATCTCTGGAGAATGGACCTGTGGGTCCAAATAGAGGGAGATTTCTTTTTTACTATACAATCTTAAGTAATCCTTTTTCTTACCACACACGTAGTACTGTTTAAATGTGCTTAGGTAGTTAAATTTTAAAACCGATTTTTAAAAATTCCAACTTGAGGAACTTATCTGAGATGTGTTCAAAGATGTGTCTACTCCTAAGCATTCATCACAGTTATTTCTAATATGAAAAAGATGCAAACTTAAATATCCAACTATCTGGTACAAATCAGGAAAAAAAGAGTAGCCATTAAAAATCATGCTATAGGATATTTCACAACATAGGAAAATATTCAAACGCTGTGAGAAAATTTCATATTTCAACCTTCAATTGCGTAAAAATCATGTGTGTACTTACAAATATCAACAAAACCACTTGATGGATATAAATTTGAAAATAGTATCTTCCGAATGGTAGTCTTATGATTTTTTTTCTTTGTGCCACTTTATTTCGGCAATCTGCTTACCAGAAATATACTACTACTTTTCGAATTAAAAGAAGTGTCATAGCGCAAGTATTAAATGGCTTATTGGGTCCCAACTCTGTCCTAGCACCTGCTATTTCCCCTTGCCTCTAACAGCCTTTCCCAACTTGCCCACCTTTTAACCTGATAACTCCTCTTCAGAGCTTCAGACCTCAATCTGAAAGCCGTATCCTGGAAGATTCAAATTAAGTGAAATCTGGTGGGCATGTATTCTTTTCTTATATCGAATATCTTATATATATATATAATATATATAATATAAATATAATTAAGTATAATTATATATTAAATATAATATATTGAATATAATATATAATTAAATGTAATTATATATATTATATATATATATATATCTCAAGTACATTACACTGCAATTACAATACACCTGCCCTTTCAGTCAACATTTATTGAGGTATATACTCTGCACGGCAATATGGTTGGCACCAGGGATTCAAACAACTTCTCGTGTAACTTGCACTAAAATTTAAGTGTGAGGTTACAACCTTTGTTATGTGCTAGGTATATGGTTGTCTGAAAACCCATGATGAGATCAACAGTGCCAGTGAAAGCAGGGGGATTGCCCCAGTCGAGGAAGACTTGAGAAGTGGAATTGACTAGGCCAAAAGGTGCATGTTTTACAAATACAAGACCAAGAAGCCTGTAGCAGGGGCAAGGGGAATGTGGGACAAGACCGAAGAGGAAGAAGCTTCGAGACACCAGGCCAAGCGGGGCCGGTAACATTCAGAACGTTTTTGCCCAAAATCAATGGGGTTATTATGAGCAGGGGCAGAGGCATGATCAGAATTAATAGCCACTTCCCTGTTAGCCTCAAAGTTCCCTGTGGCTGTCTTACTCATTGCTGCATCCCCGGAACCAGAACTACACTGCACTTAACATGCGCTCAGTGGGGTAACGGACTAAACTGCGGTGCGTCGGTCACCCAAGGGGCCACACCTCCCACCGGCGGCCCACAGCCTCAGCCCCATTTCCCGAAGTGGCCGCCGCGAGGAGTGAAGGAGTGCGCAGGGAAGGGGAGGACAGCCCGCAAACCACCCCGCTCTCCTCGATAGCGAAGCCGTCGCCCGACTCCCTCCCGGGTCAGCCTCCCGGGACGACCTCCCAGAGGCCTCGGGAATCACAGAACTGCCAGCCTCAGGCTCCACAGCGAAGCCTCTCCTTCCGCACTCGCCTCAGCAGGCGAGCGGCTGGCGGTGGACTGCAAATGGACCGCAGGAGGCGCACCGGAAGTGCGTCACCGCCGGCGCGTCTCCCCGATTCGCGCTTCCTCGACTTTGGGATGCTGGAGCTTCTTCGGATTCCTCCAGGCTCTCCTACGCGGGTGTACCCCAGCGAGGAGGAGGCGACCTGAAGGGCTTGCGGTGGCATAGACTTTAAACCTTCGCAAGAGACGAAGGAAGCCAAAGGCCATCCTGGATGAGCGCTAGTATTGGGGGATTCTCTTATTTGCTGTACTCAAGCTGGTTCTGCTTTTTGGACAAGGTCTCACTTCGTTGTGTATCTATGAGTTGTAACTGCAGTGTCAAAAATGCATTTAAGTTAGGCAAGAGAGCAGTCAGAAGGCTATTAAAAAGGCCCCGTCACAACAAGAGCTGGATGGTGGCAGAACTATTTAGAACTCTTTACGCATTTCTCACAGGCTCTGCTATAACGGGAAGCAGCTGTAACTGTAGATACACACAAGCATATTTATCTGTACACATTTATTCAGCCTTCTGGATGGTACCTCTCTAGAAATTAATCCTTAAGTGTTCTTACTTTCTCACTGCACATAATCAGCATCCAAACTGCTCCAAAATCGCCAATGTTTATTCTCAGTGCCCTAGGCTTGACAAAGAACAAAATGTTGGAGATGTGCCTTCTTCACCTCAAAATCTATTATTCCACTGAGGTAACTGATCCTAGAAAGATGAACTATCAGAGATCTCACAGTGATGTAGGAAGCTTCTTGGCCATTTTTGCATTATGACCCTGGCTTTTATCTCTTCTCATTGCCTCAGCTCAGTCACTGAGGGCCTCAACCTCACTTGGGAATCTGCAAACGCTTCCAGTCCTGTATCTCCATAGACAGATATCTCCATAGACAGATCAGGTC
This sequence comes from Potos flavus, assembly GCA_028534135.1. NCBI lineage: Eukaryota > Metazoa > Chordata > Mammalia > Carnivora > Procyonidae > Potos > Potos flavus. Next base: position 11,890,265 of record CM052888.1, read on the forward strand.
CTGATGAGGTTGGACTGTAAGCTCTGTAATTCAGTTCAAATTCAACTAGGTAGGAACGATACAAAGGGAACTTCAATTCTAGGCAGAATTCTTCTGACTAGCCTATTGCTCTAATAGAACCAGACAGTCTCTTCTTGGGGAGTGGAGGGGCGGCATGTGGCGGCTTCTGGCTGGACAGGGGTTGTGGCACTTTGGCTGCTCATGTTCTAGTATTTGGGGATTCTAGTATTTGGGGATAACTATTCATGTTCTTAGAGGCTCAGGAGATGGAGTTAATGAAACTTGTAGTGAAACAATACACACTATAGCACAATTTCACAGAGATGGAAAATACAAACAAGGTTAAGAAATACCAAGAATAAAATGAGAATATCCCTAATACAGCTAATAAAGATCCAAAGGAAGAGAATAGTAAGTATGAGAACAAGTGAGAAAGATACAGGGAAAAGGGTACTCACATTTTGTTCTTGACAATGTGAATATACAGATACTTTGGAGAGCAACCGGGAAATACCATAAAATTGAAAAACCGTATGCACTATGACCCTGTAAGTTATATTCCTATAACCTAAAAAACTCTTGCACACATGTACAGGGAGTCATTTTGCATAAATAAAAAATTATAAGCCCCAAAACTTTGATTCAGTTATGATTAAAACTTTGTTAATACTGTAAGTAACAAGTAGCAATGGTATTTAATGAGAAATCTTTAAAAGGATGAATATTCTTATACCTGCTTTTGAGAAATCAATTTCTACATTTCTCTAAAGAAGTATTTTAAAACATTACATACCAGTTACCTAAAGGCATTAAAAAGAGGAGCATAAGCCAAATGGGACTCCAGTGTAGTATGAGTCCAATCAGTGTACACTCTATGTGGTATATACTGTGGAGTGTTTCATTCAGCATCTTTTCCAGCCTTCTTCTGGTGTGCCTTTCTGTACTGCAAGATGGAAAGCTAAATACCAAATGTCCCATATTCTCTGCAGGTGGGCTTCTGAGTGGGCTCCACTGATAGATGTATTCATTCAGGACTAATGCAGAATTTGAGTTTCTGTCTAAGGCATCCATTAATAAAGAGAAAGCATTATCACTGACTTCTAAAGTTTTATATTTGCCTCCTAGGGAACCTACTCTTCAATGGCAAGATTATGATTACTGCAAACCTTTTTTTTTTTTTTAAGATTTTATTTATTTATTTGACAGAGAGAGACACAGCAGAGGGAATGGGAGAGGGAGAGGGAGAAGGAGGCCTCCCACTGAGCAAGGAGCCCGACGTGGGGCTCGATCCCAGGACCTTGGGCTCATGACTTGAGCAGAACGCAGACGCTTAACAACTGAGCCACCCCAGGCGCCCATACTGCAAACTTTTCTACATATTTATTGTGGGAAATTGTTTTGGCACGCTCTACTTGCTAAAAAAACAAAAAAAACACTTGTTAGTATGTGCTTGTTGTACGAAATTGAGTTTATTCACTTAATATGTAATGAGCATATTACCTCTACTGATTTCTTACTATTTGTGAGTCATTCCCTTCATTCTGTAACCTCTATTATATAAGTAGGATGTACGTACCAACTATTAAACATGAAGACACCTTTGTTTTTGCTTTCTCCCTACAGACCTCTTTGAGTTTGTTTCTTTAACACTTTTGAGGATATTTACTATGGCACTCCTTGAAATAATAAGAGTAGATAAGTAGGTTGTAGAGAAGTCTATTCATTAGTTAAAATAAACTAGAGCTATAAGCTTCAACATGTAAATCTCATAAAAATCATGCTGAGTTTTAAAACTCAGGGTTTCTCCACAGTGTGGCTTAATGCCAAGTTAGTTTTGTACTCTGAAGGTTTTCCCACATTCCTTATATTGAGATAGCTTCAAAACTCTTCTGTGGACTTCTCTAGTGCTAAGTTGGGAGTTACACCCAAAGGTTTTCTCACACACTGTATATCTGAAGGGTATCAGTCACCCCCATGTACATTCTTAGTGCTGACACAGTTTTGAATTAAAGCTGATACCTTTCCCACATATTCTACATTCATAGGACTTCTCCCTAGCGGGAATGCTTTGAAACCAATAAAATGTCTACACATTGACTAAAATAACCTCTCCAGTGGAGACTCTAATCCTCTCCATACCTGCTGGAAAAAAACTAATCCCCTACCATGGATATTTCCTATTGTCTCTTCAGTTCATAGTCTTCTAGAAACTTAGTTCCTTGGGGTGCCTGGGTGGCTAAGTTGTTAATCATCTGCCTTTGGCTCAGGTTAAGATCCCAGGGTCCTGGGATCGAGCCCCACATTGGGCTTCCTGCTCAGCGGGAAGCCTGCTTCTCCCTCTCCCACTCCCCCTGCTTGTGTTCCCTCTCTTGCTGTGTCTCTCTCTGTCAAATAAATAAAATCTTTTTTTTTTTTTAAAGAAAGATAGTTCCTTGGAAAATATTTCTTTGGAGTTTACTAGAGAGCACAATCTCTTCCTTTGCTGTATCTTTTGTTATTATGAATTCATTTGCAGCCTTGGTTACATCATCAATATTTAGAAATGGAAAAACAATATTACACTTAAGAATTGCTCATGAGGGGCACCTGGGTGGCTCAGTTGTATGAGTGTCTGACTCTTGATTTTGGTTTAGGTCATGATCTCAGGGTTGTGGCATTAGCCCTGTGTCAGGCCCCTCGTCAGGCTCTGCACTGGCATGGAGCCTGCTTGAGATTCTCTCTCTCCATCTGCCTCTTCCCACTCTAAAAAAATTAAAATAGAAATTTTTTTTAATTGCTCCTGAAAAGGCAACAGGATCATAAAATTAGAGAACTATTGAATATCATTGTCCAATTACCTCAACTAACCAATGACAAGCTGAGGCTATTATAAAGGAAATACACAGTATCTCAAAAAAGGAAAATGGTCAAGGTAGAAAAATAAACCAGGCCTTGTTGCCAGTTACATGTTCTTTCCATCACCAGCATTATACTTTCCCTCACCCTACATTTGGACCCAGCAATTATAAGTATGTCAGAGAAAAATTATTTCACATGTGTACAAAGAAATACATCCAACAATGTTCACTGCATCAGTTTTTCAAAAGAAAAAACTGCAAACAACCTAATGTCCATTATTAAGGCAACAGCTAAATCAACTGAGCTTTAGCCAACAAAATGAAATACTATACTAAACGTAAGTGGAAATGAATGAACTTGAACTATGTGTTTAAATCTAAATTACAGGGGTGCCTGGGTGGCTCAGTCAGTTAAGTGGCTGCCTTTGTCTTAGGTTATGATCTTAGGATCCTGGCATCAGGCCCCATGTTGGGCTCCCTGCTCTGCACTGGGCATGGAGCCTGCTTGAGATTCTCTCTCTCCCTCTCCCTCTGCCCCTCCCCCTGCTCATGCTCTCTCTCTCTCAAATAAATAAATAAAATATTTTGAAAAATCTCAATCACACAATGTTGAATTTAAAAAGTAAGCTGCAGAAAGATATACCATTCATGTGATTCAAAATATGCAAAATAATGTGGTGTTGTTTATGGAAATAATCATATGTAACAAGTTTAAAAGCATCTATGGGCACAATTAACACCATATTCAGATGGTAAACTGCCTCTGGAGCCACAGAGAGGGAAATGCAATTTAATACAGGGGACTTCAATTTCATCTGTACTGCTTCAGTTCTTAGAAACATGTGAAACAGCCATCACAAAACATTCACATATGATAAAGCTAAGGGGAGGTACATAGAGGTTTATTATACTCTATTTTTCTATACCTAAAATATTTCTAAGAATGTCTTGAAATCTCAACAGTACCACTAGTAGAATAAAAACAGTAGAATAAAAATATTTCCAGAATACCAAAGGATGATAAAAGAGCAAAGAAAGGCAAGTCCACATAGCAAAAGGGACTAAAAAGGACAGCGATAATCATCAAAAGTTTAAAGCATTTAAGATTACAGATGTCAGGGGCGCCTGGGTGGCTCAGTGGGTTAAGCCTCTGCCTTCGGCTCAGGTCATGATCTCGGGGTCCTGGGATCGAACCCCACATCGGGTTCTCTGCTCAGCAGGGAGCCTGCTTCCTCCTCTCTCTCTGCCTGCCTCTCTGCCTACTTGTGATCTCTCTCTGTCAAATAAATAAATAAAATCTTTAAAAAAAAAAAAAAGATTACAGCTGTCAGACCAAATTTTATCACATTAAATGTAAACAGGCTAAAATATTCTTAAAAGCATCAATACAGCAAATGGATGAGACATACTCTGCCTAGATGACTGGGTTACTTTCCGTAAGTACAAGGGTAAATAAGCCTGTGAATAGGGTTATTGCCTTTACCTAGATAGCCTCACAAATGGGAAATCTTGTGTTTCTAATATGTGGAGAGCCCTTCCTCTTTTCACTCAGGACAAGACCCCAGGTATCCATGAAGTACACCATCCTAAACAGAAATTCCTAAACTACTAACTACTCATGCAACACATTAAATATAAGTGAGCTCTCTTCTCACTTATTACTCTCTTATAGGTCATGTACAATACATTCTTTCTTGATATTTCTTGCCAAATCCAGGAATCATTAAAGACTGGGAACAATAACTTCTGTGTGTTACATGTGATTTCTTGTACCAAACTGGTAGTTTTGGATGCTCCTAAACAACTGGATACCGTAACAGCCTTGGTTAAAGCTTCAGCCTTTGGTGACAGAACCCAGGAGGCTGTTCAGTTTCCCAGGACCAGGAAGTCTCCCCATTTTAAATGTGTGTCTAGCCCCTTAGGAGGTGGGCTCCTTGTCTCTCCCTTTCTCACGCCTGGGCAGTGCCACCTGCACACACTCCCCTCATGCTCCCCATCCCTGGGTCGCTCTCCTTCCAGCTCTAGCAGGGGAGCTTGCACCTGTGAGGCCTCCAGGGAGATGCAGGCACAGGTCCAAGGCAGAGACACAAAGGAACCCTGCACGTGGCCGTCCTTCACAGGGAGCACTGAGGCTGGTACCCCCCTTTGGTGTGTTCCTTAGAGCTTGGCCCCAAGCAGTACCAAGCACAGGAGATGTAGAATGAATCACAAACAAGAGAAGATCAAGGTTCAGGGAGTTTCGGTAAAGCCACAGTAATCATATTCTGGCATCAAACGGGGGTGAAAAAAAATGAACAATCTTCAAACACTCGAAAAGCCTGACCCTGTCCGAAATATTAAATAGCACGCCTGAGCGCCAGCTACATTTGCACAGCACAAGGGTGACATCTAGAGCTGGTTGGATAAATATCAGCTAGCTCCGCAATTTACTGGAAATTTAGAGAAATAGGTTTCTGCGTGCCTCCCTTTCTCTCAGGATTCTTGCTGGGCTAAGAAATTTGTTATTTTTTTTTTTCAGTTTGTAACTTGCCTTTTAATTTTTTAACAATCACTCTTATTTCTCACATTATTGAAATAAAATTATATAACAAACTGGATGGCTTTTTTTTTTTTTTTTTTTTGAGTGAAAGAGAGAGCATATGGGAGCAGGAAGGGGCACAGAGAGAGAAAGAGAGAAAGAGAATCTTAAGCAGGCTCCACACTGGAGCCTGACGTGATCTCACAACCCTGAGATCATGACCTGAGCTGAAATCAAGAGTCGGATGCTTAACTGACTGAGCCACTCAGGTGCCCCTAGATGTTTTTTAAACTGAAATATATTTAACATATAACATCGTGTATATTTAAGGTGTACAAAATGTTAATTTTATAATTTACATATTGTAATATGATTGCCATTATAGCAACAACCAGCACCTCTATCATGTTACATGATTTTATTTAGTGGTTGGAATAATTAAGTTCTAGTCCTTAGGAAATTTGATGACTATAATACAATATTGTTTTTATATTCACTATATTGTGCATTAGATCTCTAGGATTTATTTGCTACTGGTTGCAAGTTTGTACCCCTGAGCAACATCTTATCTTATCCTCTTTAAAGAATTTCTTTAGATGTCTTGTCTTGTTTTGAAGTCTGACATCTTCAGGGACAAGGACTGGTCATTACTCACCCTTGAGTCCCAGCACAGTGTGACTCATGGTAGTTCAGGGTCCATGGAATGCATGAATGACCCATCTCAGTGGCCATGCCATGATCTATGTTGAGTTCCAGTAAGTCATGTCCTCCCACTCCCACAATGTTCCAAACCCCCCACTCAAACTGGATATTTTTAGATTATACAATTTGGTGAGTTTTGACCAGTAGAGAACAAAATAGACAAAAATCCCTGTTCTCATTATCATATGATCTCTCTGATATGAAGAATTTGAGAGGCAGGGTGGAGGGTTGTGGGGGGTGGGAGAGGGAAATGAAACAAGAGGGTATCAGGAAGGAGACAAACCATAAGAGACTCCTGAACTCATGAAACAAACCGAGGGTGGC
>CM052888.1:11897145-11937341 GCA_028534135.1 Potos flavus
TTTTTTTTAAGATTTATTTATTGATTTGGAGAGGGAGAATGGGGGAGGGACAGAGGGAGAAGAATCCCAAGCAGGCTCCCCACTGAGTGCGGGGTCCCACACGGGTCTCGACCTCACAACCCAGAGATCATGACCTGAGCTGAGACCAAGAGTTGGACGCTTAACTGACTGCACCACCCAGCCGCCCCTTTTTGTATAATTTTTAAAGTTTTTTTCTTGATCCCAAAGTCTCCAAATATTAAAAATTTCTTCTAGATTGGGTTGGTATAGTTGGATTTGTATTTAATTGATCAAAACAACATAAATATTACTATGATAAACAATATAAACAACGGGGGCACCTGGGTGGCTCAACTGGTTGAGCATCGACTCCTGATTTCGGTTCAGGTCATGATCTCAGGGTTGTGAGATCAAGCCCCAGGTCAGATTCTGCACTGAAGCCTGCTTGGGATTCTCTCTCTCCCTCTCCCTCCCCACTCTCTAAAAAGAAATAACAATAGAAACAACTATTAAACATAAAAAGAAACAAATGTTGAAAACACAGGTCTCTTAAGAGACTGGATGGGGCTTTTCGTTTTTTTCCTGTTTGCTCATGCATTCATGGATGAATATTACCTCTTATTAAAACGAAAGAGCTCAGCATAAACTCTCATTGCTTGTTTTTGTTTCTACACATTTAAGCACTGTTCACATAAACAGGCATCTGGGAATGGAGAGTTTTGTTATACCAACGTCAGTCACTCAATCCTTTCAAGGTATATGTCAAAAATCACACAGTGACACATCATCAAAAAATTAGTTTTACTGATCTATCAGCTGACAGCTAGAGTGGGTACTCCTTCATTGAGTTTTTTAGATTTGTTTTTATCTTTTAATTTTTATTATTGAAAAGTTCAAGTCTGTACAAATGTAGAAAAATAATAAAATGAATCTCCATGTGACCACCATCCAGCTTTGACAATTTCACCAACCCATAGCCAACTTTCTTTCATTCCAATCCTTTCCCACTGTCTGTCCTCCACTCTCACCCCTTCACCATTGTTGGATCACTTTTCAAACAAACCAGTACACCTAAGAAATGTAAATCATCCAATATCTAGTCATTGTCTAAATTTCTCTGGATTATATCATACATGCTTTTGTTTTGATTTGGTTTGGATTTTAGTGTTGATTTTTCAACTCAAGAATCTAACAATGCCCACAAATTACATTTGGCTCATATTTCTCTTGCTTTTGTTTTGTATCGTTTTGTTTGTTTTAAGTAGGCTCCGTGCCCAGCATGAAACCTAACATGGGGCTTGAACTCACAACCCTGAGATCAAGTCCTGAGCTGAGATCAACAGTCAAGAGTCAGATGCTTAGCTGATTGAACCACCCAGGCACCCCTCTTAAATCTTTTTTTTTTTATTTAAAAATTTTTAAAGAGTTCATTTATTTATTTGAGAGAGAGAGAGAAAGAGAGAGCGAGGGAGAGCACAAGCAGGGGGAGGGGCAGAGAGAGAGGGAAAAGCACTTTTTGCCAAGCTGGGAGCCCAACACGGGGCATCATCCCAGGATCCTGAGACCATGACCCCAGCTGAAGGCAGGCGCTTAACTGACTGAGCCACCAAAGTGCCCCTTAAATCTTTTTTTTAATCAATAAATTCTTTCTCCTTGTTTTCCTTTCCCCTTGCAATTGATTTGTTGAAAAACTGGGTCATTTGTCCTGTGGATATGTTTTCCATGTACTGGATTTTGTTGATTACATCTCTTTGGTCTCTGTATTTCCTGAAAATTGATATTTAGATCTCGAGGCTTGATTAGATACAGATTTGATACTTTGGCAAGAGTCCTTCATACCTGTTGTGTTTGTACTTTATATTTCATTGGAGGTACCTAAAGTCTGGGTCTCTTTTTTGTGTGTGTGATAGGCTGTATCAGTGTGTTCAGTGTTATTAGCTGTATCCACCCATTACCAAGGTCCCCATCAGTTTTTCATCTGATGGTTTAGCAGCCATTAATGATCACTGCCTAGATCTATCATTTCATTATATGTTCTTCCTTCAGTTTTAATGAAAATAAACAATTGGAAACCAGAAAATAATTTGTTCCCTAATTAGAGTCATTCACTTTCTTAATTTTTGAAAAGCAGTATACTCAAATAACTTTAAGAATTATTAATTATCAGATTATATAATTGTTAATACTAAGAATTAGATAATTAGTTATGCCTGTTACTCTTTTTTTTTTTTTAGGATTTATTTATTTATTAGAGAGAGAGGGTGCACGTGGAAGCTCGGGGAGGGGTAGAGGGAGAAAATCTTCAAGCAGACTCCCCCATGAGCATGGAGCCTGAGATAGGCTTGATCCCATTACCCATGAGATCACAATCTGAGCTAAAACCCAAGAGTCGGACGCTCAACTGACTAAGCCGCCAAGGTGTCCCTGCCTGTTACTCTTTCATGTAAGAGACATCTTGTTTCATCTGATATATTCAGAAAATATTGGAAAAGAACCAAAATATGAATTCTAATGCACCATAGCCAATTCAATATTTTTCAATAAAAGTAATTTCTCACCCCACATTTTAAATACATTTTTTTAAAAAGCCTTGGAGATAAGTCTCATTCCATTTATGAAAAACACGTACCATATTACGTAATTGTCAACTCTGATCCTCATTTTCAAACCAATAAACTAAATCAGAGTTAATTTCTGCCTGACTTTTAAAATTCAAGTAAATGTGTTCATAGGCATTTTTGAGGAATATTATAACAACTACTGAGAAATAAGTTATGGAACTCATCTGGTACAACACATTACTAAAAGCAGGTAAGATTCAAATAATGCAGCTCTGATATAATTATTCACGTTTAGAATAATTTATAAAAACAAGATAATTATGCTATTTGCCATCACTTAATTATAATGTTCCAATATAATATTCAACTAACATTGTAAGTTATTTACAAGGCAAGAAATATGAGAAAGATAGGATATTTCTTTGATGTGTGCATGTGCATATATAAATATCAGGTGTTCAGTTTTTGAAAATAAAATGATGTATAAAAATCAGAATTTAACTTTACTACTTTTGCTCGACATCATGATCGAACTTTCCAATGAAAGAGAAAAGCATATTGCGCTAATTAGCCCAACATGTGCATCATTAAACATTTAATAAGTGAAATAAATGAGGATTGACCGCTATTGGAATAAATATTTCGGGATATGTTTTGATAAAAGTACCTTATTAACCACCGTATTGATTAATGCACAGAAAATCTGAAAGAAATCACGTGGAACTTTTGTTGGCAAATTGATGCAGTATATCTTGAATAATCTGATAGTCCCAGATGAAGTTTCCTTGGAAGGAATCGGCATTATTAACTTATACCCCTTTAGAGACGTACCTTTTCTTTTCACAAAAGACATCCTGGTGTGAGTACTGAATGAAATGTACTGAATGGAACGGCTTATCTTAAATATGGGGGGGTAGGCATTTTGAGGATTTGATGTTTGCTTTGATTTCACAGGGTTGTTGCTAGGAGAAAAGGTTTTTCCACAATGAACTAGAGATGGAAGAGATGAAGTCATCTGCACCCCACTATGCCGGTACACAGTATCTGAATTCAGACTGTCATAACGGAGGCCAATTCCTCCCAATAAAAAATGTACAAGACAATGGAAGACAAAAGGTAGGCATGTTTTTTTTTTTCCCCCTTTGATTAATTATTAAAGGAGCCTTTTCATACATCTATATTTCAAAGTGTCTCTTTGTTCGGTGCCCCAGAAGTTTTGACTTCCTCAGGCAGTTCAGGGCAGGTTAAGAGCACACATTCTTTTTACCAAGCAAAAGGGCAGATTATGAAATCGGTTTTGGGAAGGAGAACCCGAGGGAGCAAGCAGCCCTGCTTCCACACAGAGCTGAGGATCTGGAAATAGATGGTGCTATTCCCACTTTGAAGACCACTGACCACTGACCTCCAGCTTCGAGGATATTTCCGTGGGCTGAACGAAGGCAGATACAGCAGGCTCCACCGCTGACTTGCTTTGGAATTTAGCCTTCTTGTTCTAATACGGCAAGTTGAACCAATGTCTAGTTTCCGGTTTCCTTCCATAGTGTTCTGAGAATTAAGCATGAGAAATAGTTACTATTATACTACTACTAACACCACCACCTAGGTTTCAAATAGTACTTCTAACTTTCCAAAAGGCTTTGATGTCTGGACCTTATGTTTTCCTCCCAACTGTCCCTCAAAGGCAAGTCTTCCCTTTGTGTGACAAATGTGGGTCATGGAGATCCAGGGTAAGACCTGGCCAAAGATCTCACAGCAAATAAATGACTTGGTTGGGAATAGCACCTTCTTTCTCCACATGCATCAGCAGAGCATGAAGAAATCACCAATTACAACAAATACCAGCAAATTAAGAGAAAGTATGATGCATATCCAGTATGTATACTATATACAATATATAGTATATCTAAGCTTATAGTGCATCGGGATGTTTTTTTAAATATTAAATATTATTCACGAAATAACAGAGGCCAATGAATATTCTTAGTCTGTTCCATCAAACTGTGACTCGGTTAACTGAGAAGCAGAAAAAAAACCCAAAAACATAAAGCTCCCCAAAGCAGTTTCCATCCCAAAATGCACATTCATTTTTCACTGTCCAGCGATCTGTGATGCACTTTGTACTTCTGTAACCACCTGCAAGATGAGCCTTCCCAGGGTAGAATGATGTCAGCCAAATAAGGAAGTTATTTCAGGATAGACTGTTATTTTTTGGCTTCATTTGAAACAAAGTTTTAGTTTATTTTTTGGCCAGTAATTCAAAAGGTATTACAAAAGAGTAAGTTTCCCTTTCACCTCCTTACCTCCCCAGACGTAATCAGTGAGAAAGAATTTAAATCATGAAATCTGTTGTAACCTTGTACATCCCTCGGGCAACATGAAATAAGATATTTGGGGCTAATCCATCGTTCAGGAAGTGTTTGGATATTGTAAGACCTTCATTTATGGAAGACTAAGCATAGAAAGTTAGCAGCAGGGCAGGGGCTGGATGGACAGTAGGCGGGATGGAGATGACCCTGGAGCAGCATTTCGAGGACACAATGAAGAATTGAGCCATTGTTGGAGTCCTGAGCACAGATGCGCAAGGACGGAACCTCGGCTGCTATGGGATGCCATCAGATAAGCATGCTGGGGTGATATCTGTTCTAGCCCAGCAAGCAGCTACGCTAACCTCAGACCTCACCGATAGTCCTGTGGTGTGTCTAGAATCTGCCTGCACAGGTGGCAGCCATCTGTTACCGGGCATCATAGCTGCCCTCAGACCTCTGGTGAAGCCCAAGATCATTAAAAAGAGAACCAACAAGTCCATCAGACACCAGTCAGACCGATATGTCAAAATTAAGCGCAACAGGCAGAAGCCCAGTGGCAGTGACGATAGGGTGCGCAGAAGACTCAAGGGCCAGATCTTGATGCCCAGCATTGGTTACAGGAGCAACAAGAAAACGTTAACTGCATTAACTACACTCTGCAAGGAAATCCCTTGCAGAAGTTCCTAGTCCACAATGTCAAGGAGCTTGAAGTGCTGCTGATGGGCAACAAATCTTACTGTGCAGCGTCTGCTCATAATGTCTCCTCCAAGAACCACAGAGCCATTGTGGAAAGAGCAGCCTAGCTGGCAATCAGAGTTACCAATCCCAATGCCAGGAGGCGCAGCGAAGAAAATGAATAGTGAGCTTGTGTACATGTCATATTTGTGCTAATAAAACTACAAAAAAAAAAGATAATGGGAACATGATGATCCAGAAACATGATGGCATCACAGTGGCATTGCACAAATGACCTCTTGATATCTCGTATCACTTCTCCTTCAGCCTGTCACAGGGGCTCAATGTTAATTATCTTGTAGAACTATTAAAGTTCCAATAGTGAGGCCATTTCTTTAGTGTGCATTGGGCACTTTCCTATTAATTTTAGAGTAAGCTGCTTTTGGACACTCAATGGACTGACTTATCAAGATATTAGTAAGAAAAGGTCATGTTTTGAAGCAGCAGGTCCACATCACTTTGTACACAGAATTTTGATATGTCCAATAAATCTGGCTGGAGCATAAAGCAAAAGTGGGCAGCACGGTCTAGTCAAGGGTCAAGGTAAACACTGGCACACATCATGTAAGCATAAAAGAGGATGAGGGACAAAGAGTGAAATAATAAGTCTGGGAGAACTGAATCATAACTGGCAGTTATGGGTGAGGTCCAAAACAGGAACAGGAGTTTCCAGAAGTCCACAGAGCAGTTAAGAGAAGAAGAAATCCAGGTGCCCAAGACCAGTGAAACAAAGTGGAACCTAGATATAGAATCCAGTCCCAAGATGGCCCCTCCTCCCTGAGCTGCCCCAGAGACTGCCTCCTGACCTGGAGCCCCTGCCCCTGCCTTCCACAAGTTATGTATGACCTAAACTGCTTCATGAGTGGAGAACCCTGAAATTTTAGAGCTGATAAGAAACTTAAATATTACCTAATACATCTAATACTCAAGCAATCTGGTCCCTGGGCCCCATAATACTCAAGACGTTGAGGACCCCTGGGGCACCTGGGTGGCTCATTCATTTAAGCGGCTGCCTTCAGCTCGGGTCATGATCCAGGGTCCTGGATCGAGCCCCACATCAGGCTCCCTGCTCAGTGGCGAGTCTGCTTCTCCCTCTCCCTCTGTGATCTCTCTCATTCTCACTCTCTCTCAAACAAATAATTAAAAAAAAAAAGACGTTAAGGACCCCAAAGAGTTTTTTTTTTCTTTTTTTTCCCAAAGAGTTTTTAAGTGTGGGCCACATCTATTGATATTGACCATCTTAGAAATTAACACCAATAAAATTTTTAAGTATTTGCTAATTTATTTTAAAATAACAATAATAATCACATTGCATGTTAACATAAATAACATGTTTTACAAAAAACAACCATATTTTAGAAAACACAAAAAAGTACAGTGAGAAGATTGGCATTCTTTTACATTTTTGAAAATCTCTTTAGTGTCTGGCTTAACAGATGACAGCGGGATTCTTATCCCTACTTCTGCATTTAAGGTGTTTGATAGCACATGGCGTGTAGCCTTGAGAAAATCACTGTAGGCACACAAGAGTGGTTTTCAGCATACAGACCCCTTGAAGGGCTTTGGGAACCCCAGTGGATCCTGGACTACACTCTGAGAACTACTGATCTGGTATAACTTGGGACTGCACTTTCCTGTCACGCCACTTATTAGCAATGTGATGTCTGGCGTGTGACTTAACCTCTCTATGCCTCACCTTCCTTAGCTGTAAAGTGCAACTGAAAACAGAAGTTCCCTTTTACAACTACGTGTGTTCCTATGGATGTTACAGCCTTACAGTCATTTAGATAAATAAATGAGGTGATGGATACCTGTAAATGTTTAACACAAGGCTTGTCTCATAGTCGTCACTCAAAAAAATGACTCTCCCTACTATTGTTGTTAGTGGTTGTCATTACATTACTACATTACTACATTCCAAGCAATGTGCCAGGCGCCGAGGGTCACATCAAAGTGAGTAGGATGATGGCCTGAGTTGCTTAAGAATAGGGGAGATAAGATAAATACACACCTATATAGAACGAAACAGAATATGTCAGGAATGACACAAAAAAAGGGAGAGGCCACATTCATTCACTCATTCATTCACCAAATATTAATCAATTGCTCCCCACGTGCCAGGAGCAATAGCCAGGAGGGGGCTAATGTAGAAGAACCAAGTGAGGGAGAGGGCGGGTGGAGGAGGAGGGGGGCCACGAAGAGACAGGGGTGGCCCATGCACACATTGTGTAGGCCTTCGTAGGCCAATGTGATTGGGGATATAAGGAAATATTTCATGAGAAGGTGGCATTTGAGTTAGAACTTGGGAAGAGGTAGGATTTGGAAATAGAGTTGATATACACATTTTTTAATTCACTCGTTCAACAAACATTTGATTTTCTTGCTGAGTTTGCTCCATGTTGCATGAATAAGGGTCCCTACTTTTGTCTTTAAGTTCTTTTTTTTTAAGATTTTATTTTTTTATTTCAGAGAGAGAGAGATCATGAGCTGGGGAGGAAGGGCAGAGGGAGAGAGGTAAGCAGATTCCCTGCTGAGCAGGGAGCCCAACACAAGGCTCAATCCCAGGACCCCAGTATCAGGACCTGAGCTGAAGGCAGATGCTTAACCGCTTAACTGAATGAGCCACCCAGGTGCCCCAGGATCCCTACTTCCAAAGAAGAAAATTTTGCATTTGTTTTTATTATATAAGGAATACTCATTTGAAAAATTAGAATATACGGGTCAGCAAAAATGAGAAAATAAAAACCACCCACAATCCCCCTATCCAGAGAGAATCCCTTTTGGGCCAGGATTAGAGTGTGGCCAGTGGTACAAAATTTAAAGGGGGCGGGCAATGCTAAAAAAATTCAGTAATCAAGATAAATAATATTTTAATGTAATAGTTTTTAAAAAACAAAATTAGTGCAAAAAATCCAGGATGACACAATGCCTAAATTTTAATAAAGGCAGGGTCCCACCTTGCATTTGCCTCACTCAGTCTCCCTCTCCTCACCCTCATCCTGGTGCTGATGGGGCTTGGTCATTCCGTGCATGTCCCCTGTCCTCCAGATCCATTCTCCACCCTCCTCTGCCCCTCTCCCACACCTTCGGCTTTCACAGAGCTCCCTTTCTTCCTTCAGGCCTGTAGGTGCTAAGGGCTTCCTGCTTTTGCCAGACTCTGGGTACCTCACGTTCTCTTGATTCCCTTAATGCTGCTTACATTTCTGTAAGTTGAAATTCCCTACTAAACTGCAACTTTGGGTACCTTCTACTTCTTATGGGAACCTTGACTGTTACAACCACTGTCAACATTTCAGGTCTCAGATGTTTGTATTTAAAAAAAAAAAAAGAAATGTTTGTTAATTTCAAGACTCCATAAAGATTATAATTGTTTTATGTGAGTATATTATGTGTTTAGGAAAACTGTCGCTATACGAGCTTAAAACATCCTTCTTGTGGAGATTTGCTAGAGAAAAATACAAGCAAAAATCACCATTCGTGCTTTCTATCTCTTTGCTACTTCCTCTCCACAGGGGACTGGTCAACCTCTTCTCCTAGGTCAAACTCTCTATTTCCAGCAATTTCTAGTCTGGGGCCTGGGGTGACTCTCATATGAATTGTTCCCTCAATGAAATGCAGGGGTTGGGGGGGCATGGTTGAACAGTGACCTGTGTCACTGGGGAAAGTACTTGGAAAAAGACCCTAAAAGTAAGAGCAGTGGGGTCACCTGGGCTGTGCTTTATTATACATTCGAGGAGTTCAAATGGGGTTAACAGCACACTTTTGCCCCACTGTCCACCCTCAACCTCTCCTAACTGGTCCCCCACCCAGTCCTTGAAACTTGCCTGCTCCTTCCCTGGTTCTTTTGGCACCCTGAGAACTGAGCTGTGTGTGAAGCTTTGTGACTTGGCTTCCCTAAGACCCACGTGCCAGATTCAACCCTAAGCCAGTGGTACCAGTGGCTGTAACCGTAGAAGCTAGAAGGAGCTGGAAGAGCCGTCCCCTAAATAAATTGTGCTCATGTTCATTCAGTCCTCACTCCTACCAATTACACTTCATGCCTATCTGATTACAGATTTGAAAAACTGGAAGGAAGATACATTAAGTAAAAGAAAACACACAAGGGGCCCAGACAATACCTCCTCTTGCCTGCTCTCCTGGGAAGCAGTGGGTGGAGGAGGATGTGGTGGGAACACGGATCTCCTCAAGAGGAAGAAAACAAAGTTCTTGGATGGAGAGAATGTCAGAAAACCAAGACAAACCGAGTAGAGTGAGCATCCACACTGGAGACTCAGTGAGACAGAAAAAGTAACCACACCTGGCGGGGCCCCTGGGAGGGGTCAAGGTGTCGTGGGAAGAGCTCAGCACACAACTGCAGGAGTCCATGGGGGAACCCAAGAGGGGCAGCACTGGCATCTCCTTGATGGTTAGAGGAAGGCTGGGAAACTTCCATTCCCAAACATTTTAAAAAAGAAAAACATGAATCTAAGTGGATGTTTTTGGGTGTTTCCCCTTAATCTTCTGCTTAGATTATTAGGAGAGTTTAGAATTTTCCGTTTTGCTTTTTGATTCTCTCCCTTTGGATTCGCAACACTGACAGAGCTCCTACCGTGTATCCCAGCCTGGTGCTGGGGACACAAAAGGGAGGAACGTCAAGGTTCCTACAGTCCACCAGGGGAGACAGTCATGTAAAGGAATATGCATAATTACAGAAGTTCGTACAACCCAGAGAATGACCATTTCTATGGGGAGGTAGGGGGTGAGAGGAGACAGAACTGGGCACGGGGATAAGGAAAGGTTGCACAGAAAAGGCATTTCTGAACAGGGTTTAGAAAGCTGAATGGGAGTTTGTAAGGTGAAATTGGGAGTAAGGTGGAAAGGAGAACATTCTTTAAAAAAAAAAACAGGTATAAAGGAATGGAGTATGAAAAGACATGCTTCTATCACTAACATGATAGAAGATTTTGGGTAAGATATTTACCTTCTTGACTCTAAGTTCCACTTGAATAAAAAGAAATAGTGACACCCATGTAGCAAATACAATTGGTGGGTTAAGAAACATTTTTCAAGAACACAATGACACCCTCACACCCAAAAGGTAAATACTACCAAAAACTCAGGTGAGATGTGTCCTTGGAAAAGGTGCTTAAAAAAGTTTATCCCAATATCGATTCTGGTGTTGGCTACATGAAGTCCCATCTGATCTTACTTCTGACTTCTACCCCTGGCTCTAACAGTTTTTTATAGAACTGGACAAGCAGAGACAGGGGAGTGTATTAAAAGCAGAATGGAAGAAAATGAGACAGCCCAAGAGCCAGAGGGGGAAAAATAGTAATTCATGGACTCCTAACGCACAACAAGCTAAATGACTATCAGGAAGAGAATAGCATATCTAATGATTTCAAAATAATTCCTTGGTCATTTGCATCCAGCATAAATCATAAATTTAATATGACTATTAAATGTATTCCTGTGAAAACCATCACATACAATACTGCTAGAATCCAGCAGTTAAGATTCACCCAGTCTTTTATTATGTCACTCCTTTGCTCAAGAGCTGTTTATCTCTCCTGAGTAAAAGATAATGTTAAAATGTCCCTAACCTGCTATTCAAGGACTTCCACAATTGGAATCCATTCTGCCCTGCCACTTTCAACCTTTTATAAAAAATGTACATATAACTGACATCTAACATTATATTAGTTACTCCCAGTCTTGTTTACTAGTTCTCTGCAGAATCTTTCTTCTCTGGTAAAATTACTTTCTAAGTTCCCAAAGCATGCCATACCAGGTGATTTCTGCCTTCTCACAAATATGATATTCTTTGGTTACAATCAAAAATACAAGAAACAAGTGCTGGTGAGGAAGTGGAGGAAAAGGAACCCTCAAGGACTGTTGGTGGAAATTCAAACTGGTGCAGCCACTGTGGAAAAGAGTATGGAGGTTCTTAAAAAAATTAAAAACGGGGGCACCTGGGTGGCTCAGTTGGTTAAGCGTCTGCCTTCAGCTCGGGTCATGATCCCAGGGTCCTGGATGGAGCCCCACGTCAGGCTCCCTGCAGCGGGAAGCCTGCTTCTCCCTCTCCCACTCCCCCTGCTTGTGTTCCGTCTCTCACTGTGTCTCTCTGTCAAATAAATAAAATCTTTAAAAAAAATTAAAAACAGAACTACCACAGTAGTTGGTAGATGATCCAGTACATCTATTTTTTAAATTTCAGTTCTACTGAATTTTTAAATTTTAGTTCTACAGAATAAATTTTTATTTCAATTCTACTATTTTATTTTATTTGAAAAACTTCCTATCTACCCAAAGAATATGAAGACATTTATTTGTTTACTGCAGCATTGTCTACAAAGCCAAATTATGGAAGCAATCCCAGTATCCATCGATAGATGAATGGATAAAGAAGAGGTGAGATACACGCACACACACACACACACACACACACACACACACTGAAATATTACTCAGCCATATAAAAGAATGAAATTTTGCAACAACATGGATGGATCTGGAGGGTATGATGTGAAGTGAAATAAGTCAGTCAGAGAAAGACAAATACCATACGATCTCACTCATGTGGAATTTAAGAAACAAACAAATGAACAAAGAAAAAAGAAACAAACAAAAAAAAAAACCCCAGACTACTAACTATAGAGAACAAACTGATGGTCACCAGAGGGGAGGTGGGTGGGGGATGGATGAAATAGGTGAAGGAGATTAAGAGCACACTTATCGTGATGAGCACTAAGTAAGGTGTAGAATTGTTGAATCACTATATTGTACACCTGAAACTGATATAACACAGTATGTTAGCTATACTGGAATTAAAAAAAAATAGAATGATATTCTCACTTTTCCACCCCATACCTGACTAGGCTACTAGATATATTTTCCTCTGCAGACTCCTAGTGGAAATTCTCTTCCCTTTTTTTTTTTTTTTTATGTTAATACAAATAGTGTTGTTGTTGTTGTTTTTAAAGTAATGCAAGTTTCTTGACATTATTTAGGAAATGTCAGTAATTATGATGGTTTGGTATTTTGTACTGAAGATAATAGTAAGGATAAGTAGACTGAGTCATATCCACTTACATTCTACTCTTCAAAGTATATTTATGGGGGGCGCCTAGGTGGCTCAGTCGGTTAAGCATCTGCCTTTGGCTTAGGTCATGATCTCAGGGTCCTGAGATCAAGCCCTTCATCAGGGTCCCTGCTCAGTGGGGAGCCTGCTTCCCCCTCTCCCTCTGCTGTTACTCCTGTTTATGCTCTCTCACACTTTCGCACTGTCAAATAAATAAATAAATAAACATTTTTAAAAAATAAAGTATATTTGGGGCACCTGGGTGGCTCAGTGGGTTAAAGCCCCTGCCTTCAGCTCAGGTCATGATCTCGGGGTCCTGAGATCGAGCTCCACATCGGGCTCTCTATTCAGCAGGGAGCCTGCTTCCCCCCATCTCTCTGCCTACTTGTGATCTCTCTCTCTCTCTGTCAAATAAATAAATGAAATCTTTTTTTAAAAAAAAGTATATTTATGGGATTTAGATTATCTCTTAAACTGCCTACACAATATAATAAACTAAAAACTGAGTCCCCAGTGTTTAAGACATGACCATCTGTGGTAGAAAAGCACTTTAATCTGGCATGAGAGCTTATTTTTTTAATGTAGTTTCAATACCTTGTTGAGTCAGGTTTTCTGTGGGTGAGTTCATTTGATCACTGTTTAGTTATGGGGAATTTGGTACCTGCTGTGTAGCGAGTTCCTTTTTAAAGCTTGAACAAAGGTTCATTCATTCCTTCCTTTCACAAGTTTCACTGAGCACTTTCTATGTGCCAGGCACTGTGCTAGGTGCTAGTTATACACCAATAAAATGTGACCCCGTCCTAAAGGAGCTCCCCAACATTGGTTGGGGAGACAGGGCTAAGGCTTGGGGCAGAGCTATGCTCAAGGGATTCTGCAGCAATGATCCAATGCCACCGTCATGCTGAGTAACAACCAACCACACAATGTCAGTGATATATGATAATAACTATTAATTTCTCATACATCTGGGATGGTTGCCTAGGCAGTTCTGTTGATCTTGGTTGGGCATCCCGAAGTGCCTGGCTGCTGTTGGCTGATCTAGAATGGCCTCATAAAAATGGCTCCTCTCTGCTTCACTGTCTCTCGTCCTCCAACAGGACGTTCTCGTGACTGAGGCTTAGACACAAGAGGAAGTGCAAGGCCAACTACACAAGTGACTTTTAAGCTCCTGCTTAAAAAAACCCCAACTGGTCAAAGCAAGTTGCATGGATGAGACTAGAATCAGAGTTATATGGCATGGGGCACGGGTATAGAGACAGGAGAGCTGGGTCAGCGCTTCAATCTATCATAGGCTCTGAACACGAAGACCAGGGGCACCTAACTCAGCCTACAGAGATAAGGAACGGTGTCCCTGAGAAGGTGATTCTGACTTAGAGTTGAATCTTGAAAGAGAATGGAAGTTAGCTAGATCATAGAGAAGGGAAGGTACGTTTAGCAGAGCAACCCACGTGAACTAAGAAGAACTTCAGAGATTTCAAGTACTCGCACATCTTTGCCTCATAGGATGTATGTACCCCTTACCTCTTTTCTCCATTTTCTGTCTGGAATTTAGAATATGAGTCCTAGATATGCAGCAGCCTTCTTATGACCATGACACAATAATCATCAGATTGAAGGTATACAGAAAGATAGCACCTAACAGCACCACTGAGCCATGACAATGGCCTTGTGATCTGGGTCAGCACCCAGGAACTCCCTGCCAGTCAGTGTTGCAAGCACCACCATGACCTTCCTTTCTTCCTAAGTCAAAACTCCAGCTCCTTCAGTCGAGCTGACTCCAGATGCTGTGCATCATTTGCAGAAGTGGTGAGACTAGTTCTCTCCAGGATGAAGTTTCTAAATTTTTGGAGTTTCGGGTGCTCTGGATAAGACAACACCTCTGCCCTACCTCTACATCATCACTGCCAAGCGTCAAAAAGTGTGCCTCGGACTCCCAACAGTATTCAATTTGGCGACCTTGAGACCACAGACCAAGTCAATAGCCCAATGATGGTCCCTCTTGAGACCATCATGTTACCATGATTCCCTTATCCAGCTTCATGCCAGTCACACAAGGAGCCCAGGATCCTAGGTTCCTTCTCTCTCCCATTTCATCCCAAATGGCCCTGTACATCTCGTTCTCTGACCCCATTTCCCAGCTCCCTTACCTCCTGAAACGCTTAGCGATTCATTGTCAGAATCAGCAAAATCCCTCTTTTTTCGAAGTCTCTGAATTTTTTCTTCACCTTTTTGCTCTAAAGGAAACTGGGGTCTCCTTTGAGGACACTGCTTCCTCTGCAGCCCTCTCAAGTGGTGGCTGTTTTTCTCCCACATCCCACAGTGGAATAATCACTGTCCTCTATTATCTCTAATATTCCCCACTGCTGCTTGCAGACCATTCTGCTTCCCACCTTCTTAACACTGCCCAGCTTTGATTCTGAGGTTAACCAGACTATGTTACTCTCATTGCAGCCATGTGGCCACTCTCCCTTTGTAACCCAGCTCTCACACAATCTCAACATCCTTAGAGACGATCCTTCCAAGATGCTTATTTCTAAAATCCCTAACCTCCTCCCCTCGAAAAGCCCCTCTTCCTTAGCTCAGTTATTCCCCTCGTGTCCTTGTTTCACCTCTTATCCTACTTAGATTCTATGACTCTCTATTATAATCACTCTTTTGAACACACCCTTGGTTCCCTTTCTCCTCTCTCATTTCATTACACTCTCTGACAGAACACAAGCCTTAATTAAATCTATCTCTCCACCTATGTCTACACAAGTGCAACAGCTGACCATGGCTGGAAAAGTCACACACCTATGCCAACTGCTCTTACTTCATGACTGTGTACCTTGCAGAGGCCTTCAATGTCACTCATCAATCCTACTTACGTTACCCTACCATAGTTACTAACCCATCCTCATTAGTGGCCATTCCATACCTTCTCCTCTCCAAACTTTCCACAACTTCTTTTCTATCCTCAGACTCAGATGACAACCTTGTCAACTAGTTCACCAGGAAAATAAAAAGAGTAAGAAGAGAATGTTCACAAATTCCCAGAACATCATCTCCCAACTACCTGCATTTGGGCTCATTTAGTCAACCTTCCCTCCTATTAATAAGGATGAACCATATGTACTCCTAACTTGGGCCAACTCTCCACTCATGTACACCTTCTTCCATCACTCTAACCATTCTCCTCTTCATCCTGGACCATTTCCACCAATAAGTAAGCAAGCCGTTATTTCTCCCATCTTAAAACAAAAAACAAAAAACTATCTCTAGACCTCACTTCCATCTACTATCCCATTTCTCATCCCCTTTAGACACTGACAGTTGGCTATCTTCCCTACTTCCAGTTCCTTTCCTCCCCAGAGATTTTCATGCTTATGATTCCAAAGAATGTCTTCTAGTCAAGGTCATTAATAACATCGATCTTGCTACATCCAATGGTCAATATCCAGTCTCTTAACTTTCTTAATCTTTCTGAAGCTTTTAACATAACTAATTACTCCTTTCTCCTTGATACACCTTTTTCTCTTGGCTTCAGGATACTACACCCCCTCGTTTTCCTCTTAACTTGCTAGTGGTTTCTTCTGGTTTCCTTTGTCCTCCTTCTATCCTCACTCTTCCAGAGTGTTCTCATCCAGCCTCACGGTTCTATATACTATCTCTATCTTGATGACTCACAAATGTGTGTCTCCAGGCTGGACCTCTCCTTTGAACTCCAGACTGTATATTTACCTGTATATTTACTGTATATTTACCATCCAACATTCCTACTTGGATGTCCAACAGGCATCTTGAAATTAACACATCTCAAATCAAACACCTGATTTCCACCCCAAACCTAATTCTTCCCATTTCTGAAAAATGGCAACCATATCCCTGAGTCAGCCCTGGCTCATCTTACTCTTATCCCTAGATCTGATCCATCAATGAATTATTTGACTCTATCTTTAAAATATGTTTTAATAAGCAGAGTAGCACAGCGGAAGCGTGCTGGGCCCATAAAATATGTTTTAATAGATATTGTAGAATTTACCACCTTCACTGCTACTACCCTGATCCAAGCCATTAGTCTCTTGCCTAGCCTCCTAGCTGATCTCCTAACTTCTGCCCTTAACTCTATTATGGTTTATTCCCCTCACTGTATCCCAAATGATCCTTTTAGAATATAGTCATTCCAAATTCATACCCTCCAGTAGCTTCGCATTTCACCCAAAGTAAGAGTCAAACTCCCACTAATAAAGGAGTTTATTTCCTTTATTTCCTTGTTTACTTCCCTATTACTCATTCTGACTAGTCACACTGCTTTCCTTGAAATTCCTAGCTTAGTACCTCTGCACCTGCCTGTTCCCTTTGCTTGGGATGGTCTTTCCTCAAATATTCTCTTGTTTTTCACCCCTCACCCCTTTCAAGTCCTTGCCAAAATGTACTTTCCCTGACTCTTCAATTTAAAATTGGAACGACCCCCAACCAGGTCACAATCTCTATCTTCTGCTTTCCTTATTTTTCTTCATAGCACCTACTACAATCTGATATACCACACATTTTATTGATGTATTTGTCCCCCATCCAGTGGAATGCAAGGTCCACAAAGGCAGGGGATTTTTTCTTTCATTCACTGCAGTTTTCGGGACCTTGAGCAAAGCCTGGTATGTAACAGGCAACCAACAAATATTTCTGGAATTTATTGCATGAAGAGATTATGATGGAGGGTAGAGAGACACCTGCTCTTAAAAGGTGCTTAACAGCAAGCCAAAAAAAATTTTTTTGCCTTGTCTATAATGAGCTCCACTGCAGCATTTCATCAGAGAAGTGATTGGGGTTGGATCTATACAACGAAAGATCACTCTAGCTGTAGGATGAAGCAAAGACTGGAGGGGGTAGGATTGGAGGTTGAGGGAAGAGTTGAGGGGTTGTGGGCAGAAATTCAAGCAGAAAACATTGAGAGCCTCAGCAAAGACAGTGTCTGTGAACAGAAAGAAAAGGAAGCAAATTTGAATTATATAGGGGTGACCAATGTGATACATGGGGTTGGAACCCATCAGAAGACACCTCTTTAGTCTCCTCAGATTTCATCCCCAGAAACTCCTTGACTAGGCCATCATGGATCACCTATATCAATCTCTGGAGATCTTTTGAAAGCCTGGAGGCAGAATTCTCATCTCAGATCACATCTTGACCCAATTCCTGGTAAGGCATCTCCTGTCCAATAATGTCCAGCTCCTGAACCACTGACAACATACAAGACTGAGCTTTAGGAGGAACTCCTGACTCTTTATTCCCCATTTTCTCACCCTCTCTGTCCTATTAAGGGGCCTCAAGAAACTAAGAATGAACAAGAAACTTAATATCATGTTTACCTTTTCCTTCATCCTGACCTGCTCTAATCCAACTTGTTCTCCCACTATTGAAACAAATACTTTAAACACAGAGATAAGGGCCAGGGGATCCCCAGTCAGGTGTCTGCCCCCAGGGCCCAGCTCAGGGAAGCAGGTTCTACTGAAGGCAATTGTCCATTTGTTAATAGGATTTATAGCAACCAAAATTCCCTTCCTGGCACACTTCTTCAGGACGTGCCGGCTCTCTAGGATGCTGAGGTCCAACCTTGCAGCCTGCAGATGTTTGACCAAAGTAGAAAGCTATAGTCCTCCAAGATCCATTCTCTAAACCCAGCCTGTACCCTTTTCAAGCCTGTACCCTTTTCAAGCCTAAGTAACAGAGGGCTGGTGACCAATGTAGGCAGGGTGATGTCACTCAGGTTTCAAGTCTTGACATTCACATTGCAGGCTGTTCCATATCCATATTGACTAACGTGTAGAATTCTGGAGCCCCCATATGAAAAGGATCTCAAGGAAAGCCTGACTGTTCTTTTTTTTTTTTTTTTTTTTTTTTAGAGGGCAGATAGGGGAAGAGGGAGAGGGAGAAAGAGAAATTTTTTTTTTTAAAGATTTTATTTATTTATTTGACAGAGAGAGAGAGCGCGTGAGAGGGAACAAAAGTAAGGGGAGTGTAAGAGGGAGAAGCAGGCTTCCCTCTGAGTAGGGAACCCGATGCGGGGCTCAATCCTGGGACCCTGGGATTATGACCTGAGCCAAAGGCAGATGCTTAATGGCTGAGCCACCCAGGCACCCCAAGAAAGAGAATCTTAAGCAGACTCCATGCCCAGCACAGAGCCTGACACGGAGTTCGATGTCACAACCCTGAGATCATGATCTGAGCCGAAATCAAGAGTGGGATGCTTAACCGACTGAGCCACCCGGGCACCCCTGACTGTTCTTTTAATGTCAGTGAACAGGAAAGACATGTAGCCAAGTAGAGCAGTGAAGAAACTCTAATGCTCGTACACAGGAGCAATGGTCTGGGTAAAGGGAGGAGTGGGTAATATAACCAGCAGAAAGATTCTTCTTGACTCCTGAAAAAATCAGACTCTGGCTCAGCTGCTGACTCTTTAACATGTGGGTCTCCAGACTAAAGATGGCAAAAGTCCAAGGGGGATGAATGGAGCACGAAGATCTGCTGAACAGTGGTCCCTGAGAGTCAACTCTCTTGAAATCATGCCTTGAGAAGCACTTAAAGTACATACAGCCCTTTGTCAGGATTCTTAAGTAGGGAGCCCTTGGAATTAGATATGATTTTGTGTTTGTATGATGATCAAGTGTACATTTTCATAGAGAGATGGTCTTTATCTTTCATCAGATTTTCTGAGACTCAAAAAGAGTTGGATCTATACAGCCCTAACTGAGCTTTCTAATCTGGTACATTAGCCACATTTCAAGTGTCCAATACCCTCATGTCTTAGTGCTGTTGTATTAGACAATGTGGATACACAACAGTTCTTCATTACAGAAAAGTGCTGAGGATGGTGCTGACTTAAAGGAATGGTGACTTCCCTGTGACTGTTCCACAAGAAGGCTTGGATATCAAACACTGGCATTCAAATTTCTTCCCGGTGCTGTGGAATACTGGAGAGTCTTAGAAGCTGCATATCTGGACGTGCTGACTACGACCAGAGGCTCGTGACCAAAGGAGGCTTTTCTTTAGCTGCTGGGCATTCTACCAGCACAAATTCCTCTCAAGGAAAAGATGGCAGGTGATATGAATTATTTAGGTGTTTGGGTATATCTGAGTGATCATTATATTTGGGAAGGTTTCGGAAAAGTATGAAAAGAACAGTAGAAAGGGCTGGGTTAAATTACTGGTGTTCATCAATGACTGACAATTACCTAGTTTCTCTCTTTTTTTCTTTTTACACGAGGCTAGTAGAATCCCCCATGAGGTCTGCAAGTCTGCAAGGACTGAGGATTACATGGTGATACAGGGAATTGGGGCAGTTCTTTCTTCTTTATGAATGTTAAATTTCTATTCCTATAACTGTAGAAAGAGCTCTGCCCTGAATGAACTATCAACTACTCTTAGAGGACAGCAAAAGAGAATAGACTCACTAGCCCTGTCCTTGATCACAGAGAGGCAGCACTGCCGAGGAGTGGGTCCATACTTTTCCACTATAAGCCATGTAATTGTGAATACATTGTTTAGCTTCTCCAAGCCTCTGTTCTATCATCTGGAAAATACGGAAATTACCTCCTAAGGCAACAGCAAAGAGGACAATGCAATGACCCCAATAAGCACACAGTACAGTGCTTGGCTTGTCTCCAGCTCCGAACAAGCAGGAGCTATCCTATCATTCTCTTCTTTTAGAGTCTTTGTGCCTCCTAATTCCTTCCTGGGAATGCCCTCTGTTTGGGATACCCTGGGTTTTTTTATCACTATGAATACCTATTTCCTAATGACTGTTTTCAGCTCAAACTTTCCGAAAGTTCTTCCTAACTGATCTACGAGTCACAAACTAAAGAGGCTAAGATCTGTGGTATTACCTGTAAGGAAAGAGGTAGGGCAGCTACTTGTACTGAGAATTATGCTAAGTGTTTCATTAATCATTAAGGTCACCATATTTATCACAGTGTTATATGTCACAGGGAAACTGGGAACAATCTAAATGTCTGACAAGCAAGCACTAGAATGTTGGCATATGACAAATCCTTTCAAAGTAATGTTTTCCATAAGTATTTGTTTACATGGGTAAATGCGAGGTGAAAAAATCAAAGTCAAACACTCCCCATGTCTCAGCATCTCCCAGAGACACTTGTGTAAATGTGTGCCCGGAGATAGGTCGAGAATATTCAACCACAGCTCCAAACTACAAACACTTCAGATGTCAGTTAATAAGATTGTGGACAAATTGTGATATATTCACACATGGCATGTTACAAGGATAACAAAAACAAATTTAAAAGCCCCTATAACTATATGCAACAACACGATGAGTTTTACAAGGATAATATGAAACAAAAAAAGCAAAGATCAAAAGAGCACATGTGGTATGATTCTACTTACATAAAGGTCAAATTGGGGAAAATTTAATTGTCTGGATTAAGATGACAGACTGCAAAGGGCGCCTGGCTGCCTCAGTTGGTGGAACGTGCAACTCTTGATCTGGGGGTTGTGAGTTTGTGCCCCAAGGTGGGTGTGGAGATTACTTAAAATCTTAAAAAAAAAAAAAAAAAAGATGACAAAGCATAAGGAAAAGCAATGAACCACTCAACTGTGATAGTGATCACCTCTGAGTAACAAGGGCGGAGGAGGTTGTGGGAGGGAAGGGATACTGTGAAACGGTATCCCTTTGACAATATCCTGGTTTCTTTTTTTAAGTGGTAGTTCCTTTACATTACTTGTTCCATTGTACCTTCCTGCCTTTATTCTAATTTTGTAATTCTAAATGTTTTAAAATAAAGACAAAAAGAAAACAAGAATAAATTTATTTTTCAGGGTGATCTCAATAATACAGATTTCTGCATGCCTGGGAAAAAAAGATCAAGAGTGGTTTTCTCTGCGCAGCAAAATGTAAAGAGATTTATATTGTCTTCCTTATACATGTTGTAGCTTTCAAATTTTTAAATAATGAACAGGTATTCACTTTTATAATAAGAATAAAAGCAGAACTACCAACTGCTCAGTTCTGGCTCTTCAATGTACATCCCAGCATGGAGTCAGTTTGAGGAAGAGAAATGTCTCTTCTCCCTGCTGGGGAGAAATTGGGAGAGTGGGAGGGCCACACAGTTGAAATCCCACCACCATAGGTCTGGTCATTTGTGCCAGTGTTAAAGCCTTAGGAGGCTCAGCTGATGGAAACCAGAAACGACACTTCCTAGATTATCCTAGAACTCCTACAACTCTGCCTGCTCTCTCCTTCAAACCTAGAAAATGGGCCAGCAACTGAGCAAGAAGAAAGAGGTACTATGATTAACTACCACTTTTTTTTTTTAACCCTTATTTTTTTATTTCAGTGATAGAGAGCATGGGGGGAGGGGAGGGAGCAGAAGAAGAGGCAGAGAGAAACTGAGGCAGATTCCCTGCTGAGCGGGGAGCTGGACTTGGGACTTATCTGATTCTGAGATCAGACTTGAGCTGAAACCAAAAGCCGAATGTCCAATCCACTGCGCCTCCCAGGCGCCCCTTAACTACCACCTTTTAATTCATTATTGTCATAATATTGTATTAGGGGTGATATATGCATTAATCCTGCCCTAACATTCACAAGAATTCTATAGTAGATACATATTTTACAGTGATATTCCAGGGCTCAGAGAGTTGGGAAGGACTTACCCAGATGTCTGACTGCAAAGTCAGTGGCTTTTACACTTGGGCTACAATTTACGTTTACATTTGAGTATTCTCATCTATTGTTTATACTCACAACAATCATGTAAAGTAGCTCAGAGTAGTTGTGTGATTTGCTAAAGGGCACACAGCTAGTAAGAAGCTATAAGTTTTAATAACTTGTTTCTTTTTTTCTTGCAGAGGTAATATTTTTCTTGTACTAAATGCCAATAGATCTGTGCTCTCCCATACATTTAGTTATTACATCTAGCTAATTATTTAGTTAGAATCTCCTATAAGAAGGGTTGAAGATGTTGAACATGACACAGAGGCCAAAAAAATGTTATCTCCCTAAATCCAGTGGAGTGAACAGGCAGGTACAATCCAGCATTCAGGTTTTCTCCTCTTTTTTGCAACAGAGATAAGATTAAGGGAAGAACAAGGCTTAAGATCTTGTGGGTATTTGGTTTATAACTGTCGCTGATTTCCCTATCGACCTCATCTCCCAGGTCTCCTTTTTCTTTTACTACCCTGTCCTAAGGGAGTTAACCTTTTCAGCTGCCTTCAAGGAGCCTGCTTTCCAGCACCGGCTCCCAGTCGTGGGAGAGAACGCTTCCTCCTTCGCTTCTCCCGGTCTAACTCGAACAGACTCTCCCAGCGCCTGAGTCTCTCCGTGTTAAAGCTGCTAATACCAAGGCTACTCGGGAGTGAGCGCTTTCTCAACACCGTCTTGGAAGGTGGGTCACTATTCTGGCAGAAGGGAGAGGGCAGTGGAATTTGTTCTGAGTAAGGATGGTTATGCAAAATGCGAGGAGGAAGAGGAAGCCAATAGGGGAGTTGGTGAGTCAGAGGAAAAAAGCACAACTTGGCTAGCAGTGAGCCTCTCTAAAGCAGTGGAGAAGCCTAAGCTATTATCAAGGTAAGAAGAGAGTTTTCTCTATACACACCTCCGCAGCAGGGCCATTGTCCCAGCGCTCCCGAGGCAGAGTATCAGAAAATCTCCCTAAGGATTTTAAGGGCAATGGCAGAGGAGGGGCGTTGTGGAGGGGGGCTAAATTAGAGTCACCTGGAGAATCTCCGTGAAAAAGCATAAGCCGCGTGCCAGCAGCTCCCTCATCCCCACCCGGCCCCATTTCTCAAAGGATCTGAAAAAGCCGAGAATGCCAGTAGGGCTGTCCTGATCAGATGTTCTGGAGATGGTCTCCTGGTGCATCTAACTTACTCCGATCCTGGCTTCTGAGTTCAAGTTTCTATACTTCCTGCAGCTTCTCTGCTCAGGTGCTACAGAATGGTGGACGGGCGGTGGAGGGAGCTGTGGGTTTTCTCTAGCTCACACGAAGTGTGATGTGTTCATTGATTGTTCTCAGCCCTGAGACTCAACAGACCTGGGGTCTGATTTAGGTAGGGCTATTTCCACCACAGAGTCCATCCGTGACGGTTCAGTTTACTTATTCTGAAAAACGAGTGTGTGGATTATTAGTGTCCTGTATATCTAACTGGATAGCTGTCATGATTGTGGCTGAATGGGCTTTCAAAGTTGTGGAGTGCTACTGAGACGTAAGAGAAGATTTAGTTATGAGGCCGGCACATCAGCTGAAGTAGAAGAGACTTTTGTCTTGTAGGACCTCAGACCAGTCTAGAACTTCTAGTTGGAAGCAAAATACATTTATATGTGCGAAATAAAACTATCTTGTCCTACCTTCCTTACCTGCATCAACGAGGGCACCTCAGGCACTAAAAGATTATGTTATTTGGTCATCATTCGGTAAATGTTGCAGGCGCTGTTTTTGGCATGCTGGAGACAGAGCAGTGGTGAGGACCCAGATCCAACCCTCCTGGCACTTTCAGTCTAGTCGGTGTTTGTTACCATAGGGTCACCTTTGCCCAGGTGCTTATTCCCGTGGTTTTCCTGGGTCTACAGGTGTATGTCTGGATTTTGGTTTCTCCAATCCAACTCTGAACTCTCGGTTTGTGAAAATATCTTCTGCCATCTGTAATTTTGGGTTATGGGAGCCTAATCTCACTGGGGAATCTAAGTTAGGAATGTGCTGGCGGCTGGAATACAGGGCTCTTTAAATTGCTGCCTGTTATTTTTTTCCCTCAGAATTCTCCATTTTGTTTCTTTTCTTTTTTTTTTTTTTAAGATTTTATTTATTTATTTCACAGAGAGAGAGAGAGCGAGTGCACAAACAGGAGAGCAGCAGACAGAGGGAGAGGGAAAGGCAGGCTCCCCACTGAGCAGGGAGCCCGATGCGGGCCTGGATCCCAGGACACTGAGATCATGACCTGAGCTGAAGGCAGATGCTTAACCGACTGAGCCACCGAGGTGCCCCCACTCATTTTGTTTCTAAAAGACTACATGGTACCCATTTGGGGGTCATCCATAATTCAGCCCTCCATCATCAGGCTGCCGGGTGAGGTCATGTTGATGATGGTGATGTTTTTTAAGAACAGTACCACTCACCCCTCATTGGCACAACCTGTTCTTAAATTATTTGGGGGGGGGCAGTGATGACAAGATGTGCTGAGGGTTTTCTCTGTTTTTTCTTTTCCTAACTGAACTAGTTAGACAAGAGAAGTAGTCTGAGTGGTCTTGTGCCTTGCAATACGCTTTTGTTTCTTTCTTTTTTTTTTTTTAAGATTTAGTTATATTTTGGGGCGCCTGGGTGGCTCAGTGGGTTAAAGCCTCTGCCTTCGGCTCAGGTCATGATCTCAGGATCCTGGGATCGAGCACTGACCGCATCGGGCTCTCTGCTCAGCAGGGAGTCTGCTTCCCCCTCTCTCTCTGCCTGCTTATGATCTCTCTCTCTGTCAAATAAATAAATAAAATCTTAAAAAAAAAAAGATTTAGTTATTTTTAAAGATTTATTTATTTAGGGAGAAGGTGAGAGAGAGAGAGAGAGAAGCAGACTCCCCGCTGAGCAGGGTTGCTCTCACAACCCTGCAACCACAACCTGAGCCGAAATCAAGAGTCAGATGCTCAACCAACTGAGCCACCCAGATGCCCTGCTTCTATTTCTTACTAGTTTAAAAAAAATAATGTTCATGGGTTGTTTTTTTTCTAGCTTTCATTAATACATACTCACTGTAGAAACTTTTTTTTTTTTTGAGTAAGATTAACTGTGCCATACCATCAAACCTATGCCTCTAACTTTATTAATATTTTACTCCATACAACTGAGATCTTTTGGTTCTCTGCTCAATATTCAACAGAATCACCTAAATTTTAGTAACTGATACTACAGAGACACCCATGTGCATTTTAAAAAGGTCAAGTTTCTGTTTCTCAATGGATCTCATTCAGTTATCTGCTTTCCAGCCATGATTATTCCTCTTCCCATATTCAACTATTGATTTAGTCAACAAGTATTTAAAGAGCCTTAATCACTTACAAGTTTCATGCATCTGTAAATAAGATAAGCCACAGTATTTACCCTTAAGTAATAGCAGCCCAGTGGGAGAAACATTCTTCTACGGCTATTTACTATAGAGTGAGAGATGGATGCTACTCGAAAGTTTAGAGAACAACTAAATCGCGGGAGGAAGGACTTCTAAATAACAGGAAAGAACTGAAAGTAAAGTCTGGAGCGTAAAGTAAAGTGCTGAAAAGCAGGGGACCGACAAGGGACCAAAGACCAGACCATGAAGGCCCCGGGGTACAAGACTTGGGGATTTTGATTTAATCCTGTATGTGCTGGAAAGTTACTGAAGGATTTCAAGGAGAGGACTGATAGACTTGTGCTTCAGAAAAGACAGTTTTTGGCAGCAGTGGTTGATGGGGAGTTTGAGAGACAGAAGAGAGAAGCTACTTAGTATCAAAGGCCGGGCCAGAGATGAGCACACTGGGGATTCTGACAACAGGGAGGGCGGGATGCAAGCTTGCAACTGAACAGCCAGAAAAGAACACTTGGGAAGGTGGACTAGGGACCCTGAAATGGAGTCATGTCACACACTTCTCAGAAATGCTTACCAACTCCAAGGACTATAGAAGAGGTTAGTGTAGGACAAGGGGAGAGGTGGAAGTTAGATTAGAGGAGAATGCCATAAGAAAACCAATTTGCCCTTTCTTCATGGAGCTACATTTGCTCACTTCTCCCAGGCCCTCAAGAGTATCCATCTCTACTGCTGATTACAATCTCTGCAGACATGAGCTTTGCCTGTGGTATTATTTCTTGGCTGTTCTGGCTAGCCCCATCATGGGTTGCCTAGATCCAGGAAGTACCTAGATCCCAGTGACAAGAGATGGGACTCACTTTACAAAAGCACATTTTCTTCCTGGCCAGGGTGAGTGCTCATGGTAAGAAAAAGCAGAGAAAGAAATCAAAGGGTTTCCATGGGAATTCCTGAGGACCGTGAACACCTGAAGCCTGAGGATAACTGGGGACAGAGTCAGAAGGCCTGGCTCCAGCTCTGGGAGAGAATGGGCATGAGGCCAGGAGCTGCTGGTAGGCAAGGAGGACTTAGAGCCATTGATCCCGCTCAGGGCACCGAGTTGGCCCAAAGCCAGGATTAGGGAGAGAGAGTATAATTTTGAAAGATCTACATTCCTAATCCTTAAGAAATGTCAGCTTCTTTTTGAGTTGATTACAGGCCCTGCATATAAAATTCTATCGTGGTTTCCTTATAAATGTGCACAGGTCAAGTCCTTCTCTTCTTTACTTTTCTCTCTCTTTCGCTCTGTTGTTTCCTATCTTTGTTCCAAATTTTTCCAGATACTCACGTTACCTTTGGGAGAGGATCTCTTGCTAAACTCATTTCCTCAGTCTTTGGGAGGTAGGGGTAGAGGAGGCCAATCTTGGGCTATTATTAATAATGTCCTAGTTTCTAATCATTTCCTCTTGGGCTTGAGTTTGAAAGGCCTAAGAGCATATCTTAGCTTCTCCTGTTCTAACTTTCAGGGCAAAGGAAGGAATTACCACTCACTGACATTTCCTTGGCATATAGCAAAGTAATCTTGGCCATGAAGGAGAGATGATCCTCACTGGACCCTTTTGGCAATAAGGAGGAAATACATTGTTGTAATGAATGGAAGAGAAGAGTTTCTATGCCACTGCACAAGGTTTGGCTTGGGTCAGTACACACTTCCCAGAAGGTTCAGGGGACTTCCAAGGGAAGCATGTTCTACCTCTTCAGGAAGCAAGCTATAAACTTGCTTTTATATTTATATATTCCTCCTTGAAAATCTACACCCTAGAATTTCTGCAGCTCTGGATATGATGAATGGTTTGTGACGAGTATGAAGGCCATCTGGGTGACAGATAGCATAGCTAGACACATGTGTATTTTTTGACTCCACAATTCCCTTTCTGGGGATTTAGCTTACATACACGTGTAATTATGTATAAACATCAGGACGTTTTTGAAATGGCAAAAGAGCTGGAAATAAGCCAAAAGCCCAGCAACGAAGAAACTAAATAAATTGTGGTATATCTGTATAACAGAACTCTATGTAGTGGTAAAATGGAGTGAGGAAATGCTTTACGTGCTACCACGGAAAGCTCACCACGACACACCATAAAGTTAAAAAATCAAGGTGTGTATAACTTGCTACTTTTTCTGTTATAAAGAGGGGGGAAATTAAGACTACATGTACATTTGAATTTACTTGGGTGTGTAGAAAGCAACTGCAAAGACACATAAAAAATGAACCCAGTTGCTACCTGGGGGCGAGGTGGGAAATGGGCAGATGGGGGACATGTACTGAAGTAGACTTTCTCTGTACAGTAATGACCAAACACCAGCTAGCAGATTCATCCTAGCTGTGAGTACAGAGGAGGTTACTGATTCAGCAGCTGGTAAAATTCCTAGGAGTTCTTTCCCCCAGAAAAATACTGTGGCCCGTCATTAAGGTATATCATTAACCCTATTTACAAAGAGCTCTAGAATTTTTCTGATTTATGACTATAGTCTTCATCCACAGACATAACTGCTTGTCATAGTACTTCCCCCCCTCAACCTATTAAAGACTTGCAGTGTGACAGGCTAGACTCAGGCTGGTAAGCACTCCCCTTATGTCCTGCATGCACGCAAGATTGTAGGAAGCCTTATTTTATTTTTTAAGATTTTATTTATTTATTTGACAGAGAGAGAGAGCACAAGCAGAGGAAGCAGCAGGCAGAGGGAGAGAGAGAAGCAGCTCACTAAGCCCAAGGCAGATGCTTAACTGACTGAGCCACCCAGGCACCCTTAGAAATTTATTTTCTTTGTTAAACCTGGAAGGAAGAATATCTTGGGTATATAATGATATGCAAATTAGCACCTTGTGGATGCCTGGCTAGCTCAGTCAGTGGAGCACGGGACTTTTGATCTCAGGATTGTGAGTTTGAGCCCTACGTTGGGTATGCAAATTACTCAAAAATAAAAAAAAATTTTTTTAAAGATTTTATTTATTTATTTGACAGAGATAGAGAGAGATCACAAGTAGGCAGAGAGGCAGGCAGAGAGAGGGGGAAGCAGAGAGAGCGATGTGGGGCTCGATCCCAGGACCCTGAGATCACGACCTGAGCCGAAGGCAGAGGCTTTAACCCACTGAGCCATCCAGGCGCCCCCAAAATAAAATGTTTTTAAAAAACTAGCACCTTGCTACTATTAATATTTTATACTGTGTGAAACAGCTATTCTATTCTATCTCCCAATAGTTGTTTGTGCTAGGAAGTCACCCACAATGACCCAGATTCATTTAAACCCTTAAAGAACCCTTAACCTTAAACCCTTAAAAAAAAAAAAAAAAAAAACCTCAGAATAACATTCTAGCATGGCACTGGGAACCACGGTCTTTCCAGCCTTGATTATAAAGGGAGTAAGTTGAGGGTTGCCACCAGCCTGTATGAGCCTTAGTGTGAATTATTAAGTAGAATTCATTTCTCTAGATATTTTAAAAAATATTTTATTTATTTATTTATTTAGAGGGAGTGCACGAGCAGGGGGAGGGGCAGAGGGAGAGGGAGAATCCCAAGCAGACTCCCTGCTGAGCACGGAGCCCAACACGGGGCTCAATCCCAGGACCCTGAGATCATGACCTGAGCCAAAATCGAGTTGGCCACTTAACTTACTGAGCACCCAGGCGCCCCTCTCTAGATGTTTAATATCTAACAACTGGAAAATCATCCTAATGTTCTTATTCTGTTGGACCAACGTACTTTACTGTCACCTACGAGAACATGTTTTAATAAGAAATATCTTAAAATTTTGATGAGATGGCATTCCCTAGGGTTGTACAGTACATAACCTGGCCATCTGCACTGAGATGCCCTGACTGGGTTGTGTCAAGCAGGTAAGCATTCCCCCGAGCAGCAGCACAATGGCTAACAGGCCGCAAGCGTCACTACTGCAGCTCTCAGCTTGGCTTGCCACACTTCCATAGAGTCAGCTGTTAAGGAGACAACAATTCCAGCTAAATAGATTCAGACAGTTTCTGAGCTACACAGATGTAAGGTCAGCACTGGGTCAGTTCCTCCTGTCCCTAAACCCACAGGATGATGCCAAACCAGAGGGGACAAGATGACAGGTGCCATGGGCAATTGGCTCTGCCACTGAGGAGACAACTCCAAACTTGAGCCAAACAGTTGTATATCCTGCAGCCATATCCTTCAGGGGACTGAAGTCTGTGCTTGCTTGGGATGAAGGAAGGTAATGAGAAATGGCCTATGGCAATCTCCCTCAAGACAAGGGTGGTGGGTGAACAGTGTGAGGTAGTTCCTCCCAAGTCAGCTTATCTCCCTTAGTTTCAGAAGGAATCACAGAGCATTCAACCAAAATTTGGTCAGACTGTGGTTAAGCTTTGCCTAAGTGGCCTGTGTGGAGACACGCACGTCACCAAGGTGTCAGGGTGGAGCTATTCCTCTAAGTCGATGAAATATGGCTACGTTCAGGCATTGTTGGCAGCTCACTGGACAAGAAGACCAGGAGGGAGGAAGTAAAGAGCCTAAAATAAATAGAACTTGTTGACACACTAACTGCAAGGGATGGGAATTGATTCAAAGAAGGACTGGTGTAGTTGGTTGCCAGAAGTTTCCAGCACTCTACGTTGCTCCTTGCTGGGGGTCAGGGGGAAAAAATGGCTTTGCCAAGAAAGGGGATGGAAGGCAGACACCAAAACAGAAGCCTAACACAGCCCTTCTGCTTGTTCCTTAAAGTTCTTGCACTTCACCATGATGATACCGCCCAAAAAAATGAGGCCACTGCTGTTTCTGGTTTCCCAGATGGCCATCTTTGCCCTATTCTTCCATCTGTATGGCCACAACTTCAACTCCCCGTCCACAAAGGAGGAGCCCAAGCCCATGCATGTGCTAGTCCTGTCTTCCTGGCGCTCTGGCTCTTCTTTTGTGGGACAGCTTTTTGCGCAGCACCCGGATGTCTTCTACCTGATGGAGCCCGCCTGGCACATCTGGATGACCTTCACACACAGCACCGCCTGGAGGCTGCACATGGCAGTGAGGGACCTGATCCGTGCCGTTTTTCTGTGTGACATGAGTGTCTTTGATGCCTACATGAAACCCGGTCCTCGAAGACAGTCCAGCCTCTTCCAGTGGGAGAACAGCCGGGCCCTGTGTTCCCCGCCTGCCTGCAACACCTTCTCCCGGGATATGATCATACCCCAGGCTCACTGCAAGCTCCTGTGCAGTCAACAGCCCTTTGAGGTGGTAGAGAAGGCCTGTCGCTCCTACAGCCACGTGGTGCTCAAGGAGGTGCGCTTCTTCAACCTGCAGGTGCTCTACCCACTGCTGAGAGACCCTTCCCTCAATCTGCACATTGTGCACCTGGTACGGGACCCCCGGGCGGTGTTCCGTTCTCGAGAACACACCACCGGGG
Source organism: Potos flavus (assembly GCA_028534135.1). Classification (NCBI taxonomy): domain Eukaryota; kingdom Metazoa; phylum Chordata; class Mammalia; order Carnivora; family Procyonidae; genus Potos; species Potos flavus. The sequence continues at coordinate 11,928,261 of CM052888.1, forward strand.
AACTCATGCTTGATAGCCGCACTGTGATGGGGGAGCACTGGAAGAAACTCAAGGAGGAGGATCAGCCTTACTCGGTGATGCAGGTCATCTGCCAAAGCCAGCTGGAGATCTATAAAGCCGTGCAGTCCTTGCCCAAAGCCCTGAGGCAGCGCTACATGCTCATACGCTATGAGGACCTGGTCCGGGACCCCATTGGCCAGACTGCCCAAATGTATAAATATGTGGGACTGAAATTCTTGCCTCACCTCCAGACCTGGGTGTACAACATCACTAGAGGCAAGGGCATGGGTAATCATGCCTTCCACACGAATGCCAGGAATGCCCTCAACGTCTCCCAGGCCTGGCGCTGGACCTTGCCTCACGAGAAGGTTTCTCGACTTCAAAGAGTCTGCAATGATACCATGACTTTGCTGGGCTACCACATTGTCAGATCTGAGCAAGAGCAGAAAAACCTGTCACTGGATCTTCTGTCTGCATGGACTCCCTCCAAGTAAGTCCACCAAAAGGGTGGAAGAGGCTCTGTCCCCAGTTGGCACCAGCCTCAGCCACATTAACTGAAGTCTTCTGAGACTTAATTACATCTCTGTTGGTGTACATGTGAGCATGAGTTGCGCCCACACGTGCTCAAGCTGAGAAATGTTCGTGTCTCTACTCATGCCTAGAAGAGATTCAGCAGCATACTCCACCACTGAAAAAGGACTATTGCTTTTCTTCTCTTCTTGGCCTTCCTATCCGTGTATGCCTCAAAGACTTGGTGGCCTGGGGTCCTATTCGGCACCATGCAGTATCAGCGGAGTAGATCCATAAACTTCTCTGAGCCCATCTTGCCCAGTGGTAGAGGGGAGAGACGGGAAAACCAGGGAAATGGGTCTTCTGCCAAAGAGCCCACCAGCACATTCCACAGGGATATGAACTCTGAGCCCACAGAACTCCTGGTGGATTCAAAAAGGGAACAGAGAACAGGATTGGAGGCTTACGGTGAGCTTAGCCATCACAGCTATCAGTTATCACAAATACAAAATAAGATCTCTGCACAACAGAGCAAGCTCTTAAATTCATGGGGGTGGCTGGGCCTGATGCGGACATCATTTCCCCTCAGCGTTTGCCTAACACATAGAAGAGTTTGACTCGTGAAGCTGCCATCCGTTAACACTAAAATTCCAAACAGGATTCTGTTAGGAGTTTCCCCTATTATGCTTTCTAATTACTTAGTAGTAAATGCTAATTCTTACAGTATCCTAAACTGATAGCATAAGCATCTTTATAGATTTTTTTATACTTTTACTATTATCTATTACCCACACATAAAAAATTGCTAAAACAATATTTGGTGTTAGATGTTAAACTGAGTCTAAACTGATCAATACTAACCATCACATTGTGCTCTTAAGAATCTATAGAAACGGGGTGCCTGGGTGGCTCAGTGGGTTAAAGCCTCTGCCTTCAGCTCAGGCCATGATCTCAGGGTCCTGGGATCGAGCCCCGCATCGGGCTCTCTGCTCAGGACGGAGCCTGCTTCCCCCTCTCTCTCTGCCTGCCTCTCTATCTACTTGTGATCGCTCTCTCTCTGTCAAATAAATAAATAAAATCTTAAAAAAAAAAAAAAAAGAATCTATAGAAAGTAGGCAACTAGCAACTAAGCCCTTTCTTGTGAGAGGTGTGGGTTGTAATAATACTGTATACATAACCCTAGAGTCTGGGCAAAGGGTTCTTTTAATGTGATCCTTGGCCAGAGGACCTCAGGTCTAGTACGGCTGGCACTGTGCAGCCCTTCCAGGTCACCTCTCCAAATGTCTTGGCAGCACGGGAAGTCTTTGCAGTACTCCCGGGTCTAGTGATGGTCCGAATCCGCTGTTAGAAATTTATTTTGCCATGCCCCACCTCAGATCGGCTGGAATTGGAATCCGCCAAGGTGGGAACTGGGCTTCTGTGTGTTGATCAACCAACCTTGGTGATCCTTTCATGGCCAGCCTGGCAATACCACACCCTCCACCGCGGAGCAGCACTGTTTGCCTTCTTGCTCCGAAACAGGTGCCTTTTCAGCACATGCCAAGTACCCACGATGCTGACTCCTGACACTGGTGGTGTCCTCGGGTAGAAGGAATAGGAAGATGGTCTATGTTTGTCTGGAACTCCAGGGACCTCTGAGTCCGGACTCGCTTAATATTTCACTTTGTCCAAACCGGAAAGATACCGCCACTGCATCTTCCCTTTTGTTCCCACTCCCACTTTGGACTTCATAAAGTGCCCTCAGTGGCAGATGGGAATGCTCACGTGTGACTCTGCCGAGGAGCTCCTGGGCTCTGGCACCACCTGAGATGTGTGGGTAGCTACCTTTGCCAGCTGGGTCTACCAAAGTTAATTTATATGTGGCTCTAAAGGAGTGAATTTATTCTAACACATAAACCTAAGCCACTCTAGACACACCTCAAGAGCCTAGCTAGGATCTCCCAAACAAATGCTTCTTGCCTCTACGAACCTTCCAAAACTGTGAAAAGTTTCCCCAACATTGAAAATAAGGCCAGGGGGACACCTGGGTGGCTCAGTTGGTTAAGCAGCTGCCTTCGGCTCAGGTCATGATCCCAGGGTCCTAGGATCGAGTCCCACGTCGGGCTCCTTGCTCGGCGGGGAGCCTGCTTCTGCCTCTGCCTGCCACTCTGCCTGCGCTCGCTCTCTCTCTCTCTCTCTGACAAATAAATAAATAAAATCTTAAAAAAAAAAAAAAAAAAAGAATTTAAAAAGAAAAGAAAAGAAGGCCAGGGCAGTAGGTGGTAGGTGATGGTGCAAAAAGAGTGAATAAGACCAATGAGGGGGACAGACAGTGATGGATTCAACTGTCTCTGATTTCCCCTCTGAAATTTCAGCCTCTACCTGAATTGTCTTAATGTTAGCAACATTAAAATACAGAGCAGCATCACAGGGGTCTGATGAGAGGAAATGAGCAAAGCCAGGCTTCCTGGGACCAGTCGTGCACTGGCCATAACTGGTCTTGGCTTATATCCACCCTAATTTGGTCAGCTGTGGCCAGAAGAGAAGAGCTTAATGGGGGCAAACATAGTCATTTAGGGCCTTGGGGAAGATGGGCAGGACAAATGAAGCCAGAAGTAGACACTGTGCTAGACAAATGAGCTGCCTAACATGTCTGGGAACAAAAGAATCACTCATGAATGTCCAAAATTCCACGGGCACTAAGGATTTAAACCATGGCTCCCCAATCTTTTTTCCATTATCATCTCCTCCCCACCAGCAAGCCTATGGTAGACATTTTTGTTCTAATCGTCCTCTACCATGAAATGTTAATACCACAAATATATTGCATATTTTTATGCAGTTTTTATGGCCCTCCAAAGGGCCACAACTCATTTTAATAACCTACATTTGTTGCCCCCCACAAACCACTTTTTACCCCATCAGTGGCAACAGCAGTTCCACTGAGAATGCATAATCTAGACCACTGTCCCTGACACTTAGATCCCTCCCCAGCTCCTCTCTATTTTCCTCAACATGTCTTTTGTCGTCCCCCGCCCCAAACTATGTTCTTGCTCTTACCAATAAGATTTGTACCTTGCTCAACCATAATTAAATGTGATTATGCAAAATAACACACATGAGAGCAACTTGTACACTGTAAGGACCTCTGAAAATGTTGCTTACTATTATTAGAATAATAGGGGGCGCCTGGGTGGCTCAGTGGGTTAAAGCCTCTGCCTTCGGCTCAGGTCATGATCTCAGGGTCCTGGGATCGAGCCCTGCATCAGGTTCTCTGCTCAGCGGGGAGCCTGCTTCCCCTCCCCCTTCTCTGCCTGCCTCTCTGCCTACTTGTGATCTCTCTCTCCTTCAAATAAATAAAAATAAAATCTTAAAAAAAAAAAAGAATAGTAGTAATTATACAGGTAACTCACATTGCCACCCTCCCTGTCAGCACTGACCTTAACTATTTGGGATGGCCACTGGTCCTGTTTGCCTTGCCACATTTCAAGATGGCTTCTTATGGTCCTGGAAGAACATATTGTTTGTTTTTTTAAGTTTATGACAAGGATTGAGAACAAGCGCAACAGGCACATAGTGCTGCTGTTCATGAAGAATGAGGTGTGTTTCAGGAAAAGTAAGCTATTGTTCCACCCTAAATCAATATGGATATAAACGGCTAATGACAGGTAATGTAAACATGTTGGATGAAGAGATAAAGGCGTCCCCCCCCCCCCCCGTAGGGGTGAGGTGAACTCCTGATTACCTGATGAAACGATGAGATAAGCCAAACAGGACACTTTAACGGATGCCATGTGTACATACACACATACGTGCGCACGCACGCGCGCACACACACACACACAGTATTCTGGAAGCAAATAAGCTTGAAAAAGTTGACAAAACTAAATTTAACCAGGTTTTCAAATGCAAGGCCCTCAGAACTTCAGATATGTCCGTGTGCATATTAAGAATGGAAAAGAGCAGCTAGTGGCTCTCCCAAACTTCTTTGATCAAGGCAGTTTTTTTACGCTCAGTATACCTATTAACACCTGTCAGGAGAATGTTTGGAGAAAGGCCAGTCTGAGAAATGCTGAGCTGTCTTCAGCAATCCTAACCCTGGATGACCCCAACGTTCTGGCTGCTTTTTGCGTCCTCCTGAGCCTGGGCTGGCAAACGCCGAAGGGAGGAGATTGCACACGGGTAATTCACAGGGGCTTTATGATCACCCACATCAATGCAGGATTACTTCAACACTCACGTACAACTCTTTCCCCCTCAGCATAAGAACTTTCCCTGGTCGTATTCTGGCCGCATACCTGCCCCTTCTCCCTAGAGAAAAGCAAAGCCATCTGATACTGGACTTCTCCACTCCTCACTGCAACTGTCTGAAGCTCCCCTAGCATTCTGTTTCCCTCCTTGTACTGCGTTACAAGATAGAGCCTGTTCTGTCCCCTGTTGAAGGCTAGCCTCCCCACTATCACAGCTTTGGATTCTATCCTCTCGCCTTCTCAACAACTGTATATTTTCAGTATTCACTCCCTCTCGACTCAACTTCTCTTCAACTGAATCCTTCTCTTTGGCTTTTTAACTTAGTGCATACTCCCATCTTGAAAAAAAATCTCTCTCGTTCCCATATCCTTATCCACCTACAGATCTTCTTCCACTTACACTGGGGTTAAACCCATCCTAGGTCAAAAATATCACAAGTCAAAAATGCATGTAATACCCTTAACTGAGCATCACAGCTTAGCCTGGCCTACCTTAAACATTCTTGGAACATTTACGCCAGCCTACAGTTGGGCAAAATCATCTCCCACAAAACCTATTTTATAATAAAGAACTGAATATCTCCTGCAATTCATTGAATACTGTACTGAAAGTGAAAACTGGGACAGTTGTAAGGGTACAGAATGCCTGTCGGTGTATTGGCTCTTTACTCTCGTGACGGTGTGCGTGACTAGGAGCCGCAGCTCACCGCCCCTGTCCCGGCTCATGACAGACCTGAACCACGTATCCCCAGTCTAGGAAAAGATAGGAATTCAAACTCTGATGTATGGTTTCTACTGTATGCATATTGTTTTCACACCATGATAAAGTCAAAAAGTCATTAGGCTGAACCATCGGAAGTTGACGACCCTTGGTACTAGCCTCTCCTCACCTCTCGGCCAAACTGCTTTGAAGAAGTGTCTATAGTCAGTGGCTTTTTATTTTCTCGCCTTTTACTTCCTCCTCTACCCACTTCAATCCGGATTTTGCCCCCTTCTCTACACTGCTCTAGGTAACAAAATTCCATGTTACTCATTCACTCAATGAAGATTTTCTAATTCTCATTTCACCTGAAGTCTCAGCAACAAACTTGATCAAGAATTTCCTCCTTCTTGAGACACTGTATCCTAGTTTTCCTCCTATTTCTCTAGCCACTTCTCAATTTTTTATAGAATTACTCTCTTCTACCTAGCTACGAAATGTTGGCTTACTTAAGGCACAACATAGATCCTCTTTTCCCACTCTATGCTTTCTCTCTAGACTATCTCGTTTATGCTCACGTAGGTTTTAAAAACCACCTACATGTAGATGATCCACAAATCTATATCCTTTTTTCTTTTTAAAGATCTTATTTATTTATTTGACAGAGAGACACAGTGAGAGAGGGAACATAAGCAGGGGGAGTGGGAGAGGGAGAAGCAGACTCCCCGCTTAGCAGGAAGCCCGATGGGGGGCTCGATCCCAGGGTCCTGGGATCATGACCTGAGCCGAAGGCGGACGCTTAACAGCTGAGCCATGCAGGCACCCCACAAATCTATATCTTTGATGTATATCTTCTCTGAGCTCCAGAGCTGTAAATCCAATCACTGATTGATATCCCTTGAACATCTCAAAAGATACCTCAGACTCAATATGTCCAAATATCACATCATGATTTTCCCCCCCTCCACCCTAGACCATGCCAAACATCTTCATCCCTTCTGGGTCTCTTCCCCACCTTTTCAACCTGCTGCCAGCTCAAAAAACTGGACTTTGCCCTTGACTTCTTCCACCAATCAATCACCAACAACTGACCATTCTACCCCATCAACATTTCTTAAGTTCATTTTTCCCTTTTCCTTGCCCTTCCAAATCTTCACCCTGTTTTGTTCCTGCCATCACCATCTCTCTCCTGAAGCAGTGACTCATCTTCCTGCCTCCAAGCTTCCCACTTCAGTACAATCTACACTGTACTGAAAATTCAGAAAGTCCAAATTTCTTAATACAGTTTCGATAGCCTTTCATGATCTGGCTCTTACATCCTTCCCTTGTCGCTCCCTCTTAGACTGTACTTTCCTACCATCTCAAATTTGTAGTTCTAAATGTGTCACATATATACATGTCTGGACCTTAGATCATCCTATTTCTCCCACCTGGAATATGCTGTTCTGTCCCACCCCCGACTTCTCTGGCTCATTTTTTTTTTTTTTTTAAATTCTTTCTCACCTAAAACATCTCCTCTGGGAGTTTTTCCCAGCTTGACCCTTAGGCCTCTGTTCAGTGTCACCTGTACTGGCTTTCTACTATCACAGCACTTATTACAATATAATAAAACCATCCAATGTATGCGTCTTTGAGCTCTTCGAAGGCAGAAACTATCTTGTTTACTTTGTTATAACTGATGCCTAGCACAGTCCCTGCCACAGTTCCTGACACTCATTAAATCTTTACTAAATGAAACCTTGATCTTATTTGTATTACATGTAAAGAGCTCATTCTTTATGTAATATTAAAAAAAAAAAAAAGGCTAATCAGAGAACCTTCTATTCTGAGAAACACAGTGACATGTTTAAAGATTCAGATAAGGGGCGCCTGGAAGGCTCAGTCAGTTAAACGTCTGCATTCGGCTCAGGTCATGATCCCAGGGTCCTGGGATTGAGCCCGCACTGGGCTCTCTACCTGTGGGGAGCCTGCTTCTCCTTCTCCCTCTGCCTGCCACTCTGCCTGCTTGTGCTCTCTCTCTCTCTGTCGAATAAATAAAATCTAAAAAAAAAAAAAAGAAAGAAAGAAAGATTCAGATAAGAAAGAATCAACATTTAAAAGTTTCCTGTTTGAGAGAAATAAGGGAAGTTGAATCTCAAAGGCAACAGCTCAGAAGTGCTGGGTCAAGTGGGGTGGCAGGTGAGAGGTAGGGGATAAAGCAGAGATTCTGAAATTAAGTTGACATATATTTCTAATAGTGATATTACTGTGGCAAGAGGAGCTGCAAATTATGCTGGTTTCTGAAGAGCTGCATGTGTTCACAGGGTGACGCATATGAACGAACCGAGTGCCACCTGGAAGCATATGGCAAAGACTTGCTTAGTGATTGCCTTCCAACTGGTTTTTAGCCAAATCTCCAAGCAGAAAAATTGATCAATCTTAAGCTAGATGGAATAATAAAAAAAGAAGACTAAAATTACTAAAATCGAAAAAATAAACTATGACAGAATGAAAAAAAAGAAAAAAGAGATACAGTTACAGAAAATCAGAGACTTGAAAAATAGGAATCTATCATGAACAACTTTGATATTTGAAAATTTAGAGAAAGGGGCGCCTGGGTGGTTCAGTGGGTTAAAGCCTCTGCCTTCGGCTCAGGTCATGATCTCGGGGTCCTGGGATCGAGCCCCGCATCGGGCTCTCTGCTCAGCGGGGAGCCTGCTTCCCCCTCTCCCTCTGCCTGCCTCTCTGTCTACTTGTGATCTCTCTCTCTGTCAAATAAATAAAATCTTTTTTAAAAATTTTAAAAATAAATTAAAAAAAGAAAAAAGGAAAATTTAGAGAAAATGGACATTTTAGTTTATTTAGGTGGGGAGGGGAAGAGGGAAAGGGAGAGAAAGAATCTTAAGCAGGCTCCATGCCCAGCATAGGCTCTCAACCCTGGCATCGTGACCTGAGCCAAAAGCAAGAGTTGGACACTTAACCTTCTGAGCCACCCAGTCGCCCTGAGAAAATGGATATTTGAAAGAAAGATGTAATTTATTAAATTGACTATGGAAGAAACAAAATATAAGTAGGCTTGTAACTTATAACTATGAAAGAAATTGAATCAGTGACTTAGAATCTACCACCTACTGTGGTTTGGTTTCTCATGAAGCTTGACTTCTGAAAAAGAATAAATGCTGGATTACATTTGCATTACCATTTCCAATCAGTGACAATTCAGTTTTTCATCAGAAATGAATAAAGTGACATTCTGATATCTAAATTGAACAAGAAGCAAAAAATCCTAAGAGTCATGCTGACCCCTAAGAATGGGAGTTGAATCCCTATTGAGTCCCACAGGTGGTCATGGTTCCCTTTGTGTTTAAGTCTTACATCCTTTCTTTAGGGGATTTCCTTATAAAAAGAAAAAAAAAAAGCTCTTTCAAAAATTTTCCTGAAAGGGATGTGTACCTGAATGTTTATAGCAACATTATTTTTTAAAAGATTTTATTTATTTATTTGTCAGAGAGAGAGAGAAAGCACAAGTGGGGGGAACGGCAGGTAGAGGGAGAGGGAGAAGCAGACTCCCCACTGCGCAGGGAGCCCAACTCAGGACTCAATCCCAGGACCCTGGGATCATGACCTGAGCTGAAGTCAGATGCCCAATGGACTGAGCCACCC
>CM052888.1:11937441-11967441 GCA_028534135.1 Potos flavus
GGGGGGGGGGGTGAGAATGGGATATGGAGGTAGAAAGTGAATATTAATGGGTATAGGATTTCTTTTGGGGGTGATAAAAAGTGTTCTAAAATTGATGGTGGTAATGGCTGCATAATGCTTTGAATGTACTAAAAACTACTGAATTGTATACTTAATTTTTTTAAAGACATTTATTTATTTGAGAAAAAGCGCTCACAGGAGTGGGGGGTGGGGGGGGTAGTCAGGGAGAGGGAGAAGCACACTCCCCGCTGAGCAGGAAGCCCCACAACGCAGGCCAATCCCAGGATCCTGAGATTGTGATCTGAGCCAAGGCAGACGCTTAATGCTTAACCGACTGAGCCATGCAGGCGCCTCTGAATTGTATACTTTAAATGGATGAATCGTTTAGGAATTACATCTTAAGAAAGCCATTGAAACAAAGAGAAGAGAAACCTCCAGGGGTTTCCCAGCCCACACAGTCCTTCTCTCTCCATTCACTCACTTCTATTCATGCTCTCTTCTTTCTACCGATTTTCTGGCCTTTGCACCTGTGGTTTCTATATCTCAAGCTGATCTTCTCATCATTTAGTCTCAATTCAAACGCATCCTCCTCAGAGACAATTTCCCACAAGTCTCTCTCCCTTCAAATGATGTCTTTATTTTGTCAAGGGACATAAATTAGTTGAAGTGACTCAGAGGTTAAAGTGACTCAGGTATTTAGCGAATGTGTATCAGGCAATCCCTCAAAATGACATAACTCCCTGAGCTAAAAAAAAAAAAAAAACAACAACTCCCTGAGCTAAAGCAGGATTGGAGTTTTTATACATAGGGCACAGAAGAGAGGGGCCTATGGTTAGGATCTTGTCCCGGTTGCAATTTTCTTTATCTGTAACTGCTGCAAAACTTTGCAGCTGGAATGGAAGGGTTATGTTGGGTTTTCGTGCCTCTTTCTCATGATTGTTGGTGCAATCTTACTATGGTAGCTGTTGAAACAGTTCTTTTGAGAGCTATCTTTGTAAGCCCTGTGAGTCACGCTAGTTAAGGTCCAAGGGAAGGGGAGGTAGAAAGGGGAAAATGGGGAAGGAGAGGAGAGAGAGAGAGAAAGAAAAAGGAAAAGAGGTAAAGATTAAAACAAGGAAAACCAGGGTCTGTTTTAACTCTTTCATAATTCTTTATAATGCTTCTCAGTATGTAAAGTTGTCTTAGTTATTTGCACGTTTATCTTCCATCGTCCATCCTCTGACAGGATGTTTCCACCCCTTGTTTGTCCACATAGCAGATGCTCAATAAATGTCTGATGGCTGACTGGACAAATTCTACATCAGCATGGTAAAAGCAGGATGAAAGCATGAGCAAACTGTTTGAGACTTTCTAACCACATATCTCGTTTCTCATGAGTATAATTAACTTCTAAGGCAGCTATGGGCTGAGTCTCCACCACCTGGGTGCTTACCAGAGTTACGAATTCTTGGGCTGCACCCTCCACAGACTGATTCATCTGTGCTTTTCACTACACATCTGCTTTGCCTAGAGAAACAAATGTATATAAAAAAAGGTAAGATCAAAGTCTGTGTAACAGTCTGTGCAGTGCTTCCACTTGCAGACCTCCTTGTTAAGAAAAAGAAGAGAGGCTCAAAAAATAAAACTCAAAAGTAACTCCAAAGCTTTGAATATGGTTCATTTTTAGATAACATTAGGGATTATTATTTTTTAGGGATTATTTTTAATTTCATTAGATGTTACAATGTTATCACGGTTGTCTTGCATGTCTGTATAAATAAATGTATGTATAAATATAAATACATGCATACATACATAGTCTCTGTTAATGATGTACCATACTAAAGTACTTATGGATGAACTTATGTATCTTGGATTTGCTTTAAAATGCACCAGAAAAGGGGGAAACAAACTGGCAAAATGGTGGTAATTTAGGGAACTGGATGGTAAATACATTGAGATTCATTATACTACCCTCTCCACTTCTCTGTATGTTTGTAAGTTTCATAATAAAATATTCTTTTAAAAATAGTCTCAACTAAAAAAAAAAAAAAAGTCTCAACTTAGTGATAACTATCAGTCCCCCCAAGAGGCACTTGTGGTGGTAAAGTATAGTCAGAAATGTTGTGTATTTGCCCCAAAGTGAAAGTTGAAGGGGAATGGATAAGAAGTAAGGTTTATGGGCCAGACCCTTTGGGTACATTCCTTCATATAACCCCCCCTTCACAACTCTGTGAGGTTAATGCCACCTTAACAGTGTGACTGAACTTAGCATCCCTAATCATGGGACAAACTGGTATTGCATGCCTCCTGGTGGACTGTATGGGGAAGTACAAATCATCATTGAAGTGGTCCTCCTGCCAAAAAATGTTTAACCTGAACCTAAATGAGGCAGCAGTCAAGTGCTGAACACGGATATTCTGCAGACAATGGGCCTGGACACGTCAAAACTGCCAATATCATAAAAGACAAACTTTTTTAAAGACAAGTGTATTGCTTTAAATTAAAGAAGACTAAAGAGATAGGACATCAAAATGCAATGGCTAACTTTGATTGGATCTTAGATTCAACATAGGCAGGCTGAAAAAAGACACTATGGGGACAATCAAAAACTTTCAAAAGGGACAATGTATCAGATAATATTTTTGGTTATTGTAAATAGCGCTGCCAAGAGTATTTATGAAGAAGGTTTTATTTACATTCCTTTTTGCAATTATTTTGGATATATATAAATCTCAAAGTAGAATTGCTAGTAGTTGTATGTTTATCTTTTCAAGGAATTAACAAACTGTTTTCCACAGCAACTACACCGTTTTACATTCCCACCACCAACATACAAGAGTGGCTATTTCTCTATGGCCTTGCCAACACTTACTACTTTATTGTTTGTTTTTGTTAGGGTCATCTCAGTGGATGAGAAGTGATATTACACTGTGGTTTTAATTTGAATTTCCTTAATGACCAATGATGATGTCTAACATCTTTTTATAAGCTTGCTGGCCACTGCATAGTTTTTTTGAGAAATGTCTATTCAAGGGCATATGATTTTTTTTCAAGATTTTATTTTTAAGTAATCTCTACACTCAACGTGGGGCTCAAACTCACAACTATGAGATCAAGAGTCACATACTCTACTGACTGAGCCAGGTAGGTGCCCCAAGGGTGTATGAGGTTTACTGTATCATTAATGATGTATTTTAAAATAAAGGGATTAAGTTTTGCATTACTGTTTCTGAATAGAATTTTCTCTTATTACTGATGAAAATTAAAATGTCAAAATGGGGGGCACCTGAGTGGCTCAGTCAGTTAAGTGTTGGACTCTTGATTTCAGCTCAGGTCATGATCTTGGGGTCATGAGATCGAGCCCCATGTCAGGCTCCACGCTGAGCATGGATGGAACCTGCTTGAGATTCTCTCTCCTCCTGCCCCTCCCCCACTCACGTGCTCACTCTCTCAAATAAATAAAATCTTTAATAAAAAATTTCAAAGTGCTATCTTACTATATTAATTAAGGTAACTGTAGCTGCTATAACAAATGAATCCCCAAATGTTTGATGACTCAAACACAACTGAAGTTTCTTTCTTGTTCAAATAAAGCCCAACACATTCAGTAAATGGCTTTCTCAAGCAGCAATGCAGACACTCAAGCTCCTTTTATATGTGCTCTGCCACCTTCAGCTCAAGGCTTCCAAGGAGTCACTGGTCCAGTATTTGTAAAAGGGTTGCTGACGCAGGGCTGAGGGCCCAGTGAGGCTGGAGGCCATGCACCAGTGGCACCAATTTACCTTATTTTTATTTTAAGCATAGAGATGGAGAAGGCTCACAGTTAGATTAATCCCAGGTAGAGACTTTGCGTGATAAATGCTATAGAAAGGTAAGAAGCGGAGAGGCTGAACTGGCCGGCAAGAATGTGAGTGAGTGTTGCACCATGGGGTACACACAAAAAGAAACAGAAGAGTAACAGTGCAAGACAGTGAATAGACTGGGGAAAGGTATGGAGAGATCAGAGGGCTGAACAAAGTCAAGGTGTAAACTCGTGAGGGAGCTGGAGAGCAAGCAAATTGAGAGTATACAACGCATCAAGGTTTAACATTCCTAAAATGGTCTACTTCAGGATGACAGTGAAAAAACAAAGGTGTGGCTATGGGAGTGGGGGGCCAAAACGGGGTAGGATTTATAGCAGCTCCGGTTTATGACAGGCAGGAGGCCTTGAGGTTAGGGTGTTGGTTAGTTAGGTCATCCACAGAAATGTTGAAATGTCCAACAGGTCAAGGCCCTAAGTAAACAAAGGAGAGTGCACAGAAAGGGCATAAAGTAATGCAGCCTATATTTCATTTCATTTATTTATTTATTTTAAAGATTTTATTTATTTAGTTGACAGAGAGAGAGAGATCACAAGTAGGCAGAGAGAGAGGGGGAAGCAGACTCCCTGCTGAGCAGAGAGCCGGATGCGGGGCTCGATGCAGGGATGGATCTCAGGACCCTGAGATCATAACCTGAGCTGAAGGCAGAGGCTTTAACCCACTGAGCCACCCAGGCGCCCCTGTAGCCTACATTTTAAAGAAGGATGGTTATCGCAGGACTCTCTCAGAGAAAGAGTTCAAACTGGCTCTAGGCATGGCAGTGTCTCTGGGGGAACAGCCAAGTTACAGTTAAGGCAAAGAGGTAAAGGAACATTCTAAAGAATGTGGGAATGACAGGGAATTTTATCTGCATTGGAACACGGATTCCTGGAGGAAAGAATGGAAGGAGGAAGAATCAGATTGGAGGGAGCTAAAAGCATGGGAATTTCTATCACCATATCAGAAACTAGATAACGTGAAAGTGTTTGTCCTTCAAAACGCCTAGATATGCTGGATCGAATCTAACAAACATTTTCAGATTCAGAGGTAAACTTGCAAGACAATAAGGGAATCTCCCAAGGAACACAAGTAAAGAGGGACTGAAAACTAGGACAGTAAGAGTACGCTTATGCTGGTCCTAGCTCAGCAATCCAGGGGTTTGGATTTTAACACTAGGAGGGGAGGCCATAGGCCCTTGTAAGTCAGGGAGTTAAAATTTAGACTCTGCATGAAGTCAGGACCCTCCAAATGTTAAGCTTGAATGAAAAGGTGGATTTAAAAAAATCTTTCTTGGTCTGGCTTCTGAAAAGAAAAGAAAAACCTCTCCCCCTGCTAATCTGTAACCATGGGCATTCCTTCACAGGGGTTTGGTGCTCAAATGTATTCTATCTCAATAGTCTGGGACCTCAAGTGGAGAAATTACATGAAAAGGGGTTTCTGTCCAGGCATTTTAATGCTGGAAAAGAGGGAGACAATGGGTATTAGAATACTTAGCAATCTGCCACTTCAGTCTATATTTTTGTTAAAGAGAAATATGATCAACACAACACTTTCAAGGATAATAAAGGATTACATTAACATAAAATTGGGGGGAAACATGGACTCCAAATACAAGATCAAGAGAGAAAAGGAATAATGTAAAATTTCTAATATCATCCCTGTTGAAAATGCATGTTCTAGGGGCGCCTGGGTGGCTCAGTTGTTAAGCGTCTGCCTTCAGCTCAGGTCATGATCCCAGGGTCCTGGGATCGAGCCCCACATCGAGCCCCACATCGGGCTCCCTACTCAGCGGGGAGCCTGCTTCTCCCTCTCCCGCTCCCCCGCTTGTGTTCCCTCTCTCGCTGTGTCTCTCTCTGCCAAATAAATGAATAAAATCTTTAAAAAAAAAAAAAAGAAAATGCATGTTCTAGAGCTAAATTCCATTTAATGGACATTTGGGGTTTAGAGGAACCAGTTAAATGACACCACAAGGAAGCAAACAAACACACTCAGAGTGTGGGACATTTCACAGGACAACTATTTCTGCAACAAGTCAATGGCATGAAAAGATTAAGAGAGATTTAAGAGACCTATCTAAAAGTAAGGGGCACCTGGGTGGCTCAGTCGGTTAAAGGTCTGCCTTCGGCTCACGTCACGATCCTGGTCTTGGGATGGAATCCCATATCAGGCTCCCTGCTCGGTGGGAAGCCTGCTTCTCCCTCTCCCTCTGCCCCTTCCCAACTGCTCCCGCTCTCTCTCCTTTTCTCCCTCTCTCTCAAATAAATAAAATCTTTTAAAAATTTTTAAAAATAAAAAATAAAACTAAAAGTAATATTTGAATCTTGTTTGGATCCTAATTTGAATGAACCAACTATAAAAGACATTTTGAATATAACTGAAGAAATCTGATTATCTGGTGCAATGTGGCACTGTGATTAAGCAACCAGGTTTTTAGAGATGTATACTTGGTGTATAGGAAAAACAACACTTGTCTAGGATTTACTTTATAATCCAACGAAGAAAACAAGAAGGAAAGAAAAAAATATGGCAAAGTCTTGATAATGAATGATGGGTATATGGGTGTTAATTGTACTCTTGTTTCTACTTTATGTATGTTTAAAAATCTCAAGGTCAGAATTCAAAATTATTTAGAGAACACGTGAACAAAAATGCTTAAAGAGCACTAGTGTAGCATGTAAGTTACACTAGAAATTTCTTATTCTTCCCAATGTGGAAGCCCAATTGATGTTTTTCTGCTTCTATTATAAAATGCCAGAATCAGGAAAAACACTTTGTACCCTCAGATGAATCAGCAATGATGAAGTCACCTCACTAGTTCCAGTCCTCAAGAAAAATTTTAAAGCTAAGAAATACCTAGTTTGGACTCCCTAATAAAAAATGGTGTCATCCCTTTTAGAATATAAATGTCTAAAATAATGTCACAATCTTCGTGGATATGGCTAACATGAAAAAAAGTTACTATTTTCCACCATTAACAGATAAATGAAACTGGTAACTTCATGGGCTTACCTTTCTTTTAAAAACCTGAGATTCCTTTAAATGCCAAACAAATATTTGACTTGATCTTCCTGAAATCTGACTCCTTTGTACCTTTAAAAAAGAAAAACAGCCTACTGAAATATAATTCACATACTATAAAATTCACCCACTTAAGTGTAAAATTTAATGGCTTTTAGCATATTCCAAGTTGTGCAACCATCAATGCAATCAATGTGAAAACATTTTTATCAGCTCCCCCCAAAAAGCCTGACTCTCCATCTTCCACCCCCCAAATATACCCTCACCCTCAACTCCAGGCAATCACTAATTTATTTCCTGTCTCTATGAATTTGGCTATTTTGGACATTTGACAAATATGGAATCACACAAAATATATAGTTTTTACTCGATTCTTTCACTTAGCCCAGTATTTTCAAAGTTCATTGTACCATGCATCAGTACTTCATTCCTTTTTTGACTGCCAAATAATAGTCCATTGTATGGCTACATCACACTTTATTTATCCATTCATCAGCTGATGGATATTTGGGTTGTTGCTATCTTTTAGCTATTATGAATAATGCTGCTATGGACATTCTCATAAAAGTTTTATGTGGACGTAGTTTTCATTTCTCTTGTTTTCTTTGCTCTAGGAGTGGAAGTGATGGGTAATATGGTAACTACATGTTTAACCTTTTGAGAAACTACCAAACTGCTTTCCAAAAATGGCTGAACATTTTACATTCCTACCAGCAGTGGATAAACATTCCAATTTCTCCACTTCCTTACCAACACTTGTCTGTTTTCTTAATTGTAGCCATCATCAGGGGTGCCTGGCTGGCTCAGTTGGTAGAGCAAGCAACTCTTAAGATCATGGTGATGAGTTCAAGCCCCACCTTGAGCATAGACATTACTTAAAAAGAAAAAAAAGGTTAAAAAAAACTAAATAGCCATCATAGTGAGTGTGAAGTGATATCCCATTGTGATTTGGATTTGCATTTTCCTGTAGGCAAATGATGTTGAGCAACTGGTCAAGTGCTTATTGACCATTTCCTTGTATCTCTTTGAACATAAACTTTCTAAATGTGTTTGTCTCTGGGTCTTCCTTCTACACTAATATCTTCAGTTAAACTTAATATCTCTTGTTGTAGTTCACATAAGAAGAAGATAAAAAGTAATGGCAATACATTGGTCTTCGTATTTCTTCGTTCATTCTTTCATTTACTCGTCCATTCATCCAATATTGTTTGAGAACCTATTATGTGCCAGAGGCTGTTCTGGGCACTAAGCATATACCAGAAAATAAAACAGACAAAAAAGCCCTTGTCTTCGTGAAGCTTACATTTTTGTGGCTTTCAATTTTTTTCCAGCTTTATTGAGATATAATTGACATATAGCACTATATAAGTTTAAGGGATACATCGTAACAACTTGACTGACATATATTGTGAAATGGAGTCCCAGGATCAAGTCCCAAATCAGGCTCCCTGCTCAGCAGGGAGTCTGCTTCTCCCTCTGACCCTCCCCCCTCCTCGTGCTCTTTCTCTCATTCTCATTCAAATAAATAAAATCTTTAGAAAAAATGATTTGTACAACAAGTTCAGTTAACATCCATCATCTTATATAGATACACCAAAAAAGAAAAAAAAATTTTTTTCCTTGTGATGAGAACTCTTAGAATCTATTTTTTTTATTAGATACAAAGGAAACATAGCATAAAATTTACCAGCTTAATGATTTCTAAGTGGAAGTGTACAGTTTAGTAATGATCAGTATATTCACATTGTTGTAAAACAAATCTCCAGAACATGTTCACCTTGCAAATAGGAAACTCTATACCCACTAAACCAGAAATCTTTTTCCCCCCTCCCCCAATGCCTGGTAACCCCCATTCTACTTTCTATTTCTATGAAATTGACTACTTTAGATACTTCGTAGAAGTGGAATCAAACATTGTTTGTTATTTTGTGACTGGCTGATTTTATTTAACATAACATTCTCCAGGTTTATCCATGTTGTAGCATTTCCTTCCTTTTTAAGCCTGAATAGTATTCTGTTCCATGTATACACCACATTTTGTTTATCCATTCATCCATCAGTGAACATCTGGATTGCTTCTACCCCTTGACTCTTGTGAATAATACTATTATGAACATAGATTTACAATATCATCCATGTACATCCTTTGACAACCTCAACCTGCTTTCAATTCTTTTGGATATATGCCCACAAGTAGTATTGCTAGATCATATGGTAGTTCAATTTTTAATTTTTTGAGGAACTGCAATGTTTTCCATTGTGGATACACCATTTGACATTCCCACCAACAGTGAACAACAATTCCAATTTCTTCACATCCTTTCCAGCACTTCTTTTCTTTTTTTCTTTTCCTTTCTTTCTCCCTTCCTTCCTTCCTTTCCATCCTCCCTCCCTTTTTTCTTTGTAATCATCCTAAAGGACATGAGGTGATATCTCATTGTGGTTTTATTTTGCCTTTCTCTAATAATTAGTGATGTTGAGTTTCTTTTCACCTTTCATCTCCTTGGTTAGGTTTATTCCCAAGTATTTTATTCTTTTTGATGCTATTGTAAGTGAAATTAGTTTCTTAATGTCCTTTTCAGATTGTTGTTAGTGTATAGAAACACAACTGATTTTTATGTGTTGATTTTGTATCCTGCAACTTTGCTGAATTCAGTTGTTAGTTCAAGTAGGTATTTTTTTATTTTTGCTTTTTTAATTTTAATTTTTTATTGACGTATAGTTGATATGTTCTAATAGTTTTTTTTTCCTAGTAGTTTTCTTAGGGAATATTTAGGGTTTTCTACCTATAAGATCATGTCATCTAATAATAGAGATAATTTTACCGCTTCCTTTCTAATTTGGATGCCTTTTCTTTTTCTTGCCTATTTGCTCTGGCTAGGACTTCCAACATAATGTTGAATAGAACTGTAGAACTGGCGAGAGTGGGCATCCTTGGAAAAGCTTTCAGACTTTCGCTATTATGTTAGCTACAGGATTTTCTTGGATGGCCTTTATTATGTCGATGTCATTTCCTCCTATTTCTAGTTTGAGTGCTTTTTGTTTTTAAGATTTATTTATTTGACAGAGAGAGAGAGATCACAAGTAGGCAGAGAGGCAGGCAGAGAGAGAGGGGGAAGTAGGCTCCCTGCTGAGCAGAGAGCCTGATGCGGAGCTCGATCCCAGGACCCTGAGATCATGACCTGAGCCGAAGGCAGAGGCTTAACCCACTGAGCCACCCAGGCGCCCCTCTAGTTTGAGTGTTTTTATCATGAAAAAGTGTAGAATCTTGTCAAATGCTTTGTCTGCATCGATAGAGATGATCGTGTTGTTTTCATATGTTGAACCATTCTTGGATTCCTGGAATAAAGGCCACTTGGTCACCGTGTATAATCCTTTTAATGTGCTGTTCAATTTGGACTGCTAGTACCACCTTCATCTTCTCTGTACTGTTCCAATTTTAGTATATGTGCTGCCAAAGTAAGGACTCCTCTGGCTTTATTTTTTAAATGTGGCATAATGTACTCTGAATTCCATAATGTACTTTGCATTTCAGTTACCAAATGAGTAAATGCCTCAAAGAGCAAGAATTCTTTTCCACGCCTGAAACATTGACAAAAATTAAGACACACTTACTAGTTCATCTCACTTTTCAGAAATGTGAAGTGCAGAAAAAGTGCATCTCACTTTGCAGAAATAGTTCAGTTTCCTTTGCAGAAATGGTATCACCTCCTACATAATGTACCTCAGCTGTAATGTCGGAAAGCGACTGCTTCTTTGGAAGGTGCTCTGTAACAATGTGACCCATAGAAATCATCCGGATTTGCAGGTTCTAGGAAACCCCATGAAACTTGCTTGTAAATATGCCCAAATGGTTTAAAATACTAAGAGTATGAATAAGATGTACCAGGAATTCCGTTCTTCTCCTACGGAATCAGTAATTCAACCTCTAAGGTGCTTAAAACACACCTCCTCCTGGTAGTAATGTGCGGTGTGTGTGGAGCATAGCGGTGGATTCATTTTTTTCTGCCTGAGTAGAGATCCGAACACAAACGCCAGGTTCTTGGGACCATGAAGGGCACAATTCTTTGGAGTAAAGTTCCAGGGACCACACAACTGTTGTCAGCTACTCACAGCTACGGGGAATTTCTGCTTCTGTTTCACAACTCATCGGACTTGCTGGGACTGGCCCAGAGGGAGGAAAAGAAAAATGTACAGTTCACTTATTTAACAGGTGTTTACAATACCTAAGGATGTGTTAACCTCCGGGAAGCCTTCTGCCAGATGTGGCCCAGACAGAGGGCAAACGAAGAAGAGAATCTCTCCACACGGCGCGGGTCCGAGAGAGACGCTGGAGGAGGAAACAAAACCGAAGCCCCCAATTGAGAAAAACCCAGCGCCAGCTAAAAACATCAACCCTCACCGACCGCTCTGCTTCTACGCCTGCGCCCTGAGCGGCGCTTCGGTGCCCGTGACGGCGCATGCTCCCTGAGCTGCACGGCGCCTCCGCACGCGCACTAGCGCCTGCGCAGCGATGGTTTCTGCTCCCCCGACTCCACTCCCGCCTCCTGTCAGGGCGTTGTTGACTTGTAGGGTCTGGGGTCGGGTGCTTTGTGGCACCAGCTGTGTGGTACTTGCCAGTTACTCGATAGGCGGTGCTCTGGCCTAGAATGAAAGGTGAATTCACAGACTTTTTAACGCATTGTTTTTTCTGTGACGCTCAGACGCCACGGTCTCTCCTGCCACTGCCGTCCGAGAAAGATCTGGAAAGCTTTTCCTGGGAGAAATTTTAATCTTGTTTGGAAGCAGCCCCACCCGGGACTTCTTTTTATCTAGAAACACCCAGGAGGTGATGGACACCTCAGAAATATCCCTTATTTGTCTTCCATAGGAAGCTGAATTACAAAGTTGAGTAATACCTTGAAAAAAGTTAAGAAAAAAGGAAAACTTAACACACACACACGTTTACATATACACAATAATCTCGAAGAATGGGCCAGCAACCGCTAACTGATTACCTCAACGGACAAGAGACTGGGTGGGTGAAGGACACGGGCATGAGAAATGTTTTTGTGTTTTGTTCGTTTGCATCCTTTGAAATTTGCCCAGTGTGCATGTATTATTTTTTTAATGTTTGAGTATTTCCTTGACTCCTTTATTAAAATGTAGACACAAAATTTGGAAGTTTAAGTCTGAGTAGAAATCAGTAAACTGGATAGAATTATATGCACATGTTAAGGTAAAACATCTTGCGTAAACCACCAACTCTTCCTGTATAGTTCTGGACAGAGATCTTTTTGGGGTTGAGGCCAGGGGGGTATAGGAAAAGAGGAACCGGGCACTTTCGGAAAATTATTGGCATTGGTGGCATACAGGAAACAAATCTTTATCATCTCAATTGTTGTATGTTCCCTTTGGATTTGCCAAAGAAAATTAAAAGGTAAATTTTGGTGGGAACTCACTAAAGATGGGCTTTTGATGTTTATTTTTGTAAAGGAAATTGACTGGGTGTGACTGGCAGGGTTGAGACCTGAAGTTCCTCTTCTAGATAAGGAAAATTTCTCTTTGTGAGTAATCTCCAGACTGATTATAGTATACTTCTGCCCCCAACCTTGCAAGATAACTTCATGCTTCCTCCTCTAAGGGAAGTCATGAGGAAAAAAACTAGTCAATTGGGCCTATGAGGATTTGCAGGCAAGAGGCCCATAATGAAAGATGTCTGATACCTCTCATTCCCTGGGTCAACTGAACCCCTTCAGTTTCATTCATCAGTGAGTGGTTAGTGGATCTAGAACATAGGAATTCGGCACCAGAGATTGGGAGTCCCATAAAGTGCAGTGTGAAGTCAAAGGCCAGAGGTTTGTAATGTTGCTTCTTAGTTTGCTTTGTTTTTAAGTAGGAAGCCAGAAGTTGAACTCCCAAATAAGATGTTTTAGGAATAGTGTTTCTTAAGTAACTCCAAATGTCAGTACATGGACAAAGAAATAAATGAAGCCTAGTAGGTAATGCATCAATCAGACTAAACAATGAACAGCACCTGGAAATAGGAATTCCTCACAGAGAAAAACCACATCACAAAAGAGCATACTTAGTAAAATTTATTTTTTTTTTAAAAAAGAAGAAAACAATAATTTATGCCCTTGGCAAAATAAAGGATCTTGTCAATATAAATGTTTCTTAGAAAACATATGAAAAGATAATATAATATATATATCAATAAATCAATATCAACCTTACAGCAAAAGCAATGATTCCATAAAAATGATAAGTGAGGATATTTCTGGCCCTTACACCACAGTATTTCTGGAAAGTCCTATGACTCCTCCTTTTTTTTTTAGTATAGATGTGCCCTCATTTTAAGAAGCCCTGATGTACACACATCTAAATTTAGAAAGTTCGTTGATTACCTTTACAATCAATAATTCTATTTATTTAGTATGTATGTATGCATTACACCCAATGTGGGACTCAAACTCATGATCCCAAGATCAAGAGCCACATGCTCTACCGAATGAGCCAGCCAGGAGCTCTGTGCAATCAATAATTCTTTTTAAAAAATCAACAAAAAAGTTTCTGTAAGGGATCCTTCAAATTAGCAAATTTCCCTAATGTGTTTAAAATATAATTAACCAAATATATGTGTCCCCAGCTTCTTTCGTTGTAGTTCTATTGCATAAAGCGAGGTATACCTGAAGTGAAGCAGTAACAGAGTTGGGCCTCAGACCTGACTGGAGAGAGTACGCTCTTACTTATAGCATGAGGAAATGTTTGGGGGCACGAATTCTCTCAATCTTTAATTTCTCTCATCGCTTTTTTTTACTTGTCTCTATCACTTTCTGGTAAATTTTGCTCAGCTAGTACTCTCAGGAAAAAAGGAGGAAGTCATATAGAAGGGGGCAGATTCATGAATTAGTGAGTCACTCCAGCAGAGCAGAGAGGAGATTCTGGAATTCAGAGTGTGTACATGGACATAGTTGGGGGGAAGCAGGAG
The DNA here is from genome assembly GCA_028534135.1 of Potos flavus. Taxonomy (NCBI): domain Eukaryota; kingdom Metazoa; phylum Chordata; class Mammalia; order Carnivora; family Procyonidae; genus Potos; species Potos flavus. The sequence goes on from CM052888.1 coordinate 11,951,251, forward strand.
CAATTCTGAACCCCTGACATGCTTTTAGGCCCCTCTCCCAGTAGGGGCACCTGATTCCTCTTGAGGAACAGCAAGGCCCAGTCCAGCCCTCCCTGGATGGGACACATACTCAAGAGAATGGACTTGGGCCTATTTGTCACACTCCTCCTGGCTCCCTTCAGCACAATGGTAGTGCAGCTCACAGAACTCCTGGATCCGGCTACAGGCCTCCAGCATCATCACTTTGGGGACCGTGATTACCACTCGGAAGAAATTTGGGTACTCAAAGCACTGCAAAAATAAGAGCCTGTTATTTTTGTAGCAATTGAATCTGGTACTAAACCTCCCTAAAATGACCAGGGTCCTAATCGGCAGGAAGCAGTGATGTCATTGACTCAGAGCTATCAGTTTGCTCAGTTCCACTGTGGAAAGTGAAATGAAATGGGGTCACTGATGTCAGAGGGTTTTAAAATGGACCCAGGAGGTTATTAAGGAGATGGACTTTATGCACCTCTTCACCAGTGAACCCATGAACTTTTGAACTGGGCCAAACCACAAATCTTACAAGGACTCAGCCAGAATTCTTATTTACTTCTTACTGCGACTTGCTATAGTAAGAGCCTTTGCTCAGTGATAGCCTTAGTAACAAATTATATTCAGCCAAGATTAGTTTTCTGCCATCAATCAATCAAAATTCTATAAACAATATATACAAGCATTTCCTTTTGTCTTTAAAAACCCTTGACTTTTGTTCCAGGGGGATGGGGAGGATGGGGAAGTGGGAGGACACTATTTGGAATGCTGCCTAAATCTGTTCCCCAAATTGCAATTCTGAGACACCAAATAAATGTTTTTGTTTTATTTTAGTTCTGCTTCTTTTCTCGGTTGACACCATCATTGAGGTGCTAAGTCTAGCAACAGTTAATTCGTCTTAAAAGGGAGTTGTGGGACAGGCTTGTTTCCCCTCATCTAAAATATTCGACCACAATTTTTCTTCCCAGTACAGATGGGATAATGATGGGGGAGAAACACATTTTAAATCGAGGCCATGAGACATATCAGTTTAAATCTTATCAAATGAGAATACACTTTGTTGGGACAGAAAAAAATCAGATTAAAGACCAGCTCAGGGAGAGCTCCTGAGGCTCTAGAAACAGTTGAGAATGTCCTGAGTGAGACAGAAGCACTCACCGTTGCTGGGAGGCAGTGCACTGATTGCTCAGCAACTAACCGCTCCGTGAACTCCACATCGTTCTCAAATTCTGGGAAATGTTCCATCTCAATTCCAACCTATACCAATAACAGGGAGAGGCAAATTTATCAGAAGGAGGGAAAACAGGCCAACTCCCTACGCTAGAAATTAAGGTAGGGATTGCTCTACAAAATAGCTTGGAACGCTACTACTGATAACTAAGAGTTCTAACACTTACGAGGTCATGGAATTTTTCATAGGGAAGAGATGATATATTGATATTAATATTTTAGTTTTTTGAAGAGTTCCTTCCTGGACTATGATAAATGAGAGCTGCAAACAGAATGCCAGTGTTTCTCGAAAAAGCATTATGCGCCAGGCAATTCTTGATTGCATGGAACAGTCCCACCCATTGCAAGATATGCAGTATCCCCAGTCCACAAAATGCCAAGAGCATCCCGCCACACCTGCCCCAAGTCATTCTGCAAACAAACAAAATTCCCATATATTCCCAAACACCCCTAGGGAACCAGTATCATTCCTAGCTGAGAAGTACGATGGTGTGGAAAGCCTCTTATTTGTGTCTTTTTTTTTTTATTTGTGTCTTATATCTTCCCTGTATCTACACATAAAATGATTTTCTGAATTGAGGAATTAAAGTCATTTTAAAGGGTGTTTTGTTTTGTTTTTTTTTAACAGTGAGGTTAAATCATGTCAGTGGGGCAATTCGGAATAAGGGCAGTCCTAACCTGACTGGCCCAGAAGCTTAGTTGGTTGTCTTTGTGAATGCTGCAGACTGGCTTCCGCTTGCCCCACAGCAAATGCCTGCCACCCACATACTTACCATGAGGTACATGGCCCCGGAAGGACGGACTGGCTGGAGTCCAGGGATGGCAGTCAATGCCCCATAGCAAAGATCAGCATTAGACTGTAAGAGGAGGCAGGAAGATGTCAAGGAACAAAATTTAAGTGAAAGAAAACAAGTCATTAAAAGTAGAGCCACACCGAAGGCAGGGAACCTAAGTTTGCCCTGCTGGCATAAGGAGTCAACAAGAAAAAGTCCTATCCCTGGAAGCTTTCAGCCAGGAGCCGAGGGAAGTCCCCGAAATGAGAGAAATGTCAGGGTGGATGGTTACACCGATGCCACCTCCTGATTTGGAAGCCCCATAATGGAACACTGCTCCAGAAATGAGGACCCATTATCCCTAATTCCACTGGTGGCTTTCCCTAATTGCCGGAGTGGAAGGCCACGGGCTGACCTTACCTTCAGAAAGCTCAGAGTGTTGTGGTAGAACTCCTGAGGGGTACGATGCAGGATGCTTTTCAGAGCTCCCTGGACGATGGTGCAGGGTCCCAGGATCCGCTGACTCAGCTTCACCAGCCCATCTCGGATCTAAAGTGCCCCGGCAAACATATTATTTAGCCTTCCTTAAGCATTCCAGCTTTGGGGATTCTTGTTCTGACCATTCTTTTCATCAGGCTTTAAATCTCTGGAGAAGCGATGGTGCCCAGTGGCATTCTTAGATCAGACAGCTTGGGTTTTAGCCCATCTCTGTCACACACCTCCTGTATGACTCTGGGCAAATTATACAACATCTTAGTGCCTCATTTTTCTCAGCCGTAAAATATAGATAATACTAATCCTGGCCTCACTGGTTGCTGGGAGGATTAAATTATAATAATGTATTTTGAACACTGGCACATCATAAGCCTGCAAACAATATCAGGTATCATTAGTGCTCTTGTTTCCTTTTTTTGCGGCCCAAAAATTAGAAGCAGATGGAACTTCATCACAGAGCTAGGTACAGGAAAACTGAGTTTTGGAGAGGAATAACTAGTACCCTCTTTACCAGCATCTTTCCAGGCACCCAGAACTACAGGTCCAAGGAGAACAAAAAAAAAACCACTACAACAAAAAAATCACCTCCTAACCACTGTGCATGCAAAGTAAATATATAGATATGTACTAAATTAGAAGTACCATTTCACTAAATTGTTCTTACCTCGTTGCCAAAAATGTCTCTTCGGTCATGAATGAGGATCCAGCCCAGCCTCCAGCCAGGAACCAGCCAGCGCTTAGCCAGCCCTCCACAGGACAGGATGGGCACACTGCTGCTGAGGGTGGCCAGAGGCTCAAATGTGGAATCCAAAAACACCTGAGGAGAGGAGATGCTTGTTAGAGTTGTATTCTGGCTTACTTTCCTCCAAATCCCGTGCCTCCCACCATTTACCTTGTATGACTAGGGACGGGGCCTTGGATTTCTGGGCTTATCCTACTCTGAAGCATGATTGGGAGCCCAAGAGGCTTCAAAGGAGACTATCCCAAGATATTTAACCTGGTGTCTGGTCTGGATTAAAGGAAGCCTACAATGAGGACACTGACCCCAGCCCAGGAATATGTATAACCCAATGAAGCTTGCTCTAGGGAATGAATTAGAAATTCGTGTTGGAATTAGAAATCTAAAAGTTAAATAGGGGCCCCCAACCGTTTGTCTGAAATTCCTGGGCCCATATTTGTTGCAGAATGCAGAATTTTTGGGATTTTGGAGTAGTTATGTAGCACATGTATCAAAGATTATATAATACCCCCAAGGCAATCTGGAACAGCACTCCTAATCAAGCATATTAACATTTCTGTCCCTTTCCCTACATTTTGGACAAATATATAGATCTGTAAGTGAGATACATTAAAAATCTTCAAATATCTTTATATCAGGTCAAGTCAGGTTTTTCCACCAAATGAATTTCAAAAACCTTCAGATTTTCAGCTTTTTGGGCTTTGGGAAACTGGCTAAGGTGCTGTAGATCTATATGTATGTTTTTTTAAGGTGAAGGGAGGAGGGGTAGAGGGAGAGGGAAAGAGACCATCTCAAGCAGGCTCCACACCCAATGTGGAGCCTGACACAGGACTCAATCTCATAAACCTGAGATCATGACCCGAGCTAAAATCAAGAGTCAGACACTTAACCGACAGAGTCACCCAGGCACCCCAATCTATTTATACTCTTAAGAGTGCAGGGATACTGATTTGCTGTCCTGAAATGATTAGGAATTACTTCTGGCTACTCTAGATGCCACCTCTAAAGGTCCCATGAAATAATTTGGAATTGAAATAACTGTAGTGATATAGCCTGCCCAAGTCTTACCATGTCTCCATAAATCTCATCAGCTAAGATGGGGACGCACTGCCTTGCAGCCACTGAAAATAAGAGAAACAGGCTGAAATCATTTTTTACTGTGAATTGCCTTAGCAATTAATATTCACCTGGACTTATTTTGCATTCCATGTTTGTCTATTTTGTTTTCCTCTTTAAGAACTATATACTCTTCTTATACTCTTCCAGGGTACAGAGCCTAAATTTTCCATGTAGTCAACTGGATATTTCAAACCCTCTCTCCCACATATGGGAATGGTGCAGAGGCAAGTGTTGCTTTTTTCCCCTTGTAGGCAAGTCCTACCTTTCCAGTGGCACGCTAGGCACTGGGGACCCCTGTGGCGCTCCTCCATTTCCATCCTCAGCTTGGAATGGACTCTTTTCTTATTCCAGGAAACAGATAAAGGATTCCATCCCCATATCCTCTCCTGTCAAATGAAGTCTGATTGACTTACCAGCCAGAATTTTCTGGAGATGACTTCTACTGAACACTGACCCACAAGGGTTTGATGGATTATTAACGATGAGACAAGCTGTCTTTTCATCAATCAGAGATTCCAGTTGTTTCAAGTCAATTTCCCAAGACTTCTCTGGCTGGGGAGGAAGAAAGGGTGAGACTGAGATGATGCTGAAAAATTTAGGGGTAACACTCACCTAACAGTGTCTTTTGTTTTTTTTTTTTTTTTTTACCTAACAGTGTCTTCTAAATAAAATGTGTTTGTGGCCTCCACCACCCACTTCCAGATCTTTCTGTGCTAAGATAATTGTCACATATTATTACGACATAATAATTGAGCACTCGAGTCTAAAATTAAAAAGTTGTTTACCAATAAATTGTAGAGTTTGACCTCAATTCCCATTGATTCAGCCAAAGTTCTGTAGAGAGAGAAACCAGGTCTCGGAACTAGGATGTTTTGTCCGGGGTTGGCCAGCACAGCTAAACAAAGTTCAATAGCCTGACTGCAGCCACTAGTCAGAATGACATCCTGTAAACAAGTAAAAGGCTCACTTTGTTAGGGGCTCTAACAGCAACAGAAGAAAAGAGATTATCAGATGGGTGAGTGGCAAGCAATAATAAACTTACTTTTACAGGTTGGAAGTAAAGTAGTAAAGGACTGCACTAAGCCAAAATGAAAAGAAATTAATGTTTATGTATATCCATATCTAAATGTTGAAAATGTTGACCAAAGACGTAAATTACTTGGGGCGCCTGGGTTGATCCGTCAGTTAAGCATCTGGCTCTTAATTTTGGCTCAGGTCATGATCTCAGGGTCATGGGATCAAGCCCGGAGTCAGACTCCATGCTCAGGAGGGAGTCTGCTTGAGATTCTCTCTTTCCCTCTTCCTCTGCCCCTCCCTGCTCTTTCTCTCTGTCTCTCTGTCTCTCTGTCTCTCTCTCTCTCTCTCTCAACTAAATAAATAAATCTTTTTTACAGAAAGAAGTAAATCACTTTAAAAAGGACATAGCAGCTGTGACTCAGCAGATTTCCATGAGAGATCATTTTGACCTTGGACTTTTTCTTTTCTTTCTTTCTTTTTTTCAAGATTTTATTTATTTATTTGACAGATAGAGAGATCACAAGTCGGCAGGCAGAGAGAGAGGGGGAAACAGGCTCCCTGCTGAGCAGAGAGTCCCACGTGGGCCTGGATCCCAAGACTCTGAGATCATGACCTGAGCTGAAGGCAGAGACTTAACCCACTGAGCCACCCAGGCGCCCCGACATTGGACTTTTTCTCTTGGTTATTTATTTTGATCAGAAATTTGAAGCCTGACTCTTCTCTGAAATACAGACTGAGGGCACCTCTTATGTTAAGAAATATCAACCACACACAGTAGACAATAGAGGGAGAGGGACATTTAAACTTGGCACTGCCATCAATTCGATATGCCATAGTACCTTGATCTTCCCAAATGAGTGAACTTCAGGTGAATGAGGGAAGCTACAAACGTAAGAAAAGATCCTATTGGTAAAACAATAAATGTTACTTATTTGGTGTTTATGAATTATTGTCTTTTAATGATCTTTTGTGAAGAATCAAATATAGGGGGACTTCAGAGTCCTTTGAGGCTCCTTAAGACAGGACACCACATAAGTTGTGTACAACATCATCATCATACTGTAATGACATTAAATATAATCATGGATTAGGGGCGCCTGGGTAGCTCAGTCGGTTAAGCATCTGCCTTCAGCTCAGATCATGACCCCAGGGTCATGGGATCAAGCCCTGCATCAGGCTCCCTGCTCAGTGGGGAGCCTGCTTCTCCCTCTCCCTCTGCCTGCCATTCCCCCTGCTTGTGCTCTCTCTCTCTCTGACAAATAAATAAAGAAAATCTTTAAATATATAAATATATAATCATGGATTAGCAGCTTCACTATATGAGAAGTCCTCAAATTGCCAAAGAGAAATTCTCCACACCTTTTGTTCCCCCCTGAAACCCTTATTCCTTGTGGGACAGAAACAAGGAAAAAGGTACAGATTGCCCAAAACTGCTTCAGAGCTGATACATTGTCTAAGACTTACCTTAGCTTCCAGGGGTGCCGCGGGCCGGTGGTAGTAAGAAGCGATCTCCTCCCGACTGGATAAGTAGCCTGAAAGAGTAGAAGGGAGAAGCTGACTACTATGCCTGAGAGTCAAGAGAGCTTCCAGCTACCTTCTGGTCCTGCTTAGAGCACGTGCTATTCAGGTTAGCTCTCAGCCACCATAGAGAAAGGAGATTGACTTTATGTTCTACATTTTTATAATAAGCTCAAATGTATGGGGGCACTTGGGTGGCTCAGTTCGTTAAGCATCTGCCTTCAGCTCAGGTCATGATCCCAGAGTCCTGGGATCGAGCACCACATCCGGCTCCCTGCTCAACGGGAGCCTGCTTCTCCCTCTCCCTCTGCCCTGCTCGTGCTCTCTCTGTCTCTCAGTTTCTCTCTCAAATAAACAAATAAAATCTTTAAAAAAAATAAGCTCAAATGTATAATAACAAGGAGAACTCTCCAAACTATAAAATACTCTGTGCCATCTTGGTTACTGTGATTATGTTTTATTTTTCATAAAAAAAGAAAGCAGGGGGGCGCCTGGGTGGCTCAGTGGGTTAAAGCCTCTGCCTTCGGCTCAGGTCATGATCTCAGGGTCCTGGGATCGAGCCCCGCATTAGGCTCTCTGCTCAGCAGGGAACCTGCTTCCCCCTCTCTCTGCCTGCCTCTATGCCTACTTGTGATCTCTCTCTCTGTCAAATAAATAAATAAAATCTTTAACAAAAAAAAAAAAAAAGAAAGCAGGATTTAGATTTATTTCTAAATCCCTTCCAGGGACTATATTTTTTGAAAAGTTATAATCAATGCATTCAATATGCTGGGTCCCTTTTAAGTTTTTTAGATCATATGATATACCTATTGGTGGTTTTGCACAATATTTTTCTTTTACATTCTATTCTTGGACAATATTTCCAAATGTTGGCTTACAAACGTGAAGTAGAGTCAGCATCATATAAATTATGTTTTGCAAAACTGCTTTCCGAAAAGATTCTATTCAATCAGAAAGTCCAGATGTACTATTTCATAATGTTCCACTTAATAAAGATAAATGTCTTGAAGTTATATAAATCAGCACTTCCTTAATTAATCAAAAGGAAGAACATTTTCTTAGATATACATTATGATCTGCATTTCTTTTGGCATAAAATGTTCATATATGGGGCGCCTGGGTGACTCAGTGGGTTAAAGCCTCTGCCTTAGGCTCAGGTCATGATCTCAGGGTCCTGGGATCGAGCCCCGCATCGGGCTCTCTGCTCGGCGGAGAGCCTGCTTCCCCCTCTCTCTCTCTGCCTGCCTCTCTGCCTACTTGTGATCTCTCTCTGTTGAATAAATAAATAAAATCTTTAAAAAAAAATGTTCATATACTTTGAATATTTGTCACATGGAGAATTGGTTCTGGTTTTTCAGGTTGAATCAGTTCCTTAATACTTTGGGTATAAAAGTTATAAACTTGTTTTATAATCTCATTTTGGTCTTACTTTTTTTTTTTTATTTTTGTTGTATGAAACTTTATAAAGTATAAACGATCAACCTAAAAGTTATGTCCCTCACACCTCTCTGAAGTATTTTTAAAATTCTATTTTAGTGGGGCACTTGGGTGGCTCAGTCGGTTAAGCCTCTGCCTTTGGCTCAGGTCATGATTCCAGGGTCCTAGGATTGAGGGTCCTGGGATCGAGTCCCACATTGGGCTCCCTGCTTAGCGAGGAGCCTGCTTCTCCCTCTCCCTCTACCTGCTGCTCCCCTGCTTCTGCTCTCTCTCTGTCAAATAAATAAAACTAAAATCTTTTAAAAAAATCTATTTTAGCATGAAACTGGATTTGTATTCTACATTAGAAATATGTAATTATGTCTTGGCTCTGTGATAACATGGATGGACCTAGAGGGTATTAGGTCAAGTGAAATAAGTCAGACCGAGAAAGACAAATTCACTTACATGTCAAATCTAAAAAAAAAAAACCAAATGAACAAACAAACAAAAAAGCTAAATCAGACCTATAAACACAGAGAACAAACTGATGGCTGCCAGAGGGAGACGGGCTGGAGGATGGGCAAAGTGGGTGAATGGGACAAGGAGATACAGTTATGGAATTAGTAAGTTATGAGAATAAAAGGCACAGCACAAGGAATATAGTCAATGATACTGTAATAGCGTCATATGGGGACAGATGGTAGCTACGCTGCGGTGAGCACAGCATAACACATAGAGATGCTGAATCACCATGTTGAACACCTGAAGCTAAGGTAACATTGTGTGTCAACTGTATTCAAATAAAAATAAAAATAATTCTAAAAAAGAAAAGAATATGTTGCTAGGTGCACATAATAGAGAGATGTGCAACACTGAAATAAAGTCAAAGAATCGCTGATTTTATTAAAATGTTTAATGTGGAAATGTTTAATAGATGGAGATGGTTAAACATAAATAAGAATAGGAATGGTTAAAATGGGTTAAGGGGTCAACTATATGGTGATGGACGGTAACCAGACTTTCGGTGGTGATCACTTTGTAGTGTATAAAGTTATTGTATTATAGCTGTACATCTGAAACTTATATTTTAAAACTGCCTATATAAAAATAATTTCTTTCTCTCAGAAAGAACCTTCTAATCTTCAGGAGGAAAGCCTCTTCTTTATATGCTAGTTTGTTTTTATCTCTTTCATCTGAAACAGTTAAAACTGCATTTGAATGTGGTTAGGACCTTGTTAAAATAACCGTCGTATGTATGGAGAAGTGGAAATAAAGCCAAGAAACTATTCACATGGTGCAATAAGTAAATTAACTTAGGACCTGGAGGGCCCAGTAAACAAGCAGCGGCAACCACACTCAAGGCCTTCCTATTACAATTAGCAACAATAGGATAGGAGGGCTATTTGAGAAAGAAGTACGGGAAGGGAGCTTTAGAGAGGAGGGCTCAGCGTGCCAAAGGAAGCCAGGAAAGAAGCTGGACCTTGCTGGCTGTGTTTAAGCATTCTGAGACCTCCTTCCCCAAATCCAAATGACCACTGCATTTTAGCCTTTCCTTGGGAACTGTGCATCAAGGAAGCAAGGAGAACCGCTAGAAATTTATGCCTAATAGAAGAGCACTAAAGATTTGGAAGCGACTGGTTAGAGTCTCAGGAGAAGCTTACCAATGGAGGGGGCATAGCCGTTATACTTCCCCGAGTCCAGGGCATCTTTCATGGCTTGGGTAACTTCAGGGTCTGTAGGCAGGTTTCCAAACACAGTAGGGTCCCCTTTTCATGGGAGAAAAACAAAAAAGAGCCACCAAGATGTCATTCTTGCATGGCCAGTGCTCAGACTCCCCCTCTACTCCCATCTTCTCCAACCAGCTGTGAGGATGGGGGTAAGAGCAGCAGCGATCGCCCCTCCCCCAACAGCCTCCAACTCACCAATTGACAGAGCAATCATGGTTTTGTCTGGATTTGGCTTCACCTTCATGCTGTCCACGATGGCCCGGATGGGATTGAAAGTTTTGTTGGACATGTCTGAAGGCTTCACTGACCATCTGGCCTTCCTGCCTTTCCTTTTTTCTGGTAAGGAGCTTCTCCCACCAATGTTGACATGCACATCCCGAATGGAGGGGAGGTTGCTGTTGCTGTTCATCTGAATCACATAAGGGTCCATCGCTAGTGGAGCCTATGGGGAAAAGGAGGTCCCTGTGACTCTAAGAACAGAGCACCATCCTGGGGGAGCCATATTTGGACCTACACATCAGGGTGCTTTCACTAAGCATCTCTTTCCAAACTGCCTTGTTTTGCTACATTTATCATGCTTTCTTGTGAATGAGGGGAGTTTTAAGACCTTTTGATGAGATAGAAGATAAAGCAAAAATCCACTGTATAATGTTAGCAAAGACTATTCCATTGAATACTAATCTACTATGAGATTTGCTGTGTGCAACCCTAATGCCTGTAAAACTTCAATGGCTCTCAGTGCAACCGAGGGGAAATGACATGAAAACCGTGAAACCATCAAAGACTATGTGTTGCCTCCTTTCCAAGCAAAGCCTACCCAAGAGTCTCCCTAATGCTTCAACAGACTGTGTCTTGCCCTCTGCAAAGAAGAACCAGGAAAAACCATTCCATGTGGTTAGAAATTTAGTGTTCATCTTGCATTTCATAAAAATAAGCATCTTACAGCCCTGTGGAAAAAGAAATCAATACACCATAGAGAAAAAAGCATACATCCCAATTACCACCACCAGATCAGCTGAGGCTTGAGATTTTACCTTCCAACTAAAGGAGAAACGGCCTCTAAGTAGACGAAACTGGAAGCTCTCTTAGTGTTCTTCTTTCACAGGTCACAGTGACAATGGCCTCAGATGCAATTCTTGACTCCTGAAATAGTCTGCACAAATGGGCGTTGGGCCCAGAACTTTTGTGCTATTGGTTAGGGTGAGAACTGGGTGGCCAGTCCTCCTTCTCCTCCCCTCCCCTCCTCATTTCTGCTGCTTCTCACCTCTAACCCTTCCCCCACCCCCACCAGCAAATCAGGAGTTTCTCCTCACTTCAAACATCTGGAATTCTCTGTGTTAACTCTTTCTGGACACTTTGTGAGATGCCTGAGAGGACTGTCAGAGGAACAGTTATGATTACAGTTGGCAATTTTTATTAAATCTCTTTTGCTACAAAACAACCCAGTAACAAGCTAATAGTACAGAAATGTGTAAAGTAAAAAGTGAGAGTCCTGCTCTCTATACATTCTATTCTCACTACCAGGGGTAGGCAGTTGTAATGAGTTGGCCATTTCTATCCATTCACCAAGATGGATTAGGTAGATAGATGATAAATACATAGATACAAGATAGATACACAGATACATAATTTCATAGATTTTCAAAACACTGAAAGGATCAGGCTTACAATTGTTCTGCAACCTGTTTCTTTACTTCCTACATCTTGTCCTCCTTTCCTGACCCAGGAGGTTCTACTTCAAGTCACAACAAACTGGGCAGTTGAAGCAAAATAAGTTCCACTCAACAAATACCTTAAATGACAGTAGGGTCTTCAAGACAATTAAAACCTGAGCAATGTCATCTTGTCCTGTGAATTCTCCTTCATTGACCCGGTATGGAGTTATTGGGAGAAAAAGATGTCAGTTGAGATCTAAACAAAACAACTTCCCTAAGCACACACAGCGGAAATCTCAGCATTCCCGTGAGCCTATGAAAAATACCGTCCATTCAAGGGTTAAGAAAAGCCTCGGGGACTCGATGGCTCAGCTCCTATCTGTTTATTTATTGGAAGACAAAGAGTTGTTACATAAGTTCTTTCTTCTCCATTTACTTTTGGTGATTCAAGTCTCCAGTGGGGTTGAATAACCTTTTATTTTTCTGGACCTTTCACCTCTTAGTGCTTTGAAGAACTTATCTAACACATTTCCTTCCCCAATCCAAAGAAGCAAGCATTCACCACCTCATCTTACCAGGGGAGCAGCAGAAGCACAAGGCAAGGACAAGAAGCCAGCCGGGTCAAAGAGAATTAAGTTCTAAGGCTGGAAGCCAGGCACCCTGAGCTAGATACCCAGGGCTGCTCTGTTTCAAAAATGCAAGCACACAGCCCTGTCCTTACAACATCCAAAGACACAGAGAAGGAAAGCCCTGTCAGTTCTTTTATTTGGCACTCCACAGCGAAAAGCAAAGCCTACTTTATTTTACTAAATGGTGGTTAAACATGGCATGGATAGATGTATACTTCACAGGCTGGACAAAGATTAGATTTATGTACTTGCCAACACAATGAGAACACGGTATTATTTCCAAAGCGCACAGATTTTGTCAAGGGAGAAGAGCTTTCTTTCCTAAATGCTTTTATTCCACTACCACCTACATTTGAAATACAATACATATGTACCAGAGAACATTAGAAAAAATTAAAAGCATTTATAATCCCATCACCACTCTTAACACATTAGTCTTATTCTTCCCCCTCAAAGTTGGGAATCGTGTTCTGTATGCGTATTTTTGAAATTGAGATAAAATTCACGTAACAAAATATTCACTGGTTTCTTCATTTCAGAGTATAAGATTCAGTGATTTCTGGTACACTCACAGCGCTGCACATCATCACCATCTAACTCCAAAACATTTTCTTTTACTCTTACTTTTTCAGTAGTTAAAATCCTCATACAGTGAATTCAAATAGAAATGTTTATAAACTAAGCCCTGAACACCTTTCCCCATAACCCTACTCCATAGAGATGGCTGCTTTAGTCATTTCTTATCTATCTTTAGTGTTTTCTGTTTCTTTCTTTCTTTTTTTTTTAATTGAGAAAGAGAGAGTGAGAGAGAGAGAGAGAGAGACAGAGAGCACAAGCAGGGGTAGTGGCAGGCAGACGGAGAAGCAGCCTCCCCGCTGAGCAAGGAGCCCAATGTGGGACTCGATCCCAGGACCCTGAGGTCATGACCTGAGCTGAAGGCACACGCTTAACCGACTGAGCCATCAGGCACCATCAGGCGCCCCGTGTTTTCTGTTTCTATATAATACTTGTACAGCTGGTTTTAAAGCTGTTTGAAAATTTGGATACTACGTATTTGTTCTATGGCTGCACTGTCCCTTATTGTAGCCACTAGTCAAAAGCAGCTACTGACTACTTGAAATGTGGTTTGTCTAAATTGAGAGGTGGTGTTGGTATAAAATACACATCAGGTTTTGAAGACTTATATAGAAAAAAATGTAAAATAATTCATCGATAATTTTATATTGAACACATGCTTAAATATTTTGGATATATTGGGTCAAATAAAGTACACTATTAAAATTAATTTCACCTACTTCTTTTTACATTTTAAAGTACTTCTACTAGGGGCACCCGGGTGGCTCAGTTGTTAAGCGTCTGTCTTTGACTCAGGTCATGATCCCAGCGTCCTGGGATCGAGTCCCACATCGGGCTCCTTGCTCGGTGGGGAGCCTGCTTCTCCCTCTCCCACTTCCCCTGCTTGTGTTCCCTCTCTCACTGTGTCTATCTCTGTCAAATAAATAAATAAAATCTTAAAAAATAAATAAATAAATGAAGTACTTCTACTAGAAAATTTGAAATTACTATGTGGTTTCCATTGTTTCTATTGAATAAGCCTTTTCTTTTTTTTCCATAAATCATTAAAATTTTTTGAATTTTATTTATCTTTTTATTTAAATTCAACTAGCCAAGGTATAGTATATATCATTAGTTTTTGACATAACGTTCAATGATTCATTAGTTGAGTAATACTGTTCTATACCTTGCCTTTTAAAAAATCTTAACATGTTGTCTTGACATCCTTTCCATTTTCATACATGGAGATCAATTTCATTCCTTCTAATGGCTATATAGGTATTCATTTAATCATTCTACTCTTGTTGGACATGGGACAGATTCTCAATATGCATATGCAATAAAGCATATTGAACACACTCATTAATAATGACTGAGAATTTTTATAAGTATCCTATAATGTGTGGGATAGTTTCCTAGAGATAGAATCACATTTTGAATACTGATAGACCTGCCAAACCGATCAGCTGATGGACTATAGAAAGAAGAGACAATATGTTATTTCAACAAACTGCCACTCAAGATTTATACTCTCAATGATCTCAGCTACACATGAGACTCAGGTTCAACTCCCCCCTCCCACACACCCGCACAGTCCATGGGCTTGGTGTTCTGTCTTCACCTGGAAGTTAACACAGGAGCCTAACATAATACCCTCTAGGTCTACCCATGTGGTCCCAAATGTTAGGATCTTAATTTTTATGGCTAAGTTATATTCCATTGTGTATGTGTGTTGTGTATGTGTATCAAACCTTCCTTAATCATTTACCTATCAATGGACTTGGGCGGCTACCATATCTTGGCTATTATAAATAATGATGTAATAGACATAGGGGTGAATATATTTTTTTGAATTAGCGTTTTCATTTTCTTTGCATAAATACCCAGTAGTGGAATTACTTCTATCTTTAATTTTTTGAGAAAATTCCATACTGTTTTCCACAGTAGCTGCACAAATTTGCATTTCCACCAACAGCGCAGAAGGGTTCCTTTTTCTCCACATCCTCACCAACACTTGTGATTTCTTGCTTTTTTTCTTTTTTTTTATACTAGCCATTCTGACAAGTGTAAGGTAATATCTCAATGTAGTTCTTTGATTTGCATTTCCCTGATTAATGATGTTGAGCATATTTTCATGTATCTGTTGGCCACCTGCACATCTCTTTGGGAAAATGTCTATTCAGGTCATCTGCCCATTTTTTAATCAGATCATTTGGGAGTTCTTTTGGTATTGAGTTGTATAAGTTCTTTATATATTGTATATCAACCCCTTATCAGATATATCATTTGCAAATATCTTCTCCCATTGAGTAGGCTGCCTTTTCATTTTGTTGATGTTGATCACTGTGCAAAAGCTTATTTCAGTGTAGCCCCAATAGTTTATTTTTTTTTGTTTTTTTATCCCCAAATACTTTTATTTTATTTTTTCAGTGTTACAAGATTCATTGTTTATGTATTTTTTTAATTATTATTATTATTATTATTATTTAAAGATTTTATTTATTTTTTTGACAGAGAGAGATCACAAGTAGGCAGAGAGGCAGGCAGAGAGAGGGGGGGAAGCAGGCTCCCTGCTGAGCAGAGAGCCCGATGCGGGGCTCGATCCCAGGACCCTGAGATCATGACCTGAGCCAAAGGCAGAGGTTTAACCCACTGAGCCGCTCAGGCGCCCCACCCCCAATAGTTTATTTTTGCTTTGTTTCCCTTGCTTGTGGAGACATATCTAGAAAAATGTTTCTATGGCTGATGTCAAAGAGATTATTGCCCATGTTTTCTTCCAGGAGTTTTATGGCTTCAGGTCTCACATTTAGGTCTTTAATCCATTTTTAGTCATTTTTGTGTACGATGTAAGAAGGTGGTCCAGTTTCATTCTTTTACATGTAGCTGTCCAGTTTTCTCAGCACGATTTATTAAAGAGGTTGTCTTACCCCCATTGTATATTCTTGCCTCCTTTGTCATAGATAAACCATATAAATGTGGGTTTATTTCTGGGCTCTCTACTCTGTTCTACTGAGCTATGTGTCTGTTTCTGTGCCAGTACCATACTGTTTTGATTATCATAGCTTTTTAGTATAACTTGAAATCCAGGATAATGATACCTCCCGTTTTTTTCTTCTTTCTCAAGATTGCTTTGGCTATTTGGGATCTTATGTGGTTCCATACAAGTTTTAGAATAATTTCTTCTAGTTCTGTGAAAAATACAACTGATGTTTTGATACGGATTGCAATGAATCTGTAGATTGCTTTGGGTAGTATGGACATTTTAACAATATGAATTCTTATCCGTGAACATGATATGTCTTT
>CM052888.1:11969380-12020496 GCA_028534135.1 Potos flavus
GCCGAGCAGGGAGCCTGATGTGGGGCTCGATCCCAGGATGCTGAGATATTGACCTGAGCCGAAGGCAGACGCTTAACGACTGAGCCATCCAGGCACCCCAAAGGCTTATCTTTTAAAAGAATCAGCTCTTGGTTTCATTCATCTTTTCTATTTCTCATTTAGTTCTACTCTGATCTTTATTATTTCCTTCCTTCTAATAACTTTTTTTCTTCTTTTTCTAGTTTCTTTAAGTATGAGGTTAGATTATTTGAAATTTTTCTTGATTCTTGAGGTAGGCCTATATCACTATAAACTTCCCTCCTAGAACTGCTTTCACTGCATCCCAAAGATTTTGGACCACTGTGTTTTCAATTTCATTTGTCTCCATGTATTTTTCTTTACCTCTCTGATTTTTCTGTTGACCCACTGGTTGTTTAGGAGCATGTCATTTATCTTCCAAATATTTGTTTTTTCCAGTTTTGTTCTTGTAATTGATTTCTAGCGTCAAACCATGATAGTTGCTTGCTATGGTTTCAATCTCCTTAAATTTATTGAGACTCATTTTGTAGTCTAACGTGTGATCTATTCTGAAGAATGTTCCACGTGCACTGGAAAAGAATGTATATTCTGTTGTTTTTACAGGGGATGTTTTGTATATGTATGTTCAGTCTATCTGGTCTAATGTGTGATTCAAAGACATTCTTGATTGATTTTCTGCTGGGTGATGTAAATAGGGGTCTAGATTTGTTTTTGTTTTAAGATTTATTTATTTATTTTAGAGAGTGGGGGAAGGGGCAGAGGGAGAGGGAGAGAGAAACCTAAGTTTCATGTGCTCAGCATGGAACCTGACACGGAGCTCAATCCTACCACCCTGAGATCAGACCTGAGCCAAAACCAAGAGCCTGATACTCAACCGACTGTGCCACCCGGGGCCCCTAGATTTGTTTTTAAGTTGAAGTACAGTTGGCACTCAAAGTTAACATTAGTTTCAGGTGTACAACATAGTGATTCCACAAGTCCTAGATATTTTTGTAACTGAAGAGTCTCTAGGTCATTCTGACCTCAATATTGCCAGAAACAGAATTCTGTCTCCTTGTTAATTTGAAATTGTCACTTTCATTTGGTACTCAATTCCCGTATCTTTCTGAACCTTTTATGGAATGTTCTATTCTAGAACAAACATTTTTACAGTTCCTGATGCGCACTGCCAGCTTGCTTTCAGAAGGGCCAATTACCTCCCTATCGGTAATTGTTTGCAAATCCTGAGGACTGTTTTCTAAAGAAATCTTTGCCAAAGGGATTGCCAGGTGAAAAGAAAATGCTTTTAAGGTATCACTGTTATTTCTGTCCCTTTTTATTTTGATGAGGGTGGTCACTTTTCATCTATTTTTTTAGTTCTTGGTGTTTTGTGAGTTACCTATTCATGTCCACTACCTGCCTTAGAGGATGACTCATTTTTTTCTTAGGTGAGACCTGGACCTAGGATGTGACTGCAGGGGAATAGCACAGTTGCTCCGAGATCACCTGCCCGGCCTCCTCTGTCTCAACCCAGCTGGCTCAGATTCACGTTTACAGGTCAAAGAACAGCCAGCAGCACAGGATTTTGGTGGGTGGTCCTGCAAATAGTGCAGCTGACGCAGAATCTGCAGGGTTAAGGGGGTGTGAAGGGGGCAAGGGCTGCTGTATCGGGTCATCCGCATGGACACGCCCTCAGATTCAGTAGCTGACAACTGAAACTAGATCAGAAAGAAAAACAGCCAGAGCAAACAAGTTCTGGTAATTTCTCTCTTCTGTAGCTCATGTTTTCTCTCAATAGAATCCTGAGGGGGAAAACAAATCAGAGGACCCACGTCTACTTAGGAAGCCTTACTGCTCTGCTCTGGGCAGACAGGGTCCAATAAACTGTAGAAATATTCAGAAAAAGCTACACCAATCAGCAGTAGTTATGACTTTCATTTAAAACTTAACAATTTTTATTCATTTTTTTTTTCTTAAGTATAAAACTATTGTGTTTGTGGGGCGCCTGGGTGGCTCAGTAGGTTAAGTGTCTGACTTTGGCTCAGGTCATGATTCCAGAGTCCTGGGATTGAGCCCTGATTTGGACTCCTTGCTCAGTGGGGAGCCTGCTTCTCCCTCTGCCTGCTGCTCCCCCTGCTTGTGCTTTCCTCTATCTCTCTCTCTGACAAATAAATAAAATCTTAAAAAACACAAACTACTGTGTTTATCATAGAAAAGTTTTTCTGGGGGGCGCCTGGGTGGCTCAGTGGGTTAAAGCCTCTGCCTTCGGCTCAGGTCATCATCTCAGGGTCCTGGGATCAAGCCCCGCATCGGCCTCTCTGCTCAGCAGGGAGCCTGCTTCCCCCCCTCTCTCTGCCTGCCTCTCTGCCTACTTGTGATCTCTCTCTGTCAAATAAGTAAAATCTTTTAAAAAAAATGTTTTTTTTACATTGTGGTAAAAAAAACATAACATTAAATTTACCATCTTATTTTCAAGTGTATAGTTTAGTAATATTAACTACATTCGCACTGCTGTGCAAGAGATGTCTAGAACTTTTTCATCCTGCAAAACTGAAACTTCATAACTGTTAAACACTAATTCTCCCACTCCCTCTACCCAGCCCTCGGCAACCACCTCGGCAAGGTTTCTCTTGTCAATCTTTCCACTTTCTGATAGAAAAGTATTTTTTAAAAAAGTCTACCATCCAAAGATAACTGTTATCCATTTTGTCCACAGTTAACATTTTGAAATATTTTTTTTTTAAGATTTTATTTATTTATTTGACAGAGAGAGAGATCACAAGTAGGCAGAGAGGCAGGCAGAGAGAGAGGGGGAAGCAGGCTCCCCGCCGAGCAGAGAGCCCGATGCGGGGCTCCATCCCAGGACCCTGAGATCATGACCCGAGCTGAAGGCAGAGGCTTTAACCCACTGAGCCACCCAGGCACCCCAACATTTTGAAATATTCTTATTTTTTTTCTAGGTGTACATCCAATAGGCCTTATACAACAGAGTTTTGCATTCTGGAAGTCTCATTTTACGTGGTACTGTGAACATTTTCCTAAAACTAAAAAAAAGTTTTATAAACTTGCTTTGCAATGATCGCCTAAAATCCTGGGTCCTTCCCACACCCTTCCTCTCTCTACCCATGCAGTGGTATAACAGCTCAAGCTGACTGGGCACCTGACCCCTACCAAGCACCGTCTGACACACTCTACCTCAGTCAAACCATCATCCTCACATCAATCCTGGGAGTAGGGCCTATTTCATCCCCACCTTGCAGATAAAAACGAGGTCACACGGTAGGAAGTGGTGATTTGGAACTCCAGTTGCCACAGGCCCCACTTCTGACCACACAAGTCTGCCTCTCTTTAAAGACAAAGTGAGCTGAAGTCAGCTTAGCAGCTGACTCCTAATTGCGGCTCAAGTCATGATCTCATGGTGGTGGGATCAAGCCCCGCATGGGGTTCTGGGCTCAGCGGGGAGTCTGCTTGGGTTTCTCTCTCTCCCTCTGCCCCTCAGAGAGCTGCTCATGCTCTAAATGAATGGATGAATGAATAAGTAAATAACTAAAGAAATAAAGAACATAGTGAGTTGAGAACTATAGTCCTTTCTTCCCTAAATAGAAAAAAAAAATTAAAATAGGGAAAAAATAGAAAATGAAGAGAGGCCCAGGTAGAGACAGTTTTAAGAAAATAATGAATTAACTATGTGGATCAAGCATTGACTATTCGCGTGCCTCTTACTGCTTATCGCCTTATTTGTTCCTTTGTATCATTCCCCCCCAAACCATTATCCGTGATCACCAAAAGAAGGCATATGTTTTAATTCCCCTAGTGGACTGTTAGCTCCCTGAAGAAGTATAAGACGGGGAGCATTCCTTCTGCTTTTCCACATCCTCATTCAAGTCCGGCACGGCACTTTCTATGAGCCATGATCAACACTTGCTTGCCAGTTGGCAATAAATAGGCCATAAACCACAGAACCTGGTAAAGGGAGTAGTAAATGAGGAAAAACAAGTCTTTGTATCGTTATGGAAGGTGGAGTGAGGAATTTAGGAGGCATGAGGCAGCTATGTTGGACTTGGATCATTTAAAATGCCACCTTACATTTATAGAGCGAGCTTTGGGGTTTGTTCCCACATTCATTATCTCATGCAATATTTACTAAACCTCCCCCTTCCCAAACCTATAAGCTAGACAGAAAGAAGGCTGTCAGAAGAGAGGTGAACCTGGAGGGAGCTTTTGACATTTTGATTAAACTTTTTATTTTAGAATAATTTTAGAGGGACAAAAAAGTTGTGAAGATAGTACAGAGAGTTTCCCATACCCTTCATTCAGTTTCCCCTGTTTTTAACATCCTATGTTACCATGATACATTCATAGTTACAAATAAGAAATAAACATTGGTCCATTAATATTAACTAAAATCCATATTTCACTTGGAGTTCACAAGTTTTCCCACTAATATCCCTTTTCTGTTTCAGGATCCCATCCAGGAGTTCGCATTACATTTAGTGGTCATGTCCCCTGAATCTAATCTAATCTGAGACAGTTTCTCAGACTTTCCTTATTTTTCATGACCTTGGCACATAGAACATTCCTATGAATGTTCTTAGAAGGGAAGACCCGTTGAACTATCATTAATGTTAAGGGTTCTAAAAGTTAAAAAGAAAGGAAACTGCCATCTGTTTGCTGACTGAAATGCCTGCTGGCCATTTTTTTTTTAATAAAATGTAGCAAATAACATCATCCCATTTTGTTTTGTTCTTTGCATAACCATTAAGCCATGCCCCACTAACTCGGTCATTTTTTTTTTTATGAGAACTTGGTGTTCTTTCATTTGTGGATGGCTAGAACCTCAACCCGACTCCAATTCTTAGCGTTCTTAGGAAGAGTGTCATTTGTACTTACAGAGAAAGCCCCTAAGTAAATAAGCCCAGATTCTTGGGAAATAATGTGTGTTCTTCACATTCTGATGTTCAGAATAATACAGAGTTTAAACCATGCTCCAATTTCTCAGCCTTTCTCTAGACCACAATCACTAATTTTTTTGTAATAATACATTACTTGTTTTCCAAAATCGAAACATAATTCATATACCACAAAAGTCAACCAACTGTATAATTCACTGGTTTTTAGTATGTTCACTAGGTTACACAATCATCACCACTATTTAATTCCAGAACATTGTCATCACTCCAAAAAGAAACCCCATTTCTATTATTAGCAGTCCCCGCCCACTTCTCGCTGCTCACCCCCACCTGCCCTGACTGCTGCCCCTGCCTGGCAACCAGTAATCTACTTTTTATGTCAATTCTGGATATTTTCTATAAATGGAATCATACACTACGTGGTGCTCAAGAACCCTTTTTGGAAGTCAGAAGCTGACCCCAGGTTCTTTCTCTGTTCTAGCAGTGCTAGTCTCCCCTGTGAAATAGTCCCTCTGAAACAATGGCAGAGAAAAGTCACAAATGAAGGAAAAGAAAAGCACTCTAATGCCCCTTCAAGATAATATTTAATGACTCATTATGCTAAATTTATTTATTTTTGTGATACTAGTGGCCACTTCTTGAGATGACCAGAAATATAACACCTCTGTCTGATGTTCTCTTATGAAATGAGTCCTCTGGGTTGGAAAGAAATTTTCTTATAAAATTACACATATGCATAACATACAACCCTAAGAAAAGACATCCTGTGTCTGGGAAAAGAGATAAAAACTTATGTTAACACAAAAACCTGTATGTGAATGTTTATAGTGGCTTTATTTGTAATTGTCAAAAACTGGCAACAGCCTAAACGTCCTTCAGTTCGTGAATGAATAAACAAATTGTGGTACGTTCACATAAGGGAAGGCTACTCAGGAAAAAGAAGAAAAAGGAGAAGGAGAAGAAGAAGGAATTTACTACCAATATACGCATCAACATGAGTCAATCTCAAATGCTTTAGGCTCAGTGAAGGAAGTCAGACTCAAAAGGCTATGGATAGTACGACTTCATTTATAGGATATTCTGGAAAAGGTAGAATTACAGGGATAGAAAACAGATCAGGGGTTTCCCAGAGGCTGGGAATGGGGGACAGAATGGCTGCACATGGGAATTGTGGAGGATGAAGGATCTGTTCTGTATCTTGATTGTGGTGCTGGCTGTGTGACTGTAAGCATTTGATAAAGACTGCAGAACTCTGCATCAAAAAAGAGTGCAATTTACTGTTTATAAATTGTACCTCAATTTTTTAAGAAGGAAGAATAATAGGTTACCTCCAAAAAAACCAACCAAACCAAAAATACCTGTGCTGAGAAGAGTGCCGCTGAATCTTGGTCTCATAGCTTGTCCTTCAGAGTAATTTTGCAGAAACAGGTATCACCTGGAGAGTGGTTTGTAGATTCTTCCAGAAAGTGGAAGTGTCTTTCTTGAACAAAACCTATTTTTTGCACATTGCGGCCGCAGTATTAGTGGTAGAATATACTATAATATGGATTGTCTCAACTTCCGTATTTATTTATTACTAGACCTCGACCACAGTCTTCTTTTTCTCCTTCCACTTCTTTGCTGGTAGACGGAGTCACGCACTTTGTATTAATATATTAGAAATCTACAAATCTGTTGTGTACTTGTTATATGGATGGATATTTATAATCAAAACCTTTACTAGAGTAATGAATATACTTAGTCTTGTTAGAAAATAAAAACAAAACCCTATCCGATATCAGGAGGACATGGGCTTGGAAAGGTTTTACCAGGAAGAGTCTCCTGATTGGAATATGTCTGTAGGCAACATGGAACAGAATTGAGTTGGAGGACACAAAATCCTCGTCCTCAGTGCCATTGCACTGTAACTGACAAGCCTCCGCGGAACTGCCCGCCCCTGGAGCCTATTCTCCGCATTCCACAGCTAGAGAGATCTCAGACTTTATACTCCTCCTCCAAACCTTTGGATGGCTTCTCATTGTACTTGGAAGCAAATCCAAACTTTTCATAATTCCCCACATGACCTGGCCCCTACCAACTGCCTGGACACCACATCCTACCACATACCCCTCATTCTCCGCACTTGACCACACTGGACTTTTGGGTCCTTGAACGGGCCAAACTCATCTCCACTTGAAGACCATAGACAGATTTTCCATTTGGAAGACCCAGATAGATTTGGATCACAGTTCCACCCCTTCCCAACTACAATTGGGCAAATTACTCTGTCCTGTGCATCAGTTTCCTCACTGGTAAATATGAGAATAATAATAATAATACCAATGTCACAGGGTGGTGGTGATATCTGGGAAATTAACATAGATGAAGCACTTTCAACAAAGCTGGACATGTTGTAAATGTTCAATAATTCTTAGCTATTATTGTTTCTAGTTCTGAAAGCTCTTGTCTTTTGCACTCTTTGCTCTTATATTCCAAGACTGTTTGCAAGCATGAGTTTGGATACTGGGCAAAATATCTTACAGAGAAACCGTGTCCAAACAAGTCAGTTATTTCCTGGTAAACAGAGAGGGTTCAAGTACACAAATAACATTATTCTGATTAAAGTTTTCCTTTGCGGATACTATTAGATACACAGAAAAGTTGTAAAGGTAGTACAGAGATTTTCTGTATACCCTTCACCCAGTTTCTACTAAAGTTAATATAACCATAGTATAATTATAAAGACTAAGATATTAATATTGGTTCAGCACCTACCTAGACTACAGATTCTACTCATACTTTACCACTTTCTCCACTAATGTCTTATTTCTGTTCAATGAGTCCATCCAGGATACCACATTGTACCTACCACTAATAATATTTTAAATGATGATTTTATTAAATAATCTGGCCTTTGAGTTCTAAAATACGTGAGGGTAAAGATACAGAGGTATATTTAAATTACAAACTTATACCATATGTTAGTTGCAAACCTAAGTTCTCTGTCACCCTCCCTGCCTTATTTTTTCCTTATCACTGATTATATCTAACATGCTCTCACATTACATCAGATCTGTGATTCCATCGATTGAAACGTGTATCATCGTTTTATATATGAAAAAAACGCCAGCAATTACAATTGCAAAATGCTATCGGTTGTAAGATGTATCTCAATTTCTGAGATATTAATACATTAAAAATTGTGTGTCTTAAAATCTATGAAACATGGTATGCATTTTGTAGGTTCTATTTATTGCCTATTTGCTTCATTAGAATGATGATTCCATGATACCAGGATTTTTGTCCATTTCCCACTCAACATATCCCTGGTGTCTAGCATATAGTGCTCAAAAAATATTTGTTAAATGAACAAATGAATAATAATATAATACCAGCTAATAATTACTGAGGACTATGTCAGGCACCATCCCAAGGTCTTTACTTGTATTAACTCTTCTGACTGTTGGATATTTTGGACTGTTGGATATTTTATCAGAAAGGGAATTTTTCATAAATAAGCAGTAACCCAGACAGTAATACTTTTCAATACCTAGGCTACCCAGAACATAAAATTATGCAACTGAAAGACAAACAGAGATTATTTAAATGTCTTCTTTAACAATGAACTGAAAATTTAAAAATGCAAATTTTATTAATAAATATTGATCAAGCACCTCCCTATTCTTGGCACTTTTGCAAGTTCTAAATACTTTACAAATGTTAACTCCTCTAATTCTCACAACAGGAGGCAGGTACTATTACAAGGCACAGAACCCAGGCACAGAAAGGCTAAGGAACTCGCCAAAGGTCACACAGCGACTGAACAGCAGAGTCAAAACTTAGGCCAAGGCAGCCTACTCTAGCATTAGCATTCTTACCTACCAGGCTATACTGCCTCATAGCCACTAAAACATCCTATCCTGTGTTCATGGTACTTAAGTGACAGTTAAAAAATCAATAAAGCAATAAAAATCATTAACTTTTTGACCAAAGTCACCCCTGAGCCCCTGGTTAATTAGGCCATTCAGTTTGCTGGCCAATTATCAAATGACGAAAGGAAGGCAGAGCCAATCTGCTCTGGTTGGGTTTTGTTCTATTGATATTTGTTGAGTGCCCTTGATGTGCACTGTGACAGGCACTGGGAAAGATAAATAAAGTGGCTCCTAGACAGATAATCGCTGCCATGGAAGCCTGTAGAAGACTCAGGATGTGCCCAGAGGAGCGGAGAAGGCTTTGTTGACCCTTATGTTGAAACTTGAAGGAGTCAGTTTGCCAAGCAGAAGAGCAAAGGAAGGCTAGACTCACCATCCTGCAAACCTCCTACCCTGCAGACCTGAGGCCAGGCAGATTCCTTCCCCTCTCTTTACAAACTGATTTTCAGTCCCCTAGAACATGAGAGCAGCTCTGGTTCCCTACGTGTGCCAGAGCAAATATTGAGAAATGTGTGGCTCAATGACTTCGGTGTTGCACCTTATTGCGTGTGCTACAGAACGGATCCATTCCCCCACCCCTGGCCGCCCAAAGGAGAATCATGTGGCTGAGAGGCAGAGGAAAGTGCCAGTAAATCAGAGCGGGGAACAATGAGGGGCTACCTGGGAACGCAGACGGTGAGAAAAGAGCAGAAAGAGAGTGACCAGAGATGGATCCTGCTAAGTTTCCTGTGCACCAGGGCACAAGGAGGGCAGAGACAGTGATGGCATATTGCCGGACGTCAGGACAACAATCCACAACTATAAGGCATGTGAATGCCACATCTCTCCCAGGAACCCCTGTCTCATTCATTCATTCATTCATTCATTTATAAATTCTTTTTTTTTTTTTTTAAGATTTTATTTATTTATTTGACAGAGAGAGAGGGGGAAGCAGGCTCCCTGCTGAGCAGAGAGCCCAAAGCGGGGATCGATCCCAGGACCCTGAGATCATGACCTGAGCCGAAGGCAGAGGCTTTAACCCACTGAGCCACCCAGGCGCCGCCCCTGTCTCCTTTCTTAAAAAATAAACTAAGAGTTACAAGCATACCCACGAACATACATCAATGTTTCCTCAACAGATTTTGTATATGACCAATCTATCAAAGTGACCAATAAATTTGCTCACAGAAGTTAAAGATTTTTACTGCTCTATTGATTTTTTTTAACTACCATTAAGTTCCCACTTAGATGTCAGTGAGCCCTAACATGAAAATTATTAACTGCAATGCTTATGTGTCTTGTGAATATTTGATCGATGTGTTCTTGGCTTGTGCTAGTGCCAAAGTGTGGACTCTGGGAAAGTGTATATATCTCTAGTTCTTTGCGTATTTGTGCATTTCTGAGGGTAGGGGCCATATTTATTTAACTGGTTTTATACGGCGCTAGTTCCACGCACAAGGGAACACTTAATTCAATTTAATCAAGAGGTGGATGCTTATATCCAAGAAGGGGTTAAAAATAAGAGCACATTACACATCTCAAGTTTTAAAAACTCATAAAACAAATATAATTTACAAAGGCCAAATAAATGAGACCAAAATATGCATCCTAATAAAAATGACGGGGCGCCTGGGTGGCTCAGTCGGCTATGCATCTTTCGGCTCAGGTCATGATCTCGGGGTCCTGGGATGGAGCCCTGTAACCAGCTCCCTGCCGAGCAGGGAGCCTGCTTCTTCCTCTCCTCCCTGCTCATGTTCTCTCACTGTCTTTGTCACACTGTCACTCCTCTCAAATAAATAAATATTTTAAAAAATAATAATAATGACAATTTGGGCAAACTCATATATTTTGGTTTGTTAGCACTGGGTGACAATACTCACCTGGGGACAATGACGGGGTCTGAGGTAGGCAGGGTCAGAAGAGCACTGCAGCATGGCCGTAGAGCTTTAGCTTCCAACTGTTCTGCTCCACGCATCTTCAAGTCATGTCTATCACTGATTTTTTCCTCTCTTTAAAAAAAAAAAAAGTTTTTTTTTTCATGATTGTGCTTTCCCTCTTGTGCAAAATATGGGAAGATTCCAGGTGCAAAGGTATACAAGAGAAAATAAACCAACACTTACATAGGTAACTAACACTTACATAGAACTTATTTCTTTAAAGATTTATTTATTTGTTTATTTATCTTGGGGGAAGGGCAGGGGGAGAGGGAGAGAGGGAATCCCAAGCAGGCTCTGTCCTGACATGGGGGCTCCATCTCACGACCCTGAGATCACAACCTGAGCCAAAATCCAGAGTCGGACACTGGACCAACAGACCCACCCAAGTGCCCCTACGTACAACTTACTATATGTCAGTCTGAATGCTAAGTGTTTCATATATATTAACTCATTTAACTCTTACAACTACCCTATGAGTTCAGTTCTGTTATTATGCTCACTTATAATGGAGAACATTTTTTCATTTCACTGAAGGAAACTTAGGTCCAGAGAGTTTAAGTATCTCGCTCAAGTTTACAAATCTATCACGGGGTGGATCTGGGATTCAAACCCAGGTAGTCTGGGTCCCAGATTTATCGTAACCACTAATCAACCACCAGAAAGAACTCCTTCAAGAACATGCCAGTCACCTTTATCTTCACCATGAGATGAAGGCTGTGGACTGGATGCTTCATAGGTGGTACAATGAACCTCAAAATTTCTTTTTTAAAAGCCACAGCAAAGGGGCACCTGGCTGGCTCGATCAGTGGAGCGTGAGACTCTTGATCTCAGAGTTGTGAGTTTGAGCCCCATATTGGGTGTAGAGATTACTTTAAAATAAAAATCTTAAAAAAAGAAAACAACTTAATCAGATGTGTTAATGTGTATGTCATGTCCATTTTGGTAACAAGATAGTTAATGAAGACTCCTTCCTGAAAGCTTGGGGACCTCTGATGATACTCAGGCTATTTCTCAACTTTTTCCAAGCATCTGGTACCTACAACTGCCTCCTCCATGTTTGATATCCAAGAGGTAACTTAAACTTATCATGACCCTTGTAGCCAGACCAATTAGCACTAACTACTCTAAACGATCTCCACTCTCAGTGGCTTAATGAAATTAATGTTTATTTATCAATCACATAAAGTTTAAAGAAGGTGTTCATGGTTGAGATTTCTCATAGGAAGCTTTCTTCCAGCAGTGATTCAAGGATGCAGACTCCTTCCATCTTGTGGTTCTGACATTTTCACCACATAACCTCAATGATACCCTGGTTTGGGTGCTGGCTTCTCTCAGAGTGAGTGATTCAAGAGAAAAAGCAGGGCAGAAGTCCAGTTGTCATTTTTGATATAGCCTCAGAAGCCATTCTTTGTCATGTCTATGGTATCCTACTGGATATATAAGATTAGCCCTATTCAATAAGGAAGGACATTGAGGGGCGCCTGGGTAGCTCAGTGGTTAAGCATCTGCCTTTGGCTGAGGTCATGATCCCAGGTCGTGAGATCGAGCCCCACATCAGGCTCCCTGCTCAGTGGGAAGCCTGCTTCACCCTCTCCCACTCCCCCTGCTTGTGTTCCCTCTCTCTCTGTCAAATAAATAAATAAAATTAAAAAAAAAAAAAAAAAAGGAAGGACATTGACGTCAGGAGGCAGAAGTCACGTGGGCCATCTTGGATTCTGCTTCTTGTATTTCAGGGTTCTGTTAGGTGAGTATGTGCTTAGAAGTGTTATACCTCCTTTACCCTTTTATGATTATGAAATTTCCCTTTTTGTTTTTAGTAATATTTTTGTCTTAAAATCTATTTTGTCTGATATTAGTATAGCCACTTCAGTTCATGTATGGTTACTCTTTCCATGTATATTTTTTCCCCAGCCTTTTTCTTTCAACCCATTTGTGTCTTTGAATCTAAAGTATGTCCCTTGGGATGCCTGGGTGGCTCAGTCGGCTGGGCATCTGCCTTCGGCTCAGGTCATGATCTCAGGGTCCTGGGATCGAGTCCTGCATGAGGCTCCTTGCTCAGTGGGGAGCCTGCTTCTCCCTCTGCCTGCTGGTCCCCCTGCTTGTGCTTTTTCTCCCTCTCTCCCTCTACCTCCCTCTGACAAATAAATAAAATCTTTTAAGAAAAATTATAAGAGACTCCTAAACTCACAAAACAAACTGAGGGTTGCTGGGGGGTCAGGGGGGTAGGGATAGGGTGGCTGGGTGATGGACATTGGGGCGGGTATATGTGCTATGGTAAGTGCTGTGAAATGTGTAAGCCTGATGATTCACAGACATGTAGCCTGGGGCAAATAATACATTATATGTTAATAAAAAAAATAAAAAAAAATAAAAAAATTAAAGTATGTCTCTTGCAGTTAGCCTATAATTAAATCTTTTTAAAATATTTATTTATTGAGAGAGAGAGTGAGTATGGGAGGGAGGGGCAGAGGGAGAGGGAGAGAGAGAATCTCAAGCAGACTCTGCACTGAGCATGGATCCTGATACAGGACTCTATCCCATGACCCTGAGATCACTACCTGAGATGAAACCAAGAGTCAGATGCTCAACTGACTGTGCCCCTCAGGCACCCCAAATTGAATCTTCAAAAAAAAAAATCCAGTTTGACAATCTCTGCCTTGAAGTTGGGTACTGTCATTCCTCCAACTTTGTTCTCTTTCAATATCATGTTGGCTATTCTAAGTCATTTCTTTTCCAAATAAACTTTAGGATATGTTTGTCAATAGTCACAAAATAACTTACTGGGATTTTGTTTGGGTGAGTCATACTGAATCTACAGATCAACTTGGGAAGAAATGACAATTTGACACTACTGACTCTTCCTATCCAAGAACATGAAATATCTCTCCATTTATTTAGTTGATATTTTTCATCTGAGTTTTGTAATTTTCCTTATATATATACCTTGTACCTATTTTGTTAGATTTGTGGCTGTTTCATTTTTTTTCAGTACTAATGTAAATGGTAGTATGTTTTTTAATTTCAAATGTCACTTGTTCGTTGCTAGTATATATAGGAAAGTGGCTGATCACTGTATCTTAACCTTGTATCCTGAAACCTTGCCATAATTGCTTATTTGTTCCAGGAGCTTTGGAGTTTTTTGGTTTGGTTTGGTTTGGTTTTTTCTATGTAAATGATCATGTCATCTGCTAACAAAGACAGTTTTCTTTCTTTCTTCCAAATCTGTATACCTTTTATTTCCTTTCTTTGTCTTATTGCATTAGCTAGAATTCCAAGTATGATGTTGAAAAGCAGTGATGAGAAGGAATATCCTTGCCTTCTTCCTACTCTTGTGGGAAAGCTTTGAGTGTCTCCCCATTAAGTATGATATGACCTATATGTTGTTTTACAGATACTCTTCATGAACTTGAGAAAGCTCCCCTCTATTCCAGGTTTACCAAGAATTTTTATCATGAATGGGTGCTGGGGATTATCAAATGGTTTTGCTCCATCTATGGATATGATCAGGTGGCTTTTCTTCATTAGTCTATTGATGTGATAGATTACATTAATTAATTTTCAAATGTTGAGCCAGTCTTGCATACCTGAGATAAATCTCATTGGGTCATGGTGTATAATTCTTTTTATACATTGTCAGATTTAATTTGCTAATATTTTGTTAAGAATTTTTACAACTGGGTTCATGAGAAATATTGGTCTGTAGTTTCTCAGGTTTTGGTATTAGGGTAATGCTGGACTCACAGAACGAGTTAGGAAGTATACTCTCTGGTTCTACCTTCTGAAAGAGATTAGAGAGAACTGATACGCTTTTCCTCCTTAAATATTTGGTAGAATTCACCAGTGAACCCATCTGGGCTTCGTACTTTCTGTTTTGGAAAGTTATATATTGTTGAGTCAGCTTCTTTAGGAGATATAGGCCTATTCAGATCATCTATCTCATATTGTGTGAGTCTTGGTAGATTGTGCCTTTCAAGGAATTGGTCCATTTCACCTAGGTTATCAAATTTGTGAACAAAGAGCTGCTCATTG
Organism: Potos flavus; assembly: GCA_028534135.1. Classification (NCBI taxonomy): domain Eukaryota; kingdom Metazoa; phylum Chordata; class Mammalia; order Carnivora; family Procyonidae; genus Potos; species Potos flavus. Next base: position 11,984,144 of record CM052888.1, read on the forward strand.
TATTCTTTTATTATCTTTTTAATATCCATGGGATCTGCAATGATATCCCCTCTTTAATTCCTGATATTAGTAATTTGTGTCATCATTCTTTTTTTCTTAATTATCCTGGCTAGAATTAGATCAATCTTTTCAAAGAACTGGCTTTCAGTTTTGTTGATTTTCTCTATGGATTTCCTGTATTATATTTCATTGATTTCTTTTTTAAAAAGATTTTATTTAATTATTTGAGAGAGAGTGAGAGAGAGAGAGAGCCCAAGTGGGGAGAGGGCCAGAGGGAGAGAGAGAAGCAGACTCTGCTGAGCAGGGAGCGTGATGTGAGTCTCAATGCTGGGACTCTGGGACCATGACCTGAGCTGAAGGCAGATGCTTAATGGACTGAGATACTCGGGCATCCCTATGTCACTGATTTCTGCTCTAATTTTTATTATTTCTCTTCTTCTGTTTACTTTAGATATGCTCTTCCATTTCTAGTGTTTTTTTTTTTTTTTTTTAAAGATTTTATTTATTTGACAGAGAGAGAGACAGCCAGAGAGGGAACACAAGCAGGGGGAATGGGAGAGAGAAGCAGGCTTCCTGCTGAACAGGGAGCCCAATGTGGGGCTCGATCCCAGGACCCTGGGATCAGGACCTGAGCTGAAGGCAGATGCTTAATAACTGAGTCACCCAGGCAACCCCACCTTATGCTATTTTAAAGCACTTCCATGATAGCAAGTATATAAATTTGGATGTCAAAGTTACTGGAAAAATATATAGAACATTAACGTTATTTGGAATAAGGGGTTATAGATTTATGGGTGACTTTTTATGCATGATTTTAATTTCTTCTCTACATTTTTCTCTATTTCAAATATTTCTACTATAGTAAGCGCTAATAATCTAAAATAATAACATTGACTTTATTTATTTATTTATAAAGAGTTTTCATTGCTTTATTTGAGAGAGAGAGAAAGTGGAAAAGCAGGGGATGTGGCAGAGGAGGGGGAGAAGCTGGCTCCCTCAGCAGGGAGCCCGATGCAGGGCTCAATCCCAGGACCCGGGGATCATGACCTTAGCTGAGAGCAGTCACTTAACCACTGAGCCACCCAGGTACTCCAACGGTATTGACTTTAAAAGATGAAGTTTATTCCTCTAGTCAACATATGTTTATTGAGCACTTACTACATGCCAGGCACTGTCACAGCAGTCAAAAAACAACAGCTCCTGTGGGGCTTCCATTTTGGGGGAGGGGTAAGTGATATTATTAGGCACAGATCACTTGTTCCTCTGTGTAAAAGTTTACTCTGAGCAGATTTTTTGGGGTAGCAGATACAAGGGGAGAGGGGGTAACCTGAGGCCCCTAAGAAGGAAATGATGCTGAATGGAGAAGTCAGAAGGTGATGAGCAACACTCTTTGTGCCCAGATTTTACTGGAAACCAGCTCTTGAAGTCAGAGCTCCACCCTCCTCGTCCCAGGCTGCCTCTTGTACTCAACTGCCTTCTCGGCGACATTGTGAAACCTGAGTTGGGAATCACCCACAGCTCCGTGCTACTGGTCAAGGTGGCGCTAAGAACAGGACAGGGCATTCTGCTGACGTCAGTGTGCAGAAAGCCAACAGGGCCCACACTTATCAGTGATGCAGGTACCGTTCCTGGGAAGGCCAGTGAGTTCTCTGAGTCACCCCTGAAGGCAACGTGCTGGACATTTAGTGGGATGAAAACATTGAAGGAACCTGTTTTTGGTTATTGCACATGTGTTATTACTGATGTCCTAAGATTCTGAGAACTTTTAGTGTTTGCTAGCACCCCACAGACTTTTTCACTGAACACTATAATGGAAACGATGATGCTCAGAGGGCAGAGGGCATTACCAAGTGCACAAAGCCCTGGAGAGGCCCAGAACAGAGACAGGTAATTACCCAAGACTTTGATCTCCTAGGGCCATGTTTCAGACATGTACCACCAGAGGGGCCCTTCAAGAAAACAAAGTCGAGGGACGCCTGAGTGGCTCCGTTGGTTAAGCGGCTGCCTTCGGCTCAGGTCATGATCCCAGAGCCCTGGGATCAAGTCCCACATCGGGCTCCTTGCTCGGCGGGGAGCCTGCTTCTCCCTCTGCCTCTGCCTGCCACTCTGCCTGCTTGTGTTCTCTCTCTCTCTGACAAATAAATAAATAAAATCTTAAAAAAAAAAAAAAAAGAAAGAAAGAAAACAAAGTCGTAAGACACATCAAGATACAAAAATATCCATATTCCCTGACCCCAGAAACCCCACTCCCGAGAATTTATTCTAAAAAAGAAATTATTTCTGCACTAGATATAATATTGTAGCACTGAAAGCATCCTAAATGCCACAAGTGGGGGAAAAGCTAAATAAACTGTGATAACATCATCTGTTTAATGACTATACATTGTAATAATTAGTATCATCACAATTGTAAAGGTGTATATTCCATCACAGAAAAGTGTATTAGTTTGGTAGGGCTGCTATAACAAAATGCCCCAAAGTGGGTGGTTTAAACAACAGAAATTTATTGTCTCATATTTCTGGAAGCTAGAGGTCCAAGATGAAGGGGATCGTAGGATCGGCTCCTTCTAAGGGCTGTGAGGGAAGAGTCTGCTCCAGGCCTCTCTCCCGGGCTTGCCAAGGGCTGTCCCCTCCCTGTCTCTTCACATTGTCTTCCTTCTATGCATGTCTATGTTTGTCCTCAAATGTCCTTTTTTTTTTTTTTTAAAGATTTTATTTATTTGACAGAGAGAGACACAGAGACAAGCAGGGAGAGTAGGAGAGAAAGAAACAGGCTCCCCACTGAGCAAGGAGCCCCATGTGAGGCTTGATCCCAGGACGCTGGGATCATGACCTGAGCCAAAGGCAGACGCTTAACGACTGAGCCACCCAGGTGCCCCAAATGTCCCATTTTTATAAGGACACCAGTCACGTTAGATTAGGGGCCCACTGTAATGACCTCGTGTAACTTGATTACCTCTGTAAAGGCTCCACCTCCAAATAAGGTCACAGTCTGAGGTACCAGAGGTTAGGACTTCCATATATCTTTTTTTATTCCTTCCCAGAAATTCATGACAGTGTTTTATGACAAAACCGTGTTCTATGACATAATACTAAGAGAAATGGTAACAACGGCAAACTCTCACTTGGCATTTTCTACGTCTTGGGTAGTGTTGTAAACACTTTAAATATGTTCACTCATTCAATCCTCACAGCACCCCATATCATATTAGTATCCGCATGTTGCCAATAAGGAAACTGAGGCATAGCAATGTTAAGTTATTTTCTCAAGGTCACGTAGCTAGTAAGTAGTGGCATCAGGCTTTGATCCCAGGCAATTTGGCTCCACAGACCAAACACTTAACCTCCTCATCATATTGCAAAATGGTATGTTGTATTTACAATAGTATTAAAATATATTTTACATATTTTATATGGATATACATATATGTATATATTTCTTCCAAGTTTTAACAGACTATGCAAAAATGAAAGTAGTTATGAGGGATATTTTTTATGATGTTACGTTACTTTTACAATTAATACATATACATACATTTATAGACTTTTCCTAAAAACAAAGAATGCTTTGAAAATGCTTCCGCAATCTGAGAAACTTCTTAAGTATACCATACATCAAAAGATTAGTGATGGGGCACCTGGGTAAGTCCGTCAGTTGGGCATCTGCCTTCGGTTCAGGTTATGATACCAGGGTCCTGGGATCAAGCTCGGCGGGGAACCTGCTTCTCCCTCTGCCTGGGGCTCCCCCTGCTTATGCGCCCTCTTCTCTCTCAAATAAATAAATAAAATCTTAAAAAAAAAAACAAAAACTAGAGATAACAACCATCAGGGATAGTCAGCCTCCACAATAGCCCCAGTGATCCTTGCCTTCAGGTGGTCATGCCCTCACATGGTCCTTCCACATGCAATAAGGGCTGACTTGCATGACCGAGGCAAGGTCAAAGGCAAAGGTCAAGGTCAAAGATCAAAATAAAAGACACTGCAGCTTCCACTTTGGTGTCTTGGATCTCTTGCTCTGGGAAAAGCCAGCTGCCATGTCTTGATACCCAAGCAGTCCTTTGGACAGCCCCAATGAAGAGGAACTGAGGCCCCCCCAACAGCAGCAGGAATAACTTGTCCACTACGTGAGCGGATGACCTTTGGAGCAGATCCTCTGGCCCCATTAAAGCCTAGATAACTGCAGCCCTAAGCAAACTCTTGGCCGTAGCCTCACGGGAGACTTATGAACCACCCAGCCAAAGCACTCCTGAATCTCTGACCCACAGTGCCCCCCTCCAAGACGTCCACAGCCTACTCCCTGGAAACTGTGACTATGTCGCCTCATGTAGCAAAATCAACTTTGCAGATATGATTAAGAATCTTAAAATAGGGAAATCATCCTGGATTATCTGGGTGGGCCTAGTCCTGGAGCCTGAATTTTATCCTTCCTGGGTTCTAAACCCATTTTTGGGTGGGGGGTGGGGGAGTTGAGCTCTAAACCTTTTGCAACTTTTTGAAATGGTGGCTACTGTAGGAGGGGTGATTCTTAATTATGCATGTGGACAGCTTACATGGCGGGGTGTCCCCAGGCTCTGAGGATTCAGCCTGCCCTTGATAATTCTCTTTCCTCTAGAGAAACGGGTGCTTGGGGATGAAATACAGAAACTATTTTTGGGGGACACATGGGTGGCTCAGTCATTAAGCATCTGCCTTTGGCTCAGGTCTGATCCCAGGATCCTGGGATCGAGCCCCTCATCGGGCTCCCTGCTTGGTGGGAAGCCTGCTTCTCCCTCTCCCACGCCCCCTGCTTGTGTTCCCTCTCTCACTGTGTCTCTCTCTGTCAAATAAATAAATAAATCTTAAAAAAAAAAAAAGAAACTATTTTTTGTTCTATTTTGTAGAGTATTAAGAAAAATTATTCAACACTTGGAAATGAGACAAGAGATAACTGTGTGTCTTCAATGTTCTAAGAAGCCTTGTGAGGCAGGCCCATCCCAAAAGTACTGATTCTCTAGGGATAGTGTCCTTTTGTTTGACTTATCACTGGCTCTTGATAGGGGCTCAGGTTCTGTAAACTTGGATGCTCTTTTGGATTGGTCAATTGCAAATGCTTTTTGGAAACGAAAGATTGAAGGGATTTCTTGTCTAGTAGAAACAATAACTTCAAAGTTTATAGCTTATGGTCCTGTAGGTTGGGTGACCAACTGTTCCTATTTGCCTCGGGATGGAGGAACTTTCCAGGACAAAGAACTTTTAGTGCTAAAACTAGGACTGTCCTGGGCAAATCGGGGCTATTCCTCATCTGACCTGCAAGACATCAGCCAGTGTGGGAGCTGACTTGACCATCTTCTTTTGGTGTGTTGTCTTTCACTGGCTGGAAATACTTTGGTCTCTCCCATAGGCCTCTGAACCAGTTTAATCATACTGCTGTTCTGTCATTAGTAATAAACAATCCAAATAAATAAATTAAGCTAAATAAATAAAAAGGGCTAAATAAATCTTTGACACACACTCCATATTTGTGTAAGAGTCATGCTTGTTAGGGGTGCCTCACTGGCTCTGTCAGTGGAGCCTGCTACCCTTGATCTCAGGGTTGTAGGTTCAAGCCCCACCCTGGATGTAGAGATTACTTAAAAATAAAACTTAAGGAGCACGTGGGTGGCTCAGTCGGTTGGGTGTCTGCCTTTGGCTCAGGTCATGATCTCAAGGTCCTGGGATCGAGCCCTGTGTTGGGCTCCCAACTCAGCAGGGAGCCTGCTTCTAACTCTCACTCTCCCTCTTCCTCTCCCTCTCGCTCTCTCTCAAATAAATAAATAAATATTAAAAAATAAAATAAAAATAAAACAAAAAAAAAAGTCACGGTTTTTAACCATTTTAAATGAGCACTACAACGAAAGAAGGGGTTTCTTTGGTGAGGGGAAGTGGAGTGATACTGCCAGGGGACCAGGCCCTGGGGAGGCTACTGGAGAAGCTGTTTCTATTTTTCATCCCTTTATTAATCTCCTCTTTCTTGAGCGTATAGATATGCTTAAGTCTCTTCCTTCTAGAAAAATCGTCTCCCCTTCCTCCCTGCAATTGTCCTGCCTCTTTCTCTTCTCACCCAAGAGTGCAGTCTGGCTCCTTCCTAGCAAGAAGGAATCAGCCTCCTCTCACGATCTAGTTAAGGTCACTTACAGTCCAGATACAACTGACAAGTTTCCAATCTTGGATTTACTGACTTCTCTGTAATAAAAAAAGTAATAAAAAAATTTATTCCACCGATATCTGATAGTCATGGATACCTGATGTTCTTTGAGTGTTTGTTTTTCATTGAGCATTCGATATTCTGTTCCCCAAGCTCTTGGCCACCTGCTCCTCATTGGCTGATGGAACTAAACACCTCCTTAATATCACTCAAGTCCATGCCTTGTCGTCCCCAATGCCAAGGCCTCAACGTGGGCCAGCTCTCCTTCCAAGACGTTCTGGAATATTATTACTATTGCTTCCATGATTAAAAGATATCTCTGGTGGCTCTGCAGGACCTGTAGTCATAACCTAGCACCCCAATATACAAATATGGCTGACCCTTGAATGTGGGTCTGAACTGTGCAGGTCCACTTACATGTGGATGTTTTTCAATAAATACAGTACATCGCCGTAAATGTTTTTTCTTTCTTATGATTTTTCTTAATAACATTTTATTTTCTCTTGCTTACTTTATTGTCAGAATACAGAATGCAAATGCATAACATACACAACATGTGTTAATTCATTGTTATGTTGCCATTAAGACTTCCAGTCAACAGTAGGCAGTTAGTAGTTAAGTATTAGGGAAGTCTAAAGTTACACGTAGATTTTCGATGGGGCAGGGGCTTGGTACTCCCCCCTCCCCCCATGACATTCAAGGGCCAAATGTATTTATTTAAAATTATACCATTGTACTAACATATTACTTATATTATAAATCAGGTACAGAGAAAAAAATTCCCCAAAAGATATTCACACATTAAAGCACTAATATGTTTTTCCTACCCCGGAGCAGAGGTTGTATGTCCTTGTTTGGAGCCCCCAGACCTGCAGCAGTAAGTCCAAGCCCATAAGTCTGACTTTCAACACTGATCATAATCTGGTCTCTGCCCTTCTCTTCCCTTGACTTCCTCCCTTGTTCCTTGTGCTGGTCCAAGTGGAAGGAATGGAATCTAAAGTTCCCCAAACCTGCCTGCTTTCTATTCGCTGCCCCCCCTTTGTTTGGAATGCTGTCCCCTGGCTTTGCTCCCCAAGCCCCAGACCCCTTTGTCTTATTTATTCCTAAAAGCACTCCTTCCTCTGGGAAGCTGTTTTTCGGTTGCTTCTGCCTCCCTCCATACCCCATGTACACCCATGCACAGCTTTTCCTTTGCAATATTATACATTTCCCTGTCTGTCTTTTAGAGCTGTGAGCTTTCAAAGACAGTTCTGGGGGCACCTGGGTAGCTCAGTCAGTTAAGGGACTGACCGTTGATTTCAGCTCAGGTTATGATCTCAGGGTCGTGAGTTCGAGCCTGTGCAGGGCTCCAAGTTCCATGGGGAGTCTGCTTGAGATTCTTTCCCTCTGTCCCTCTCCCTGTTTGTGTGCACGTGTGCGAGCATACCCTCTCTCTCTCAAATAAATAAATAAATCTTAAAAAAGAAAAAGTCTTATTCACTTAGGAGTCCACAGTGCCTGATAAACAGTACCAGTGACAGTAATAACAGCTAATACTTTTATAGTATTAATATGTCCAACCACTGTTTCAAATGTTTTACACATATTTACTTGATTTAATCCTAGGAGATTCGTCCCATTATCCCTATTCTTTTTTTTTTTTTTTTCCATTATCCCTATTCTGCAAACAAGGACACTTGGGCACAGAGAAGTTGAGAGACTTCCTGAAGTCACTCACATAGTATGCAAAGTTCAAGGAATACTGAACTACACTGAACTGTGTGCTTTCTATCACACCTGTGATGAGAGAAATAGTCACCCAGGCCCAGGTGAGCAGGGAAAGGCTCAGGCTGAGGAAAGGGGAGACACCCCAGCCTGAGCCTGTGCTGCCCCCTGCTGGCCACCTCTGCCTTTGCTGCAGGCTTAACCCAGTCAGAAGTCCCTCTCTGCCACCTGAGCTTGAGCCTGGAGTCTGGCGCCCAGCACAGGATATCCTAAGAGGAAGAGGGGGCCAGGAGATCATGCAGGGAATATGCAGGGATTGCCCATGGATTCACACACCTGAAGGGCTCTCTCCCTGATAGGGACGGCTGCATGAAACCACTCAGAGTTAAGAACAGAATTGGGAGAGTAAACCCTCTGCCCCCAAATGCCATAGAATGTACCCCAAACCAAGAGGAATGTTTATTTTTTTTATTTTTTAAAGATTTTATTTATTTATTTGACACAGAGAGAGAGATCACAAGTAGGCAGAGAGGCAGGCAGAGAGAGAGAAGGAGAAGCAGGCTCCCTGCTGAGCAGAGAGCCCGATGCGGGGCTCGATCCCAGGACCCCAAGATCATGACCTGAGCCGAAGGCAGAGGCTTTAACCCACTGAGCCACCCAGGTGCCCCGGAATGTTTATTTTTTTTAAGAAAAAACTTAGGTGAGTATTTGGATTAGTCTCACATTAGGCTCTCGTTTAGTTAGGATGAAAAACTGAATGCTAATTTATATTAATAGGTTAGTTCTCAGGTTAGTTCTCCTCAGGGAGAGCCCCTCACTACATTTTCCCAAACCCACAAATCTCTAAGACTGTTGAGCATCCCGCTTTCCCAGTTTAAGTGATGGCAATGCCCTTCTATTTGGGCTTCAGCAGAAAACTATGTTATTTTACAACTCCAAATTATAGATAATCAATAGCAATTAAAAAAAAAAGTTTTGCCTACAGACATGCAAATTCTACCTGTCTGGTAAAGGTTCAACTGATTTTCCACCCCCTTGTTGCAAGCAATCAATTTTGCCTCCTTCACACACTCATGTCATTATTCCTGACCTATCCTGGGTGTGTTCCTCAGATTTCTTTTGAACCTGTTGTTACATCTGCCCGAGTCCCTCAGTGATTACTGAGTTAAATAAGATGTTTAGCATGTGTCCGCTTTATATCTGAACGAGAGTTGTGATCTTACCTTTCAGGAAATTTCTCTTGAACACACCAATGGCAAGTACTTTCCTTTTCCATTCTTTGGCCATCTGCTACTGGTGCTCTTTACTTTGGTTGAACATTCAGGGGTTTCCTCAGAAAAGGGCTCCTGCCCTTGTAACCTTCCATCATATGCATAATGTCTGTCCAAGGGTTCCTGGAAGAAGGTGGAATAACCAGAAGGTTTTATACTTCTAACTAAGGCAAAAGAGAGGTCAGAGCGTTGGTTCCTAATCTTCTTTTCTACAAAAATGAAAAGAACAAACATTAGACTAAAATTAAATAAACCCATCAAAGGGGCTCTAACTTAGCTACCTTACTTACTCCTCCCTTACTTGTGTAGTTGATTGATCAAAAATTACACATGGTTGGAAACTTTTCTTTTTAATGCACCTTTTGCCATCCTGTACCTTATGCAAGATATGGAAGATATAAGGTGCCTGTCATCCTTCTCAGAACGCAGATTCATCTATAAGAACTAATGTTATTTATCCAACAATTAGTTATTGAGCACCTTCTAAATGCCATGCATAATGGCAAAAACATCGTTCCAGGCAGTTGACAGCCGAGAGAGAGAGAGAGAGAGAGACAATACAAATCAATGTAAATTTTTCAAATATTGGGACCAATAGATAACCTGCGTGTTTTGAACCAAAACTGCAATAAATTTTGCAATTCAAAAAATTTCCCTACTCAGAAAAAGGAGAGGCCAAGATGAGCTAGCGCAATGGAAGGTACACTGGTTATCTTTTGCTGAGTAACTAATCCAATCCCCCCCCCACCCCCCCGTCAACTTAGAGGCATAAGACAACCATTCACTATGCTCATGGATTCTGTGGGTCAGGAATTTGGAAAGGCCCAGTGGAGATGGCTTGTCTTTCCTTCATAAGAGTAAGAACTGAGCAGGAAGATCCAAAGGCTCGAGGTGATTCAAAGGCTAGGGTTGGAATCATGAACGTGCATTCACCAACCTTTGGCAGGGGACATGGGCTGTCAGCTGGGACTGCAGCTGGGGCTAACAGCCAGAACACCCACACATGGGTTTTTCATGTAGCCTGGGATTCCTCACATTACTGTGACTGTAGTCCAAGAGCGAGCATTTTCAGAGAGCCAGGGGGAAGCTGCATGGCCTTTTATGACAGGCCCTAGAAGCCATTTTGTCCCTTTTGCCACATTCTGTTCAAGGCTAGCTTCACAGGACATGACCTGTGCAGTCACCCAGGACCCCTCGCTTAGAACAGTCCTATACTTGGTTTAACACTCTGCTGTCATCATCTTGAAATTCCTAATAATATTTACACAAAGGGCCTTGCATTTTTATTTTGCACTGGGCTCCACATATTATGTAGCCGGCTCTGAATCTCTTTGTCCAGACAATCACAAAGGCCTGCCCAGGCTCCCAGAGTTGGGATAGAGACTCTCCATCTTGATGGGGCAATGGCAAGGTTCTGGAAGAGCATGTGGGACTGGAAATATTGTTGTGACCTGTTTTAGAAAAGGCAATCTGCCCTAGACAGCTTGTGGAGAAGTTAAGTCATTACTTGGACTTTGGAAAGACTTTCCTCCACAGCCTCCCACAAAAATATATCCAAATCCCCCTTGTTCCACAAAGCATCCCAAAGGGAGTAAAAAAGCAATATGTATCTGTCGATCCTTCCATTCAGCAAATCCTGACTGAGCACAATACGGGGAACATTAACAGATGACTCTCAGACACCCTGCCCTGAGTGGACTTGGTGTTCAGAGTGATAGGGTCTGTGAAGGGAGAAGAGAAAGCAAAGGGCGAAGTACTGTTAAGAAAAAGAGAAAACAATGGGGTGCCTGGGGGGCTCAGTCGGTTAACCACCTGCCTTCGGCTCAGGTCATGATCCCAGGGTCCTGGGATCGAGCCCCAGGTTGGGCTCCCTGGTCAGTGGGGAATCTGCTTCTCCCTCTCCCTCTGCAGCTCCCCCTGCTCGTGTATTCTCTCTCTCTCTCTCTCTGTCAAATAAATAAAATCTTAAAAAAAAAAAAAAAAAGTCCCAAAATGGAGTCATTTGCACCCCCTAACAGCAAACCAATAAGTAGTGGATCAAGGTAAAGTCGCAAAACAAAACAAAAACAAGAGAAACAAAAAGGTGAGGTGGTAAGGGTGTTAGTTTATTCAAAAAGAGGGTTTCAGGAGCCCAGAGGGAAGGCCTAAGAAAGGCAGCACTTTGCCACCTCACTAACCATCCCGTGTTTGCCTGTTCGCCAGGCCTCCTGGAAGGCCACAGCTGTCCCAGGCTCAGAACAGGGTGCTGCTCACGCAAATATCTGTGCGAGGCTCTAGGATTTGGCCCACAGTGTTTCTGCAGGATGATGTCTGGCAGGTAGGCCCGGTGACTTCACCCTCCTGGGTTTCCTCCTACCCCAGTCACCACTTCTTAATCCTTTTAGAGTTAGCTCTAAAGGTTAGACTTCCCAAGGTCTTCCTGGCATTCTAACTTCCTCCCTCCTTAGGTGACCACCTTTATTCCCACAGAGTATCTCTGCCCCCTCTCCCTCCAGACTCATTCATCTATCCCTTTGCAACTGGACATCTACACTTGGATGAATCATTGCCACCTCAAATTGAGCAAGCCTAAAATGGAACTCTCTACTTTTCCCCACACCCCATTCCCTGCAGTCTTCCCATTTCAGTAAGCAGTTGCCTCCACCACTCTCACTCCCCCACATCCAATCCATCCTTTAAGTTCTTCCTCCAAACCCCAACCCGGATCCACCCACTTCTCACGAGCGACTGAGCCGCTATCTCCCCTCACTCAGGTTGCTTTGGCAACTTCTTTATTTATCTCTTGCTTCTACTCTTGGCTCCTTGTCAGCCACCCTCTACAAAAAAGCCAGAGTGGTCTTTTCAAACCATAAATCAGGGGCGCCTGGGCCACTCAATCCGTTAAGTGTCTGACTCTGATTTCGGCTCAGGTCATGAATCTCAGGGTCATGAGATCAAGTCCCTTCAGACTCAATGCTCGGTGTGGAGCCTGCAAAAGATTCTCTCCCTCTGCCCCCTCTTCCCCCTCCCCAACCTCTCTTAAAAAAAAATAGTAACAATAATAAAAAAAAAAAAAGTAAATTAGAGCAAGTCGCTCTCTTGCTCAAACCCTTCAACCTTTTCCCATTACTTTCAGAATGAAAACAACTCCTCACTGTGGAGACCCTACAACATCCGCCTGCTCCACCTCTCAGCCTCATCCCATCTCCACTCACTCCCCTGGAAATTTTTTTCTATATTACCTAGCTTCTCCTTCTGGCACATTCTCTCAGTTATCCCCAAAGCTGCCTTCCGGGACTCAGCTCAAAGATCCCTTCACAGATCTGCGGAAAGAAACCTGCCTTCCTCATTAAACTTTAGACATTGTCTCTTTCTTAGTTTGGTGCCCTTTCTCTCTTATCCCACACACGCTAGAAGGGAAGGGCCACGCAATGAGAGTTCGCCACTGTATCTCCACGGCCTGCTAGGGTCACTGCTCACATATATTTCTCTAAAGGATTAATTAACAGACGACAGTTTTATATGTTTTTAAATATCCCTACTTGACAAAAGGAAAAGCTGCCTATTGTGTGCGGTTAGTCGTTTTAAAAAACGTTTATAAGTCCAGGGCTGTTGCAGCAGATGAACTGGCCTTAAGCCCCCTGAACAACACAGTTTTGAGGAGAGCGGGAGACGGAGGAAGGGAGAGAGGGCAAGTGGAGGACGAGACGGCTGGGTGGCTGGAAGGGCAGGAAAAATGGGTGACTGACTGGATGGGCACGCGACGGGAATGCACACCCAAGGGCCTGAGTAAGTCCAGAGCTCGCTTCCCTATGCCACCCACCTTCCGGGGTCACGGAAAGGACGCTCCAGGGAAGACTAGGCGCGGCGGGCGCAGGGGTGTCCGCTGAGTGGGGTGCAGAGCAGCGACCAACCCTCTTCCCCGGCCCTCAGCCTCGCGCACGCTCCCCGCGCGCCTGCACGCCGGCCACGCACAGCCGCGCCCCCTGCCGACGCGCGCGCTCAGGTGAGCGCTCTCCGAGCCCGCCGCGCGGCTAGTGCGCGTGCGCGCAGGTGAGCGTCCCGCCCCGCTCCCGCTCTCGCTCCCGCTCCCGCCCCCGCCCCGGGGCTTGGCCACCTGCCCGTGAAACTTGTGGTGGATTGTTGCCCTCGGGTCGCTCCGGGGCGGGAACACGGAAACGGGCCATGGAAGGTACGTCGGGGGCTCGCGAGCCCCGGGCCCGGACGAGAGAGCGGGACCCAGACCGGCACCCCCGCCCGGACCGAGACCGCCACCCCGAGCGACAGCGGGATCGACCCGGGGACCGACGGAGGGAGAGAAACGGGGGAGAGCGGAGGGACGCGGACCGGGACAGGGGAAGGCACCGAGACCCTCGCCAGGACGGACACCGGGTCGGGGACCTTCGCGCCGGTGAACAAAGAGTCTGGGAAAAGTCCCACCAAAGTCGGACGCGGGACGGACCCCGGAGGCCGACCTGGGAGGCAGCCCCGCCCCCCTGGCCCGCGCCTTGGGAAAACCCGGAGCCGCCGCCCCAGAGAAAGGAGCGCTTCGGAACCAGTGGCCCGGCAAGGTGAGGTGGGGCTGCGGGGCGCCCTGCGACCTGGGCACTCGGAAAGCCTGGGTCTGAGACCCCCGCTGCGGTGCCCCGGCGCCCGACTCCGTGGCCTGGGAAGGCGGCTTCAAGGAAGAAAGTGCCATTCCCCCCTTTTGCGCTCTTAGAGGTGACCTGAGAGGGAAGGAGAACCTTACGGTGCCCCCACTTTTTGATCGGGACCCGATTAACAAAGCAGAAACCACCTCCGTTAGCAGTTGCAGGGCCGGGGACCAGGTAAGGAGGAAGAGAACTTCTGGACAGGAAAGGGAAGGAGTGGGAAGCAGGTTAGGAGGTGGGGTTAACCTGAGGCTCCTCCCTGACCTCCCCCACCCCACCCGATGTGCCCAGAGGACCGCCCTCTGGGGCTTCAGACCCTTGTCCTGTGTTCCAAAACCAGCCTTCCAAAGTCCCGTCAGGGCCTGATAAGGTCAGCCCAGTGAAGGGTTAATAATTTAATCTGTAACCTGTCCTACGGGTATATGCATTTCAAAACACACAGCTGGGAGAAGCTACCCTTTTAACCAAAGAACTAAATCTACCTAAAACTCACCTACTGAAGGCAGAGATTGCCCACCTTTGTCAGTGAAGTCTAATGGGACAGCCTCCCCTGATTGTTTCAGATCCCAACTCCCCGAATGAGCAAACTGGGCTGTCCCTGCCTTGTAGAGCACAGAGAATTCCGGTAAGGCCTTGTGAGGTGAAAGCCTCCTGCCATTCTGGAAGTCTAAGGGAGCTGGGAGAGGGGATGGAAGGGAGGAGAGGAGGCGGTCAGTCCTAGATTCCACACCCCCTTCAGGAGTTGGTCTTTTTTCCATCGAACATTCCATCCAGCTCCACAGATATTACTGAATTCCCAGTTTATGTGCCAGGCCAACAAGGAGACAGGTACTGGAGTGATGACTGCCTTCTGGTTTTGGACACCTGCTCTCTTCTCTAAGGAAGAGTCAGGCTCCTCTCTGCTGTAGGATTTGGAGGTTTAAACTCAGTCCCCTTCCTAGTTGTGTCCACACAGCGGGAAAGCTGTTATCTTGAGCTTATGTTACATTATCTAAAACTGACTAGCCAAACTCTGACAAAGGTTATACCCAGACACAGTCACAGGCATGAGCTGTTGTGCTCATTCCTGACCAAAGCCACATTGCATTAATAGCTCCCGAGCTTCATTTTGGGTTTCTTTTTAATCAATGTCCTTGTCCCTCACCATCCTCCCTGCCGCCCCCCCGCCCCCACTCCCAAGTTGAGTGAAGGGATTACTTTTGCTTTTTTGGCTCATAACCAGTTGGTGGTTTGAAACCAAAAGACAATTTATTTCTGTCTTTCTTCCACACAATAAGCTTTGATTTAATGGGCAGGATGGAGGGGCCAAGGCTCCATTACTTAATGGGTGAGATCTACTGACAGTGTCCACAGTCTGGTAGGAGACTGACAGGTAAAATTGCCACTTCAGGGGAAACAGATTTGGAGAGAACAGATCTCCTGCCTGAGATCTGGAAGGTTTCCTGGAGGACATTGACCTCAAAGCTGAGTTCTAGAAAAGGAGCAAGAATGAGGGCACTTGGGTGGCTCAGTAGTTAAGGTTAAGCATCTGCCTTGGCTCAGGTCGTCATCCCAGGATCCTGGGATAGAGCTCCGCCACAGGCTTCCTACTCAGCGGGGAACCTGCTTCTCCCTCTCCCTTTGCCTCTCCCCTGCTAGTGTTCTTTCTCAAAAAAATAAATAAAATTGAGAAAAGAAGAAAGAAAAGGAGCAAGAACGGGAAGACTGGGAGAGGAAATGAAAGGGGTTCCAAGCAGAGAAATAGCTTCCACAGTGACCTACAGCATGGGAGTGCAGGTCATCTTTTTGGGGGGCTAGGGGAGAGGAGCAGTTCACTATGGTTGGGTCTGTGAGTGTGAGGTTGTGAGTGAAGAGAGATGAGCAAGGGCCTTCTGTGCTGTGCTAAAAGTTTGGACTTTATCTAAGGCCACGAGAGTTAAAGGATTTCAAACCCCAGAGAGCCATAATGAGAACACTGGAAGGATCTCTGATGCCCAGTAGGTAGAATTCAGCTCCCACCATTGCATCCTGGACAAAGCTCGGGATATGCTGGATGGGGGCGGGGGAGTGCCAGAACTAGCAGAGGAAGAGGGAGAGACAGGAAGACATCCAAAGTCATTTGTATTACCCATATGCTTAGAGAATTATTGTGGATTCAGCCCTTTCCAAAGCAACGAGAGAAGGAAGAGAATGGCAGCCTGAGCATCAGAGTCTTGTGAATGTAAATTAGCTTTAAAGAAGGCCTGGTCCATGCTGAACTGAAAAGTTAGGCTCACAAAGGTGGCTTCCGGCTACCTGGTTAGATAGCTCCCGCAGGTGGGCAAACCAGCATCCAGTCAGTGCTCAGAATTATAGGGACGTGTGGCATGGTGGCTTAGCAGTGTTGGGCTGAGTGTTTGGATACCATGTGGGGCCCCTAAACCAGAGAATTCTCTGGAATATGAAGTGCTGCAGCAAAATCCCTTTCTGTTCTGCACGTCTCTTTAATGTCTCTTTAATGCCAGCATGAGATGTTCAGGGTTCTAATATTGAACAAGCTATTGAGTTTGAAGCCCCTAATGGCCATGTATGTTTTCAGTTACAGTGAACCCACTTCAGGGAGATACCTGCCCTCAAACCCCAGGTCTGGACTAGAGGAAGTGGAATATTACCAGTCAGAGGCTGAAGGACTCCTGGAATGCCATAAATGCAAATACTTGTGCACTGGGAGAGGTGAGCCATTTGGGAGGCATTGTGACCATTTACTGTTTGCTGATGGTTCTGAGGGGTCTGAGCTAGTGAAGCAAAAATTCAAGCACACTTCCCTTTTGGGTTCTTAGCATTTTCATTTATACAACTGCAAGAGGTTCTCATTCTCCCCACCCAAAAAAAGGTAGGCACACATGAAAGGTACGTCTAGATTTCTGGTGCTTCTCTTCAAATGTCTGGCGAGGCGAGCAGCCATGCTTGCGGGTGTCAGGGTGCAGATGGAACTGCGGGGAGAACCAGCTGGAGCTGCCGGCTATGGGAGGGCTGGGTTAGAGACAGAAAGCCACCTGGAGGGGGCAGCCTGGTAGCAGTTCATGCCACAGGATGTCTTTTAAAATTTGTTGACTGAGATCCATAGGAAGAAATAGATCTTACATGAAATCCCAAGTTCACACACATACACGTACGTTGTAAAACAATACTTACCTTATTAGATATCAGCTACATGAGTAATTTCTGTTCTACCCTGTTTTACTGAGAACAAACGAAAAGAAAAAAAAAAAAAAAACAGTTACTAGAACATGCACGGTTTGCAGAACACGTAAATAATATGTGTCAGCTCCAAATGTGGTGCCCCGAGTTCCCATGCAAGCATTCGTCCTGGCCTTGCCGGTAATGAAGAAAATCTGGTTTGCCAGGGTGAGCCCTTGTGGCTCACGTGATTTAGTGAGAGATTCTTCTAGGCTGCCTATGACTAAGGGGGAAAACTTCTCAGCCTAAGGGAGAGAAATCAAGTTACTTGTACCTGAAAATGTATCAAATGTATTGATTCAATAATGCACATGATTATGGAATTCTCTGGAACTCCCGTTAAAGAGCTCTGGACAATCTAGGTACAGGAATCTGCACTCTAGTTTCCATTTACTGGCACAACCGCATTGCTTCTAATTTGCCCAATAATTCCTGAAGCTCAGAGAGGTATAGTAAGATACCCAAGCCACACAGCTATTACGTGAAAGAGCTGGAGTGGAAACTCAGAGCCTAACTCTAAGGCCTGAAATGGTTTACTTGCTTGACTTTTCTTTCTTTTTTTTTTTTTCTTGATGATAAAAATAATAGGAATAAGCCAGAGGCTGGGTTAACAGGTTGAGATTCTCAGTAGAAGTATGTTTTCCTCTGTGATTATTTTACCAAGAGGAGAGGACAGGATTTGAACCTCCTGACCAAAATACACCTTGATTTAGCTTTAACTGCTTCTGGCTATTTGGCTTTGGACCTAGAGATCGTTTCTGAGTCAAGATAATGAAAGGCTGGTTTAGCCATCAGAAGCTAAGGGTGGAGGGCTTATAAAGATCTCAGGATATGCAGAGACCCACATCAGTACACAATACTTGGTGTCATGTTGAGAGAAACAGCCATTGAACACCAAGAACTTGCCTCCAGCAGGAAATGCAGGCCTGGATAAAGGTCACCCAAAGCTTTCCAGCCCTATCTTAAGAGTAGCTCTTTTGTGACTTCTTTTCCTTATCGGTGAACTCATCTCCTCCCTCAGCAAACTGGTGCAAGTGGGAGGCTGCTATGGCCCTCCCTGACTCCCTAGGGAGACCCCGAAGTTTGGGCCATGAGTCAGGCTTTGCAAGTTCAGTGGGACAGTCAGGACACTGATGGAAAGAGATGGGTCCCACATTCACTCACGAGCAAGTCCCGCAGCTACTAAAATCTTTAGGGGCTGGGGCTTAAGATCAGATAAAAAGCAAGTACAGTTGTCCCCGTGTGTGTGTCAGATCACCAGGGGATCCTGTGCGTGTACAGGTTGTGCTCATTTATTATTTGGAGGGACGGCTGAGGAGTTGCAAGTTCCCTGGGAAGAAGGTGTATTTCCTGCTCCCCTCCTTGGCTCCCTGATTTGTTTGGAGCAGTTTCTTTTTTGCCTTTGTTTTTTCTCTCCCCTTCCACTGGTAAGGGTCACATCATGATGTTTGCATTCAGCTTGTAGCCTGAAATATACATCTCCCCAACCCTGCTTATTCTTTCCTGGTTCTATTAAAGCTACAACAGGAACAAGGGGTTGTAGGGGCTCTGCCCTCCCCATACAGCAAGACATTGGGAAAACCCTCAATGTCCTTTACACGGGAATTATTTAAATTCATTGTGGTACTCTATACGTCTTCTAAAAATATGAAGTAGATTTATATTTGCTGAGATAGAAAAAAATGTTCGTACTATGTTCTTAAGTGAAAAGATAGGTTATATAATAGTGGATAGAGTAGGACCGTGTTCTTCACCTAAAAGTAAATAACAGCAAAAATGATGGATATATGACAAAAGTCCAGAAGAAAAAATTATGGTCACAGTGGTTATATTTTTAAATAGTTGGATTTTAGGTAATTATTACATTATATGTTTTTGTCTTTATTTTATTTTTTACCATCAGTATATACCACTTTTATAATTAAAGACAACAATAAGGCTCTCTGCATTTTGGGGGGAAAGTGAAGAGCATAAAGACAATACTTAACAGTCTATCATTCCCACTGGAGAGTGTGTAGATAGATGTAACACAACTTCATCCATAAACCAGCTGGACCCAGGCACAAAATCTGGTTCTCTAAACACCAGGGAGCTGCTGGCCGTCTACTCCTAGTTAGCTGACCTACCCGGACTTGCCAGCATATACAATTTCCAGCTCAGAAGCACCCAGCTTTATAGAATCCTGAGAAAAAGAAGCCACACACAAAAGAGTACATAACTGTATGATTCCGTTTACATGAAATTCTAGAAAGGCCATCCTCATTCCTAATGGCAGAAAGCAGATAAGTGATTCTCTGAGGAGATGGGTGAGGCATGGACCACAAACGGTCTCTTGGGGAACTTTCTGGGCAGGTGAAGATATTCCGTATCTTGCTTCCGATGGCGTGGCATTTGTGTTTGTCAGAACTCAACAAGCTGTACACTTAACATGGGTCATTTTGTTCCATATCCATTACATCTCGATGAAGTTGATTTTAAGGAAGGCAACCAGTTTGGGCAGAAAAGCTGGAGCTCTTTCCTTGTCCAAGACAGAGAGGCCAAGGATCCCCGAGAGAACCTAACCCTGCGAAAGTATCACAGCCCAGATTTGCTCTTTAGGGAAACCAAAGAAATCAAAGTTAAATTGTAAAACAGACTTACTGAGTTGAAATCTAAGAACAATGAAGCCAATTACGTTTCTTTAATTCAGTACGCCTTGCGGGTTTCATTAACTTAATCTTTCCCATTTCCAATATATGTGAATCACGGTTAACATTCTGATGTATGACTTCCATGCTTTTTTCCGACTTCATTGTATTTTTTTTTAAGGATTTTATTTATTTATTTGACAGAGAGAGAGAGAGATCACAAGTAGGCAGAGAGGCAGGCAGAGAGAGAGGGGGAAGCAGGCTCCCTGCTGAGCAGAGAGCCCGATGTGGGGCTTGATCCCAGGACCCTGAGATCATGACCTGAGCCAAAGACAGAGGCTTTAACCCACTGAACCACCCAGACGCCCCCCGACTTCATTGTATTTTTTAAGCTCTGTGTTATTTCCTTCAAACTTGGAGAAGTTTCCTCTTTCCAACTGAAGCAAGCCACAAAACGTATCTACAGAGGAGATCGCTCAGTCTCTTTGGCAGGGAAGGGCTGGGGCAGAGAATGTTCTCGCCTTCCATAGAGGATGCCTTTCTTTCTGGTTGGGAGCCGGCCTGATTTCTCCCACCGTCTTCCTGCACCCCGGCAGGGGGAGGCTCTCTTGAGAGTTACTCTCTTTTTAGCTCCGAGTACCTCCGACAGCATTTCCAGAGCCCACAGTTCCCTGCTCCCATCTCATGCCCCTCACGCAGCTGGGGCAGCTCAGGCCTCCCGGGGCGGAACACAGAGCCTGCTGCAGCGGCGTGAGCTACCGCGGGGAAGAGGAGTACCGAGGCGGACGTCTCCAAGTACGAAATAGCAGCTCTCAAAATTACCACACGCCCTTCTTTTGCAGCCTGCTGCCAGATGCTGGAAGTGCTCCTGAACTTGTTGATCCTGGCCTGCAGCTCTGTGTCTTACCATTCCACGGGGGGCTACACGGGCATCACCAGCCTGGGGGGCATTTACTACTACCAGTTTGGAGGCGCTTACAGTGGTTTCGAGGGCGCCGACGGGGAGAAAGCGCAGCAGCTGGACGTCCAGTTCTACCAGCTAAAGCTGCCCACGGTCACTGCGGCGATGGCCTACGGTGGAGCCCTCATGGCCTTCTGCTGCCTCCTTGTTGTCCTGGGCGTCCTGCGGGTCCCATGGCACTGCCCCCCGTGGCTGCTGATTGAAGGCTTGTTGGATGTGCTCATCTCGGGGGCCTACATCCCTGCTCTGTACTTCTACTTCCGCCACCTCTCGGCTGCCTATGCATCCCCGGTGTGCAGAGAGAGGGAGGCACTGTACCAGAGCAAAGGGTACAGCGGCTTCAGCTGCACTTTCCACGGGGGAGATATAGGAGCTGCAATCTTTGCTGCCCTGAGCATCGGGCTCTTTGCTCTGGGGGCTGTGCTGGCCATCCGGGGTTACCGGAAGGTCAGGCAGCTCAAAGAGAAGCCTGCGGAGATGTTGGAGTTTTAGGCTTTTTAAGCTATCCTGCCAAATGTCAGCGGTGGAAGTTACTCCGAACCAGTGTTTCACGGAATACTTGGCCATGGGACTTGCCTGCACTTGAAGAGGGTGGGGCCAACATCGGTGTTCTGGGGGAAGCTCCAGGTTACACGGAGCAGCGGCGTTCTCTGAGGTAATAAGTTCTAGAGTCCTCTGTTGATGAGCGAGGAGCCAAAGTTATTGAAACAGAACAAAACTTGAGGTCAGGACCCACGAGGAAAAGGCATGGGCTGCAGCAAAATGCACTTTTGACTAGCTCAAGGGAGATAACCACATGAATCTGAAGAACCTTATCTCCCAAGTCCATGGAAAGCCATAAATACCAGAGACAACATTTCGGCTTGAACTTTTCTATGCACAGCTAGCTGTCTTAAGCAGACAAGCCCCAAAGTTTTTCCACACCAAGGTCTCAGATCCTTCACTTCCTCGATCTCTACAGGCAGGGTGCAGGGAGGCCGGGGAGACTCCGCCTGTAAGTTGGAGGTAGGCGTGGGCCGAGCAAAGAGGAATCAGATTCAGTCACTGGGTTGCAAAGAAGCTATTCTAACAAGCCCCTTCCAGTGACCTTGAAAACTCAATAAGTGTTTTGTACCTCTTGTAAATGTACCATTGTATGAAGAATTAAACCCAACATCTGGGATTCAGGATCCATCCAGAATAAAAGAATATAAAATCTTTCCCAACGGAAGAATGCGACTTTTGGCCAGACAACTTCATGGGTTCTTACTGCATGTTAAACTGTGACAAAAATTTCAACATTACAATATATTCTGGGTACAAGTGAATACGCTCTTTGCTTTACATGAATCCAATAAAAGTCCAAAGAAAAATTTTGACTTGGAGGTGATGCTCCTCTTTACAACACATTTTTAACAGTATTCCCTTAAATACAGGAAACTTGTCATATTTAAAAGGTGAGTTCCATTTGGGTTTAGAAAGTGAAATAGGGGCTCCTGGGTGGCTCAGTGGGTTAAAGCCTCTGCCTTCGGCTCAGGTCATGATCTCAGGGTCCTGGGATTGAGCCCTGAATCAGGCTCTCTGCTCAGCGGGGAGCCTGCTTTCCCCTCTCTCTCTGCCTGCCTCTGCCTACTTGTGATCTCTCTCTGTCAAATAAATAAATAAAATCTTTAAAAAAAAAAGAAAATGAAATAAATGCTTATCTATGATTAGCCAATTTCTTAAAGAATACATAAGAAAGCATGAAGAGTATTTGCTTCTGGAGAGAAGGAGATTTTATTTTACATTTTAGCATAGCTTGACTGCACTGTTTCAGTTTTATTTTAGAGAAATAAAAAAATTGATTTGCTCTCCTCTTTTTTCACATTTACAGTGCAAAGGCAGAAGTAGATGTATAATTAACCAGGGTATTATGTGATCAGCCACAAGACCAGCCGCACCCAGAAAGACCCCATATATAACAAAAATCTCATGTCTGTTTCGGGCTCTACTTCCCTCTCTAGAGCCCTCACTCTGCTCTCTTTCCAGAGACTTGTTCCATCCTACCATCGAAACAAACTGCTGGCGCTGGCAGTCACTCTTGTTCTCTTCTGAGAGCTGTGACTCTACGCTAACAGCAAGGTTGGAAGTACGTGAGCCTGGGGGCGCCTGGGTGGCTCAGTTGGTTAAATGTCTGCCTTCAGTTCACATCACGATCTGAGGGTCCAGGTATAGAGTCTGGGCTCTGTGGGCTGGGTGGGGGCGGGCGGAGGAGGACGGGTCTGCCTTTCCCTCTCCCTTTGCCCCTCCCCCTGCTTGTGCTCTCTCTCAAATAAATAAATAAAGTCTTAAAAAAAAAAAAAAAGGAAATACGTGAGCCTGTTTGATATTAATAGCTAAGCCAGGCCAGGCCTGACTGGGACTGTGATGATACTCAGTGGCCATATTCCTTCAGCAGACCTGATAGCACTGGACCCGGCATCAGACCATTATTCCTCCCCACTGTTGTATCCAGGGGGGTAGTTGACAAGATCTAGATTTATTTCATTTCAGCCTAGCAGATACATGCATGAATCACGACTCCACTGTTTTAGGAGAATCTGTCCCAGGAGGAAGCTTTCAGCTTTCCCCATCTTGTAGTAGGACAGTATTCCTGTCTCCCTTCAGGGGTGAGGCATTAACCTGCGTGCAGAAGGAAAACCAAGGCAGAGAAGGGTATTGGACGCAGGGGAAAACTGCTCCCCCTGAAGTAGACCGATGTTTGGGCCAATTCACTTGCTCTGCTGCAGGGAACAAGTGGCCAGTCCCTTACAGTGCCTGGGTAGAGAGTGGGCAGTTCTGATCTGATGTTATTTTCAGATCTAAATTAGAGGAATGTAGCTTGTCAACTGTCAGAGCCTTTGGCTGCTGTGTCCCATGGACGTTCCAGGAATTTGCGTGGGCCCAGCAGGAGTTAGGACCAGCCGGCCCAGGAGCTGGTGCCTCAGTCTGTTAGAGAGACCGGTATTTCACTGCCCAGTTTTTTTAAATTTATTTATTTATTTATTAAGATTTTATTTATTTATTTGACAGAGAGAGCACGCGCGTACAAGTAGGCAGAGTGGCAGGCAGAGGGAGAGGGAGAAGCAGGCTCTCTGCGGAGCAGGGAGCCCGATTCAGGGCTCAATCCCGGGACCTTGGGATCATTGACCTGAGCCAAAGCCAAAGGACCTTGGGATCATTGACCTGAGCCAAAGGCAAGTGCTTAACCAGCTGAGCCACCCAGGCGCCCCTCACTGCCCAGTTTTTAAATGTTGTGGTACTCCCTAGTGTATTAACGAGGCTTCCTGATTTCTGGGAAACCACACTTCTCATAATTTGTCTCATCTCTTAAATCTCTCACTAAGCCCCTTCCATCGTCTAAACGTTACTGAGTAGCATCACCGTCCACTTGCATTCACATTTTATGATTTTCCAAATATTTCCATGTACTTGCTTTCACTGGGGCCTCACCCCAGCCCTGCGGGATAAGACAGGGAGGCACTACTTTCCTTTGTCAGATGAAGTGTGTGAGGCTTCGCGTCAGGGCAAGATCACCTGCAGCGGAGTGTGGGGACGTGAGCCTGGCGTTCCCACTCTAGGTTCATATGCTTCTGTCTTAGTTCTCATCTCTGAACTCTGGAGCATGACGGGAGACATTCTTCCAGAAGTATGCCTAAGCAGAGGGCAGGGCCTCTGTTAGTGATGAATGAAAGCTGACCTTGGACGAGAAGATATCCAGTGTCCAGTCACTTGTCAGTTCCTTAAATGCATAAGAAACCCCCAAGCGAACAGCCCACGTGTTGGTCAACTGAACAGACTGGTCCATCCACAAAGTGGCGTTGGAACCCACGTAACGAAGTCTGTGAACACCGTGGGAGCGGATCTGAAAACACCTCCCAGAATAGTAAATGAATAAGACTCAGAGCAGCGTGTGGGGTACGCTTCCTGGTGAAGAAAAAAGCAGGGAAGGGAGAATGAAATGCAGATTTGAGTCTGCTTTTATGTGCATGAAGGAACACTGGAAAGTTATATTTGGAAATAATGAAAGTGGGTGGGGGCAGAGAACAGGATGGACAGGGACAGGAGTGATTTTTCCCAGTATATTCCTTTTTATGTCATTGTTTAGTTTTTAAAAACCTTTAAAATTCGACATGATTATAGATTCACGGAATGGTAACAGAACGAGGGTGGAGATCTTGGGCGCCCTCCACCCCATGTTCCCCGGTGCTCCCGTCTTGCGTCACCGGAGCACGGCGCCGTCAGCAGGACACTGACGTTGCAGTGCTGTGGATTTCATCAGCTGTACTGCACTTGTGTCTGTGTGCGTGCACACTTCGGTGCAGTTCGGTCACGCGTACCTCGATGTCCCCACCATCACCGCGATCCGCTGCAGAACTCTCCCGTGCTCGGGCATTGCTAGGGCTCCCCCACGTCTCCCCATCCACCGACAAGCATGGGTCTGTGCTCGCTCTCCATGATTGTGTCCTTTTGAGACTTACATAAATGGAATCACAATAGTGTATAACCTTTAAGACTGGCTTTCTTCTGCTCATCGTAATTCCCTGGAGAGCCATCCGAGCGGTCGTGTGTGTCTGCAGCTCCTTCCCTTGGACCGCTGAGTGGAGTTTCCCGTGGTATGGATGTATCTGACTGCTAACCCCTCGCCTGCGGAAAGACATCTGGGTTTCCAATACGAAGCGAGGACAGATAAAGCTCCTGTGAGCTTTCATGTACATGGTTTTGTGTAGACTTTCAGTTTTTCTTTCTTTAGGATAAATGCTCCAGGAGTCCAGTCTTAGGGTCACGTGGTACGTATACGTTTTGTTTTTTTAAGAGATTGACAAAATTTTTTCCAGAGTGGCATTTTGTTTTTCGAACATATGACTATTAAGAAAAAAAACTGGGGTGCCTGGCTGGCTCAGTCGGTAGGGTATATAGCTCTTGATCTCAGCGTCGTGAGTTCAAGCCCCGTATGGAGCATGGAGCCTACTTAAAATCCATCCATCCATGCATCAATTTAAAAAACAAAAACCAAGGATGTTAATGTTGAATCAGATCATGTCCTTAAAACCAGGGCACCGGCGGTACTTCTCGAGTCTGAGCTAGACTCTTCCCGGGTGAGTGATGTCGCTGTTAAATCCCAAATCTCTCTCCTCCTAGGTGTGGTACAGATAGTAGAGGTGATACTGAACGGCATGGTTCTCATGTGTGTCGTGTCCTCCTACTTTGTCCTTGCTGGATTCACTGCCAGCTTTACCAGTGGTGGCGGCTTTGGGAACAACTACTACTCACCATTCGAGGGCACCGAGCTGGAGCAGGTTCGGCAGCTGGACCAGAAGTACACAGTCCTCCGGGCGCCCCTGATCTACGGGGGCGTGGCTGTTTCTCTGGGGCTGGGTGTCCTCACTATGAGTGTTTTACTCCAAGGAGCGAAAAGTCTCGCAGAACTGTCGGGGAAGTGGCTCCTCCTAGAGGCCGCCTTCAGCCTCCTGGCGGCAGTGAGCTACGGCGTGGGCACTGGCATTTACCTCCACGTGGCCTTGCAGATCAATTCCACGGACACTTGCAGAACACGAGCGAGGCTCTATGCCCGCAAGGGTCTCACCTGGATGAACTGCCAGCTGGCAGGCACGGACGGGGCGGCAGCCACCTTTGCCTGCCTCCTGGTGGTGCTGTACGGGGCCAGCGTGGTGCTGGCCCTGCGGAGCTACCGGGAGCAGAGACTCTCCAAGGAGAGCCGAGGACAGCACGGCAGTCACGGCGACGCGCCCGAGTACCTGTGGTCGGGAACACTCTGAGACCCTCACGGGCAGCCCACCTCTCATGTCAAATGACATGTTAGACAACTGTGGTTTTCACGTAATCGATTTTACAAATGGTCCCGTCGGGATGCCTGGGTGGTTCAGTCGTTGGGCATCTGCCTTCGGCTCAGGTCATGATCCCCAGGGTCCTGGGATCGAGCTTTGCATCGGGCTCCCTGCTTAGCAAGGAGTCTGCTTCTCCCTCTGCCTCTTGCCTTGCTTGTGCTCGCGCTCTCTCTCTGACAAATAAATAAAATCTTAATAATAAAAAAAAAAAAAGGTCCCGTCAGTCCCAGTGCAAAGCTCAATGATCATGTCAGTTTTCTATGGAAAAGTCTTTGTTGGCTGAGAATTTGGGGAAAAAAAAAATCTCCACCCTTTGCAACAAAGAGCAACATCCACAGTCTGGGGACACTGCTGTGGTGATGGTAATATCATGATGATACAGAACTAAGGAGCCAGAGGAATTCGGAAAGAGAGAGGAGACCTACTTGTCTGGGGTAACAGGCCCAGCACTACAGCAGAAATAATCTCGCCTGGCGTAACTACTTAAAGTCACCAAAAGAAACATGCCTTTGCTCCCTGTATTTGGTCCCAGGGGACTGATTTTAAAGCGGCTGTATGATTGAATTCTAAATGAGTAGTTAGTCTGACTCTCCTAGAAGGAAGCCGCCATGACTGCCTGGGTCCCAGGAGCCTTCGTCCCTTCAAGGTGGGAGGCGGGACTCCTGATACACAAGGCAGATGCGTGCGTGTTCCTCCTCAGGATCCCTGCAGTTGGGCTGAGAGAAAATGGGTTTTTGCCAGCATTCCAAGTTCCCTGCCTTTGTTGCGAGTCATTCATTTGGATTTCACGTTCCTAAAATATAATTTTCTTAAATATGAGGCTTTCCAGAGAGAAATAAAATTCATGAACTTCTTAAATGCATTATTCAACTGATTTCAAAAAGAGAACAGTTAATTTTACTAGACTAGAAGGGCTTATTGGAGGCTTCCCCTTTTCTGCCTTCCCTCACAGTGCCCTCCAGAGTGGGCCTGCAAAGGCAGCTTGTGATCTCTCGTGACCCTGGATTGTTTTCATAATGTAATATAGATCATTGACACTGAATATTAGAAATAAAGTTTTCAATTATTTTAATATCAAGTTTTATAGATGTTCTTATACTTTACGACCGGTCTCAAACTTTCAGTTCATGTCAGACACACCTCAAAATACACACGCTCTTATCATAAAGTTTTTCCCTAATTGCCCTCTTGCTTTTCAACAGCTAGTCCTTTTTTCTGTAACATCACAGTTTTACTTTCATACTATAAATGAGGTTAAGCTATTAATTAAATTTTTAGTACATTTCTAAAAACAATCTATTTCCACAATGCAATTCTGACATCAGTTTCAGATTCTCTAATTTCTAGTTAGTAAGAAACCAGCAAACATAAGCCTCTTTCCACACATACCAAAATGGCTGTTGAAGGAAAATTAAGTCAGTGTCATTTACCTCCTCCCCACCTTCCAACTGCTGCCCTCCCTGGAACATACTTTTCCTCTCCTCTCAAATCCCTTCAACAGCTATTTCTGGTAGAACAGATCTAAGCTGAAAGGTCAAAACTAAACCTCATACAGAAATGGGAAAATATCTCATTCTACTTCTATATAGAAGTAAAGCTTGGAGGAAAATAATCAACTGAGCATCCACATTATTAGGTTAACGTACAAACACGGTGCCACAGAAAGTTGCTTCCCTGTCACCCTCAGCCTTGAGGCCATGGCCAGAGCCCCCCAGTTTTCACCGACTGGTAGGATGTTTAACAGCAGCAAAAATCGAAACAACTTGCTCCTTCCTCACACACCCCCCAGAAAAGAAGATCCCCCCCCCCAACTATTCTCATCTATCGTTCTTTCCCGAGACATGTCCCTATGAGAGCTTTACCTATGTCTGGGTCTTACTCTTGATAAAGCGGGGACTCTGGCCTATCTAGACCCCAGCGCTGTGCCCTGGGCAGCTTCGCTACTGCTCCGGAGATTCCCCACCTCCTGAGGGGTCGGAGTCCATCCGTCACTGTAATCATAACCTTCCACCTGCGGAGTTTCATCATGTCCAAAGGCTGGAGCAAACCTCATCTTATTTACTATCGCTTGTCTGATAGGCAAGTCAGGATTTATTGTTCACTTGTTACAGATGAGATGAAGGTTCGAGAAGGTTAAAGTGGCTTACCTGACAGCTGACGTTTTGTTGACTGCTCACCATACGCCAGGCCCATACTGGGCTAAGGCAGCACTTGCACTGTCTCATTCAAGCTCCTAAGTAACTGCTGGGAGAGATGGTGTTATTTCCATTTAGCAGTTGAGGAAAACAGAGTCTTAGGTTATTTAACTTGCCCAATGTCAAATCTTTTTCTTTTTTTTAAGAGAGGGAGGGAGGATTTAAAGTAGGTTCCACGCCCAGCGTGGAGCCTGATGGATGCTTAACCATTGACTGAGACACCCAGGTGGCCCTAGTCAAATCTTCTAAGTAGCAGAGACAAAACTTACCCAATACGTTCAGAACATGTTCTGAGACTAATGCACTCTTGTGGCTTTTGGTGTCCAGGGACTAACACACGAAGCAGTGAACACATTCAGAGGACTTGACTTCTGTTACCCTGGAAAAGGGAGGGGTGTCTCAGAGAGCTGAGGCACTAAAGCATACAGATGGCAGCCCTGAGCCCTGCACGTTGAAGATGCTCAATGAACAGCTGATAGACCAGGGTTTTAAAATGTTCATTCTATTAGATGAGGAGGAAACCTGCAAAATGACTTCTTTTATTTAGAGAAACCTAATCTTGCTTGGAAGTCCAGAGATTATGGGAGACAACCAGTCAGGGAGGGAGGGCGGTGAGGAGATAATTTAGAGGCTTAACTGGATTTTAAGTATTTTGTGAGTCAAAGCGCACTCCTACATCGAAGGTTCTGACACCAAACCCCTACGTTAGGACAAACATGATGGCTAGATTATCCAACTGGCTCTTCTGTGTCATTGCCAGCTCTACGATTTAGGAGCTTTCAGTTACTTATAACTGAATTTCCTCTAGTCAGCTAACAGCCTGCATGCAAATAAGGGCTGTTTCCTGTCTTTGGGATTTATTTAAACATATAAATCAAGTCAGAATATGTTTCTTAACGTAAAAAAATCTTTATTGCTATTTCAGCTTAAGAGGTGAGCGAAAATATTTATTCTTGCCTTAACTCATTGCTTCATAGTGTCCTGGAATGTGATTTCATTTATCTTCCTCTAAAGCAAAAAAAAAAAAGGGGGGGGCGGGTGAGGCAAGAAACATCCTACAGATGCTTTTGGTTAAGAAACTAATTCTATATACAAGTTAGAGAAAATTAGTTTCATGCCAAAATAAAGTATTTATAAAATAACAGGTATTCCATTTTAAAACAAAGCCATGAAAAAGATATTCCATTTTATTTTATTTATTATTACTGTTATTGTTATTTTTTACAAACAATAGATTTGCTGCAACATGCTCTGGCTCATATTATTGAATTAAAAAATTTAACACATTTCAAAAATATCAAAAATACACTATAATGAGTCTTAGGACTACGATACAACAATGATTGCACAAAACCATAAGATATGAACTCACTGTCTGGATGACATCCACTGGCAACAGTGAGAGAAAACCCTAGAGCATCTGGGAGAAGTGCGTGAAATTTAGAATACAAGGAACTTCAGTGTGACTGAATGATCACCAAATGAAGGAAACAGCAGGATTTACTGTAGCTGCTTTTCTCAATCTAGGAAGTGCTTACCCAACTATGGGGCAAAAGTCACTAACTGGAGAGAAAGATGAACTCGCCTCCACAACTGGGGGAGTCTGAAAAGGCCCCACCTGGAGGGAAGTAAAAAGTGACGCGACACAGTTCTCTAGTGATGCTGCAGGCATCACTGAATGGCTTGGAGACTAATTATTTAATAATTGGTACATTTATCAGTAACAGCCAAATGCTCCCTTATGGAGGTCTCTTCATTAATAATTATTGAGTAGATAGAGAAGGTGAGCCTGTGGCTTCCAAGTACCTGCTTTTGCTGAAGGTCTACATGGGAAGAAGAGCAACGTTTGATATTCAGTAGATAAACCTAACTGGCTCCATCTCCCGGAAGATAGCACTCACTACAAACTATAATAGCACCCAATGATTACCAAGCTGCTTGTGTTGGCTCTTCCATACACCAGGAAATGAATTCATCAGCTTATTGCACACATACACTCTACAGTAGTATAATAATAACGCCTTCACTTGTATGAGGAGTGCCAATTCAATGACTCCACGGTAGACTCGTAATGACATAGTGGCATTCAGATTTTCAAAAAATGAATTTCCAACCCATTAGGATAAAAATAAGAATACCATGGCTGCCAAGACTCATGTATCTTTCTTTCTTCCATGGGATTCCTGAACTGCTCCCGGAAGCAGGAGTGATATTCTTTCACAAATCCTCTTATAGTTCTCTATTAAATGGGAGGTACACACAGAGACCTGAGAATCACGCAGAGGCCAGAATCTCTGGGCTAGAGATCAATGGTACTCTGCCCACCTGGAACACATCCTCTGGGTAAAGTCCTGGGCAGTAGATTACATTCACCTGGAGACAGATTCCTGGATTTCACGACCTGACAACCTAATCAGATCACACGACAATAAATGACCTCATAGGTCAAGAGTTCTGTATGCTATTTTTGGTAA
This sequence comes from Potos flavus, assembly GCA_028534135.1. Taxonomy (NCBI): domain Eukaryota; kingdom Metazoa; phylum Chordata; class Mammalia; order Carnivora; family Procyonidae; genus Potos; species Potos flavus. The sequence continues at coordinate 12,015,214 of CM052888.1, forward strand.
TGGACTATGGCCTTTTTACCTTCTATTTTAATACAGAGCAATTATAGAGGGAAATGAATGAAAGGAAGTTACAGAAAAGAGTAGTTAGTTTAGTACTAATGACATGAAAGCCTGTATGAAAGGTTTTCAATGCAACCTAGTGTTTCCTGAAAATAAATCTACCATGTAAAAAGAACATATGGAGTTTTAGAGTTCTTCTGACAAAAAAGTAAATACATTTACTTTTGGTAAAGTCATTTCAGAACTGGGTTTCATGGTGGTTCCAATAAGTAGGGTGGGAAACAAAGACAAGAAAAGGGTTCACAGAGATAAAGGACTATTTTTAAGAAACTATACTATGAAAGTGGTATACTCCCAAAGTAACTTTCTTCTGCAGACAGACAGCATCAAGTGTTTTGTAACTCAAAGATTCTGCTGTCCAGGTAGCAAGACATTTAACATCATCCATCACTATCATTTTGGGCTTTTTCTTCATTTTCATTTCTCCTTCATTTTTTCCCCATTTCCCCATATAAAAATAGGGCAGCAACACACAATTTGTTCCCCGTTTTCTAACAGCATCTAAACTTTGTACGAACCATTATATTCCCTACTCCAGATTAAGACCTGAGTTCTGAAACTTTTTAGTAGCTGACCAGCAGTTTGATACAGAGAAGTCAAGTTCTCCTGACAATATGGGCACTCAAACTCAGATTCTTGAGGGGTTGACCTTCAGACAGCCACTGGAGGGGTATGGAACCCCCCAAGAGTGAACCCCACTCTCACACACACACACACGGATGTGGGGCCTCTGAGAAGATGAGGATACATAACCATTTGTGGACAGGTCATTTGGTTTTCTACTATTGCTTTAACAAAAACTTCAAAAACTCCCTCAAAGATATAAATAGATGGACAGACAGATCTATATATATCTCAACCCTATCTTTAACATTTTGTTTCTCATAAAGAAAATTCATGGTTCCACACTATTTTCAATTGTGAAAGTATTCTAAAAATTCAAAGCACATTCCCCATTGGGTGAAATCAAGCAATGTCAAAATTTTATAGGAATAAGTAGGAATTAGTTTCCTAGGTAAGTCTTCTAATGGAAAAAGCAACAGGACAGAAATATGGAAGGAACTGCATTTTGCTAGGGTTATGTGGAATGTGCAAAAATACAGTAAACCAGGTTTTCTGCAAGCTTAGGATTTTCTCAGTTAAGTCCTCCTTCCTCCTTCTATTAATTGAGCCTAGTACTCTGAAACCATGTGAGGTGGATAAGCAGTTTTCAGAAGCGTACTCTGTTCAACATTAAAGACGTGAACTCATTTCCGACACTTTAGAAAACGATCCCTCTGCTCTAGAGTAAGAGAAGGAACATGTCTAACCCATGAGCTCCGTCCATCCATCCACCCTCATTCAGCCTCAGTCTGTGCAGAGTCACCTGCTACACTCAAGGTCACCTGGATGCGAGCAGCATCAGCCTTGGCCCTACACGTGAGGAGGCTGCCTGCCAACTCCATCACATGTCGTGGGAAGAGACCAGTTCCCAAATACTTCTCTTGTGATCTGCTGGGCAATTCCTGGCAGGTGTCACGTGTGTCAAGGAGTCTTTTTCTGACTGGCAGGGAAGCACTCTTAGTTCTCTTTCCTTCCCCATCATCATCCCCAAAGAGCCTACTCCTCCAAGTTTCTCAGGAGCTTTTCCAGTCTGCCCTTCAACAGTTCGAAGATTTCCCAGGGCCCTTCCTAGTACCCTCACAGAATGTTCCAACACCTGATGATCATTCTGTCTACAGACAAAGGTGCCAGGCTGCCTCTAAGAAGATTGGCTCGAGTGCAGATTCAAAAATAAAAAGTTCACAGTCAATGAAAAGTGCTCTCATTACATTACATACATAAATTATCTGTTTGATTGGTTCTACATTTCCAATAAACATCATTTCGAAAGGCTGTATTCTCGTAGAGAAGAATGAAAAGCCATGTGACTAGTCACATCACATCCCATCAGTTAGGCTGAGATATAAGGTGATTTCTCTGTCACAGAGATCCATCAGCAGCAATTAGTAAAGAGAATCAATCTTCAGTTATTTCCTCCACAGAAAGAGTCCCTTTCCTGCCCAGGCAGGCAAATTCTCAAATTATCCTAGGAGAGAAAGGGTTAATGGCAGGTGGTAGGACTGATAGAGAACATCGGCTTTCTTCCCAGTAACTGGGAATTCCAATGCAGGTCAAATGTGAAACTTAACACTGATGGTGTTTATTAGCTTATCCGGAGCAAGACCCTGATAGCTCTCACCACCTTGGAACTTGGCTCCAAGTTCTACCCCCTCAGCTATGGTTTAGGAATGCAGAGGCACCATGCCTCTGGTGGGATCCCTACCCCCACACCGCACAGCTTTCCCTAACACTCCGGCTCCTGGGGGAGGATTACAGGGCCGTGTCAAACTCCTCCGGGAGCTCGGTCCGATCCTCTTCGTGGGGCTCAGGCTCGGGCCTGCTTTCCTGGTGTTGCTTCATTTGCTCTTTGACTTCTTCTTCTAGGTCACGAGGTACAACAAACTGATCCTCTGGCTCCAGCTGAGTCGGGGCAGCGAAGTAGCCAGTTTTCTTCTTGGGTGCTTCTGTGGCCACTTCGATGAGGTTCAGGCTATCTTCTAGGGGCACGATAGAGCCGTTCGAGAGTTTCTTTCCATACAGACAGGAAGTGGAGGGGGACTTCTGTAACTCCATCCTGTCCTTGCTCCCTGGCAGAAGTATGCCACTATTCACACTGTTCTGTCTTCGGATCCCAAAAAACGATCCTCTAGCATGTTCCTCAGGACATGGGGTAGGAGAATTCTCGATAAGAGTGGGAGAGTTCTCGAGATCCCTTCCCCGACAGCAGTGGATATCTACTTCTACTTCTACTTTGCTGCCATTTGTTATGACACCTTCAACAGGCTGGTCGTCATCACTGTCCAGGCCATTGTCAGAATGGTTACTTGAGAAAGTCGCACAAGAAGGCTGTCGCTGAAACAGTGCAGAGGTGGGTGTTGGATGGAGGCTGCAGCGCCTCTCTGGCCTTGGAAGCAAGACAGCCTCCAGCCCGACAGTGTTGTGTTCATCAGAAGCAGTGGACCCCACCTCACTGCTCACCTCTGAGGTGGACATCTCGCTGCCAAACTCAGAGGCAATGCCGCTGCTGGAGGAAGGAGTGGTTGGCTTGGGGGGGTCCTTGAGGACGGTGGTTGAAGCAAATCCCACAGGACCCGGGAGGGTGAGCCCATTCATTTCACACGTGCACCCTTCCTCACCAATGTTCAAATAAACCACCATCGCCCCCACATTGTCCTGACAACCGTAGCTCTGGGCTAACGTGCACAGCTTCTTGGCAGCTGCTAATGGGTCCTGCACGTGGCGTACTGTGTCGACAGCTTCTGTATATGACAGGTGTTCCCATAATGCTTTGTTTCCCAGAATCAGTAACTCATCTTGAATGCTAAGTGGAGTGGCAGATATGTGGGGTTTAGGGAGGATCCAAGGGTAGAGGTATGTACAGCCCAGCATCCGGGTACAGCAGGTTACCCCGTTCACTTTGTTGTCCTAGGAGACAAGCAGAATTCTGAGCAAATTCTGAGAAACAAGCAACAATGACATATGATTTTTTATCTTCCTAGATCACAATGCCTGGGCCTCTACAGTAAAAGAGAAGAGACAAGTTGTATGGTTTTTCCTCAGATCTCTATAATTTAAGTGGACTTACAAAAATGAATGTACAGAATTTTTTTTTTTAATTTTAATTTTTTTTTATTTGACAGAGAGAGAGAGATCACAAGTAGGCAGAGAGGCAGGCAGAGAGAGAGGGAGAAGCAGGCTCCCCGCTGAGCAGAGAGCCCGATGCGGGGCTCGATCCCAGGACCCTGAGATCATGACCTGAGCCGAAGGCAGAGGCTTTAACCCACTGAGCCACCCAGGCGCCCCGAATATAGAGAATTCTTAAAGGACAAAATATCATGTGGTTATTATACCAAGTAGTTCACAGGACTAGAGTTAAAACCAATTAAAATTAAGTGGCTAAACGTTTAGCACCTCCATCTCAAAAGATACTGGCTCTCACATGAAGTACCGGCCTCACCATGTCCTTAAATAGAGAAACATCTGTTAGAAAAACAAGAATCGGGACTGTCACTGATCCTCCATCACCAGTATTCTCACAGAGGTGGGTCACTAAAAATGAGTTCTCATTAAAGGCACAGTTGGGACAGAAAAGATTCAGTTAGGTATTAAATGGCTAAGAGAATCTTTGTAGCCCAAGCATTAAATGATCTCTAAAGCTATTTAGCCTAGAAAAGTCAAGTCTGAATTCCATAGCAACATTTACCTCATCTGTAAGGACTGTACCAGGAATAAATAGCAGATCAAGTCACAATGGATGTAATTCTAAACTTAGAGGAAAAGGAATAATCCTATTTGCAGATTGGCAATGGTCATCTGCCAAATACTTTGTACTAATTTCGTTTCAAGATAAAATCAAACAAAACCCTCTAAAGCCATCAATATAGTTGTTTTGGAGTTGTGGTCATTCTCTAGGTAAAAGTCTTGGCTGTCTCATTTACCAAAATTTGTCACAAACTCTAAATTTTATTTTCCTCATTTGTAAAATGGAAATAAAAGCACTGCTTTCATGGAGATTATTGTGAAAATTAAATAAAATAAAAAGAGTCAAGTTCTTGGCAAACAATAAATGCCTGTGGTAACACTGACACCTTAAGAATAATTCCTGCTTGCCAAGAAAAACCAAAACATTATCTAAATTCTGGAAAAAGAGATTAATCAAACACAAAGTTACCTTTTATCTTTCCTTTGTTTTGACTGAAAGACCTTCCTGAGACTAGGGCCTTGGTCTTCCAGAATCTTCTTAGTATCAACCCACATTGTAATGGTACTTTTTTTGGTTTTGTGTTCTTTGGGTGGAATCTCATCTGGGTAATCCTTACACAGAATTCTGACAGAACAGACAGCCCAGAAATGGACCCACACAAATATGGTCCACTGATCGCTGCCAAAGGAGCAAAGGCAGTTCAACGGAGAAAGGACTTTCTGGTCAATGAATGCTGCTGCAACAGCTGGACACCCACATGCAAAAAGGAAAAAGGACTCTAGACACTGAGCTTACATCTGTCACAGAAATTAAAAACAGATCCCAGAACTAAATTAAAACATGAAACTTCCAGAAGATAACACAGAAGAAAATCTAGCTGACTTTGAGTTTGGCAGTGAGTTTGTAAACTGTCCATGAACCCATGAAAGAAAAAAAAA
>CM052888.1:12020996-12149251 GCA_028534135.1 Potos flavus
AAAAATATCTTAAAACTTTGCACTTCAGAACAGTGATGTCAAACTGTAGAATTTTTTCTTCTTCTGTTTGGAATAACAAACCAGAGTTGGAAATTAACCAAGGGAGACATCTGCATTCATTTTACATGCTAGCTATACAGCTGAAGGATCACAAATTAGGGTTTTTCACTTCTAATTTGCCTTTTCTTCTTGTTAGTCATTAACTATTCATTAGATTGCCTTCTAGTACTATTATCTGGATTGGATACAATTTACAAGGCTTGATGGGAAGAAAATGGACCTTCACTGCCTGTATGCAGAACAGCATTCATTAGATTTGGGAAGCAGAAGTAACTGGTAGAGAGCGAGATTCACCTCTGTTATGATGGCTTTCTGGTCCTTCACCCTTTGAGCCTCCTCCCGGTCCTGCTCCAGGCTGAAGACTTTCGAGAGGGGCACTGGTTTCCCACTGCGGCACAGGACCGCTTGGCACGTGCCAACGTTGGCTACAGTCAGGCTAAAACTACTTGTTGGGTCGGCAGGGTCGGGGCGGATGTAACAAAGGAGAGCAGAAGAGCCCAGCTTCTGGCCAGCCATTCCCAATTTCCTATTTAGGAAAAAAAAAAAAAAAGAACACAAAGTTTTCGAAGTAAGTGGTAGTCCTTCATGACCACGCATTCCTCATTTCTCTGCCACGTGACTGTGAGCCAGGCGCCCGGTGCTCACCTGAAGGCAGCCTCTAACTAAGGACATGCCTTCCATGCTCAGCTGACTGAGAAAAGAGATTTTACAGTTTGAGGGTAGGGGAGCCAGTGAAGCTACATCTTTGTCTATGGCTTCTGCTTGTGTCTGATCATAGACTGTTTTTCATTCGGTCATTTTCAACTTCAGCACATCAGAGTCACCTGGAGGGCTCATTAAAACAGATGGCTGGGCTCCCCTCCCAGAGTTTCTGATGCAGTGGGTAAGGGCTGGCCCAGTAATCTGCACTTCTAACAAGTTCCTAGTGATGCTGACGGTGCTGCTCCTAGAACACCACTTTGAGAACCACTCACTTAGGCCGTAAGGTCCTTGAAAGAAAGACCACACTCTTCCTCCTCTATGTCCCGTACACATGGCATCCATCCTCTCGCACCTGGCACACAATGCTAAGCACAGAGCAAATACTTTGAGAAAGATCTGATTGCAAATTCCAGCTCTGCCATTTGCTCACTGCAGATCCACAGCAAGATATTTCTCTAAGAAATTTTCCTAATAAAATACCAACTTCTTTAGCTTGTTAGAAAAATTAGAGATATGGTATGAAAAAGACAGACTGGTTTTCTGCCTGGCTCTTGCGGGTGCTTCATAAACCGAGTTCTCTTTCCCAAACTCTTTCTTTTGCCAAGTTCCTAGCTCAATTCCATTACTGAAAAATAGACTCCTTCCCCAACATCTTTGCTTTGTGTTATAATGAGAGATAATATCAGCTTGGGCTCCAGGCTATTCCATCTCAACCTGGATGATACAAGGTTATAACCTCTCAGTTGTGCATGGCCTTCACGCAGCCCACTTGATGTACACGAGGCTGTATTAGCTACTAAGAGATTTTCAATAGTTTGGTTATATAGAGTTTTTGCCCTTAAGTGGCTGCAAAGATTAATTGGTAAATCCCCAATAATAAGTATTCTAAACACACGAATTTGATCAGTGCTTATATTAACCTTTTGTAGGTCACTGACTCTTTGTGAAGAATCTTACAAAAGCTTACACGCCACCTTCCTTCCCCCAAATGTACAAATGCACTTATACACACGCAACCTTCTACACACGATTTCAGGGTTTTCCAGATCCTCAGCAGCCTCTGAGTTCAACAGGGAAAACAGATGGTTCCTCAAGCTCTTCAAAGGACTAATGTCCCCAGGCCCCTGGGTGGCTCAGTCGGTAAAGCATCTGCCTTCAGGTCAGGTTGTGATCTCAGGGTCCTGGGATGGAGCCCCACATTGTGTGGGGCTCCACACTCTGGGAAGTGTGCTTCTCCATCTCCCTCTGCCCCTCCCCTTGCTCATACACTTTCTCTCAAATAAAAACCTTTAAATAAATAAATAAAGGACCAAAGTGCCCACATTCCCCCATGTTGATCCAGAACAGTCACAGCAGAAGGATCAAGGTCTCACCTTGATCCTGTACCTACAAATTTAGACCCTGACCTTCTGGCTTAGTGAAGAAGCTAACTTCTTCTTAGCAAAGAAGCTACTTTTGGAAGGTTACTTTCCAAAAGTAGAACCTTGTTAGGGATTATTCAACCCACCTGCTTACCTGTGAGATACCAAGAAGGTGTTAGTCATGAAAACTGTGTCATTTGTTGACTGCTGTACTTCTTCCAAAAGCACGTCCGCCATGGTGCACTGGAGTAGGCGAGGGAGCTCCTCATTCCGGTCCCCGTCAAACATGCCGTACACAGCGCCCACCCCCTCTGCAAAGTTATCCACAGCCAGGGCAGAGACACACAGCCTGTAACACAAACAGGAGAAAAACAAACATCAAAGCAAGTTATGGTCAAAGGATTATTTTCCAGGGAGCCTTCTTTGAAAAGTATTAACTGAGGGTGGAAAAAACAGTAGTAAATTCTAATCTACACATGAAAAAAGTATTAGGTAATTAGTAGCACCTGAAAGAGCTGATGTCCTAAGAAACGGGGGAATTCAGCCACACTCATGGGCAGTATATACTCGCTTTGCAGTGCTGCCAAAGGCTGGAAAGATTCAATGTTTTCCCTTAGTAGTGATTAAGGACTAGTATGGTCAACATCCTTCAGCCAAAGACTCCCAGGAGCAAGTTGGGCTTATTACGCCTTGCAGCAAGGGACAATGCCCACCATGGAACTCTGGGGTGAACAGGTAAGGGCGTGCTGGAAAGAAGCCACGAGAGGATTAGGGCTTTGGTTGGGTCATTTTGGGGAAGGTGTACCGAAGTGAACCAAGATTAAGCGCTGTCAGAAAGTGGGGCCGTTCTATGGTTGGGTATCTCAGTAAATCTGATCTATAGGGAAAGAAGATTAGCAATGGAGAAAGTAACAGTCACCATTTTAGCAGTGAGAGGGGATGTTTGGTATTTTGTGGACTGTGCATTCATCTTGGTTTTGTCTCACTGCACCATGGTCTCAGAGGGATCTTCTCTGATGCTGGCATTCTATGATGTGTTTACATCCCACAGGAATTAACTTGGCCCAGCTTTCAGCACCAGATCAGATGTCAAGGGCTGCCTTTTTAATTCTTCTCCACAGCCAAGATACTCACTTATTTCTCTGCCCTGCCATCTCAGCTAGTCCATGGCTCCAGAAGGTTGATGTAAGTGTAGCATCGGTGGTTGGCAAAGGTTTCTGATCAATTTTCAAGGTAGTGATATGGCTGTGGGAAGTGCACGAAGGGAAGATGAGACCACATAGGCTTCTGTGTTTCACAAAAACTCTCCCCAAAGAACATGTGTTTTTATAAAATCATCTGCTGACAGACCAAGATTCATCTCCAGAGAGAATAAGGAAAGTAGTGTGCTGACCCACGGGCCAAGAAGGAGGAGAAAAGAAAAGGGTAGGAGGAAGATATAGGGGCGAAATATTGTGGCAATTGGTACTGTTCATTTCAATGAAAACTGAGCACATCCAAAGATTTCCAAGTCTTAGCCAACTGTCTACTTAAATATTCTGATAAAATGAAGGCTTGGTACAATGAGTGAGGTTGCATCATCTCTTAGATGATGTAATGCAATGTCATCCGTGCCACCTAAAATGTCTATGTACAAATATTCAGTGTGTGGCTGAGCAGTACCCATGATGTCGAGTTCCGATATAAATGGACTGTCTACTGGATAGAATATCTATCCATAACCGAGTTAAGTAAAAGAAAAGAGGGGCTCTATGGCCTAATTAATTCTATTCCTTTATTTAATTAAGATCCCTACAGACCTCTATAGGAGATCCATGCATGGCTGATGGAACTAAAAGCACATGTGGATTCAATTTCAAAATTTTCCCTACCTAAATGTGTCCAGGGTCTTGTGTTCCAGAACCAGATTCGTATTTCCAGTCAGGTCGAGGTCTTGTAAAGTAGCAGGGAGAGCCTCGGGAATCAGGATTTCTGTCAAGTCATTGCAACTTAGGTCTACAAACTGAGAGGAAAATGGGGAAATCAAAAGAAAATACATCACAGACAGTGAATTCTTAACTCCCTAACACTCAGTCCCCTACCGTATCCTCAAAGGAAATAATTTCTTCCCAGGAACCGATTAAATCTGTTGTGATCCCAAACTGCCACTTTCCTCTCCTCTACGAGAAGAGAACGACCTGCCATTTCCCCAGCAGGCCACCACTCCATCACAGAAAAGTACCTGGATCTGAGGCAACTGCAGTATTTCTGGGAAAATGCTGATGTTGTTGGAGTGCGCCACAAGGGTGTGAAGCCTTTTGCAGTTAGCTATGGTCGTGGGAATGGTTTTAAGCTTGTTGCCACTTAGGTTCAGTTCCTCCAACTGCTCCAATTTATTTAGTTTGCTGGAAAAGAAACAAGCACATAGCACACTGCATTCACAGTGGGCAGCCACCAAGCCAGTGTGACAGCAGCCACCCAGAGTACGGTGGCGGCCTGGTCCGCTGCCAGCGGGCTGCTCAGAATGAGACAGCCAGATGCCAGTGAAGGGAACAGCTCCCCAAGGTGACTGCTCCCCAAGTCTCAGCCTAATCTGCCTCTCACTGGCTTTCAAGAGCAGAAGCTTCCCTTGCTTCTCTTACAGCTGCTGGATCTTGTGGGTATGAACAGCTTCCTGTTATCTGACTTACGGGAAGAGGCTGAATCAGCGCTAGCCTACGATTAGTGGATTACTATGGTACTAGCGTGGCCATCGCTAACTAGCTGCAAAATACTGCATAATTTAATGTCAGCGGGCATCAACATCCTCAGCTATAAAATGAACAAGTTGTACTAAATCATCACTAAGATTCCTTTCAGGGTTAAGTTTCTATAGCTACCTATGCATCACATAATCCACCTTCAGTATACATTTCAGGAGGGCTTGCTATGCATGCAGCGACATGCCAGGGACTATGATATAAGTGAGTCACACTGTTCTGTGGGACAAAGAAAAGCTTTCTACACAGCAAGCAAAGTATCTTCAGACAGCCTATCAGCTTTACCTAATTATTACAAACCGCTGTGTTTATAATTTATTAATTTAAACATTATAAAAAATAATAAACTCCTATAATGTGAAGAGAACGTTTGGAAAATAAAATAAATTAAAACAATAATACCACTAATCTGAAATTACTATTACCGTTTCTGCTAAAGGAGATGGATATTCAGAATTTTCATTCACATATTTGTTTTACATATAATTTATCTCTTGCCCTTTCCATGTATCATAAATAATTTCTATTGCTAGAAAATTCATAAATACTTTTGAATAACTAAGTTCAGTAAATTAAAATTGTTTTCTTTCCTACTATAAAAGTAATGCATACTCATTGAAAAGAAACTGAAAAGTAGCAATAAACAGAAAATCTTCTTCTCCTACTATCAGAGATAATCTCTCATAACAGTCTGGTGGAGGGTATTCTTATCCTTTTTAATGCAGTAAACTATATTTTTCAAATTAAAAAGTGTTTATATATTGTTTAACAACTTGCCTTTTTTTTAACTTAACAATACATTTTTAAAGTGTTCTCCTGTCCAAATTTCATGCTTTTCTCTTATACTACTCCCTGCTTAGATCTAATTTGTAAATAGAAATACATCATTCCTATTTTAGCCAGCCTCTTACTGAGCACCCAGAGAAACGCTAGATTCCTAAAGTAGTCCAAAAGAAACAGAAGATTTGGACTGTGCCTGTGTAATTAAACATTGGTCAGGAGATGATTTGTCAGTGGGTTTATGATTTAGTGTAGAACATTTTCTTTAATATACTGCTCCTAAATTTCATTTAGTTTTATTATCTGTAGTCAGAATACTCTAATTTTGTGTAATCTCCTATTATTTTTTTGTTAAAGACTTTATTTATTTATTTGACAGAGAGAGACACAGAGAGAGAGGGAACACAAGCAAGGGGAGTGGGAGAGGGAGAAGCAGGCTTCCTGCTGAGCAGGAAGCCCGATGCGGGGCTCAATCCCAAGACCCTGGGATCATGACCTGAGCCGAAGGAAGACGCTTAACAACTGAGCCACCCAGGCGCCCCTCCTATTATTTTTTTTTTAAGATTTTATTTATTTATTTGACAGACAGAAAGAGATCACAAGTAGGCAGAGAGGCAGGCAGAGAGAGAAGGGGCTTGCAGGCTCCCCACTGAGCAGAAAGCCCAATGTGGGACTCGATCCCAGGACCCTGAGATCATGACCTGAGCAGAAGGCAGAGGCTTTAACCCACTGAGCCACCCAGGCGCCCCCTCCTATTACTTTTTATCTTTACTTCTAACCTATTTTCGTAATCTTTGATGTATTTTAAGTTTTGTATCAGTCTGCTTTTAATGCTTCGAATAAGAATGTCATCAGATTAGGAGGAATTCATCAGCTTCAGAGCATTCCATCTGCTATCTCCCAAAAGCTTCAAAAACCAGTGTGACTTGTCAATGGTCTGTTGTTTCCACTTTACAGGAATGTATCTGAGGCCAGTGGAATTAATCTGATAGGCTTTCAAGAGATCTCTCACATGCTGAAATTAAGATTCTGCCTTCACTTTATTTTATTTTTTTAAGATTTTATTTATTTGAGAGAGAAGAGAGAAGCAGGCTCCCTGCTCAGGGAACGTGGGGCTTGATTCCAGGACCCCAAGATCATGACCCGAGCTGAAGGTAGATGCTCAATCAACTGAGCCGCCCAGGTGCCCCAAGATTCTGCCTTCACTTTAAAAGCCAGTGTTCAAATTCTTTGAGGAAGCAATCGAGTTCATCCTGCTTGTCTTTTACAAGCTCCAAATACCTCATTTCATAAACATTCACAAAAACCATAATCTCTATGAATTTTTCTAAGTCTATCACATTTCTCTCCCTTTTTTAAAAAAGATTTTATTTATTTATTTGACAGAAAGAGACACAGCAAGAGAGGGAACACAAGCAGGGGGAGTGGGAGAGGAAGAAGCAGGCTCCCTGCTGAGCAGGGAGCCCGATGTGGGGCTCGATCCCAAGACCCTGGGATCATGACCTGAGCCGAAGGCGGACCGTTAATGATTGAACCACCCAGGCACCCCAAGTTTATCACATTTCTAAGAAAAATCTATAAAATAAAATTAGAATCAAAAATATAGTTTTGTTTTCAAATTATATCAAACATAATTTCAAATTACAGCAAACATAATTTTATATGATATATATAATTTCATTCAAGTTATATCAAATGTCATTTCCCTATAGTCTTCATTTTTTAAAATATCATTTTTAATGACTACTTTCATGGTATAGATGGATTTTTCTGGCATCAAATTTTCCAAAAATTTTTTAATCAAATATATTTTGGAAAATATTTATTTCTTCACTGACACTGTTTAAAACTTTGACAGCATTAAAAAGCTCTCATGTTTTCTTGTGGGTATAGTCTGGCTAACTACTATTCATCTCTTCCTCCTGGAGGGCAACCCCATCCCCAGGCACTGTGCAGTGCAGCAAGCTACCTGTGTGTATCCTTAACATCCTGCATTTGTTACACTGTACTGCAATTGCCTATTACTTGTCCATTTCCCTAATTTGACTGTAAGTTACTGTAATGACAACAGAGACTGTTACCTAACCACCGTTTCCCTAGTGCTTATGCAGTACTTGACATATAGTAGACATTCTATATATATATATATATATATAAAGAATAAATGGAACTCAACAATGTATTATAAAACAGAGCTGACAAGGCAAAAGAAAAAATTACTTTCAGAATGTATTTCTTAGGCCTGTACTTTCATAGGTTGAAAATTATGAGACCATTATTAAGTACTTAGAACAAAGAATTAAATGCATTTTACCTACGACTTCTCTGGTTACTGATACTTAACAACTGGGGTACAGATTTTCTCATTCAACTAGTGGAATCACAGCCCCAGCAAGTTGCTCTACATAAAGCAAGAGCACCCAGTAAGATAACTCTAAAGTAGACTGGCAAATGCAGATTTCACCCTGCGTGTCTGAAATGACCAACAGATGCATTTGCTTACCTTGCAGGAAAGGTCTGTAGCTGGTTGTTGGCAAGATGCAAGATTCGCAGATGCGGGTGGCCTACCAGAACAGGCACACACTGGTCTGTCAGGAGGTTGTTGGTTAGATAGAGCAGCTGCAGAGCACTCAGACTCTCCTCTTCAGCGCCAGCAGATGGCAAAGATTCCAGACTGTTTGCAGATGCATTCAAGTATCTGAGACTGACAGAACACACACAAATCACCATTTGCTTTATGGTTGTTATCATCATACCATCTCACTATGGAACACTGCCATTTCATGCTCCCAAATTTGTGACACAAATCATTTCCTCCAGGGTTTTTTTTCTAATTGATTCTATCCACCCAACCAAAGTTCCTTTTATTGAACTCATGCAAGCCAAGCAGAGAGGAAAGAATTTAGGCTTGCTTGTGTTCCCAGGCTTCTGCAGTGGCCTGATTCTAACCTAGTTTCATCTTTTATTGTCTGTTGTCCACGGAAAAGGTGTTGAATCTCATGTTTACAAATATATCAATGGTGAAGACACCCTTCAGAAAAGTTTTTGTCTGATTTTAATAGGATCGTCTTTATTTGGGCAATCCCCTGAGAGTCCCCTAATAATGGGCATATAGGCTGCTGGCACCTATTTGCTATTATAGACATCATAATGAGCAACTTTGTGGGTTTGTTTTTTTTTTTTTTTTAGCAACTTTGTGTTCTTATCTAATTATTCCTTTAGGCTATACTCCCAGAAGCAGAATTTGTAGGGTCAAAAGATAAATTAACCTTTAAGATTTGGGTATACATATATTATCAAACTGAACTCCAGAAAAGCTCTATCAAGTTGTACCTTCCATGAGAAGGATGTAAGAAAGTCCGTTTGCTCAATCCTTTGTCAACACTGAGTATCATAGTTCATTTTAATCTCTGCCAATCTAACAGGTAAAATATGGTATGATTTTAAAAATTTGCTTAGCATGGTATTTGGTATATATAGAACATGCTCAATAAAAGACAGCTATTATTATTAACCTTGTTGTGTGTTAAGTCTTCTTCATATTATGTGATCCACATCCCTAGTTAGCTTTTTAGCTGTTGAGGGTACTGTTAATATGTGTGTATGTCTTTGTATGTCCCAAAAATGCTCTGTGCAGAGTTAGTATTAAATTAATATCATTGAGTTTCCTATACCTACTAAGTAGCTTTCTTACTACAAATTCTAAGCTTGTAAACTAATTTTATTCAGACTGTCATTAGAGCTAAATGCAATGGGGAGGGGAAAAAAAGCAACTAAATGTAGTGGGGCGCCCAGCCGGCTCAGTGTGTCAGTCACGTGTGCGACTCTTGATCCTGGGGCTGTGGGTTCAAGACCCATGTTAGGTGTAGAGATTGCTTAAAAATAAAAACTTAAACAACAACAACAAAGAGGGCACCTGGGTGGCTCAGTCAATTAAGCATCTGACTCTTGATATCAGGGTTGTGGGTTCAAGCCCAAATTGGGTTTAGAAATTTATCTTAAAAAAAAAAAAGAGGGTGACTCATTCAGTTAAGCATCCAACTCTTGATTTTGGCTCAGGCCATGATCTCAGGGTTGTGAGAGCAAGCCCTGTGATGGGCTCCATTCTGGGCACGGAGCCTGCTTAAGATTCTCTCCCTCTACCCTTCCCCCATTCGCTAAAAAAAGAGCTAAATGCAGTGTTAGGCATTAGTAACAAATACTTATTAATTAACAAGTTAAATGCTACTGCATTAAAATCCCATATAAACTTTCCTTTAAAAAGAAAAGTTCCCTCAAATATTTTGTAGAATTTCCAAAGATTTTTCTTGAGGAAAACCCAAACAAGTATATTATACATTAAGAGATATATAAGCTGCCAAAAGGTAAGCCAGACACTTGTGAGCTAAATGCTTTTTGTATGTATCCTATAGCCTTATGTTAAATTACTAATGCTCATCTCTGTTTTCTCCGTCTCTAAACTGAAGACAATATTGCAGAAGACTATAATTAAAACAAGTTTTCACTTAATGATAACATATGCATGAGATAAACTTGATTACAGGAAATAACAGGAAGACACACTATCTATTTGTTAATTTACAACGAAAATGCAAAAAACACCTTTTGGAACAAAGTTACCCTTAAATGCACAGTTCAAAGTAGGTAGTAAAAAAGCACTGCACAGTAAGAATGTATCTTGATGACAGCTTGGTAAAGCAAGAAGCAAAACTAAATTAACTTTACTGATATGTCCTTTTCTCCCATATGCAAAAGCTGAAAACTGCCCAAGAAAGCTTTATCAGAATGCTGTAATTTTTCTTTAAGAGGTCATAAATGAAAAAAAAAAAAAAAAGAGGTCATAAATGTATTCATTTTCGGAGATGAAAGCCCGTTTGAAATTTCCCAAGCTGCTTGAAATTGTTTACAACACTAAAAGTTCTTCAGTATTTGATGGTTATTTCAACTCTTGAGTTAAAGACTATATACAACAGTGCCACATTTGATTTCCTATCAATTACTCATATAAGTCAGTCTCCACCCGTAGCTGGACCGTGTGGCAAACACTGTAGAGTTCCAAAGGTCACGCCAATGACAAGTCAATACTGTTTCACTGATGACTCTCTTCTAAATAAACTCTGTGGCACTTACTTTAAGGCCTTGGAGAAGAGCGTATCTGGCAGCCTGGTGAGCAGGTTATGCTGAATATCCAGCGCCTCCAGGGGGATGTGCTCCGCCAGCACCGGGAGGCTCTGCACCTGGTTGTGCCCTGCTGTCAGCTTTCTGAGACTCAAGCTACTAAGGATTCTAAGGGCAACAGTACAAAGAAACAAATGAAAAACTTCCTTAACACATTCTTTCTCAGTATGCCCTTGGCCATCTCCCTGAAATCAGTAAACTAATAGAAGCCTATTCTAGACAGTCTCCTCACTGGCAAGAACCTGAGCCAACAGGGCGGCCATGACCATATGCTTACCCACCACCCACCAGGAAGTCATTATAAGGTCATTTTGGGAAAAGGTGACTTAATGAAAGCAAACAACACGGAACAGATCTAAACCCAAATAAAGCAATTTCTAGAATAAACCGATTTATATTTTAAGTCTAGACAGCACCAAAATTCAGTGAGTTTATCAATAGAGTTTATTCTTGAACAACATGGATTTGAACCGAGTGGGTCCATTTATGTGCAGATTTTTTTTTTAAATAAAGGCAGTAGAGTACTATAAATATATTTTCTCTTCGTTATGATTTTCTTAGTGAGGTTTTCTTTTCTCTAGCTTACTTTAAGGATAGAGTATAAAATACATAGAATATACAAAAACTATTGTTTATGTGATCAGTAAGCCTTCCAGTCAACAGTAGGCTCTGAGTAGTTAAGTTTTGGGGGGAGTCAAAAGTTACATGTGGATTTTCAAATATGCAGGGGTCGGGACCCATAACCCCCACAACTGTTCAAGGGTCAACTGTAACTGACTGTAATAAATTAAAAAATTATAACAAAAACTACTACTTATTTAATGCTTAAAATGTGCTGAGCTGGTTTAACTATTAAGTTCAGAAGGGTTAAGGGACTTTGATTTCCCAAAGATCTCACAATGAATGTGGGAAATCATATCGTCAGGACTTGAACTAAAGTCTGATTCCAAAGGTTTTGTTCACACCTACTATGCTGCAAGCCTCTAGTTTATTTTAAAGACTCCACTAGGTGACAACTACACGTTTTACACCTCAGTGCTTTTGAATATTCCATTCCCTCACCCCCAGTACCTCCCTTTCTCCCACTCCATATACAGAAATCTCACCATCTTGTAAAAAGGTCAAGCTGAATATGCAAATCTCTCATGAAGCATTCTCTAACTGTTCGAAGTTGTGAATTTCTAAAACATTTGATTCATACAGCGTAATGATGAAGAGTGAGGGTTTCAGAGTAAGAACAACTACACTCAAATGTCAGCTCCCATCATTTCCTAGTCAAGTGTGACCTTGGGCAAGTTACCTAATCGCTGCAGGCCCTTATTCCCTCATTTGTAAGATGAGAATAAGAGCATCTATCTAATAAGGTGGTTAAAGGATTAATAAGATAATAAAACTGAGATTCTTAGAATATTACTCAGTTCCTAATAATTTATCCAATACAAATGATCTATTACCACAATCAGGTCCTTGATCTATGCCAATAACTCTTGTTACATTTTATCACAGTTATCTGTGCACAAGTCATCCCAATTATCCACTTACCAGTTCCATGCAGGCCAACACTGTGCATTAGCCATTACTGTATTCCTTATAGCACTTCACCCTGCCCTGCATTCAGCAAGTACTCAATATTTAACAAAAAAAAATGAATGAAGGGGCGCCTGGGTGGCTCAGTTGGTTAAGCGACTGCCTTCCGCTCAGGTCATGATCCCGGAGTCCCGGGATCAAGTCCCACATCGGGCTCCCAGCTCCACGGGGAGTCTGCTTCTCCCTCTGACCTTCTCCCCGCTCATGCTCGCTCTCTCTCTCTCATAAATAAATAAATAAATAATCTTAAAAAAAAAAAGAATGAAAATACCTTTGAAAGGCAACCCAAGGAAGGGGCGCCTGGGTGGCTCAGTGGATTAAGTGTCTGACTTTGGCTCTGGTCGTGATCCCAGGGTCCTGGGATGGAGCCCCATGTTGGGCACCCTGCTTGGTGGGGAGTCTACTTCTCCCTCTGCCTCTGCCCCTCCCCCTCTGCCTCTCTCTCAAATAAATAAATAAAATCTTAAAAAAAAAAAGGCAACCCAAACCTAGGAAAATAATTACACATACATACAAACACACATACCTCATGGGAACCTCTGTCAGAAGATTATAGCTCACGTCTAATATTTCCATCTTCTTTGCTTCACAGGCCCAGTCAGGGACACACTCTAGCAGGTTTCTACAGAAAATAATTAAAAGGCATTGCTGAAGATGACAAGTGGAACTCATTTCACTAGTCTGTAATATATCTGTTAACCAGCCTGTGAGCTCCTTGAGGGCAGGACCACTCTCCCCAAGGCCTCCCTAGCACACCACCTGGAATATAGTAGGTGCTCAATGAATGTTGTTGATAGGAAGAGAGAGACAAACACATAAACATGTATTATATTCCATCAATTATGCTACCTGCTCAAAGACGACACACTAGGGAAAGCACAGAGCAGAGAGATGGGTGAAGGAAAGACAATGAAATAATGGCATTTAAACAAACTTTCAAAGACGAGTAGGATTTTCACAGGTAATGAATGACTGGAGGAGAAGAGAAGGAAAATTATAGAGAAAATGAACCAAGTGAATACAAGTGAGGAAGGGGGACAGAAGGTTAAGTGGTGGCGGAAGCTTCAAGTCATTTACAACGTGAGCCCAGGCCACCCAGCAGATACTTAGCACAAGGAATTCTATATTCAGATGATACTTAGCTTCGCAAAGGCTCAAAGAATCTATTGATGGACAGATCACATCAAGAGGCAGAAAGAAGCAGGCACTGTAGGAGATGCGCAGATACTGTTAAAATAGCCAAGTGAAGGGAGCACTTTGCCCGACATGGATCAGGGCCACCTCCCCAAGACACACGACATCCGGGTTAGAATCTGAAGAATGTTGTACACTGACCCAAGATGACAAAGACATACTAAGCAAGAAATGACAACATGAGGTAGAGCAGCAACAAAAAAAGAAAGGGCATGATATATGTGAAGAATAATAAGCAGTCTGGTGAGGCCAGAGCAGCAAATACGGAGCCAAGGGGTAGGAAACAAGAGACGTAAATCATGTCTAGAAGATTGTGACTTTATCCTGCAGGGACAGGGGGATCACTGAAGGGTCTGTAAGCCGTGGGAAGACACAGTCAGTGTTGCACCTTCAATAGCTCACCCTGTGGATACTTAGCGGTCTAGTTGAGGGGCTTTTTTTAGTAAAAGGAAGCTGTTACAGATTTCCAGACAAGACATGGTATGGGCCTAAATGGGTGATAAGACACAAGGAAAGAGAGGAGGGATTCCAGAAATATCTAGGAGGCAAAAATCAAAACAACTGGGAGATGAATTAGACATAGGAGTAGAGCAGAAGGAAGAATAAAAAATGACTTTCAGGCTTTTCGTCTAGGGAGAAAAATCATATCCCGAGAAAGGGCTGGTAGGCTCCAAAAGAGGTTGGAAATGTGAGTCGCAAGTGGTGTCCATCTGATAGGACTATCTTACAATAATGCCAAAAGCTGAAGCAGACACGAGATAACAAACTAAGCTAGGGTTGGAGGACAGGATAAGGAGTTTCACTTGGCACATGTTTGAGGTACTTGGAGACGGGCAGGTCAAAAATGCCTAATGCGCAATTGGACACACGGGCCTGAGGCTGGAAGAGGTCTGGGCTGGCGATCCAGGTGATGCTGACGCCGAAGTGTAGCTGAAGTCACCGGAGTAAATGAGACTCTGTCACATGAGAACGTAGCAGGTAAGGACCGACCCAGAATAAGTGACCTGTAAAAGGCTGGCTGAGGAAGAAGAGTACGGAGGAGACAGGAGGGGTCGAAGCAGCATGAAAAAAGTCAGATCATATTAGCTAGCTGAGGAAAAAGCATGCTTGAAGAAAAGAGAGCAGGAATGACAGCGTCAACGTAGAGAAGTTCCACATGAGAGGGCCGAAAGCAAGCTATGATGGGATAAACAAATGGGAACCTAGGAAACTGAGTCAATGAATAAACATACTTACTGTAAAGGTGGACAAAAAGGGAATAAAATTAGATAAGACCTAGAGGGGCTGCAAGTCTCTGTCTTTGTTAAGACAGAAAAGGTCTGAGTGTGAGTAGACGGAGAAAAAGGAAGACCATGACCACACACGAGAGGGGAGGAAGTGGTGACTCACAGAGCAAGGTGTGGAGCAGGGGAGCGGATGCCAGCCCAGGCCGAGAGGCTGGCCTGGACTTGAACAGAGGAAAGAAGTGGAGAATGGATATGAATCTACATGCCTTTAAGCAAGGTGGGAGGAAGCTGAGGGAGATGATCACCTAAGATGATCTCGATTTTCCCAATCAAGTGAGGAGCTAAACTCTGGAGTGAAGGAGATTGGAGGCGGTGCAGCTGAGGGAAGCCACGCCAAGTGGAGCAGATGCCCAGGACACTGGAAGGACCCGACAAGAGAAGATTGATAAGCTCCAGATGAGGCTGGAAACTGTGACTTTACAGTGGTGTCCATATGATTTTCTTTAGCAGTGATCAAGCCCAGAGGAGAAGGTAATCTTAGTATTGACCATACTGGGGTTTTGCTGAGACGATATGACAGAAAGAAATGGATGGAAGAAAATCTAGAACAACAACTTAATAATAACAGTAACAAAGTAACAACAACAAAAAGAAACCTGGCTCTAACAGTTACTATTTCCTGAAAGACTATTTTATGCCAGGCACCACACAAATCTTTTGCATTTAGTATCTCATTTAATCTTTGACACTAACCATATGGAACCCCGCCCACCTTCTACCTGCTCTAACACTCCATGATCACAGCATTTAAGAAGCTACCCTGTAACTGCCTGTTTGGTTGTCAAACTCTCCACCAGGCCATAAAACTCAACCACTGAATCCTGAATGCCCAACCCTGCTAAAAATGAAGGAAAGGAAGCACACCTCAGTTATATTTGTTCCTGACCACCAATGGAAGTAATAAAATCCTGAATATAATTAATATCTCTCCGACTATCAGACCAACATGGGTCACAAGAATACCAAAAAAACAGGAGAATAAAAATTTAAAAATAAGTCACTAAAGACCAAGATTTATCTGATTTCAATCAGCAAAAAGGAAATCACTGTCATGAAGGAGATAAAAGGTCTTCTTTATTTGCATCTCATTCTAAATCCCCAGACTTTAATTAAGAACGAGTAATTCACAGGCACCTTTCTGTTTCAAAAGACCTTCCCTTGAAATAGATGGTATGTCAATTAAAAGTATTCCTCCACTCATCCTTTCTCCCTTCTCCAGGCTATCCAAATATTTCTATGTATTTAGATCTCTTATATCTCAAAACCACCAAAGTGTCCACATCCATCTCTTAAACATTAAGGATCAAACAAGCACTTCTCTCATGGGACACACTCACCGGGAAAGTTCTAGAGAAGTAAGTTGACTGGGTACTGGATAGACATTCACTGCTGTCAGCCCTAATCAAAAAAACAAACAGGTGTTAGTGACACTCTCCAAAGAAGAAAGTAACTGAGAGTAAACAAGTGCAAAGTGGCTCAGTGAGATTACCAGGGAGAAAACTGATGTCATCTACTGACGGACTGAAGACAAAAACCTGGGTAACTTTGCAAGGACTAACTTTGACTACCTGAGCCTGATCTCAAAACCAAATAAAACAACTAATAGAAGGATCCTATGTACTGGTCTGAACTCACATTAGCTCAGGCAGTTGTTAAATGTCAACAGTGACTACTTAGCTTTTAAACTTAAAAAAAAAATTAGTAATTGGATTTTTATTGGCAATATTTTAACTTTTAATTAAAGTAAAACATAAATACAGAAAAGTGCAACAATCTTAAGTGCATAGATCAACGAATTTTTACAAACAGAACCCAATGCGGTAACCAGTACCCAGATCCAGAAACAGCACATTACTAGCTGCCCCTGAATCCCTCCATTTTCCCTTTTAGTCACTCCCCAGCTGGGCAACCCTACCCTGACTCTCAATACCACAGATCATTTTTGCCTATCCATATAAATACACAGTCTGCATACTTTTCTGTCTGGCTTTATTTCCTCCACACTGTGATTGGGAGATTTGGTGCTATTACTGCATATGGCTGTAGTTCATTCATTCTCGCAGCCGTATCAAATTTTTTATGTAAATATACCACAATTTATTTAACCATTTTAGAGTTGGTGGGCATTGAAATCTTTTCCAGTTTAGGGTTACTATAAAACTTTGAATACTGCTTCCATGAACATTTTTGTCTATGTCTTTTGTGGACTAATGCAAGCAGCATTTATGCTGGGTGTAAGATAGGAGAACGAGAGAATAGACAATTCCACAGTTTTCCAAAGTGGTTGTACTGATTTACACCCACAACAGCAGACGCTGGCATTTTCGGTCTTTTCCATTCTAGTCACTCTGGTAGGTGTGCAGTGGTGTCACACTGGGGTTTCAATTTGCATATTCCTGATGACCAGTGAGGCTGTCTTTTCCTTTTCCTATATTAACTGATCACTTGGATAACCTCTTTTGCAAAGCTGAGTTCTTTACTTTTGAGGCATCAGAACTGCAAGTGTTGGTGTGAATTCTTCCCGGTTGTAGAACTTAAGGGTTCCTTAACAGCGGCTAACTTCAAGCACGCCCCGTTTAGTAGGACACTGCAAGAGAATCTCAGTCCCCAGAGACAGCATGTATGTCAATGTGGCCTTTTCCAGCAGTGCCACTCATTCAGATTCTCTAGATACATTTAGAATAGAGAATGGGCCTGATAATAAATATTTACATGACAAAAGACAGACTACCATCTCACAATAATATCTATAAACAGCACAAGTGGACACTCATCAGCTTTGACACTGTTTTGAACTAAGCTATTAATCTAAGCTACGATTTGAAACTTTTCTAGCATGATAAAGGGCAATGAAAAGAGAAACCCTTATCTTTTATCCTAATAATGTATTTTAGAGATTCAGAAAAGAGAATAAAATAATGAACACTCATCCACCCATCATCCAGCTTTTAATGACTCTTCACATTCTGCCTTATATGCAGAACTTTTTAAAGAATTAAAATACTGCACATACCAAGAGGTAAGCCTCATTCTGAATATGATTTTTATCCTTCCCATGGGTTCTTTTTTATTTTCCCCCATGGGTTCTTTTATATGGTTATGGCATATATATAGCTAAGGAAACAACATTTCTGTGTGTTTTAAAATCTGATACAACTATCTTGGTGTACATATAATTATGCTTTTTTTTTCATCAAAAAATGTTTCTAAGATTTGTCCAGATTAATACACAGAGCTTTAGGGCATTCATTTCCATTGCTGTGCATTATTCTATTGTATAAATATGTCACTGTTTACACATCTTCCTATCAGTAGTCGTATTTTTTTTTCTTATTTTTTTTCACTGTAGGGAACAACATTGCGATGAACATTCCTGTACACATCACCGTATGCACATGGGAGGGTTTCTGGGAGATATCCCAAACGGAGGAACTGGCAGAATATGGGCTACACGCATCTTTGAATTCTCTTAACACTGTCTAATTGCTCTCCCAAGTGGCTTTACCAAATTACCCTCTCATTGACAATGTATGGGAGCTGCTTCTCCACATCTTCAAAGCACTTTGCGGTATTTTTTTAAATTTGTTTAATATACAATGGCATTATCAAAATTTGCACCCTCTGACACTTAGTGATACTGAACATCTTTCCCTATCCCTTCCTTAAGCACAGAAAAAGTAATTATAATTTCCTTGGTAAAGAACACTCCACAAAAAGAATGGCTCCAACAAATATGGTGCCTTTTACTCCGAAAAATATTCCTGGAGCAAATATTGAAATGGCTTCTTGTTCTAGAACTGAAGCAGCACAAAGTTTTAGACTAGAGATGGGCAAAACTTCTGTAAAGGGTTAAGCCTGTGATAAATATTTTAGGCTTTGCAGGCCCATCAGTCTCTCTTACAGCTACTTCATTCTGCCACTGTCTCGTGAGACCAGTAACGTGTAAACAAATGACTGTGGGCATGTTCCAATCAAACTCTATTCACTGAGATTTGAATTTCATAGAACTTTCCCAAGTCAAAATTACTCTTTTGATTTTTTTTAAACCTGCCATTAAAAAATGTAAAAACCCCCTTCCTCGTGGGCCATATAGAAACAGGTGGTGGGCCAGATCTAGCCCCTGGGCTGCAGTTTGTCAACCCTTGTTTTAGGCTATTATTGATACCCTATTTTGAACATGTTTGCCCACCCTCTACCCCTCTTTATTTTGCAAAATGACTCTTATTATACTTACTTAGTGCATCTCCACGTATCCTGCAATGCCTTTTTATGCAAATCTCAACCACTTAAGTGTTGACAGCAAATTTAAAAGACAAAGCTGGTCTCAATGAAACTCAAACTACACTTCACAGAGTCACTGAGCAACACCACAGATGCCACTGTTCTTAGAAAACTCAGACGAGAGCTACATGAGAAAAAACAGGAGGCTGGATGGAGAACTCACTGTTGGAACTGGCGTAGAGAGTTCGGAGGGAGAAGCCACTGAGCGTCAGCTCTCGGAGCTGGTTCCGTTCACAGTGCAGCTGCTCCAAGCTACATAAGGAGCTAAGATCTAAGTCAGCCAGCTGATTGTCCCGCAGATCCATGTGGGTGATGTACTTATTTCCCTCCAGATTTTCAGTAACCACAGTTTTCAAATGGTTCATCCTTAAATATTCAGAAATAAGGAAATCATTAGAAATAAATTCTACTAAATGTGCTTACCAAAATGAAAATAAGAGAAGTATGATCCCTTTCTCTTTCCTAAACAACTCAAAAAGTTCACTACTTGTTTCATTTTGCAAAGTATTAAGTAAATAATCACAGACAGCTGTACCCTGAATTCTCTGTTTATAAACTTAAGACAATCCAGACTTGTAAATACATATACAAGTTAAATAAAGAGAAAGGGAAAAGGGACCATGCTTACAAATCATTAAAAACTTACATCCAAATACTTAGTAAAGTTAGGCAGGGATGAAGAAGCAGACCAAAGGAACAAGAAGATGAACATAACCTTTCAGGTTAGTGAGTAGCAAAGCAGTCATGGTGTACCATGTAGAGAACAAGAGGAGGCAGCCATACTTTCTCCCGGGGCTCTTGCCTACTCTTTTTTTTTTTTTTTTTTAAGATTTTATTTATTTATTTGACAGAGAGAGAGATCACAAGTAGGCAGAGAGGCAGGCAGAGAGCCCAATGCGGGGCTCCATCCCAGGACCCTGAGATCATGACCTGTGCTGAAGGCAGAGGCTTAACCCACTGAGATACCCAGGCACTCCTTGCCTACTCTTTCTTGTGCTAAAGATTCACACTACATTAAATAATGGAGAGGAAAATAATCTGTATCTCTATGGAATAGTTCAAGGGCGAATTATAGAAGATGGCTTCTTAGTTCTCTTCTATACTTATAGAGAACACACAGGCATGTTCTCATTCCCCTGTATTTCAATAAATTTTTCTGTTACTATTTCTTTACAAGGAATATCAATGGCTTAATATAAATGAAAGTAATTTTACACTATGCCTGTGTGTCTTTTTTGTGTATGTGTCTTTTACCAGCTTCCTTTAGGAAAAGATTATAACTAGTAAATAAAATCTACAAAAAATTCACAGGAAAGCCTTTAACATTTTAATTGTAATACAATGGATATCAAGAAGAAACCCAATGATTCAACAGAAAAATGGTCAAGTGTAAGGAAAAATACAAACTACAATTAGCATATTAAAAAGATGCTCAACCTCACTCATAAATAAATGCTGCTTAAAACAATGAAGTACTATTTTCTCCTACTACACTGACAATAAGGAAAAAGACTGCTAAAATCCAATACTGACAAGGACATGAAGAAATGGGCATTCTATAAAAGGCTGCTAGGAGGGTAAGTCAGAACAACCGGTGTCAAAGGTACTGTGAAAGTCTCTATTGCGTGGTACGCCCACCTCACTCATAATCTCTTTGCTACTAAGTGAAAAATGAAGCTTTACTATAGTTTGGACAATATACACTGTTCTAAAATCCTGAGAAGTCTTTGTAAAGAGAAAACATAAGAGACCATCAGAGGTCCATATGAAGAACGGCCTCACCTTAAATCCACGTGTCTGATATGGCTCATCCTGCTCAGTACCCCAAGCTTTAGGACTTCCAGGTGATTTCCTGCCATAACCACTTTATCTAACATAGTGAGTTTCTCATAAACCTCCGGAATTTGACTAAAGTTGTTAAAGGAAATTCCCAGGGAAGAAAGCTGATGCAGATTTCCCAATTCTTCCGGTAAAGTCGTCAGAAAGTTGCCATCAAGACAGAGGGTTTGAAGACTACAGTAAGAAAAAAAAAACAAACAGACTTTATGAAAGGTTTTAACTGGAATGGATAGAACTAGAGGGATATATTCTGACTTGTATCACTAATTTATTATGAATCCAGTAACGATAAAATACCCTATCTATAGAGACTCAATGACACACATTACTGCCATGGATGGTCCCTCCAACATTAAAAATCATCAGAGCTTCTGCTGTTGAAACTGAGGTGCTAACTAGTCGCCCCTGCAAGCTAGTAACAGCTGCTATCTAGAATCCTCCTAATTACATGATTTACTTCACTGCCAGAGCTCATGCGACTACCTTCACTCCAAATGCCAGATAAGCTCCTTACGCTGCCAGTAAAAAATGAGTCTAGCAAAAGTCAGATACTTACTTTAGCAGACTGCCAATCTGACTCGGTAGGTCATGAAATCCGTTACAGGAGAGGTTGAGCTCAGTCAGGGTAGAAATCTCACATAAGAATACAGGAAACAACCCAAGTTTATTATGGGACAAGTTTAGGCCCTTCAGCTGAGAAAATCTAAAAAGCAAACATACAAATTACAGTAATGAATGAAAAAGCCATCTGTTTTAAATGTCCACGGTAGAATTTGTTCCACAAATATCTACTGAGCACTCACGACATGCCAAACATCATGCACAGCCCAGAACGCGAAGATGCCTAACCCCAGCTCCATACCAACAAGGAAATCAGGTCTAGGGCAGTGGGAGTCCCTTTCCCTTCTCCTTAAAAAGATACAAAATCTTGAAAAGCCCATGCTGGTATAAGTATTTTATATCAAGTCATACTGATATGCTTGAAATCTCTTCCTTTATCAAATTTCTATATGCAATATAAAAAACCTTGTAACAATTCACCAACTCATGGACACAGGAAGAACTAACAAAAATGCACATCAAATCCCATTATAAAAGCAACTTTTTACATACTGAAATTATATTGACTCAAATGTCACTTGAAATGAATGAGCCACTTAGAACTTACAAATATGTATGTGATATTGAGTCCTACTGCAATACGATCTGATAGTAATTTTCAGTGCTTCTGTCTTGTTCCCAGAAGTGCAAGTATCTATACTGTCTTATCCAGAGACAGTATCATCACACACTGGATCCTCAGGCATCACTCTGGCAATTCTACTCAGGAGGATTAGACTAATGATTTTTTTAGTGCAAGAGGGTAAGCCTGAAGTGGTGCTCTCCACGATGATGATCTGTATCACCTGCTTCTAGACTGGAGTCTGGTACTCCACTTTAATGCTCCTCTTTCAAATTTTCAACTTTTGATTTCCAATTGTCCTGACCTTGAGTACTCATCGTTACTTTGGCTTGATGCCTTGACTTCAGAATTCCTAATGCAGCTCTCAAACTACATTACCCCTATTTTCATAGTGACTGAGAAGAAAATGCTAGAAACCCACTTCCTTAAAATTATCACTTCTGTTTTTACATACTAATATAATTAAAATTATTATCTCAATATTAGATAGAGGCTTGCTTATACCGAAAAAGCTTTGTAACACATCATATGGGATAAAAATCACAGTGCTTTCTCAGAATTATTCTAGAAATATTAACTAAAATAAAATATGCAATTTCCAAGTATATTATCTTTTTTTTTAAGATTTTTAAATATTTTATTCATTTATTTGAGAGAGCAAGAGAAAGCATGAGAGGGGGAGGGGCAGAGGAAGAGGGAAAGGACTCCCCATTGAGCCCAGAGCCTGACACAGGGCTCAATCCCAGGTCCCTGAGATCATGACCTGAGCTGAAGTCAGACATTAACCAACTGAGCCACACAGGCGCCCCACAATGTGTATTATTTTTTTAATCACCACTTAGTTTGAATGCTTTAATTTCCAATCTCTCCCCTATTCACTAGAAGCCCACGCAATTACTTATATTAGATATTTATTCACTTCCACCCACTTTTAAAGGGTGGAGGGTTGGAAGGGGAAATATATTCCAACAAAGAAAGTGGAAAATATATGGGCCATAGTCCCTTAGGAGTGAAATGATTCCTTTATCAGAACAGAGAGGTTTCACAGCTGTCAAAATGCTTAGAAGCTAGCATTAGCAGGTACACAGGAAAGATAAAAGCCAGAACTTGAGAGTGGAATTCTTGAAATTAGGCCTATTTCCTTAAAGCTATTTAAGTTTGATACTTATGATTCAAAAACTTGCCATATACTCAATCTCCCAATTGACCCTGGCTTCAGATCATGCATCACTGTCAGTGACTCATGTAATGAGATTATCCAGATCAATGGCAGTTCAACATTGCCTCCACTACAGATCATGTGCATATATCTTCTGTGTCATGGAGGGGAAAGGAGGGGGGGGAACAGTTAGAAAACTGTATGAATAAAAAATTTTACTTCCTCTTCAAAATGGAAGGGAAATTTTCAAATATATATACGATGGTAAGCATGTTCACTTCCAGGTACAGATGACTAAGACAGTGATCACGATTTGGTTTGAATAAGTTAGTTGGGAAACTCATTCCTCACATACCTGTAGAGAGTGTCAAGGCCCCCAGGTCTTTCCAACTGCATGAAGTTGTGTCGCAAATTGAGGTAGGTGATATCTTGACTGTAGAAGAGATGCTCAGGAACCTCCTCGAGGCTGTAACATGACAGGTCAACAGTGCTGATTCGCTGGGACACCACCTGAACAGGGTCAAGGAGAAGAGCCATCTAAGCTAGCACCAAATGTCTGTCACCCAGCACAGGAAGGAATCACATTTACATAAAAAGGCGCTAATTTTAAAAATGCGAAGGAGAAAAAGGTAATGAGATCCAATTACTTATTTATAAAGACCAGTTCGTTTTTTCTTTTTCCTAAAACCATAAGCTGCTTGAAACATACAACAGTGTAAGTTTTAAAGTGTCTATAAGTAAAAAGTAAAAAAAATACAAATCATAAAGACGGAAAGTTAACATTTCATGCAAGAAGTTGAGATGATCCAAAATAACTATACAAAACTCTAACGGACAGTGTGATATTGAAAGCCATGGCGTTTTGTATCCACACAGGCTTCGCTACTTACCAGTGCAGTTTCTTCATCTGTTGTGAGGATAAAATTAAATAACCCAGTACACAGCACACTACTCAGTACGCAAAAGGTGCTCAAAAAATATTAACTTCTCTTTATAAGGTCAAAAGAATGGAATAGCTACTTAAAGTTGAAACTAGTTTTATTCAGACGAGATTTTATTACCACTACAATGTATGTACAGAAAATTGAATAAAACCAAAACAACTTTATACTTCTATAATAAAATGCTAATAAAAGATGGGTTGTGAAAATTGGTCTAAAAACCAAATAAAATGCCACTGGAAAAGTCATTCATGTTTTATGGCATCTCATTATATCCAAACCATTCTTTATGCAACTATTTAGCTCCACAAAGAAAAACGTGCTAAAATTCTGCAGATAGCTAGAAGAAAGAGAATTTGGAAAGTGCGACACAATTTTAGAGCACTTCATCTTTAAAGACTAAAAAAGCAGAAACTATGCTGAAAAGCTCATTATCCTCAGCATATAGGAACAGTACTTTGTGACACAAAGTACAGGTCACATCCCATAATAAGCTCAAATTTAAAGTGGTTCATCACAGCTGTGCTAAATATATACAAGACCAAGAAGCTCTAGGCTAGGAATTAGGGAACGGCGCCATCTTTCACTGACTATGATGGTTGAGGGAAAGTCATCTGAATCTCACGGTGTCTCAATTCCTTCAAGGCCATATTCTTCTCAAGAGATGGTGGAAAGGTAAATGCACCTGCAAACACTTTTGAAAGCTTTTTCTACTATATAAATACAAATAATAAGGACCTGCTGGAATTTCATTCTTCCATTCATTATATACTTAGAGGGTCCTCAAGTAAGATACATAAAAATTATAATTCACTCTCTTGGGCGCGAGTTCAGTTTCAAATTACAACTCTCGTGGGCTTTTACAGTCTTATCCCCACATCAGGACATCCGACAGCTTATCACCTTGGATGCTTGTCGCTGCCATCTCTGGCACTCGGCCAACGTCTCAAAGCTGACATGGTAGGTCTGAGCTTGGGCTCCGGCTGAGCTGAATGCAAGGGAGTGCTGCCGTCGCTTCACTTCTTCCACCTGAAGAGGAGGAGGGGTGAAAACCAGAACCAAGAAAAAAAATCCTAGTTAGAGAGCAAAGGACAATAACAAGACAGAACTCAATTTTCTAAAATAGGCAAAAGATCTAAATAGACATTTCTCGAAAGAAGATTGAAAAATGGCCAGTCATGACATGAAATGATGTTCAACATCATTAGTTACTAGATAAATGCAAATCAAAACTGAAAGACACCATGTCACATCTGCTAGGATGGCTAAAATTCAAAACAGAAAACAAGTGTTGGATGACAAGTATTAGCAAGTTACATAGAGAAACTGGATCCCTCATACACTGCAGTGGGAATGTAAAATGGTGTGGCCACTTTGGAAAACAGGCTGGCAATTCCTCAAAAGGCAAAACATAGAGTCACCATGAGACCCAGCCATTCTACTCCTAGATATATACTCAAGAGAACCGAAAACATACATCCACACAAAAATTTGTACATGAATTAGAGCAGCATTATTCCTAATAGCTCCAAAGGGCAAACAACCCAAATCCATCCATCCATCAACAGGTAAATATATAAATAAAACATGGTATATTCAAACAATGTAATATTATTTAGTCATCAACAGAAGATACTGATGCACACTACAACACATAGGAACTTTGAAAAGGTTATGTGAAGTAAAAGACAGTCACAAAGAACTGTATATTATATGATTCCATTTATATGAAATGTCCACAGAGTCAGCAGATCTGTGCAGACAGAAAGTAGATGAGTGGGTGCCCAGGACTGTGGGAAGAATGGGGGAATGCTTAGAATGCTAAGGAGTGCAGGGTTTCCCTTCAGGGTCATGAAAGTATTCTAAAATTGATTGTGGTGATGGTCACAAAATTCTGTGAATATACTAAAAGCCACTGAATTGTACACTTTAAGGAGGCAAATTATATGGTATATAAATGATATCTCCACTTGATCCTAGCCAAAAGGCCGAGAAGTGATTATAAATGATATCTCAATAAAGCTGTTTAGAAAGAGCAAAGGAGTACTTTGTTGAAGTATGTTGAAGAAATAGGATTTGGAGCATACTCCTAAGTAAATCTATTTATTAATTCCTCTGTAAGTCATAACATAGTCTCCATTTGATAATTAAATATTTTTTGCATGAATACATTCTACTGTTCTGCGTGCTGGGGACAAGCAGAGGGAAAACAACAAAGCCCCCGCCCTTAGTGGAATCTATTTGAGAAGGGACAAACACCGAAATGGTGACATAATGTGGCAAAACACGATCTCATATATAATGAATAATAACAAGAAAAATAAAACAGGGGAAAAGCTTGGCAAACAGGGTGGGTGATCTGAATTATGAAAGGGCAGTCAGGGAAAGTCCCTCACTGAGGTGACACGTGAGCAAAGACCCTAAGGGGGTCCAGGTATGGAAACCTCCTAGGCGAGGAGCATTCCACATACAGTAACACCAAGTACCACTCGCTTCAATGCAGGGCTGCATGCCATGTTTCAGAAAAGGAGTCTCTCGACCACGTGATAAGCACCAAAGTCTCCATTGCAAAGATAAGGCAGTTCCAACCCTTTCCACCCACACTGGGGCACAATGGAGGTAGCTGCCTGCCTGCAAAGGGTGCCGTGGCCTGCTTTTTGGACTCCTCTCCTTTCTTACTAAGCACTGGGCTAGATGCCATTTTTGACCCCTCTAGGGCTGAAGTAGAAAGGGAAGAAGCCCAAAGGTTCTTACTAGACAAGCAGAGTCGTAACCTGATTTCAGAGTTTCTGGGCCTAGGAGATTTTAAAGGGATGCTTTTCCGCAATGGGTCCTTTTAAGGGTTCTTTTGGTTACCCCCCGCCCCACCCCAAACAATGATGGTGTCTCACTTACAGATTACTTGACCTGGCTAATGCTTGCTCTTCCAGCAGTTGACTACTCCCTCCTCGGACATGAAGGAATCCAGTGGTCCACTGACTGCCTATCCTCAAGGGAAGTTTATTTGACCCTCAAGATGGCCATACTAGGCAACTTCTAAGAGAATCCACCCACTCATCCACCAATCTACCCACTGGCTTTTCCTCTCTCAACCCATCTGGGTCACAAACTAACAAACCCAAGGAGCGCACGACAATCCCAATGCATGAGCTAGGCTCTTAGGCTGCCTGGCTGCTTTGATGACAGACTCATCTCTGTCCTCAAGATTTCTTGGTCAGGAGGCAGGACACCAATCCACTATGCCCCCCTTACCGCAAGGGACCCATATCAAGCTCTCGTGAATCATGCTGAAACCTCTTTCACTAGGCTTGAGGAAAAAGGCCGAAGTCATTCCCAGTTGGGGTGGCTGTAAAGATTCACAGCACAATAGCAATTCTCTTCAAAGCAATTCTTCCCCAAAATCCTAAAACCCAATTCACATAGCTTTGATGAAGATGAAGTCTTTATAGTTACAGAACCACTTACATCTTCGCCTGACATCTCACTTTGATATGTCATAACTATTGAATCTTGGTGAGTCAGCTGGAAACTTCCAAATTATACTCGTAAATCATTAGGTTTCTAGTGCCAAGTAAACTCTGAATCATATGGCAAAAACACAAAATACTTTAAGCAAAAAAGAATCATATTAAAAAGATCCCAATAAGGGGCAGCTGGGTGGCTCTATTAGTCAAGCATCTGCCTTCAGCTCAGGTCATGATCTCAGGGTCCTGGGATGGAGCCCTACACTGGGCTTTGCGCTCAGTGGGGAGTCTGCTTGTCCCTCTCCCTCCCACTCTTCCCCTGCTCCTGCGTGCGCATGCTCCCCCTCTCAAATAAATAAAATCTTTAAAAAAAAACATCCCGGGGCACCTGGGTGGCTCAGTGGGTTAAAGCCTCTGCCTTCAGTTCAGATCATGATCTCAGGGTCCTGGGATCGAGCCCCACATCGGGCTCTCTGCTCAGCAGGGAGCCTGCTTCCCCCTCTCTCTCCGCCTGCCTCTCTGCCTACTTGTGACATCTCTCTGTCAAATAAATAAATAAAATCTTAAAAAAAAAAGATCCCAATAAAATTAAGTAATATTCATAACAATTGCGATCTCACAACAGGATCATTTTTTATTAATAATAAATCATGTGAATGAATAAGTCAAAATAAAGGACCTTATTGAAATGAAGAACAGACATTAATGATTGTTTTAATCTTTTTTTTAAGATTTTATTTATTTATTTGACAGAGAGAGAGAGAGAGAGAGAGAGAGTGCACAAGCAGGGGGAGCAGCAGAGGGAGAGGGACAAGCAGACTCCCTGCTGAGCAGGGAGACTGATGCGGGGCTCGATCCCAGGACACTGGGATCATGACCTGAGCTGAAGGCAGATGCTTAACTGACTTAGCCACCCAGGTGCCCATGTTTTAGAATAAACTTTTAAATATTTTACTATGGGGTATCTGACACAGAAAAATATACTCATATAAGTCAGATACTAACAAAGGTTTGTAAATCTGAGATTTTCTTTCTGCCTCTCCCTCTGCCCTCCCCCACCCGTGTTTGCTCGCTTGTTCTCTTTCTAAAACAAATAAATCTTTTTTTTTTTTTTTTAAGATTTTTTATTTATTTATTTGACAGAGAGAAAGAGATCACAAGTAGGCAGAGGCAGGCAGAGGGAGAGAGGGAAGCAGGTTTCCTGTTGAGCAGAGAGCCCGATGCGGGAGCTCGATCACAGGACCCTGAGATCATGATCTGAGCCAAAGGCAGAGGCTTTAACCCACTGAGCCACCCAAGCGCCCCAACAAATAAATAAATGTTGAAAAAAAAAAGAAAGAAAGAAAATATTTTTGAGATTCATCCTCATTTTGGTGTATATCAGCAGTTCATTCCTTTGTATTGTTCAGTAGTAGTTCATTGTGTGGAATGTGCCATATTTGTTTATTAATTCACCAGTAGTCAATGAATTTGGGGTTGTTTCTAGTTTTTGACAATTATATATAAAGCTGCTATGAACATTCATATAAAGTCTTTGTAAAGGCAGATGTTCATTTCCCAATACCTAGGAGAAATGCTGGGTCGCCTGATATGCATATGTTTCAGTTTATAAGAAATGAAAAACTGTTTTCTAAAGTGACTGTACTCCCACCAATGATGTGAGAGCATTCCGGTTGCTCCTCATCTTTGCTAAATTTGGAACTCATCAGTTTTTTGATTTTAGTCATCCTAGTGGTATGCAGAATCTGTGATACTGATTTGCATTTCCCTAATGACTCACGATGGTGAAAATCATCCTATGGACTTAATTTGCCATCTGTAGATCTTTACTGGTAAAGGATCTGCTCTTCTGCCTAGATTTTACTAGGTTATCTGTCTTTCTGTTGCTGTGTTGTAAAATTTCTTTATAAATTCTGGAGAGAAGTCCTTTGTTGCAGATAAACTTTCATAAAAATGTTTTGTATGATGTCAATATGACCACACCAATTTTCTTTTGGTTGCTATTTGACTAGCACAATTTTCCCACCATTCACATTCGACCTTCTAAGTGTTGGGTATGTCTCTTATAAACAGCAAGTACTGGGGGTGCCTGAGTGGTTTAGTGGGTTAAGCATCTGCTTTCAGCTCAGGTCATGGTCCCAGGGTCCTGGGATCGGGCCCCATGTCCAGCTCCCTGCTCAGCCGGGAGCCTGCTTGTCCCTCTCTCTCTCTGCCCCTCCCCCTGCTCGTGCTCTCTCTAATAAATAAAATCTTAAAAAATAAACAGCAAGTACTGGGATTTTAAATGACAACTTGTATCACAATTATGATCATTGATATATTTCTAAATGCTTCTGTCACTATAATTTGTGATAATTTACCATGCTAATCATTTTGTTCCTTTCCCTCCACTCTTTTCCTGCCTTCTTTTAGCACTGCAGGATGTTTTACGTTTTCTTTTCCCTCTCTACTTTTAGTGGCTATCCTTAAAATTTTTACACTCATACTTAAGGTTTTTTCCTAATAAAGTTAAAAGTTATTTGGTATTTCTATTCTCTTATTCCAAGACTGTATCACACGTTACTCACCAAACATACCACTACATCTTTTTTTTTTAACATTTTTTAAATTAACATATAATGTATTATTTGCCCCAGGGTACATGTCTGTGAATCATCAGGCTTACACATTTCACAGCACTTACCATAGCACATACCCTCCCCAATGTCCATAACCCAGCCACCCTATCCCTACCCCCTACCCCCCAGCCACCCTCGGTTTGTTTCATGAGTTTAGGAGTCTCATGGTTTGTCTCCTTCCTGATCCCATCTTGTTTCATCCCCCCCCCACCCCCCATGACCCCCCGCCCTGCCTCTCAAATTCCTCATATCAGAGAGATCATATAATTGCCTTTCTCTGATTGACTTATTTCGCTTAGCATAATACCCTCTAGTTCCATCCACGTCATTGCAAATGGCAAGATTTCGTTTCTGATGACTGCATAGTATTCCATTGTATATATATATACCATATCTTCTTTATCCATTTATCTGTTACATCTTAAATATCATTCAAGGCAATTTGAGCTTTAAGAGTTTATATTCATATTTAAAATATAAAAAAAATTTCAACTTTTTACAATCAGTATTAACTTTACCATCATATTTTGTCAATGTCTGCACTTATCATTATTTCGTATTTCTTACAATTTCCCTTTGAATTTCCTTTCCTTTGTTGTATTCTTTTCTTTTCTTTTTTTGGCGGGGGTGGGGGGCAGGAAGGGGTGTCATTTTCTTTTAACCTATTTTCTTCATTCTGTCCTTCAGCCCCCAAGACCAGAACCAGGTCTCACATCAGCAAGTGGTAGGTTCCTGCCCCCTGGCTGATACTGGAGTATGCACATTCATTCAGTGGGGACATGTTCACTTCCTGGTCACAAGCCACATAAATGGTTCCTTCCACCTTTCTAGGACCACAACGAGAACAAGACTTGGTTCCAGTCAGTGATTAACAGCTGTTTTGGGCAGGGTTTTTTTGTTTTTTTTTTCTTTCCAGCTTTCCTTCAGGAGCAGAGTACCACTCGTCTCCTGCTTCAAGGAATAAGCCTGGGCTAGGTTCTTCTCATGACCAGAGGACTTTTAAACCCAAATACTTACTCCTGGGCTGAACTCCTGGGCTGCCACGACCTTTCAGGCCCAGAACCCAGCAGGCTCTCAGATTCAGACCCGCTCACTACATACATTTCTATTCTACATTCCATAGTCCAGCTACGTCTTTTTATATATTTACTTTTTGAATATATCTATTTTATCAATATTGCTATGCATCTGGGCCAGACTGGACATCTCAAAGCATGAATGCACTAAGTCATTTGGTCTGGAAGTTCTCTAAAATTCAGACTGTTTTATGATATTCAAGATGGAAAATAAAAAAAAAAACAAAAGGATGTATAGCCTCATATAAATATTAACATACCTGTTTCCAGTCATCTGTCAGTCTGTTTGAAAGACTTGCAACAGAACTCCCTGCCTAGGACAGGGAATTCTCCAGCACAGACCAGAAACGGTATGCCTCCACCCGCCTTGCTGCTGGAAAGGCGCTTGTGACCGCCCCCAACTCTGAATTTAAGTCAAACGGGGGAAAAAGGAGAAGCTGGAAAGAATCTGTTTGGGGGATGGATGTGGCAGGAGGCTGCAAGTGGCAGCATTCTGTCTGCTCGGGTGTTATGGGAGCCTAGCAGTGGAGGCAGAGGTATCATCAACAAATGGGTTCTGCAGCAGAATTTGGGGTATGGACAGGCTTTGGACCTCCTAGAGAACCTGTGATGTAAATAAACCTGTTTTATGCTTAAATCAGCCTGAGTAAAGTTGGGGTGCCTGGGTGGTTCAGTTGGTTAAGCATCTGACTCGGTTTCAGCTCAGGTCATTATCTCATGGGTCATGAGGTTGTGAGATCATGAGATCCTGAGATCAAGCCCAGCGTTGGGTTCCAAGCTCAGCAGGGAGTCTGCTGCTCTTCTCCCTCTCCCTCTGCCCCTCCCCCTGCTTGCACACACTCACTCTCTCTCAAATAAATCTTTTTTTTTTTCAAATAAATGAATCTTTAGAAAAAAAAAAAAATTTAGCCTAAGTAGGTTCCTTCTGGTTAAAACTAAGAACTCTAAAAAGCAAACTCTGTAATGCAATCTTTAATAATGCTCATATTGGCTTCTTTAAAAAGATGTGGGGAAAGCGGCGAAAATTAAATGTGATTTTAATTAAGAAGATCAAACAAATGAAGAATAACTTATTTTTATGAGTCTTACCTTTCCCCCAACCAGAGGCAAAATGTGCATCTTTCCAGTCTGACAATCCTTCACCGAGGAAACGATGAGGCAGGTCCCACAGAGAACAACTAGGCGTTCAGCCCACTTATGCAGCTGGGTCTTTCCCTTGCGTACATTATAGATGCCAGACAGAAGGATTCGATCCAGATGATCCATCTGGCATGGTTTTTCTAAAAGAAAACAGAACTTCAGAAGTCAGCATTCAGAAGTCACCATTCAAGTATATGAGACTCATAAGGAAGAAGTATTGTTTGTCAATATTCAACAACCTTGTTTACAGATTTAAGTTACCAGGCAATACAAGTATCATAAAATAAGATCTCAGTTCTGTTATCCATCACTGAAGTTTTACAATGGGGTACTGTGGATTTGGGGCCACACAGGGGGCAAGCTTTTATTTTGGATGCCATTGTTAATTCTTCTTCCAACACAGTCTTATGTCCATGTACACAGAGATAGGCAATCTGGCACGTCATTAAGATCACAGACTTTGAGGCCAGACATGCAAACTGAGTTTGAATCCTGGTTCTGCCACTTACTTTTGTTTCTTTAAACTACTTAATATAATCACTGAGGTTGACTTTCTTCATTTATACAGTTTGGATCTTAATACTACTTATCTTTAGGGTTTTCTTATTTAAAAATTAGCATAATTAATTTAAAGTACTGAGCATAATTTTAGGTAACAAAACGAGTACTGAATAAACGATAGCCACTATTGTGATTAGTCCATTCTAGAAGGAAGAAATTAATAAGTATGGGAGCACGCTAGTTCTGTACACATTACTCCATTTTCCTGTTCCTTGTGAGGAAAAGCTTATGGCTGATACTTCAATCAACTATCCCAATCTTGGTGGTAGAAGCTCGTATGAGCATACAAGAGTTTCTTTCTTTTTGTACCTTCCCTCCCCATTAGAAATCTTTCTAAGGCTGAGATACAGTGAACAAAACAGCACATTATGACAGAAGACAGATTCTTGATTCAAGCACGGCTAAAACTAGACTACACAAAAATGAACAGGAGCAGCACTAATACAAGGTTATGCAAACAGCAATAAACTGGGAAGAGAGAAAACTGCATTGTACTTGATTATTACAGGATTGATTATGGAAACTGGGCATCGTGTCACCCTTTTAACTATGTGTTTCCCATATATGATCTTAGGAAATGGGTTAGATCACTTCAAATCTTTAAAACTTTGCATGCGAACACTAGCTCTATGGGAGAGGCATCTCTCCTTCTATTTGAGGCCAATCCTTTCATCTAAATTCCAAACAACTCCACCTTTCTCAGGGAGTTTGGTTCTTCTCTCTTTTCACTCTTCAGCTCTGCCCTCCTTATTTTTCCTGTCAAAGCTACAAAAGCATTCGCATTTTCCCCCGTGCCCTCAGTCTTAGCTGTAGAATTTCTTTAGTTCAGCAACTCTCCGATTAGCGTGTGCCCAAGACTTATTATGTGAGTACAGTTTAAAATGTGGGATGCTGACACCCACCCACAGAGAGTCTAATCCACAGGACCTTGGATGGAACACAGGGAAATGTATTTTTAACAACTATTCCAGGTAGTTTAAATACAGTTGGTCCACAAACCATATTTTGAAAAATTGTAAGTTTACCCTTTTTTTAAATTAACATATAATGTATTATTTGCCCGAGGGGTACAGGTCTGTGAATCATCAGGCTTACACATTTCATAGCACTCACCATAGCACATACTCTCCCCAATGTCCATCACCCAGCCACCCTATCCCTCCCCTCCCACCTCCCAGCCACCCTCAGTTTGTTTCCTGAGATTAAGAGTCTCTTATGGTTTATCTCCCTCCTGATCCCATCTTGTTTCATTTTTTCCCTCCCTACCCTCCACGACCCCCCGCCCTGCCTCTCAAATTCCTCATATCAGAGAGATCATATGATAATTGTCTTTCTCTGATTGACTTATTTCGCTTAGCATGATACCCTCTAGTTCCATCCACGTTGTTGCAAATGGCAAGATTTCGTTTCTTTTGATGGCTGCGTAGTATTCCATTGTATATGTATATACCACATCTTCTTTATCCATTCATCTGTTGATGGACATCTAGGTTCTTTCCATAGTTTGGCTATTGTGGACATTGCTGCTATAAACACTCGGGTGCATGTGCCCCTTCGGATCACTACATTTGTATCTTTAGGGTAAATACCCAGTAGTGCGATTGCTGGGTCGTAGGGTAGCTCTATTTTCAGTAAGTTTACCCTTTTGAGACTCTTTTGTTCTCATTTGTGCCTCTATATTAGCTATCTCTGCTACCTCACCTCCTATTTACTCAATTTTCTTCAATCTGGCTTCCAGCCTCCAAACTGCCCTATTCATATGATGATAATGGCCCTCAGATTTCTATCTCCTGCCCCAATCTTCCCTTGATTCTAATCTCATATATCTAATTGTCTGCTAGACATGTCCAAGAGATGTCCCCATCTACCTCAATTTCCAGTATCAGACTAGAAAGAAAGAAAACTATCTTTATTTGCAAACTATAGGATCTTGTATATAGAAACTCCTAAGTGAACCACAAAAAAGACAATTATAACCAATAAATGAGTGCAGCAAAGTTTCAGGATACAATTTTTTTTTTTTTTTACTATATTTAAGATTTATTTATTTTGGGGGCGCCTGGGTGACTCAGTCAGTTAAGTGTCTGCCTTCGGCTCAGGTCATGATCCCAGGGTCCTGGGATCGAGGCCCGCATCAGGTATCCTGCTTAACAGGGGGTCTGTTTCTCCCTCTCCCTCTGTCCCCCTTCCGCCATGTTCCATCTCTGTCTCTCTTTCAAATAAATAAATTCGTTAAAAAAAAAAAAAAATTATTTATTTTTATTTGAGAGAAAGAGAGAGAGAAAACACACAAGTGGGGGAGGGGAAGGGCAGAGGGAGAGAAGTCTTCAAGCAGACTCCCTGCAGAGCACAGAGCCCAGTACCAGGCTTCATCCCAAGACACTGAGCAGGAATCAAGAGTCAGACGCTTAACCAACTCAACCACCCAGGCATCCCGGATACAAAATTTTTTTAAAAATCAACTGTATTTCCACGCATAAGGACTAAACAATTCAAAATAAAATTAGAAAACTTACATCTAAGATAACATCAAAAAGAATAAAATGAAAATAGTACAGTGAAAACTACAAAACATACTTGAAAGAAGTTGCAGACCTAAATAAATGGACAACATTCAGGGTTCATGGGTTAGAAGATTTAACATTGTTAAGATGGCAAAACTCCCAAAATTGATCTACTGCAATGTAATCCCTATCAAAATTCCAACTGCCTTCATGGCAGAAACTGACAAACTGATCCTAAAATTCATATAGAGAAGTACAGTAGACTCAGAATAGACAAAACAATTTTAAAAAGAACAAAACTGGAGGACTCACATTCCCTAATTTCAAAATTCAACTATAAAGTAAAGAATTGGCATATACAGTACAGTACTTAGGGCATCTAGCTGGCTCAGTTGGTATAGTATTTGATTCTTGATCTTGGGGTCATGAGTTCAAGCCCCACACTGGGTGTAGAGATTATTTAAAAAAAAAAAAGTACAGTACTGACATAAGAATAGACACAGAGCAATGGAACAGAGTTCATAAATAAACCCCTACATTTATGGACATTTGATATCTGAGCAGGGTGCAAGGTAACTCAATGGGGAAAGAACAGTCTTGTCAACAAATGGTGCTGAACAACTGGATAGCCGCAGGCAAAAAAATAAAGTCAGATCCCTAACCTCATACCACATACAAAAATTAATTAAAAATGGATTGCAGACCTAAATGTAAGAACTAAAACTATAAAACTTCTAGAAGAAAATAATGGAATAGATCTTATGGTTTTAAGTTAGGCAAAGGTTTCTTAGGTATCAACACAAAAAGTAAAAGTGACATGGGATGCCAGTCGGTGAAGCATCTGCTTTCAGCTAAAGTCATGATCCCCGGCCCTGGGATCGACTCCGGAATTAGGCTCCCTGCTCAGTGGGGAGTCTGCTTCTCCCTCTACCCACACCCCCAACCCCTGCTCGTGTTCTCTCTCTCACACTTTCACTCTCTCAAATAAATAAATAAAAACCTTTAAAAATAGAGCGACAAAAAAGAAAATATAGAAAAATGGACTTCATCAAAAGGAAAAAAATGTCGTGCTTCAACAGACACCATCAAGAAAGTAAAAAGATGACTCACAAGATAGGAGAGAATAGTTGCCAATCATAAACATATTAAGAGACTTGTATCCAGAATAAAGAATCGTTATAATTCAGCAATAAAGACAAATAGCACAATTAAAAAATGGGCAAAGAATTTGAACAGATGTAACTTCACAGAAGATATATAAAAGTCCAGCAAGCATATGAAAAGATGCTCAATCTTATTAGTTACTAGAAAGATGCAAATCAAAACCACAATGAGATACCAGTTCACATCCACTAGGATGACTATAATCGAAAAAGACCAACACAAGTAAGTGTTGACAAAGATGTAAACAAACACTGCTGGAGCGATTATAAAATGGTGCAGCCACTTTGGAAAACAGTCTAGTAGTTCTTAAAAACTTTAAACAGAGACCTGCCATGTGATCCAGCAAGTCCACTCTTACATCTATATCCAAAAGAACTGAAAACACATGTCCACACACAAACTTATACACAAATGTTTGTTCATAGTAGCATTATTCATAATAGCCAAAAGATAGAAACAACCAAAATGCCCATCAAGTGATGAATGCATAAACAAAAGATAGCATTATCTACACAATGGAACACTATTTGGACATAAAAAGAAATTAAGTACTGATACCTACTATAACATGGATGAGCCTTGAAACATTATGCTAAGTATAAGAAGCCAGCCACAAATGGCGAAGTATATATGATTCCGCTTATACAAATTGTTCAGAATAGGAAAATCTATAAGGACAGAAAGGAGATTTGTGGTTGCCAGGTGCTATGGGAATGGGGAATGGAGAATGATGCTAATGGATATGGGGTCCTGTTTTATGGTGATGAAGACATTCTAAAATTAGACTGTGGTGATGGCTGCATACCTCTCTGAATATACTAGAAAACATTGAATTGTACACTGTTACAGGGTGAATGTTATGGGATGTGAATTATATCTCAATAAAACTGTTATTTTTTTAAATCTCATTATTCTCCCTGAACATGTCAATGGCTTCTATATTCCCCACCCTGGTTAACAGTATCACCTACTACAAAGTTGGCTAAATTATGTAAAAATGGGACTTCATAATAGTTACCATGTTTTCACACTGCCTAACAGTCTTTTTAAAAGTTTACATCAAACAGAGGTTATATCAATTGATATATAATTCTCTGAGTCTCTTCTTTCTTGGCCTTATTTCTTTATATTTTATTATAGAGAAAACTCCTAAATCTATCCACCACCACTGTCTGTATTTTGGATAAGTTATTTATATATGAAATAACATGCTGTTTTATTAATTTTGCAGTGTTTGCTAGACATTCAGTCTCTGATCTGAAAGTAATACCAAAAAAAAGAAAAAAAATGAGGGGCGCCTGGGTGGATTAGTCGGTTGAGTGTCCTACATTGATCTCAGCTCAAGTCTTGATCTCAGGATTGTGAGTTCAAGCCCCACATTGGGCTCCATGCTAGGCGTGGAGACTACTTAAAAAACAACAACAACAAAAAAACAAGAATGAGAAAGTTCTAATAAGTATTCAGAATGTGTAAGAGTTCTAATTAAAAAATAGTTTTACGGGGGCGCCTGGGTGGCTCAGTGGGTTGAAGCCTCTGCCTTCGGCTCAGGTCATGATCTCAGGGTTCTGGGATCAAGCCCCGCATCGGGCTCTCTGCTCAGCGGGGGGCCTGCTTCCCCCTCTCTCTCTCTGCCTGCCTCTCTGCCTACTTGTGATCTCTCTCTGTCAAATAAATAAATAAAATCTTTTTTTAAAAAAATAGTTTTACAATCTCAAAAGCCAAGGTTCTAAGTGGAAAATTATGGATAATTTTAATTCCCTTATATTTATACATCCAAATGTTCTGTAAAGAAAATGGATTGTTTTTATAATTTTAAAAAGTTGCTAAAAAAACAATCAAGGGCAACCCTGTAGCAATGAGTTCCTCTACTGTCCAGAATATAATCTCTAAATATCATTTTTCATTAAA
Organism: Potos flavus; assembly: GCA_028534135.1. Classification (NCBI taxonomy): domain Eukaryota; kingdom Metazoa; phylum Chordata; class Mammalia; order Carnivora; family Procyonidae; genus Potos; species Potos flavus. The sequence continues at coordinate 12,059,721 of CM052888.1, forward strand.
ATGAACGAGGAGTCCTTAGAAAAAGAGTCTATTCCTGGTCTGAGTCAGACAATGAAAAGATGAGCTTAGGACATCTTGTTGTGCCAGAACTTAATGGAAAATCCAGAATGCTATCATAAACTCCTGGGGTCATGTTGGAAGGACAGAAGCCAATGTAAAGAGCTCCCACTAGCTGAGATGGGACAAAATGAGCAACAAAAAGAGTAATGGCTGCAATGAGTCAAAACAAATATATACAAGCCCATGAACTCACAATGATAGACAAAAAGAATCATACAGACTGTGAATATAAATTGAAAGACAAAACAATAGAGCTTCTAGAAAATAATAAAGGTAAATTTAGACTGTTCAATTGGACTATATTAAAATGAAGTAATCAAAAGACACCATTAAGGTTCTGGTTCTGAGTAAGATGGAGAAGGTGCACTCCACCCTGTCTTTCCCACTAAATGCACCTATAAGACCTGGACAGAATGCATGGAGCAGCTATATAAGGATGCCGAAAAGGAAACAGCAGGCAGATTAGGGAAGAAGAACACAATCTGAAATACCAACCAAGCAGTGGCAAGTTTCTCATTGTTTCCTTCTGTGACATTTTCCAGCCCAGGACTCGAGAAAGCCCAAGATCCGGAGGCAGGTGCTGGTGTGGACAGAGAGCTCTAGGAAAAGCCCTCACGTTCTATCTTAAGGAGTAGAAAAGGGGTCTCCTAACACTCAGAGAGAGTGGGAGAAATTCCTCATTCCTTTCCCTCTTTTCATTTTCTTAAGTTCCAGCCCCCAGGAGTGGGGACACAGGCACCTAAAACTCTGAGGGGTGTGACTTCCTTCTCTGATTGGAAGATCTGCAATCCCAAGGTGAAATCTGTTGAATTTTTGGTCTCCCCATCCCACTGGGAGTCCTGCAGTGTGGGTGCCCTTGCAGGAAGTGCCCAACAGGGCAGGTGAAGTAAAGCCCTAGGAAATAGCAAAGAGGAAGGAGCTCTGGAAAATGACGCCCCTAAAGTTGTATATGAACTCCTGGGCTCACCACTGAGGTATACAATTGTGGATGTGACCCCAAGCAGCAGGCTAGAAACTGAAAATTGAACTAAGGATAGAGCCAAAGGGAGAGAAGAAACAGCACAATGCTGAGAAATGATTTGATGAAATACAGGAAAACTCCTCTAATAAAAGATATAAACTTACAGATTCAAGAAGTTGAGTGAACCCCCAAATAGGAAAAACCCAACGAAATTCTAGCTCAGATACTATATAATCAAAGTGCTGAAAATTAAAGACAAAGTCTCGAGAGAAGGTGGAGAAAATGGAAGCACTATTTACACCGGAACAACAATTCAAACGATGGGTGTTCCTTCCAACTGCTCTGAAAATTTAAAGTTAGTTCCAAATAAAAAGTTAAACCAAGAAATATTGGCTGATATGTAAGAAGGTGAAAATGAAATATTTATTTACATTTAAAGAACAAAATAGGAAACCTCACAACAAATTTCAAACTTGCAACAGGCTCTCATACAACACAAAAAACTTCTATTTGAAGTATTTCACTAGAAAACTTGGCAAAGCAGTGATGGCTAAAGTAAGTCCACCATCTGGTTTCATGATCCCAAACAAATCTTCTTACATCTCTTCAGGCCTTAGTTTCCGGAGTTAAACACCGAAGAGTTGGATTAGATGTTCTCATTTGATGGATCCCTCATACTCCTCTAAACTCTCGAACAACTAAACGGTGGAGTATCTTGAAGTTAAAAAGATGAGATTTAGAAGCAGACAGATTTATCTGCTTCCTGGCTCTGCTATTTGACTGGGGCGTATTACAGCCTCTCGGGAATAACATCTCCCTAGAGGGTTGTAAGGATTACATGAGACAAGGTATATAGAGTGCTCAGCACTTGAGAAAGTACTTGGCATACAGCAAGGGTATAAAACAAAAGATAGTTATTATAATGAAAAATCTGCCTGCCTTAAGCCTCCTTTCCCTACATATAAGAATTCTTTCTGGGTACGGTAACAATTTCCACAACTTTAACGTCCCCATGTACCCTGTCCCAGATCTGTATGTCCTAAGCTCTAGTTTCACATTTCCAACTACCTGTCAGACATCTCTCCACCACTTAAAATGAAACATTCCCAAAACCATGTCATCACCATCCCCATGAACCAGCTCCTTCTCACAACTCAAGTCCTGACATTCTCCTGAAGTAACCCTGACTTAAAACCTCAGCGTCAGCTTCGACTCTTAGGTTCTCTTCCTCACTTCCCCTTTTCAATCAGCCATCAACTCTCACCGATTATCCCTTCAAAAAGTCTCTCATAGGAACAATTCCTTCCCATTCTCCACTCCAGACCCCTATTAATTCACATCTGAATTACTATCCGCACTGATGCGAGATTCACCTTCTCTGGCTCACTTGAATCCTCACTTCCTGCTATCATCTGCCAAATGAAGACTAAACTCCTGATACTGCACTCAACACCCAGAACAATCTGGACTCAAATTATCTGTGATTCACAGGACATACACTGAGGTATCTAATCGCCCATTCCATGTCTTCCTTTCCCTTTCTGCTTAATGAATTCTGTCAATTTTTAGAGAACCAACTCAAATACTACTTCTTCACAAAGGCTTCTCTGATTCCAGAGATCTCCCTGATTTTTCAGAGAAGAAAAGTGATAAGGTACTTCCCTACCAGCTATGAAAATATGTCATACAAGTATATTATTTAAAATAATTTTGGTGGGTGCCTGGGTGGCTCAGTCATTGAGTGTCTGCCTTCGGCTCGGGTCATGATCCCAGGGTCCTGGGATCGAGCCCTGCATCGGGTTCCCTGCTCCGCGGGGAGCCTGCTTCTCCCTCTCCCACTCCCCCTGCTTGTGTTCCCTCTCTCGCTGTGTCTTTCTCTGTCAAATAAACAAATAAAATATATATAAAAAATAAAATAAAATAAAATAATTTTGGTATTAGCATAAGACAAATCGGTCAATGCAACAAGAGAGAGTTCAAAAATAGAACGCTGCCTGTATAAGAACTTAAGAATAATAAAGATGATATTTCAAATCAGTAGGAAAAGGATGATCTATTCCATAGATGTTGTTGGGACAAAGGCTATCCACCTATAGAGAAAAAGTAAAGTTAAATCCCTATCTTATGCATATTTTAAAAATACAGAAGTACTGAAAATACAGCATACCTTTATGACCTAGGATAAGGAATATAAATGCATTAAAAGAAAAGACTCACCAAATCTGATTAAATAAAACTTCTGTACAATAAAAAAACAATAAACAAAATTTAAGGACAAGTTACAGGCTGAGAAAATTTTTTTTTTACAAATATAGTGTGCAAAGGATGTATACTTTGAATATATACACACGTCCTTTAGATCAATATGAAAAAAAGACAAAGAAATTTACACAGAAATACCAATGGGTTATTCAAAGAAACCTAAAGATCCAATGAAAATACGAAGCAATATTCAACCATACTAGTACTCAGGGAAACAAAAATTAAAACAAGGACACAATCATTTTATTTGTCTTATTAGTAAAAATTTCAAATGCTACTAATATTAAAAGGTGAAATTGTGGGCAAAGGGGTACTTTGATATACTGATGGGCTATACATTTGTTCTGCAGTAGTATTACTATTTTATTTTTTTTTTAAGATTTTATTTATTTATTTGACAGAGAGAGAGATCACAAGTAGGCAGAGAGGCAGGCAGAGAGAGAGGGGGAAGCAGGCTCCCCACTGAGCAGAGAGCCCGATGCGGGGCTCGATCCCAGGACCCTGAGATCATGACCTGAGCCAAAGGCAGAGGCTTTAATCCACTGAGCCACCCAGTTGCCCCAAATTTTATATTGGATACTTTATTTTTTTTAAATATTTTATTTATTTATTTGACAGAGAGAGAGAGAGATCACAGGCAGGCCAAGAGGCAGGCAAAGAGAGAGGCAGAGAGAGAGGGGGAAGCGGGCTCTCTGCGGGGCTCGATCCCAGGACCCTGAGATCACGACCTGAGCTGAAGGCAGAGGCTTTAACCCACTGAGCCACTCAGGCACCCCATGCAGTAGTATTACTATTTTAAATCCAAATATTCTATGACCCATTAATTTCATGTTTACAGATCTACTCTGAGAAAACACAGGGGCACAAAGGAGGCAATTTTACTATAATGCTGTTGGCAGTAGTCAAAACTGGAAATACTACAAAGGTCTATCACTAGCAAAATGGTTATATAAATTATAATACATGACAGTCAATACTATGTAATTTAGAGGAGTGCATATAGAAGATAGCTTAGATCTCCAAAACATATGGTTGAGTGAAAAAAGCATGAAGACCACAGTAAATAGTACCACTTATGTACACAAAATATATTTCTACAAATATGTATTAGATATGAATATAAGTTAGAAAATTCTGAACAGATATATGCTAAGTTGATAGCAGTGAATGGACCTGGGAGGTGATAGTAAGAGACTGAAATGCAATAGATAATGAGACTGTACGCATATCCTACTTATGAAATTAAAACTAAATTTTTTACAGAGGAAAAATATACGGACACAATGATTACAAATGTGAAATATGCATATAAAATATGACTAAGATGTGCATAATCGTAAATGTAATTGTATAAGGGTGGTGGAATAGTTTTTTCTGTTATTTTTTTTTTAAAGATTTGAGAGAGAGAGCGCACATGCAAGTGGGGAGAGGGCAGAGGGAGAGAATCTCAAGCAGACTCCCTGTTGAGGGTGGAGCCCGACTTGGAGTCCATGTTAGGACCCATGAGCCCATGAACTGAGTTGAAACCAAGAGTCAGACACTTAACCAACCAGACACCCTGGAATGTTTGTGTTTTGTTTTTTTTTTTAACATTTTATTTATTCATTTGATGGAGAGAGACACAGTGAGAGAGGGAACACAAGCAGGGGAAGTGGGAGAGGGAGAAGCAGGCTTCCTGCCGAGCAGGGAGCCCGACTCAGGCTCAATCCCAGGACCCTGGGATCGTGACCTGAGCTGAAGGCAGACACTCAATGACTGAGCCACCCTGGTGCCCCCCTAGAATGTTTTTTAATATATTACTCCTACAGTTTAACAATGAAGTTTAAAATATGCAAATTAACATGAGATAGTTTCTTCTGAAAATTGGGAAAGATTAACTTTTTTTTTTAAAGATTTTATTTATTTATTCGACAGACAGAAAGAGAGAGAGCACAAGCAGGGGGAGTGGCAGGCAGAAGGAGAGGAAGGTGAGGAAGAGGGAGAAGCTGGCTCCCTGCTGAGCAGAGAGCCCAATGTGGGGCTCGATCCCAGGACCCCAGGATCAAGACCTGAGCCAAAGGCAGACACTTAACTGACTGAGCCACCTAGGTGCCCTGGGACAAAGATTAACTTTAACAATAATTCCTGATGTTGGCAAAGGTACAAGGAAATGCGCATTCTCAAATGCTATTGATGAAAGCATACATCAGCATCACCTTTGCAATTTAGGAATATTTTGTCAAAATTAAAAAAATATATATATATGTCTTGACTCAAAAATTTTATTTGTAGGAATCACGTCCTTGTCCCTCCACCCTAGAGATCAGCCACTCTCCTGACTTTTATAATAATCATTTCCTTGCTTTTTTAATATTTTTGCCGCTTACGTATGCATCCTGGATCAGTTATAGCAGGTTAAACTACCGCAACAAAAAGAACATAATGGCTCAAACACAAAAGAAATTTAATCCTCTGTTAGGGTAGACACTGCGGGTTTCCAGAGGTCAACACTATCAAGAAACTCAGGCTGATCGTAGGTCTGCCATTTCAACACATGATTTCCAATACTGCTTTGATGACTGCCATCCTAGTCCACGGAAGAAGACAAGGGCACTAACCAGGTGCAGAGGGGCACCTGGGTGGCTCGGTCAGTTAAGCATCTGCCTTCGGCTCAGGTCATGAGCCCAGGATCCTGGGATCGAATCCCACATTGGGCTCCCACTCAACAGGGAGCCTGCTTCTCCCTCTGCCTGCTCTTGCTCTCTTTCTCTCTCTCTGACAAATAAATAAATAAAATCTTAAAAAAAAAAAAAATTATGGTACAGAAAGAAATGCTCAGGCTGGGACTTATACTACCTGAGCCATAGAGCCCCAGAATTACAACTTCACTAGTAAATCACATCTTCTAGACTCCTTTTCCTCATATGCAAATAAAGAATTCATTAATGTGCTCTCTTAATCTCTGTGACTGATCATGCTACCTACTCATCTTTAGTCAATTATGTTAGTTCCTCAGTTTTTATCATGAATTTGCACTGAGCCAGTCATTCCACTAACTCACTTTTCCCCAGAACTCCCTTTCCAGCAACACTAGTAATGAACATTTGCATAATGGCTGCTTGGCATACGGGGTACCTTTTAGATCCAGCAAGTGCAGCAACATTAACTGGTTTGAACTTAGGCCCTTATGACCCTGGCCTCATTAACACTATATTCTAACTGAGCTAACTCACCAAAGACACTACATATAAAATATTTAAAGCTGGTTACTAAGCTATTTGCTTCTAAGAGAATATTTCAAATATTTTTCCTTCTCATAACAGTAGTTGTCTCTTGATTCAGCAACTGAGTGCACAGAGGAACAAGGTGAGAGGGAAGCATACTTTTTGTGATGGTTTTAAGATAGGTCCACAAATTCTTTGATAGTTCTCTCTCTGAAAGGTGGGGCCTGATTTCCTTCTCTATAGGGTAGGCTGTATATGGTGGCTCACTTCTACTAAACAGAAAGTGGTAATAATGTAGGTGACTTATGAGGCTAGGTCATAAAAAATACTGAGGCCTCCGTGTGCGCGTGCACGTGTTTGTGTGTGCGTGCGCACACACGTGTACATGTCTGTCTCATCACTGACAGAAGCTAGTTGCTTTGTCATGAAGACACTTAGGCAACCTTAAAAAGAGGTCTACAAAGTGAAGAACTAAGATATCCTGTCAAAACCTGGTGAGGAACTGAGACCTACCAACAGCCACTGGAGTGAACCGCATTAGAAGTAATTCTTTCAGCCCCAGTCAAGCCTTTGGATGACTATACCTTCAACCAAAAGAGTGAATACGATCTCATGCAACCCAAACCAGAACCATCCAACTAAATTACTCCTAGATTTCCGACCCACACAAACTATATAATATTTATTATCATTTTAAGTCAAAGTTTTTTTTAAGTTTATTTATGTTTTTTAGTTATCTCTACACCCAACTTGAACTGCAGCTGCTTTTTCTACCTACTGAGCTACCCAAGTGCCCCCTAAGTTACTAAGTTGCTCTTTTTACAAGATTTTATTTATTTATTTTAGAGAAACAGCAACTCAGGGGAGGAGCAGAGAGACAGGAAGAGAATCTTAAGCTGACTCCACACTGAGCTTAGAGCCCGATGCAGGGCTCAATCTCACAACCCTGAGATCATGACCTGAGCCAAAACCAAGAGTCAGACACTTAACCAACTGAGCCACCCAGGCACTCCCATAAGTTACTAAGTTTTGAGGTAATTCATTATATAGACAATAGACAATTAATACACTTATTTATATGTTTTTTTTTTACTTTTGTTTTTGGTGCCATTTATACATATTTTCCATATGTATAATACAGGTTTAAGAACCTATATTATTAGGTTTATATTATTAAGTTTATAATTAAACCTAATTATGTAATTAGGTTTAAGAACCTCTTTCCCAAACATAATTTTCTCACTCAAATTATACTAGCTTCTCTAAATTAATAGAGCCCATTTTTGGAAATGTTCTCTGTTAAAGACCCTCTCCCCTCAAAAACACAGTAAGAACTACAAACTGGCATTCTTTTAGACTCTAATAGAAATATCTTCTTAAGGGTATATGAAGATCCTGGGCATGCTATCATGTTTATGAGGTGGTGGCAAAAGATTACTATATCAGGGCCAACAGTTGTGCAACATACAACTGGGTGCAGTGCAATCGCAATGGTTCAAAAGGAGCTCACTGGCACTGTAAGGCTCAACTCTCACCTTAGAATAAAACATATAATAAAGAACTCATTTTCGACCACAGTCACAAAAGGAGCATGTTACTGATCCAAGTTGTTCTTTTTTTTAACCCAAGTTTTAAAGGTTTAAATGGGCTGTGCTCCTCAAATTAATCTTAATGGATTTTCCTCTTTAATCTCTTTTTTTTTAAGGGGGGGTGGTAGACAAAGGGAGAGAGAGAATCCTAAGCAGGCTCTATGCCTAGCATAGAACCTGACACAGGGCTCAATCTCACAACCCTGAGATCGTGGTCTGAGCCAAAATCAAGAGATGGACCCAGGTACCCCATGGATTTTCCTATTTAATTTCAATCTAGCAACTATGTTCCTTTCATGAACTAGCAATGAAGAGAAAGTAATGGAAATAAAACCAATTTTTAAGGAACAACATGGCACAAAATAGTGTTATGATGAAATATTAAACATAAAATCTTTAGTGAAGTGCATTAAATAAAGCTGGCTTGTGATATTATGTCACAAGAGCTGTATCAAGAAATATACAGAGGGGCACCTCGCTGGCTCCGTCAGTAGACCATGACACTCTTGATCTCAAGTGGTAAGTTCAAGCCCAACACTGGGTGTAGAGATTACTTAAAAATAAACAACAACAACCAAAAAAAAACAACAAAAGAAGTATGCAGAAATTTAATCAATACTTTCAGGAATGAGAGCAGGGAATTTCAGTAAATGACTTTGCCTACATATACTAATCATTCAGTTATTAGTTCAATTGTAAGTGGGTCATACTAATTCAAAATTTTCAAAACTGTTAGGTGTTAAATAGTTCTGTCACTTACTAGCTGTATGACGTTGAACAAGCTGTTTAACTTCTCTGTCTCAGTTTTCTCATCTGTTAAATAAGATAACATTTCCTATGGCATAAGGTGGTTGTAATAAACTGGGTAATTCACAAGCATGAAAGCACACAGTAAACAATCAATAGTACTTAATAGTCATAGTATCAGTATACTATCTATATCTGGAAAGCAATATTCAGAAAGTATCTAGTTTTAGTAAGTTTAATTTTATTATTGAAGTGATCAGGTGAAAAACAGCTGATGGGGGGAAAATGTACCAAAAGAAAAGAGAAAGTAAAAAAATCCTAGAAAAAAATTCAAGTCCACTAAATTTAATAATATATAGATTTGACAAATGTATTCATCAAATGTCAAGTCGTATCTGATAGTGACCACCTAGCTCTCAACATTCTTGAGCTATCCAGAACTCCATGATTTTTATAAGGAACCCGAAAATAAGACTGATACTGAAAAGCATGATTTGATCAAGATTCTGAGAGATAAAATGATTCCAGTTTTAAGTCAGCAAAAACACTAGAACAAGAACAAAAATAAAGAAGGGAAGGTATTTTGGCTAATACTTCTAAGTCTTCCCTTAACTACACCTCACCTTCTTGTTTTTGTTTTTTTTTAACCACATTAGTTAACTGGCTTAAAAACACCTTTTGCTAAAATACTTTTAAAAAGCTAAACACAGAGAGAGGCACAAATGGTCAATTTAAAAGTAGTTAAACACATTCACAAAGTCACTGATGAACTCTTACCACCATAAAATCGAAGCATACAGCCAAGGTCAGGATCGGTTGCCTCCTCCTGTATACGCACAGGGTCATCAAATCCCAGCCTGGATAAGTAATCATACACAATCTGAAGAGGTTGTTCAGTAGGTTCCAGTCTCCTGCTTACACAATTCAAAAGAGAAGTATTTAGTAAGAAATAAAAATGCTTCATTTAATTTTTTAAATCTTTTAATACGTTCGAGATTTTTACTTCTGTATCAAGATTTTCTTTAATATCATAGGATACAACAAATCTAAACAGGAAGTGCTCAGAGGTTTTGGTCTCAGGATACCTCTTTAGTCTTTGAGGACCCCCAAAGAGCTTTTGTTTACATGGGGTATACCTACTGATATTTACTGAATGAGGAGCTCAAATTAATAATTTCCAAATAATGGGGATGCCTAGGTAGTTCAGTCGGTTAAGCATCTGCCTTCAGCTCAGGTCATGATCCCAGGGTCCTGGGATCCAGCCCCATTTGGGCTCCCTGCTCAGCAAGGAGTCTGCTTCTCCCTCTCCTTCTGCCCCTCCTTCCTGCTCGTGCTCTCATTCTCTCTCTCAAATAAATAAAATCTTAAAAAAAAAAAAAGAATTTCCAAATATTTATTCAGTTTTTAAAAACAATAAACCCATTATATGATAATGTAAATAATAGTTTTTCAAAAATATATGGCACAAGTAACACAAATTTAGTAAGGAGAATGGCAATTTTAATGGAGGATGGCTAGATTCTCAGATCTGCTTCCATATTCAATCTGTTATGATAACATGGTATGGAGCCTCTAGAAAACCCCACTGTAACTTGTAAGAGACTGAAAGTGAAAAAGAAAATTAATATCTTATTATCATGAAATAGTAGTGACATCATGTACTTCTTCGAAGATTCTCAGGGACCCCCTACAGGGTGCTTTGAGAACCTCTGGCCCAAACTTACAGCCAGTGAAATTATGAAATATAAAAATTAAAGCTGGCCATAAGTGATTTCATATAAGCTGCCCACATAATCAGAGATGCAGTCTTTGAATTGCCTACTCTGTCTCAGGTACTATGTATTTCCACTGGCTTCAGAGAGGATTCTTGCATTAAAATTAGGAGTGAATAATTCCCCAGAAATCATTCAACCATGTGGTCCCAAATGAAAGCTAAATTAAAGTCAGAATGTCTAGTAATTATTTGTGGCCTCTGGAGACACTGCACATTTCAAGTCATATAGGCCTAAACAGTTAAAATATGTAAATATTAAAATTTTTAGGGGCACCTGGGTGGCTCAGTTGTTAAGCGTCTGTCTTCGGCTCGGGTCATGATCCCAGGGTCCTGGAATTGGGCCCTGCATCAGGCTCCCTGCTCGGCGGGAAGCCTGCTTCTCCCTCTCCCACTCCCCCTGCTTGTGTTCCCTCTCTCACTGTCTCTCTCTCCATCAAATGAATAAATAAAATCTTTAAAAAATATATATATATTTAAAAAACAAAAATCTTCCACACATATTGTGATAGAAGGGGCTACATCAGTAATAACACAAGACAGCCCTTTTACAATTGTTTTCTCAGAAAGCAAATAGTTATAAATAAATACAGTCACTAAGAGCATAGGCTCCAAAAGTCAGACTGTCTGGGTTTAGTCTCAGTTCTGCCACTTATCAGCTGCATGCCCTTGGACAATTTATTCAACCTGTCTTAAATTCCTCATCAGTATAATGGGAATAACAGTAGTATTTAACTCACAGAGTTATTATTAAACCTATTTACTTACAAGATATTGTACAGTAACTAAGGTGTTCAGCAAAACATCTTATATATAGTAGTGTTTAATAATACACTGATGACTATTATTCAAAAAAATTCTTAGGAGTAAAATTTTAATTAGAATAAAAATAGAATATCTCTCCCATCTGAAACAACCACCAAGAAACAAGTAAAGGAAACCATGTGTATGCTCAAAAGGTCTTTTTTTTTTTTTTAAGATTTTATTTATTCATCTGACAGAGAAAGAGACAGTGAGAGAGGGAACACAAGCAGGGGGAGTGAGAGAGGGAGAGGGAGAAGCAGGCTTCCACTGAACAGGGAGCCCGATGTGGGGCTTAATCCCAGGACCCTGGGATCATGACCTGAGCCAAAGGCAGATGCTCAACAACTGAGCCACCTAGGCGCCTCTCAAAAGGTCTTGAAGAGGGGCACCTGGGTGGCTCAGTCAGTTAAGCATCTGCCTTTGGCTCAGGTCATGATCTCAGGGTCCTGGGAGTCAGGCTCCCTGCTCAGCAAGGAGTCTGCTTCTCCCTCTCTCTCTGCTCCTCCCCCTACTCATGCTCATGTTATCTTTTTCTCTCTCTCATAAAAAAATAAAATCTTTTAAAGGACCATTCGTCTTTATGTCTTAAAAGGATTCTGTTTAGAAAACTTAAGGAGCACCTGGCTGGCTTGGTCAGTAGAGTATGTGATGCTTGACCTCAGGGCCATGAGTTCGAGTCCCACATTGGGTGTAGAGATTACTTAAAAATAAAATCTTAAAAAAAAAAAAAAAAAAGAGGGGCACCTGGGTGGCTCAGTCGGTTAAGCTTCTGCCTTCAGCTCAAGTCATTATCCAGGGTCCTGGGATTGAGCCCCGCATCAGGCTCCCTGCTCAGCAGGGAGTCTGCTTCTCCCTCTCCCTTTGCCTCTCCCCCTCCTTGGGCTCTGTCTGTCTCAAATGAATAAATAAAATCTTTAAATGAATAAATAAATAAATAAATAGAAAACTTAAGAATTGTATTAATTACAAGAAACATGATACACCTCCCATCATTGCAAAAAGATATGAAGGACATCCATGTTTTATGGTGAAAGGAGTAGAAAATACTGTTGCCAGTAAGATTTAAGTAAAAATAACATGAAATAGTAGTACTACAAAGCTGAATGTAAACAACTACCAAAATTGTAGAGGCTGCTTTTAGGCAACAAGCCTGAACAATGGAAACTTGAGCAAGGCAAAAGGGCCCAGAGCAACTACCAAGCTGACACTAACAGGCTGTCATTAAGCCACAGGCCCTAATGAAGCAATAGGTCACTTACAAGCAGGCATAGTTCTTAAGATTACCAAACAAGGTAAAATTCCATACATCTCATATTCCCTCCTTCCAACCTATAACTTCTCACCACCGCCTTGTGGCAGACAGTCCCACTACTTCGTTGCAGCGTACTCAATAAACTTCTACCTCTTTTGCTCTGACTTGCATGAATTCTTTCATGAGCCGCACCACCAGCCCCCATCCAATCAGAACAGCCCACAAAAAATGATAATTTAGGAATGTAAATCATACTGATGAGCACAAAAACGCAAAAGTAAAACAACTACTTGGCCCCTCCTGACTGCTCAGTGCAGACTTTTATCCATAAACTCAGAACTACCACATGAGGTATGACCAAGAACTAAAACCCTACAAAGATAAATAAATACGGAATTTAATAGAAACAAAAAATAAACTTTTCAGAATAAAAACATCATCAATTACAACTAATCTCTAGTCAAATAAAATAAAAATTCACAAAGGATTATAGCGATATTAGGCACTTTCCCAGTACAATGGTAGAATTCTTCTAAGGAGGATGTATTGTAAGAGGGACTTTTTTTTTTTTTAAGATTGCATTTATTTATTTGTCAGAGAGAGAGCGAGAGCAAGAGAGTGAGTGAGCACAAGCAGGGGGAGCAGCAGGCAGAGGGAGAAGCAGGATCCCCGCTGAGCGGGAAGCCCAATGCGGGACTCAATCCTAGGACCCTAGGATGGATGACCTGAGCCCAAGGCAGACGCTTAACTGACTGAGTCATGCAGGTGTCCCTGTAAGAAGGACTTCTAATAAGCTGTGTTCTGGAGGGGTCAATTAGCCATGTAATCTGAACACAGAAGGATTAACTTGAAGACAAGGGCATAAAGAGCTATCTCTATTTTCCAGTGTCAAGAAGGATTAGACTTACTCTGGATCACTCCAAAGAATGGGACTAGGAACAATGAAAAGTTGCACAGGTAAATCTGGATCAAAAATGAAGACGAACTTCAAAAATTAGAGATGCCCAATAATGAAAGAGATTGCCCCTCAAAATAGCTCATGGAAAGCTAGAAAGCCGCCTGTCACAGAAATTTTAGATAAGAGTCTCTTGAAAGAATCAGGTTGAGGGACGTTTGGGTGGCTCAGTTATGCATCTGACTCTTTTTTTTTTTTTTTATAAAATTTTATTTATTTGACAGAGAGAGAGAGATCATAAGTAGGCAGGCAGAGAGAGAGAGGGGGGAAGCAGGCTCCCCGCTGAGCAGAGAGCCTGATGCGGGGCTTGATCCCAGGACCCTGAGATCATGACCCAAGTGGAAGGCAGAGGCTTAACCCACTGAGCCACCCAGGTGCCCCTGCATCTGACTCTTGATCTCAGCTGCAGTCTTGATCTTAGGGTTGTGAGTTCAGGCTCTGCACTGGGCTCCATGCTGTGCGTGGAGCCTACTTAAAAAAATAAAAATTAAAGAATCAGGTTGGGCCAGATGATCTTTGGAGTCTTTTAGAACTCAAGGGTCTATGAGGTATCCAAGACATCCTCCTAATATAAATGTAAATTCTACCTGAATCTTGCTATAATTTTTAGATACAGAGTTCAATGTACTTAAATATCATAATTCCATATAATGATCACTTAGCCAGGACCAATAAATAATACTTTCAGGCTAAATCTCACCAGCTCCATTTTTCAATTTCTGTCTAGGAAGTCAAGAGAAATGGAAACATTCTAATTCTGACATATTTTACATGATCAAATTTCCTTCCTAAAGAGGCTCTATAGATTTTGAAACCCTGTTTATACATTCCCACCTAAGGAAAGTATTTTTCCTGGTAGGAGGAAAAAAAAAATCAGGAGAATCTCAACATCTGCTCTTATTAATTTAGCATAAATGAGTAAACAAGAAATATTTCAAGAACTGCAAAAACAAGTAAAATGAGGGACTAATTCCATTTACTCATTAAACTCACCTGCTTAAAAGAGTAGAGTATGGAGGGAGGAAAATGGTGTAATATGCTTACAGATCAATTTTGTCTTTCAAAGTTCCCAAACTTTAACAGGCTGGTACTTAGCTATTTGTTAAATCTCTCACAAATCAAAGGAAAATTATATATATACTGCAAAGGGAGGTGTAAGAGAGAGTAATGTTGACAGCAAAAGATTCCATTCAGCATTTGAAACACTTCTGCTACTGCTTTAGACTGTGATAGTTTTAGTTTGCATCTAAGGCTTCTAGGAACTAGTATGGTCCTTGTAAATGTGAATATATATGGTTATTTCTCTCCAAACCAGCCAACCAATACCTTAATGCTATCAATAGCCATTTAGAGCTCTTAGCCAGGAGTAGCAGTCAACAGTTATTCTAAATGATACCCACAGGTAAGACACAAGTAAGAGAAAAGGACATTTCATTCCATGTATCATTTCACAAGAATTCTAGTTAACAGTGGGAGGCAAAAGTACACATTATTAAAATATAATACAGGTAACAAAACTTTGTTATCAAAGACCCTAACAAAGCACAGCAGCATTCTCTACATCAAATTCAGATTAGAACTCAATCTCTTGGGGCACCTGGGTGGCTGAGTCAGTTAAGCATCTGCCTTCGGCTCAGGTCATGATCCTGGGGTCCTGGGATCGAGCCCCCATGTCAGGCTCCCTGCCAAGCAGGGAGCCCACTTCTCCCTCTCCCATTCTCCCTGATTGTGCTCTCTCTCATTCTGTCAAATAAAGAAATATAAATCTTTAAAAAAAAAAAAAGAACAACAACAACTCAATCTCTACCTATAAAGGTAAAATCTGCAAATGTTAAGATCAACAATACAGATAATACAAACAGCAATACTAAGGATACTTTGATGAATGTCTACTCCATGCCTGACATTATGCTGAAAAGTGCTTAACATTTTATAAAGTTATGTCTATTTTGCAAATAAGGAAAGTGAGATTCAGAGTCACACAATTAGTACATAGCGGCATCAAAGTTTGTTGGTTTCATTACAAATCCTAGTTTCTTTTAGGCAAACCACATTATTTTATATAGTTAAAATAATTTATGCAGAAGAGACCTCAAAACACTTCATATGCTAACTTACACCAAAGAACCTAAAAAGTTATGTTTTAAAATTGTTGTATTCCAGGCTAATACATCATCATTTGAAAGATACACTATTTTGTGTGCATCATTGTATAATACAGAATCTTATACTAGTCTTCATCCCTGATTCTTGGGGGGAGATTCTAAAGCCTTGGAATTTCCTGAATAATAGAGGAGTGTCTTAGTCATTCATGAGCCCCTGGCATCCCCCCTAATAGATGAGATGACTCAAGATGGGTGTTGGTCACCATAAAGACCAACCAAGTGCACTTGATCTCAGCCAAAAGGCCGAGAAGCGATCAAGACCAACCAAGTGAATAAAAGGCTGGGGTTTGGAGCCAGCCTGACTACTGGGAAGGAAGACAGGGCTGGAGACTGAAGGCCAAGCATGTGGCCAATGAATCAATCAAGTCTACCCAATGAAATGCTAATAAAAACTGTACTGAAGTTCCATGGAACTTTCTGGTAAGTGAACAAGAGAAGATGTACTGAGAGGATGACAAGGGAGAGGGCATGGAAGTTCTACGTTCATGACCTTCCCAGACCTCACTCACTCTATGTGTCTCTTTATTTGGCTAGTTCTGATTTGTATCCTTTACTAAAACTGTAATCATAAGTAGAACACGTTCTTGAGTCTGAATCATTCTAGGGAATTATTAAACCTTAAAGGGTCATGGGAACTCCCGAATTTATATCCAGTTGGTTAGAAGTGTGGCTAGAATCTAAAGGGCAGTCTTGTTGGGGACCATAGCCTTTAACTTGTGAAGTGTATGAAAAGTCTGGGTGGTTAGTACCAGAATTGTACTGCAGTAAACCAAATGGTATTACAATAACCATTATGAAAGAAAAAAACATTGCCAATTAAACTATGACCTATCAACAACTATAAAACACAAGCTGACTTCAGCAGTATTATGATGTAAAAACAAAAACAAAACAAAAACGAATTACTTAATGTATAACAGATAATTTTTAAGTTTTAAAATAGCACAGAAAAATGAAGCAAAAAACAAAATTAATCTTTTCTTTCCTCAGCAGTAATCAGTTCAGTACGTGTCCTGAAACAGAATTGTTCACACTACTTTTACTACACCAAAATATGGTAAACAAGATTTTAGTGACCTGCACAAGGTCACCCAGCAAGTCAGTGACAGAAAAGTAATTAGAATGCAGGATCCCAAACCCCAAGAGTATTTTCTGTTATAAACATCTTACTGCCTCCTAACTTAATCTTAAAAGATAGTCTATCAAACACAGAAATCTTACTCATTTTGATGACTAAAAATAAAAGTAAATATACGGTCATGAGCCAAGGGGCACTCCACTTTGTCATATATGATCTTGTTACGACTTTTCAGGCAGAAGGCAATGATTACACTAAACTTCACTAGTGAGTCAGTTATCACTTAAACAGTTCAATAAAAAAGACAAACCAAATATCATCACGTAAGAGCAATGGAATGGGACAGTGGCAGACCAGGCAGCAGCGGGAACGTGCTATCCACCAGCCCTCTCCAGGCCTCAGTTTCACATTTATGAAACAAAGGGAAATGGTCTCAGTTATTCCCACTGTGAAGTTACTGGTCTTTTGGGCAACACAATTCTTGGTTGTTCAAATCTATCCCGCACATTGAGGACATTAAGCCTTTCTGGCCCCTACCCTCTAAATGCTGGTAACTCTCTGTAGTAGTTGTGACAACCAGCAAACATATTTTTTATGTTTATACATATTTCCAAATGGAGAGGGCAGGGGGTGGGAGGGGGGTTGTTAAGTCGGGTAGACTTTTTTTCCCTAGTAGATGTTCTCTTTCAGGTTCCTTCAAGTGCTACAATTCTATAAATTAGTAATCCTTCCATTTTACTGAAGTGACAAATCCATGAATGAAAGAGTACGGAAAGAAGGAAGTCATGGGTGATTTAGAAAAAAACACGGTAATTTTCGACCCAGTAATCCCATTTCTAGCATGGACCCTAGGGAGATCAACAATGTAAGGATTCATGAGCTAAGGTTTAGTCATCACAACACCACTTCTAAGAGTTGAATGATTTGAAACAACCCAAATAGGTAACACTGACTGAACACTTACTGGGTGCCAGACATGAGAGTAAACACTTTACTTCCTTTCCACTCAAAGTGAAGCACATCACTTAGGAGCTTAAGACAGAATCTCAGGCCCCATCCCAGACCTTCTAAATCAGAATCTGTATCTTAACAAGCTCCCAGGTGAACATTAGAGTTTAAGAAGCACTACTTTACAAATATTAATTTATTTGATCTTCATAAGGTGTAATTAATTTTCATCATGATAGCTCTATAATGTAAATATAATCATCCTCCATTTTACACATTAGTAAATTAAGGCATAGAGCATCATACAACTTGCATAGTGACTGTCAGAGCCAGGATTTGAACCCACACACTCTGGTTCCAGAATCCAAGCTCTAAATCATCATTGCCTATTACTTCTCAATTTTTAAACAAGTTATAGTAGCACTTCCATAAAATGTAATTTCCTGTAGCGATTAAAACTGATGTCTAAGGAATTTTTAATGATGCAGGAAATTAACTGAAGTATGCAGTAAATAAATTGAATATATGGTATGAGCCCCAATATGTAATTTGGAAAAATTACATACACATTCACTTTGAGAAAGATCTGGAAAAAAAAAAATGTAAGTATGGGGAGCCAATGTATGGGATCTGGTGTCACAATACTGGAGTTCAAATTTCAGCTCTACCGCTCATTAGTTTAGTGATGTAGAGGCACCTTTGAGGTAACAAGCTTGAGCACTCGATACCTGAGTAAGGAAAAGGGGCCCACAGGGACCACCATACTGAATGCAAACAGTCAATGAAATAAGCTCATTAAGTGACCCACCTTGAAATAACCATAGGCCCTAAATGAACAATTACAACCAGGCACAGTTCATACGATCAACAAAAAAGGGAAAATTCCATTTGTCCCCATACTCACTCCACCCTATACCTGTGGCCCCTCACCACTGCCTTGGGGCAGACAGCCTCTCCTTTGCTATTCTGCCCACTGCTTCCTTGCGGTGTATTCAATGAACTTTTCTCTCTTTTATTCTGCCTGGGGTGAATTCTTTCACCATGAGCACTGCCGGCCTCTACCTGATCTGAGCGCCCCACATTTGGTGCCCCCCCATCCGATCAGGACACCCCACACGTGATCTTAGGTGAGAGGCTGAACCTTTTTAAGCTTCATTTTCTTGATCAATGAAATGAAAATAGTACCTACGTCACAAGATCACTGTGAGGATTAAATGAGGTACTCTACAAAAAGCAGAAGCGTTGAAGATTATTTCTCTTTATACTTTTTCATTTGCCAAAATTTCTACAATGACTACATGTTACAATTCAGTAAATAGCAAAAAAAAAAAAAAAAAAAAGATAGTGCCTGAGATTGTCAACTATCTCACTGGCTATTACAGAGAAAGTACCTATTCCTCTGATTAGATAACATAAGACTAAACTCAAGTAGTAACAGTTGAGTAAGAGATCTAAAAAAGGTCTTTAAGTATGATTAAATAGCCGCGATTCCTCTCCAGGAGAGCCTTTCCTCCAACAAAGTCCACCACCTACTTTCAATGATTTAGACATTCCAACTGCCTGGCAGTACCTGCCTGACCTTGAACAGGTTACCCGACCTCTTGCAAAGCCTCACTTCCTCACTGAAAGAAAGGATGCTACCACCCTTGGATTTATTGTGAGGATTTAATGAGAATATGTACGTAAAGAACTAAGCACAGTGGACTGGTAAAACAAAGCACGTGATGTCAGCTCAAACCTACTCTCATCACCAGAGGCATCATTCTCTGGCTGAATGACACCTCTTGAGCTGCTCCACCAACAATGAAAACATATTCATTCTTTCTAAATGGCAGTTCAATAGTGTTTTCATTATTTTCTAACCAATTAGGTCTATGAAGAACTATTTCATTACAAAATTATCAAGGCCACTCTCCATTTTAAGTAATTTAGATTCACTAAAGTATATTATTTCACATTTGAATTCTTAACTACACAACTAGTAGTAGCAAGCTAACTCAGGTGGGGTTTCTCCACATTTCTAGTACCTCTGTATACAAATACATTAGTATACAACTGAGTAGGTCTTAGGTTTAAATACATGAACTCCATCAATCACTACCAGCTATAATGTAGGTCAAGGCTTTCCACCTGATAAAATCAGATCAGAATCAGTGTTAAGATTTAGAAAAGCCTAAGGATCACCCAGTCTGATCCTTTCGTTTTGCAAATGGATTTAGGAAATGTAGTTAACTAGTGAACAAGGAAAACATTCAAATGCTAATCTACTTTTTCAGGAATTAGTCCAAATCCTAAAAGGAACACATAGTAAACCTCAATTTAGACTTTTAAAATGACATCAATTTTTAGCTCAGCTAAAGGTGTTACTATTATTACCACATTCTGAGGTGTAAGTGGGAGCTTCCTTTCTCACTTTCAAGAGTACTGAATCTACAGCTCTAAATTTTCAAGACATTTATTACAGGGAAGAGGGAGGAGAGAAAGGTCAGTCACTTTAAACTCTTACTTGACATCTAACTCAAAGAACTAATAGTCATTTTCTTTTCACTTGAAGCAAAGAGTTCATAAGCACAGTAAAAGATACTATGAGAATACTCTCCCTTCACATTCATAGAAAAGATTTTAAAGAAAAACAAATGGCATCTGAACCTACGAAATACGCTCTACTTCACTCATTAAGATAAATGAAAACTAAAATGACAAAAATAACAAAATTCCTGTAAGATTTGCAAAAATCTAAGTCACTAGGCTTGACAAAAGATTTGTCTTTGGAATGCTAACTTTGTAATTCCCTAATTTAAAAACTGTTGACAATCATTTCTACTCACAAAAGCAAGTATGCACTCATGCATGGTTATGTGTCTATATTTACATATAAAATTTAATGCTAACATGTTCTGGAAAACTAAAGGGAAAATAGGCATGCTTTTATATTTGTTGAAGTTTAACTTCTACGAAGAGAAATCTGACAATATGCATCAAAATTATAAATGCATATATCCTTTGACCAGCAATCCCACTTCCAGGAGTTTATCCTACAGATTACTTCCACATAGGAGAAATATCATAGGTAAAAGAATATTCACTGCAACACCGCTTGTAGAAGTAAAAAACTGGTAACAATTTGAATGCTTAATAGGAGATCGGCTAAAATGATGATAGACTCATAAAACAGAGTATTATGCAGCCATTAAATAAATTAAAATTATATAAATATTAATATGGAAAGATCTCTAAGAGATTTCAAGTCAATAATGTGCTGCATAAAGCACCATTAATTTTAAAATTTACATATAAATAGAAACATACTTATGCATGAGCATATATACTTCTCATTCTATTTCTTTCTATACATTTCAATTTCATTCTATTTACATGTATTATTTAAAAAAAATTTTTTTTAAGTAGGCTCCACACCCAGCAATGGGGGCTTGAACTCATAACCCTGAGATCAAGACCTGAGGTAAAATCAAGAGTCAGACACTTGGGGCGCCTGGGTGGCGCAGTGGGTTAGAGCCTCTGCCTTCGGCTCAGGTCATGATCTCAGGGTCCTGGGACCGAGCCCCGCATCAGGCTCTCTGCTGAGCGGGGAGCCTGCTTCCCCCTCTCTCTCTGCCTGCCCTTCTGCCTGCTTGTGAACTCTCTCTCTCTCTCTCTGTTAAATAAATAAATAAAATCTTTAAAAAAAAAATAAAAAGAGTCAGACATTTAACCAACCAAGCCACCCAGGCACCCCTATTTTTTTTAAATAACTTTAAAATATTTATTTTAAATTTAGATATCTGACCCGTGGTATAATCCAAATGAAGTAACTATCAAATTTTCCTTCACTGATAGCTTTTAAATTCAAGAGTCATAATTTCAGCATTCCAAAGACAAATCTTATTTCAAGCCAAGCGATCCCATAATCGTCAGTTCTAAGCACAAGTCAAATCCTACAGCCCACTTCCAAGCAGAAACGCAGGTTACTTACACTGCGACGGAGTTAGAGGGGTAAAACTCAGACCTCACCTGACTAGGTCCCCATGAAGCTGTAAATAAAGACTTTCCCTTCCCTCTCCGGCACAGATCTCTGATGCTGGCGTCTCCACAGTGCACAGGACCAGATGCAAGTCAGAGGAGGAGGAGGCAGAGGCGCTGGCGGCGGCAGTGGTGGAGTCCGCTCCGTACAGGTAAACACAACCTCTCCTGACATCTTCTCTCAGCCAGTCTCTTTCTCGAGAACCAAACCTACTCCGCCTATTCAAACAATTCCTGCTCCCATTGCGTTTCATATTTCTCTAAAAAAACATCAAGAGAAAGAAATCATTAGCTAGAACGTCTGGCTGAGTTCAGCATGTTCAGTCCTCACCCACCCTTCCACTCTCTATTCACCAACCACACCTCCTGTCTTGGAGGGCTTCCACACCTGCCATGCTCATTTCAAAGCTGGAAAACAGTTTCCTCTCCTGCCAGCTGTTCATGGCTCTGTCCATCACTCTGTCTGACCCTATCTTTTTCTTATGTTTTCATAAAAATGTAAGAATAATTAAAACATCTGTGTACCTACTACCCACCTTTCACAAATTTTAATATCCTGTCATATTTATTTCAGATCCTTATTCTAAAGAACATACATGGGGCGCCTGGGTGGCTCAGTGGGTTAAAGCCTCTGCCTTTGGCTCAGGTCATGATCTCAGGGTCCTAGGATCGAGCCTGCATTCGGCTCTCTGCTCAGCAGGGAGCCTGCTTCTCCCTCTCTCTCTGCCTGCCTCTCTGCCTACTTGTAATCTCTCTCTCTGTCAAATAAATAAAGTCTTAAAAAAAACAAACATAATTCTTACATCTAAGAATTACATGTCTTACATACATATAAGAACATATATGTATATATACATATATAGCTGAAGTCACCTGATACCCCACCTCAATTCCATTTCCCTCCCTCTCTCCCCAGAAACACTCTAAGGTCCTTGTTATTCACTATTCCATGCATTTTTATGTTTGCCATATTTGTACATATCTATAAACTGAATACAATTGTTTTCCATGATTTAGAACTTTAAATCCTAACATACTTGTTTCTTTTTTTTTTTTTCTAACATACTTGTTTCACACCGCCATTTTTTTTATTTGGTTCAACATTGGTCATGCTAGTACACCCAGCTCATTCGAGTAGTATCTCATTATATGAATACACTGCAACTTATCCATTATCCTACTGATGGCATTTAGTTTGTTTCTAATTTTTTCACTTTTAGAAACAATGCTGCATTAAACATTTTTGTACATGTCTCTACAATGCAAACTGGAAGTTTCTCTAGGGTCCTGACCCTCTGCCTCATATCCCAAATAAGCAACTACAGAATACTGCACAATGTTACACAAATATTCTTTCTGTTCTAATGTTTCCAAAAAACTAGTGCTGCATTTGATAATTTAGGTATGTGAAATTCACACAAGCTGTGGTTATTTCAAAGCAAAAACAACTGCTATAGCAATGACAAGTCTCTAAAGATCAATATTAACCTATTCTATTTTTATAATGGGCCAGTTCTGTTCCCTTTTTTAAGATTTTATTTATGAACTTATTTGAGAGAGAGAGAGAGGAGGAAGGTGGGAGGGAAGGGAAGAGGGAGGGAGGACAAACAGACTCACCGCTGAGTAGGGAGCCCTACACCTGTAGCCTTATCTCACAACCCTGAGATCATGACCTGAGCTGAAACCAAGAGTCACACGCTTAACTGACAGAGCCATCCAGGCGCCCCGTCCCCTTTGATATAAAGGCATTTCCGTTAACACACTGCCATACCTCTCTAGCATCATTCTCCGTTACCTGTCACTGTTTTCAGCTACTTGTAACTCCCCAAACACACCATGATTCCACAATTCTGTAACTTGTCTGAAATGTCCTTCTCCGTCTTGTTCATCTGCCTAGATAGCCTTCAAAACTCTACTCATATGTCACCCTCTCTTGTGTTCCATATGGAGCCTTCCATGTATCCCATCCCCTTTTTCTCTGCGTAGCTAGAATTAGTGACTCTACTCTCTCCACAGCAGAACCTCTTCATCTTGAACGTATGTCTACTCCTATGGGGGTCACAATGGGTTTTCATCATATATTTGTTGTTTCTTCCTCTCTTCTACACTGAGAATCTATTATAATACCTTAATACCTGAGTGGCATGCAGAACTCACAGAAATCACATCACATCACAGAATATATTATAAGTCTGTACGGTAGCCCAATTTGCTCTGACAAGAAGTTGAACAAACTTGAGGGGGAAAATCTCCTTTTTTTACAGAGAACACTAAAATCTTTTTACCAACCACAAAGTAAATAAAAGACTTTTGCTACTATTCCTCATTGGAAGTTAGACAAAGTAAATAAAAGACTTTTGCTACTATTCCTCATTGGAAGTTAGAAATACTTATAAATAAAGCAAATATTACTTTTGTAGTTACTGAGATTAAGTATTTGAGGGTAATAGTGGCACCTAAAATTAAATTTCTAAGATGATAAAGAAAAGTGAAGGAAAAGTGAGAAGGCATTTCCACATGGGAAGAAAGAAAAATATGAGTGAGAATGGCTTCATTGTTTAAATTAGGGATAACAGAGGGCACCTAGGTGGCTCAGTTGTTAAGCGTCTGCCTTCGGCTCAGGTCATGATTCCAGGGTCCTGGGATTGAGTCCCACATCAGGCTCCCTGCTCAGTGGGAAGTCTGCTTTTCCCTCTCCCACTCCCCCTGCTTGTATTCCCTCTCTCACTGTCAAATAAATAAACAAATCTTAAAAAAAAAAAGAATTTTTTAAATTAAATAAATAAGGGTAACAGGCAAATCCATCACTTTACAGATATTAAGGATTTGAATATAGGTATTCAAAACCATGAGGATTATTACTGATTCTAACTTTAGATAAGTAGGATAAACCCCCCACTACAAGTAGGAACTAGGTCTCTCTCTTGACCACAAGAGCATTTTCTCAAAGCTGAACATCTCAGAATTAACAAAAGGTTTTCAAGTACTTCTTTTATAAAGACAAAGACCATCATATTTGTATCAGTAATTTCAGCCACTGAATACCATTAATCACTGATTAATTTTAAATATTCCCTATTTTTTAGTCTTTGGGAAAGACCAACTGGCCCATCTAAAAACAGGATTCTAGAAGGTACAGTAACACTTATACAAAGAAGGTCTGCATTCTGCACTGAGTGGAGAGAAATTTTGCTCCCTGCCACTAAGAGATAGCAAGTAGATACTATACCACAAAACCACCAAAAGGCTTCTGAAAAACACTTTTTCGGGGCATCTGGGTGATTCAGTGGGTTAAGGCCTCTTCCTTCGGCTCAGGTCATGATCTCAGGGTCCTGGGATCGGAGCTCCGCATCAGGCTCTCTGCTTAGCAGGGAGCCTGCTTCCCCCCCCCCCCCAACTGCCTCTCTGCCTACTTGTGATCTCCTCTCTGTCGAATAAATAAATAAAATCTTTAAAAAAAAAACAACAAAAAACTTTCTCAAGTCAAATAATGGCCCAATGATCTTCTCAATCTTAGGAAAGTCAAGAAAAATCACAGGAAGTTATATTAGCTCATCCATGATTTTTCTTCTGGAAGGATTTTTAAAAGTCATTTTTAGGGGTGTCTGGGTGGCTCAGTCAGTTAAGCATCTGCCTTTGGCTCAGGTCATGATCCCAGGGTCCTGGGATCCAGCCCCGCATCAGGCTTGCTTCTCTCTCTCCCTCTGCCATTCTCCTTGCTTGTGCTCTCTCTCTCAAATAAATAAAATCTTTGGAAAAAAAAATTTAAGTCATTTTTAAATGTGTTTATGGGGTGCCTGGGGGGCTCAGTTGGTTAAGCACCTGACTTCGGCTGGGGTCACAGGCTGGGGTCACAGTCTCGGGGTCCTGGGATCAAGCCCCATGTCAGGCTCCCTAATCAGAAGGGAGTCTGCTTGTCCCTCTCACTCTACCCCTCCCCCTGCTTGTATTCCCTCTCTTTCAAATAAAGTCTTAAAAAAGAATTGTTTATATATTTCCCTTAAAACTATAAATCCCTGACAGCTCTTTCTGCCCATGGGTTCTGTCCCTGTGCTTTAATAAAAACATTTTTTGTACCATGAAAAAAAAAAAAGACTATAAATTCCTTAAGAACTTTATTGAAACACGTACTGTTGGTCAAAGAATGTATCTCCTATTTATATGATCTATTCCAGACCCCATGAAGATAAATTGCTGAGTTAGACCTTTAGTAGATATCATTCCCTTAAACCTGTTCAATGGGCATTTAAAAGGCCTAGACACCAAGCAAGCATAGCCTTCCAGCAACAATCTAGATGGACTGTTCAGCTATTATTAGCTATTGCTGAATTACTTAGTGCTTCCTTCTCCACTGCAAAAAGCATCAGATAACTGCTGGAAGGGCCAGTCTATCAGTGTCCGCTAATAGACTCTCAGCTTTTAGAATCACTGAAATTGCTAGATTAAGAACATTCTATTGCTTCCCTTACTTTTATGTAAATCTGTTGACAAACTTTTCTAAAAGGGAACAGATCTATAATCAACTCTCACATCAAACAACTATAAAAGAGCACATTTCCAATTTAAATAGGGGCCCCTGGGTGGCTCAGCTGGTTAAGCGACTGACTTGATTTCAGCTCAGGTCATAATCTTCAAGATCGAGTCTCCCAGAGCAGAGCCTGCTTGAGATTCTCTCTTACTCTTTGCCCCTCCCCCACACTCGGGGGGGGGGGGGGGATGTAATTATATTTCGGAAAGTGCAAGTCTTTAAAGTAAGCCATGAATTAAGTACCCACTTCAGTTTTAAGCTTTTAACTCTCTAAAAATGAAAATAACATATGAGGGCTGTGATCACTTCAAAGGTGCCCACATACAATTAACCCTTAATATAGGTACGGGAAACACAAAGTCTGGTCAAGTAATTCTCCCTACTCACTGAGTTCTATTAGAATGTGAAATACTGTAGCATAGGAGATATGCTCCAGCATTCAAAACTTTAAAACAATATGGGCTCGTCTTTAGGAATATGTATGTTAAGGACTATTTTGGGAAGGGTGGGATGAGATAAGGAGAGGAAGAATATTTCAGTTCATTAAAAATCATTTTGGTATTCACTCATTTTTAAAAACCATATAAACACATTACTTGGATAAAAACCTGAAACTTGTACTGACGAAAATGGATCTCATGGCACTTGCTGCCCAGTTATAACTTCATATCTTCTACAGTCTGAGTAAAAAAATAAGCCCAAAATTGTAGCAAACATCTGGAAAACTATGCTTCACAGTTATTCCCAATAATCTTAAGAGTATTACAAATATCATACTTATATTCCAACAACGTAAAGGGGTACATTCTAACTAGCAATTTGCTAAATAAGTCTGAGAGCAGATTTTGAATCAAACTTTCCAATACCACACACTGATGGACCTAGATCTAATCTGGCTAAATTATACTGGTTTAGTTATATTAGCCTTTTTATGAGGATCTGTATTATTCGACAATAATGATGCTCATGACTTCCTAGTTCGTATAAAAGCATCGCAAAAAAGAATAAGCCTTTTTCAAAGGGTCTTCAAAGAGCAAGCATGAGATTATGACTTCTCCCTAGATATTCTTTTCCAGTTTCACTTAGCACAAAATTCAACCACTCAGCTACTTAATGTAACTTTTGTATGTAGAAGACACAGCACCTATTCTCCATAGCCAGTCCCATTTATATGCAAGGATTAAAGAGTTGACCATAGGCAATAAAGCAAGAGACACAAGGGTATTAGACACTGTCAGCCTCCCATACCACCAACTCAGTACTATAATCAAGATCGATTTCTGGTCTCCTTCTAACCGTCCCCAGATTGGAGCCCCAGGAAACCAGTGGTAAATCTGACCACTTCCTAAGTCTAGGAAGGCAGGACCCTTGAATCAAGAGCCTCCTTTCTCAATTCCTTCCATCTCACAATTCACTCCCTCCCCCACAAAAAGTTGTTATAAAAAAAGCCAAGGTTGTTTATCTTCTAGGCCAGAGGGCATTACCTATCTCTCAGACCTGCCATTTCCTGATAAGCCAGAGCAGCACAGCATTTTTTTTAAAGTTCATTCACAATTTACATTTGATGACCTTATAGTTTTAAATAAATACCTAAAAGCCTTAAAGTAAGTACACTTAAAACTTATGGTTAAATAAGTTAAAATAAATATGTACAAGGTTTATGCAGAAGTAAAGGTAAACTATGAAAAGTTATTGCTTTAAGTCACTGCATTAAGACCGAGAGGTAACAGCAGAAAAAAAGTGTTTCATATTTCACAGAGTTCTATTTTCTGTTGTTTCATGGATGGATTCACCAGATGCTTCACATCTATTTTTTTTCAGTGTTTCCCTCTTTGCAGTGTCCTAAAAATAATCTCAATATGTAGTGCTCACCCTTAATTCCAATTAACAGCTATTAATGTATTTTTTAACATCATGTATTTTCACTGTTGCAAGGTATTTTTGAAAGATATCAAAACCTCTTAATTTTCTTTCCTCTCTTCCGTCTCGCTGGCAAGTTTTAAATCCTGCTGATTTCCTCTTCTAAAACTCTGGAAGGAATTCTATTTCATCTCGAGAAGGACATCTAGTTTATATACTTGACCTAAAGAAAAACTCCTCTCCAACTATTTCAGAGGCCAGTAGAACACTCCATCCAGTTAGTCTCCCAGAACCTCTCCTTTAAACCATCTTCACTGTCCTCTGCCGACCCTACATTCCTTGTGCATTTAAACTTGTCATCCCCTTCAAGGCTCCACTCCCCGCCTTGCCAGCATCTGCTTTCATTTTCGTCCTACTCCCCCCAATTCCTGCCCCAAAACCTCGCTAACTGCCTGTTGCATAACCGCTCCCCCATTACCGTCTCACTGGTTAGCCCGGCTCCCGCAAACAGGAATGCCCTTTTTGCCGAACCCCTCCTCCCTGCTGCAACACGCCCAGAGATTCCCCGAGATTAAGCTCCTCCGGGGATTCTCTCTCCAGGCGGTCAGGTGGGGCTTACAGGCCGGCGCCTCGGAGCGAGGAGCCGGGTCCTAACTTCGGTGGTGAGCCCCGAGGGAAGAGTCGGCCCGCTCCACCCGGCGCAGCCCAGAGCACACCGCAGCGCCCGGCCAATCACCGCCGCCATCCTCCCGCTGGGGTGATGTCTTCAGGTGTCCGGGGAGAAAGCCCTGCGTACTTCCAGCCTCGCTCTCGGGACACGAGCGACCGGCCCCGGGTCCCCAGCGAGGCCAAGGGCGGCCGAGGCGGGCCCCCGGGTCCCGGAGGAGCCGGGTGGGCGGCGGCAGCCGGGCGGACGCCGGACCGAAGGCGTGGGCCTGCGAAGCGGGTGGCGCGCGGCCAGGGATGGGCAGCGGAGGGGAGACGGAGGCGGCCGAGGCCTCGGCGGGGGCCAGGCGCGGAGGCCTCGGCGGGGGCCGCGGCGTCCCCAGCCGGACTGCGGGGAAGCCAGGCGGCGAAGCGGACAGACTGACGCGGCTCGGGGGTCGCCGGCTGCCTCCGCCACCGCGCGGGGCAGGGGCGGCCTCTCTCCGCCCTTGCTCTCTCCCCAGCCCGCTCGCCTCACCTTCAGAACCCGGATCCCGCCTGGCCGGCGGCTCGCGAGCGCTTCAGGCGGCTCCGGGGGCTCGAGCGGGCCGGCGGGCCCCGGCTCCACCTCCCCCATCCGCGGCAGAGGCTGCACAGAGACGCCGGGCCGGCGCGACGGCGCGCGAAGCCTCGGCGGCGCGCGCGAGCAGCCCGCGGCCCCGCCCCCCGCCGCCGCCCGCCGCCGCCCGCCCCGCCCCGGACCCCGCCCCTCCCCTCCCGCAGCGCAGCGGGACCTGCGTAGCTGCGGGCCAGGCGCGGCCCAGGCTCTGGGAGCCGCATCCTGGCTGGGTGGCTGTGCCGACCCCGCGGGCGGAGCCAGCCGCCTCCGCAAGACTGGGCCTGCGCCCTCGGTTTGAAGGACTGAGGCACCGGGAGGGTTATTTACTGCTATCTCCGCCTCCGAAGTACCCGCTGGACTAGGGACAGGTGGCGTCTGGACCTGTTAGTCATGACAGGACGCTGCCCTCCGCTGAGTGTGGCTCTTGTAACTTACCTCTCCCAGACGGTTCCTCTTTCTGCTTCAAAACTGGCCTGTCACCCTCACATGCAAAGCCACTGAATGGATTGTTGAGAATATTCACCTTAGCAAGGCCTTTTCTCTTCCTTATTAGAGATGTTCACGATGTTCTTTAGCAAATTCGATCCAACCTCGTGTACAAAATGTCAACTCACCTCCCAGCCACATTTTAATTCCCTTTTCTCCTCCGTTAGTAGAATTCTTTACTCTACCTCAAGCCATAATATGACCCAAGGCCGTTTTATTATTTGCAAGGCTAATTCAGAAAATCTTTAAAAGTTAATTATTTTAATTCCTGCAGTGATGGTACTTTGTGGCTAGCCAGTCAGCCAAATTTGGAGTCAGACAGCCTGATTCCAAATCTGAGCTTTACCTCTTATTGCACCTATACCCTTGTGCAATTTACTTGATTTGAGCCTTTGTTTCTTAGCTGCGAAATAGAAATTAGTATCTTTCTAGAAGTTATTACCAAGATTTTGTGAATGCGTACAAAGTACTTAGTAGGGATTCACAATAGCCATTAGAATTCTGATTTTCCAAATCTAAGATTCACTCAATTCCTCAGTGTTCTCTTCTTGTAAATTCTACTCTAAATTTTCCCAGGAAATCTTTTAGACTTCTGGATTTTAGGGCTTTCCCTCTTAAAAAGGTGTTAATGAATCTTCAAGTAACACGTAAGGAATTAAGCAGCAAAAAAATCAGTAATTCTCTGAGCTTTGATTTGGTAAAAATAGTATCACCTTATCCACCGCTCCAGCTTGCCTGGTCCATACCAACTATGTGTTTAAAATATTTTAATTATAGGTTTAGGACAAGAGAATTTGAGATCTAACAGTACAGTCCGTGCCCCCTCTCTACTATAAGATACGTATCCATTTGGAGATCTTTTAGATTACAAGACAAAATTTGACTCTTGTAGATTGACTCTGTACAAAATTTGGTCACTACTTTCTCCCTTCACATGAGCTACTTTGCATATACCAAAATTCCAATCTCCAATAGTCTTCATTTGTCTCATTTTAAAATTAAAAATGACTTCTATGACTGTGGTATAAAGTGTAAGAAAAGCTCTTAGGTTGACTACCTCCTGAGTCTTCTACCTTGAAACTACTTTCAAGAAAGCTACTCAAAGTAGTTGAATTCCCATTTCCATGCTTACTGGGTAACTTCTTCCAGCAAGAACACTGGTATATAAACTATAAGCACCCACATGGGGAAAGAAGTGGACTTTTGACAGAGGACAGAGAGACAGTGGAAAGACCAAAATGTGGTTCAGAATTAAGTGTTTCTAAAAGCCTGCTTCTTGAGGTTTTATTAATTACATTTTCCTGATCTCATAAGCTTTTTATTGATTGATCACCTGAAGGGAAAGGATTTTATCCCAGGGCCAGCATTTTGAGTTCATGCTGGGGAATAGCAGTGGTACATTGTTTTTTTTAATTCATGGAATAAGGGCTAATGCATCAATTCAGAATACAAGCATATGCTAAAAGTTATGTATTTACTCCTTCTTCATCAACAACAGTAGTACTTCTTTCAAAAGGAAAACAAAAAACAAAAAACTACCAACCCAGATGTTCCAGGCAATTATTTACAATGCAACTCTTTAAAGGTCTCCGTGTTTTAAGATCCAATTCAGCAATCAACCAACTGGATTCTCCTTTTTCTTTCCAAATCATGTACTGCCATTAACATTTTATATTGTTTCAAAGGTCACATATTCATGTTCTTCCCCAGTTCAAGGCAGTGTGCATTATGTATGCCAAGGGTTATGTAACTACAATTTCTGGAAATGGTAAACAGCTGAGACTAACCCTAAAAATAAAATCCTCTGGGAAATTCTGTGCAAAAATCCATCTGCCCTCACTGCAGGTTCATCATTACAAAAATCACTGTTTGGATCAAGCCAAGAGACAGAGAAGTCATTACTGCCTCCTCTCTGTATCCTTCCTATAAGCAGCTGTACATACCCCTCTCTCCACCTGAGGAGGGAAGGACACACACACACAGACACACAGACATGCACACACACTTTATCCCAGGAGCTTTTCCTAATCCTCATTACAAAATCAAAAGAATGTCTGGAGAAGAAAAGTTTGTCAAACTGGTAGAAGAGCCATAAGGTCTTATTATATTCACTTATTTATAGCTAGTTCCCACTCCTTTAATGACCACAAAGTCATCTTTAGGTCTAATCTCTTATTTCTACCACAGGTTGAACAGATTCAGATATTCTTTTTTAAGATTTTATTTATTTGAGAGAGAGAGAGCACAAGAGTGGGGTGAGGGGCAGAGGGAGAAGCAGACTCCCTGCTGAGCAGGGGAGCCTGATGCAGGGCTCGATCCCAGGACTTGATCCCAGGACTCCAGGATCATGATCTGAGCCAAAGGCAGATGCTTACCTGACTGAACCACCCAGGCACCCCAGTTTTAGATAGTCTTTATTTTAGTTCCAAAGAAACAGGTAGTATTTACCTGGCCTCAGGGTTTGAAGGGATATATTTTCAAAATATGGGGACAATTGAACTAGGGGAGGAAAGAGCACAGAAAACCCTTAAAAGTGATAAAAAATTCACCCAGTCATTCTGGACTGAAGTTCAAATCTGAACACTATTCATTGTATTGTTGAGTAAGTGCTTTAAGTCTATTACTGGCTAAACTTTTCTAATGTAGCTTTTATATTTTCCTCTAACAGGAAAATACATGCAGATGAACATGTTAATTAAATTTAATATTAGAAACAAAGATGAATTTTAACTAAACCACATATAAGATTACAGAAATGTCACTTATCAAACAGTGCCAAAGGGCACTTCTGCAAAAACTAGATAAATGCCGAGGCTTCTCTTCCCCTTCTCACTTAGGGGGCTTTCATGCTCTCCCCCTTCTCAATCAAGGGAGTCTCAGGGACTGTTACTTTCTGTTACGCAAGTAACAGAAAACCTATAGCTTCCAACATCCAACCACTCTCACTTCTGCGGAAGAATTCATATAAAATAGATCCTGAAATAGAATTCATTTCAGGTGGTCAAACCTTCCTCTTCTCAGTCACAGATACACTTAAACAAATTTACAAATAGCTTATAACTAAAACCCCATGACCAACTCTAAATACACATTTCCCTTTGACACGATTTCTTTGCTTTGTTTGAAAATTCACCCATGTGGAGAAGTAAGCATGAGCTAATAATCATTAGTAAAAATTTCCAATTGCACTTGACTGTTATAGACTACAAGTTTTTTTAGGTTGTTCAAATTCTTCTAGGTGAGATTTCTGTGTAAAAGGAACATTAACGGGTCAGTAAGTTTAGCCCAGTAAGTTTAGCCCAAAGCTCTGGGAATAAGAATTCATTCAAGGCTTCTCTAATCTACTTGTAAGAAGCAAGGAAGCAAATTTTAAATCATTGAGTATTGACTTTTTATTATTAGTCACTGTTCATAATTTGTTTCAACCAAAAGACAATACACACAGCAGAATTTCTAATGCATCCCATGTAAATGTTTACATCCATTTTATTCCTCACTCGCCTCTAAGACTTATCATTTAATTTAAAATTTTTTTTACATCTCAAAAATATGTCTGCAATAATTAGAATTAGCCGTCCCACTTAGAAACAGCCTTTTAATATTTTTACAGTAAAGAAGATGTGATGGGGCTTAATGAAAATGTAACTTACAACAATTATGAAAGAAAAGGGACTTTACAGGGACACAGTGGGAATTCACAAAGGAAAGAGTCCAGAAGCTCTTTCCCATGAGCACCCCCTCCAAATTGAAAACAAAAACAAAACACACAAAGCGCAACAGCAGGTTCCAAAAACAAAAACAAAAAAACTCGGATGCTCCATCCTAAAGCCAGAATTAGCCTCACAGAAGTTCACGAAGCAACTGTGCAAGCTGCTTCGGCACGTTCTCCTGTTTAAGTATCCTGGGTCCTGGAACCCTGCAGATGGAGCCCACTCACTACTATTGCTTGAAAAAGAGTGATTCACTTCCAATTCCACTTCCACTTCCACAAGCAGCCCCACCCTCCTGAGCCAAAGCTGGTCAAAGCGTTTTAAACTTCAGGACTTTCGCTCTTCAGTGACCCTCCCCACTCCCAAACACATGAATATACAGTCATGTACCACCTCTCCACCAACCACCAAGTCGTGAATATCCACTTTTTGCTCTCTAGTTTCACTTGGTTTCAGACAATGTGGATAAAATACATTCGCTAGAAAAAAAATAAGACATATTCAAACTCTTTCTTCCCCCTAGTTTTCATGGCCCAAGTATTTTCCAATGCAGAAAATAATAAAGTTGAACCTCAAAAACAGTATCCTCTAACTTCCAACCTCTTCTAGAAGAACGTAAAAATAAAAGCATGTTATACAGTAGATGGAAATATTCAAACCGTTAGTGCTGAACAGTTTTAAATGTCTACTTTCTTATATGAATGGGACAAATAAAGGGTATGAACCACATCTTTAACCTAGTTAAGAGAAAGAATTCCCTCCCAAAAGTTACACTGGGGAATGTTTCTTTAAATGAGAAAGACCTTAAAATGAACAGATGATCACTACACACAGCATAAAACATTCCATGACTGTCCCAGTCACCTCAAGGTAACAGCACCGGAGCATTGTGGGAGAAGCTTCTCAGGTAGAGCACCCTTCCTACGGTTTTTTGAGATTACTTAGATGAATTCTCCCTTAGGATTACTTGGGTGGAGGGGGTGGGAGTGATAGGATACACTATTCTGAAAAAGGGGAGAAAATGAGGTAAAAATGCATGTGAAATTGTCCGAGTATGTGTAGGCTCACTGCTCATCACCCTGGGGTTATTAAGACAGCCATGGAAATCACTCTTTCCTCACAATGGCTCTGACATTGTATATCTATCCAAATTTGCTCCCCCTTGCATGGTCATCCCAGGGAAAGAAATTACTGAAATGCGTTAAGTATTTATAGAAAGTAAGAGATTTCTCCTTTTAGCAGCAAGGCCAAGTATGAGGAGAACTAATTCTGATCCTAGAAACTAAGGCACGCTGAAGCCTTCAAAGATCCCATCATTTGAAAGAGTCGTCACAACCATCAGGATCCTAGGCAGCTTTCTGGCCGCGAGTTCTTCAGTGTGGTACTCAGCTTCACTCTCCAAAACCACTTCAAATATTCTAGGCAGCACCCTTTGCGTTAAGGCCATGATTTTTATCCCATCTAGACAAAGCTGTAGATAACCACATAACTCTACCTCAAAACTAATCACCCACGGAGATACCTTGTTACTAGAGTAGACCCTTTCCAGCTCCACAAGCGAGCACTATCTCACAGCATGAACTTTGGCAGGTTTCTGAGATTCGATTCAGTTCAACTAAAGAAACTTGAGCTGGTCAACTATTAACGTGAGAGAAAAATAAAGCCTCTAACCCAAAGAGGAATGTTAGATAAATTCTATTCGAGAAATCCACCAATATTATGTTAATCCTATCATGTTTCACAGCATTAAGTATCCATCCAATGAAATCAGTCGGCAAAGAAACCTTGAAAGGCTATTCTTCATTGCACAGGCAGAGCAAGTTGTCTGAAACACTCTCTAATCCACACTTGCCTTCACTGAAAACTGTGCACAAAATAATATCCTGTTCTTGACTCAATCGTTTACCCAGTAGAGTAAGTTTTAGCAAATCTTGCTCATTTACAAGTAAGACCAGAAAGCTTCCCCTTTGGAGCCTTTTAGTTCAACCCCAGTTTGTCAAATGTTAGGAATAATCTAGCATCTGATACAGAGCTAGATTTGACAAGACACTGAAGATTTTAAGTAAAGGCTTGGTGAAACGAGGGGGGTAAAAAAAAGAGATTTGTACCCAGGTTTTAAGACCAAAGCCAAAGTAGTCCTTATACTGTACTCAATACAGTACCGATCGCAAACATTCTAAGAGCAAGGCGGGCCTGACTCTTCCTCTCTTCTTGAGTACATCGCACATGGCACCCGTGCACCTGAACGTAAACAGTACGTTCACCATGTGCCACAGGAGTCACCTTACCTCATTCCAGCAACTCAGTGTTAAGGTTTGAGAACACAAGGGTCCTTTCTAAAAAGCACTCGGCACTCTCCCTAGTTTAAAAAGCTCCAGACCTCAGGTCTTTGATGCAGATATTCGTGAGATTGGCCTCTCTCATGAGACCAACTTCTTAGACTCAGGAAAGGACATGCCTACCCTATGGTGTTCATAAGACTTCCTCTCACACAGGGGGCAAGGAAGCTACAAGGCTTCATTCCAACACCATAAAATACAATATAGGAAAGATTTCTTTAACCGCGTGGTCTTTATTTCAGTGCCAGTGTTACAGATACAACACAAATGTTCCAGTTAGAAGAAGGAATTCAAACGGAATGCCAAGGTCCAAGCCAGGCTCAGGAAATAAAAAGGAAGGTTTGGAGTAATAGAGAAGATGACTCCAATATGCTCTAGGATGAGTCTGATACTCACTCTTCCTACGGGCAAAGGTGCTTTTGTTAAGGAGTCTGATCTTAAAAAGCGAACTCCTCTTTCCACCCATTTACCATAGTTCAACAGGCAAGTTATGGGCTTAGGAGAAACTTTAAAATTTGTGGTGGGGATAGGGGCATTAATAACTATTAATATCTTTTAGAAGTTGTCCACTTTGCACTTTCAGGGCATCAATTTTGAAAATCAGGGGGAGTACTCATGACTACAGCTAAAGAATGGAGAGACAGGGGAGCTGGAAGAGCCTTGGGAGTTTCTATTACAAATAGAGCACCATATCCTTCATGCCAAATCTCAAGCTCTTTTTAACTGCATCTGTCCAGTGTTTACAAATAACCTCTCCAGGTCTGCCCAGGTCTTGGTAACAAACATACATACATGTGTGTGTCTGTGTGTATACAGCAATGCACAGAAAAGGCTACCAGGAGCCTAATGCCTCTTTCAAACATTGGGGGAACCAGTAGAAAAAGGCGGGGCTCCCTAATGTCCACTGTTAACATTTCCATTCTGAATGCCTGATGTAAAAAGCGCCTGAAGATGATAACCCAGCTAGTGAGGAATGAATACCCCACCTCGCCCAGTCCACAGAAAAACACAGTAGAAAGAAGGGGCAACTCTTTGCTGCAGAGACAGAGTGAGTGTTTTCTTGCCATGGATTCCAGTCCTCTCCTCCAGACCAGCTGCTTATTTCCTCAGGGGCCCAGGGAATGTTGATTCTGGCTGTAAATGTGGGAGGGGTAGAGAAGTGCGGACAAAGGAGAAGAGGAGAAGAGTGCAAAATATCCTCCAGAAGCAGCCGGCCTCAACAGTGGAGGAGAGGAGATTCGTCTTTGACAATGCTTCAAGGTCAGCAATAACTTCAGGAAAATCCTCCTCAACAGTTCTCTTCAGCTCCTCATGCCCATGGTACAGTTGGGGGGTACTTGCCAGCGATCACAACCTCCTTCCCAAAGTTCCTTTGATTGAGTGGGACAAGAATGAGAATGGTGCCGGGCCCTCATTGCCAGGACTGAGGGGGAAAGTTGTTCACCTCTGCTAGATCTTGCATTGCCGAGCCCTTGTGGTTATATGTGAGCTTGATCCGCATTCGCAGCTGTTGCTGTAGAACAGAGAATCGCAAATTATACACTGAAAGGAAATCTCTAGAATCTGTGTGGTCCACAAATAGAGAAAACAAATTATTTTAGAGCAAAGCTGTCTCTTAAAAATGACACACAGGCAAACGACCACTAACACCATCACTCCTGCCTAGTACTCTGGCCAACATCACGCAGCGGAGCAGAGAAAGTGCGTCTCCAGAACACATCATCAGCTTCAGTCCTAGAACCGCATTAACAGGACAGGACCACTTGGGAGCATTTTCAAAGTAACAGTGGCTGAGTGCTTCTCAAAAAGATTCAACCCTTATATCCAAGTTTCCAGAAAAATGAGGTAAACATATTCATCTTATGCGCTACATTCAGAGATACTGTTGCTTTGTGTATAAAACCAATAGTAAATGTGAACATAAACTTGTTTTGTTTCCAAGACATAAAAGGAAAAAAAGTTAACTATGGTAACAGAAGTTGTTTTTTGTTTTTTTTTTAATAATGTGAGAGTGAGAGACGGCATGAGAGGGGAGAAGGTCAGAGGGAGAAGCAGACTCCCCGTGGAGCTAGGAGCCGGATGTGGGACTCGATCCCCGGACTCCGGGACCATGGCCTGAGCCGAAGGCAGTCGCTCAACCAACTGAGCCACCCAGGCGCCCCAAGGTAACAGAAGTCGTTTTAAGAGAACTCAATTATAAACCCTTTATACTCTATGTGGCAGATTTCAAATATTAATGCACTAAGAAAATTTTTACTCTATGTATCAGATCAGCAAAGGAATCTGGGCTTGTGCTATAGGCAGATACTCAGAATCCAGTGAGTAGCAGAGGAAAGGCGAAATGCTAGAAGAAGAAGAAATCATCATACTGGGGTTATGAGACACTGCTAGAAATCTTTCAAGGTGAAGAAATTCTCTGAACCATTTTCAAAAACTGTTTGAAAACTAGCCAATTGATTACTATTAAAAGTGGAGACAATTTACTTCTTTGAGAAGATATAACAAAAATATTGCTTAATTTCAGTTTCTAAAGCTACTTTTCACTTGGCTGCTTCATTAAAAATACCTCCACTTGTACTATGCATACCTAATAATCACAGTAGTAAATGTGGATATATGGGGTTCTACAAATACTCTTACCCCAGCCTGCATGCAACTTGTGTAAAAATTAAGGGGCAGTTAGTTGGGCATCTGACTCTTGGTTTCTGCTCAGGTCATGATCTCAGGATCGTGATATTGAGCCCCAAGTCAGTCTCTGTACTCAGCGTAGAGTCTGCTTGAAATTCTCTACACACACCCCCGCCCACGTGCTCTCTCTCCTTCTCCCTCTAAAATAAATACATTGTAAATTTAAAAAAAAAAAAAAATTAAAATGTCTAAGCTTTCCCTATTCTCTTGCAAAAAACTAGACTTTTAAGCCTCTAAATAGGTAACTCCTTAAAGCTGCATTTTAGGGATGCCTGGGTGGCTCAGTTGGTTGAGTGTCTGACTCTTGACTTCAGCTCAGGTCATGATCTCAGGGTCGTGAGATTGAGCCCCACATCGAGCTCTGTGCTGGACGTGGAGCTTCCTTAAGATTCTCTCTGCCTCTCCTGCCCTCTCTCTCCCTCTCAAAAAAGAGCTGCATTTTAATGCTGCCACTAAACCATTTCAAGTGTCTAAGCGGCGTTTATTATCTAATCTACAAAAGAATGAAGAGGTTAGACTAGACATTTTCACAGATTTCTTCTACAACTATGAGTCAGAAAAAACCTAAAGAAACAAAGCAGAATTTTATTTCAGGAAATATGCTTACACCTCACTCAGATACTGTTTTCAAACATGCTACTCACCTTCTGTGGGTTCAGAACTTTAATGACTTGTGTGATGGTCCCCGTATTAAATGCTGGGACAATGCTGCTGCTAGGAGACAGAAGCTGCAGCTGGAATGTCTGTGGGGGACAAAGGGCACTCTTCAGAAAAAATAATACATTAAATACCATGTCAGAGATGTTAACAAATAAAGAAGTCAGACACCTGGATAATTATTCAAGTAACAGATTCACCTACTACTATGTTCTGTTTGTTTTCCAGATATCAGCAATTCATAGTATGTGGGCTGACTATAACCTTCATGTTATTTTAGAAACCCCACTGTTAGGTCTTTGATCATGAAAACTAGTAATGAGCCACTCTCCTCTTTCAGGCAGAAGGAACTTTAGCCTACCACTTTTCAAAAGGTGACCAATTCTTGTTTTGGCAACCTCACTCAATAGTAACTGATCAACTATACAGGTGAAAAATGGGTGCAAGGGGCTTAAAAAAAAAAAAAAAGCTAGGAAGAAATGAAAAAGAAAAAACACTCTCCAGAAATAACCAGCATACCAATCACCAACCACAGACCTTTATGCTTTTGTTTATTTCGATGTTTGGGAAAGGGAGACTTAAACATTTGTTTTCTCAAGTCTACATAATCTGGAATGTGTTGAGGGCTACATGACAGAGGTAAGGAAAAGCTGTACAGAGCCAAGCTGTTAATATGTATGTGGAATACATCCAAGATCTCCCCCATCGGGGTCACAGGTCTTAAGAGAACAATTTCGTGCAGAGCTAGCCTACACAGCAAAAAACCTGGAAAAGCCGACTGCCATAATTTGTAGTGTTGGTGGGTTTTATTTGCTTACAGAGAAGAGAGATAAAAGTGTTATTAGCAAGACAGGGAACCCATAATTGTTAGCACAATATAGTATGCATGTAGCTATTCTACATACTTAGGATTTTACTTTATTTTTAATTTAAGTAGGCTCCATGCCTAGCGTGGAGCCCATCGTGGGGCTTGAACTCATGACCCTGAGATCAAGACCTGAGCTGAGATCAAGAGTCGGATGCTTAACCGACTGAACCACCCAGGCAGCCCATACTAGGATTTAAAAAATCTTTCCTGAAAGTGTAGTCTTCTAAAATAATGGAGAGTGAGGAGAGAAAAGAGAGGGAAAGAGAGGCAGAGGGAAGAAGACAGAGGGAGAGAAGGGTGGGGGGAGAGAGAGAGAAGGAAAAAAGGGGAAAGGGGGAGAGAGAAAGAGATAGGTGGGGAGCAGGGCTGGCGGGGGACAAGAGGAGGAAAGTCTATCCAGCCCTCTCTTAGGACCAAAATTATAAGAGTAAAGAGATTTAATATCAACTCACAGACTTACTATGTTGGGACTTATTATAATTCTATTGTCAAGATAGATTATGTAATAAGCTGAAATATTATTATTTACATTTATTTCATCAAATATAATATACCATTGTTTTTCACACCATTATTTATGTACCACTGAGAAGAAATAACAGGCTACCAACTAAACTATGATAAAGTATCAATTTTATAAAGCAATAGTAGAATCTACGAATTATTATTTTGAAGTTCAGGATACACCATGACATGCAAATAGGTATTAAATAGTACAGCACCAAAACTAAGGCCATTCTTTAATGGCAGAGATGCTATGTTGCTAGAACACAGCCTAGAATAACAAGTATAAAACCCAAAGTTACAGCAGTTAACGTTTACTGAGCAATGAACATATGGAAAGTGCTTAAAACGGTACATAGCACATAAAACTCATCTATCCCTCAAACGAACCCTAGGAAGTAGATAATCGCTGCCACCATCCTTCCTTTGTAAATGAAGAAACTGAGGCACAGAGGTTAAGTAACTTGTTTAATGTCATACAGCTGGTATTGAAACCACCCCAACTCTAGTTCTTATAAAAACATCTACATTACTCTGGCTCCTAAAAAATGCAAGTAAAGGAGGCTGCAAAGTCAGCAGTAACCGCGAACAAAAGAAAAGGTCTTCAATTTCCAAAAATGTGTTGTCTGAATGTCACATTTCCCATGTCACTGCAAAGATTAGATTAGCTTAGTCTAAAACAAGGGCTGGCAAACCATGGCCCATCGGCCAAGAATGACCCGACATCTGCTTTTGTAAATGTTTTATAGGAACAGAAACACACTCTTTCATTTGCATATTAACTATGGCATTTTCCCCACTATAACAGCAGAAATGAGTAGATGCAACAGAGACCATATAGCCTAAAATACTTACTATCTTGTCTTTGACAGAAAAATTTTGCCCACTCTTCATTCTCAGTATTTCTTTATACAAAACTCTTCATTATTCAAAGACCGACATAAATATTCCTTAAACTAAGATTTGGTATAAACAAAGCTTCAATTTACAAAAATAGGCAGTCATTGTATCAATACTAAACTATCTATTAATGAAGAAGGAATGTTTCTTTCACTTAAATAACAAGAGATGAAAACTTCTAATTCTGATTCAGTAACTAGAAGAGAATACCAAAGAAGATAAAGTCCTTCATCTTAATAAATTTTAATTCCATGTTAGAATTTGTGTTTTTTAGGTTTTCACCACTGAATTACTGAATCCCAGTCATCCTCTCCATGGCCTGAGCATTACCAGACCACCTTGCAGAATTCTGCTGTAAGTCTCACTAGGTATTACCAGAATGTCCTTTCTTTATACTGTAAGAATATTTCTGGCCAAGTAAAAAGCTTTCAAAATGACATGCTTCAATGAACCATAATACATTATTGTCAATTTGGGTTAAATCTGCAAATTTAGTTTAACATCTAAACATTAAAGTATATCCCTTATCAAATGCATGAAAAAGGCAAAGAAGACACTGTAGTACCTTTGGTACTGCAGCCTGGAAAACAAAGTCTGTCATGTCCAGCTCTGTGCTGTTGGAGGCCTGTATCGTTATCACTGTGACGCTAGGGTTGGTATTTGACCGTTCAAAGGTGAATTCTATCTTCAAGCCATTCTTACTGTATGCTGTGATGGAGGGAATGCCTGGAAAGCACAGGAAGATCAGTCTAACTGCAGTCAGCTTAATGTTCACAGAAATACTCTTCTTCAATAACTACCTCTCACTGAGGGTGATAACACCAGTACCTGTAGTGATGTCATTGAAGAGAGGCTGTGATGAAAGCCCATCCAACAAGAAGGGGGGCTGGGATATCTGTGGGACGGAGGCAGGGGCAGGAGCAGCAGCTGGAGCACCTAAATGAAACATTCCAGTGGTAAGTCAATCTTAACCAGCATGACAAAGCTCACCAAAAAAAAAAAAAGGAGAAAATTGTTACATCTCACATTAAGAGAAGGATTCCTTAAACAAGATGCAAAAAGCATAAACCAGGGGC
The DNA here is from genome assembly GCA_028534135.1 of Potos flavus. Lineage (NCBI taxonomy): Eukaryota > Metazoa > Chordata > Mammalia > Carnivora > Procyonidae > Potos > Potos flavus. The sequence goes on from CM052888.1 coordinate 12,102,416, forward strand.
GCCTGGGTGGCTCAGTCAGTTAAATGTTCCACTCTTGGTTTCACCTCCGGTCAGGGTTATAAGATCAAGCCCCGCGTCGGGCTCCATGCTAAGTGCAGAGCCTGCTTAAGATTCTCTCTTCCCCTCTCCCTCTGTCCCTCCCTCTCCTCGCACTCTCTGAATAAATAAATAAATATTTCTTAAAAAAAAAAAAAAAAGAATAAACCATAAAGGGAAAGAACTAAACATTCAAATACTATAAAATAAATAACTTTTATTCTTTAAAAAATACTGTAATAAAATAGAAAGAGAGACCATAGGCAGGAGAAAATGTTTGCTACAAAATAGCAAACGGATGAGTATCCAGAACTATAAATGTTTTCTATAAATCAGTAAGAAAAAAGATAAGCCTACCTAAAAATGTTAAGACATATAAACAAGAAATTCACAGAAGAGGGAACCTGAATAAAAAGAGAATCTACTTCTACTCTCTGCTGTAGGGATGCAAACTAGTATAAACAATGTGGAGAACAATTTGGCAATAATAGAGTTGAACATGATTATACCTCTAAAGTAAAGTTCCTGAACCTCAAAACTAATGAAATTTTAGGCTAATTATTTGCCGTAGGGGGCTATCCTGTGCATTGTAGGATATTTACCAGCACCCCTGGCTTCTACCCATTAAATGATAGCAGCATCCTCCCAGTTGTGACAATCAAAAATATCTCCAAACACTGCTAACACCTGGCAGGCAAAATAATATTTTAATAATAATTTAATAAGATTTTATTTTACAAGCTAAGTAGATCAAGGCATTTATTAAATTATATAAATGTTAAATACTGCATAATAAAATTTGAACACACATGCACATACACCCTGCGAGAGGTGGTATGAGAGATGGTACCAAATTACCATCTTTATTTGATCCTTCCAATTAAGAACAAGTTGAGAATCATGCAAGTGATAGAAAATGACCATGAACTGAGAGAAATCAGGATTCCAAGAAAAGGCATAAGAAAATAGCAAAATAAGGAGTTCATTTTAGGTGTAGATTTCAAACTACTTATGAAATTATCTGAAAATATACCATTTCAGAAAAGATTAATAAAGTGAAGGAAAGCTAGAAACTTTAAAAAAAAAAAATACCCAAGTACGTGAGAAAAAAGTGATATATTAAAAGTTAGCAAGGAAGGTAAAAATATATATTGTTAAGCAAACCATAAGAAGCTAAAACAAAGGTGAACACCACAGCAAGTGTAGTCAAGCACATTACCAATAAAGTATACAAGGAAATATTCATATAATTCTCCTAATTTTTATAACTCCAATCTAGTAGTTTTCTCCTAATTTCCATTTTCAAAACAATTTTAGAAATGCATTCCCATGGAAAATTAGAGGCTACTCAAAACACATAGACAGCATTATGGGTCCCTAAGTCCCTCAAACGTCAGCTCTTTTCTCCTGTAAAGGAACATTAAGTAGTTTTGAGAAACAACAAAAACTCACTGCTCCAGTTCCCCTAAAAACACACACTAAATTTATTTCCTAATTTCCACTTACTTAAATTTTAATGCATTATGATCTATGACTGTAAATAATGATATGGCTTAAAGAATATAAACCTCGAAAATGTTTAGCCTAATAAAGAAAATGGAAAAATATGTTTAAAACACATTATGAATAAGGAAAATCCAGGCTCTTTTAACATTTTATCAGTTTGCTTTTTCATGTAACACTAGGAAAGTAAGAAAGTAAAAACAAAAACAAAACAAAACATTAAGACCCCCTTATAAATGAGTTAAGCTACAAAAGGAATATGCAAAAAAGAAATTCATGTGTAATGCAAAAATACAGATAAATATAACTATCCCTGTGATTGAAAAAATTAAAAATTAACAAAATAATAGGGCCAATCTTTTACCTGGTAGAATTTTTAAAAAATGAAAATATATAATGCTTATGACTGTACAGTGAAACTGGGAGCCACATGCACTGAGAGAAAGATACATTTACTAAGCGCCTACTATGTGTCCTGCATGTACTGAATAAGTCACCACTCCTCACAAAGAGCTTGTAAGGTAAAGTAGTTATCATCCTTCTTAAATTTTTTTTAAAGATTTTATTTATTTGTTTGACAGAGAGAGAGAGAGAGCGCGCGAGCAGAAGCAGAGGGAGCGGCAGGCAGAGGGAGAGGGAGAAGCAGACTCCCTGAAAAGCAGAGAGCCCAATGCTGGGCTCGATCCCAGGACCCTGGGATCATGACCCAAGCTGAAGGCTAATGCTTACATGACTGAGCCACCCAAGCACTCCCATCCTCTTTTTATTTTAAAAGATTTTATTTTTAAGTAATCTCTACATCCAAGGTGGGCTCAGACCCACAACCCCAAGATGAAGAGGTGTATGCTCTACTGATTGAGCCTGCCAGGCACCTCTCATCCTTACTTTAAACAGAACCAGAAAGACTGAGTAACTGGACCTAAGAATGTAATCCAAAATAAGAGGAAATCGATGTAATGATGATATTTGTTGAGGCACTAGTTACAAGAAAAATCTGAAACAAAACGTCCAATAGTAAGGAACTGAGTAAATAATGATGCAAACTTTTTACTGCAATATTGCACAACCATTTAAAGTTATAATTGTGAAGATTATGGACTAACCAACACAGAAATGCTAATATGTTAATAAGTAAGTGAATCATCTATACACTATGTTTTAACCAGGGGGTTGTTTTTGCTTTTCAATATATCCAGTAGAGCTATGGCATCTGAGGATTTGAAACTACCTGGGAATGACTCAAAAGTACACTTTTGTACACAGTAACATTTTGAAATTTTGTTAAGACAGAAATATAAACCGTAAGCTCTGGGAAGAAGCTGTGTTAGGAAAAATCATTTAGCCTCTGGTAGCTTGTCTAGGTGAGCATCCAAAATCCTTATCCTATGGCTATTTTCTATTTGAGATCATATATGCAGTAACTCACCATTATAATTTTAAAGAAATCACTTACCATAGAAATTATATGCTACAGTGATACACTGGGACTCAGGGTTCATAACGTCACTGAATACATCAACAATTACTAATGTCTACTATAAACAAACATAAGAAAAAAATGTTCCCGGGGCGGGTGGGTGGCTCAGTCATTAAGCATCTGCCTTCGGCTCAGGTCATGATCCCAGGATCCTGGGATCGAGCCCCGCATCGGGCTCCCTGCTTGACGGGAAGCCTGCTTCTCCCTCTCCCACTTTCCCTGCTTGTGTCCTCTCTCTCGCTGTCTCTCTCTCTGTCAAATAAATAAATAAAATCTTTTAAAAAAAAAGAGAAGAAAAGAAAAAAATGTTCCCAAATAAAAAGTTATGTTTGAATATTATCATCATGGACGATTTTCTCCCTCCATTGTTTTATTAAGAGGGTGAGAGGAAAATAGGTTAACATCTCTCCACTCTCCACAAATGGCTTTGGCTACTGAAAGCTAATCGTGAGTAGAAAGAAACATAGAAAAAGTGATGTCTTAGGAAACTAACTAAAAGCAGAACTGACTTGGGATATATTTCTTTTGTAGCCTGAAAAAGAAAGTCCTTTCTAACTTAAATACTATGAGAGCAATTTATCCTCCCAAAATTAAAAATTGGACTTTAAGTATTCCCTGTGAATTAGCTCTAGAATACTAGCATGGCAGTTTATATCCCAGATGTTGTTAAGATTCCATTCCTACTTCTCACTTAGCCTCTCCCTGCTTTAATTGATTCACATGCCAGAAAGTCTATGTTCAGTGTAGTTTTTTCCCAAGGCCTTTATCCCCAGCCAAGGCATTAAATAACTCCAGTCTGGTCTCACCTGTAAGGTTGATGTCTCCCAGCAAATCAAGAAGTTCTCCACCAGCAGAAGCTGGTTTGCTTGTAGGTGCAGTTGGAATAACAGGTGTTATATCATTTCCTCCCAACAAATCCAATAAATCATTGGCCTATACAAGGAAATAATATCTCAATTCATTAGTCATTTGTCTAATCTGCAGCTAAGGCAAAGCTCTTTCAACACTTAAAAATATGGAAAAGAGCCATCAATCAATCCAGGAACACTGAAGGGAATCAGCTGCGAAACAGGTTATAAGGAACTGTTAAGATCATGAGGATTCCCAGATAAGCAAGTGAAAAGCTACCTGGCTGGTGGGCTGTGGCCCAGAGGGTGGTGGTTTAGTCTCTAGTGGAGCTGGTTCTGTCTCTCCATTTGTCTGCACAATCTCAGTAGGGCCATTTGTGGTCACTTTTTCCATGACAGGCATTCTCTCAAGGAGGGCAGACCTGGAAGAATCTGAAGTGGTTAAATTCTAGGCAGTTAACCTAGATTCCCTACCCAAGACAATCACTGTTACTATATTGGAGTCAAATATGGACAGCCATCTCCCCTCCCCACCCTGTAACACACACACTAAAATAGAAGGTGGATTACAAGAATACATGACCTAAATTCCTGGCTGGATTAAGGGCAGGCAAGAAACCTTGAATAGACAAACTGTCCACCTAAATCCCGAGAGACTGGGATTACTCGTGGTAGAGAAATTGCAATGAAAGAAAGGTAAATAAGTAGGTATTAACAATTTCCTATCAAGAAGACACTGCATAACAGAAGTGGAAAAAAAGATCATACATCATAAAGTTAAATATTGGAATGAGATTCTCTTGAAAAAACACAACTCCCACTTCTTAACCCAATAAAATGGAAAATGAAGCAAACATTTCATACCAAAAGAAAGGGGAGAAGGTGAATAAGAGGACACGGCTAACTTAAGTCTTTATAGGATAGGCAGAATAGAAGATGGACAAATGAAAGCAGTCAAGCAATTAGGACTAAACAGAGATGTGAGGTCCAGTTAATAAAGCACAAGGAATGAGTCCCCTTTATGGATTATCATGACGATGTGTTCAGGATGCTAACAGCCACATGCACTGCTTAGCTTCTTTCACTTACCTCATATGGTCATATTTCTTAAAAAGTGCATTATATTCTACTGCCCTCTGCTGGAGTTCCACATCAATGCTGCTTCCATAGATTGAAACCACTTTCTTAATTCGGCTTTGGGATAAAATGACAAACAAATTCAAATACCCAAAAGAAAGTTCATAAACAAGCAGAGAGAATAAACAAACCAGAGTTTTCTGGTTAAAAGTCTGAAATACTCCTCTTTCCTTAATTTACATATCTTTTCAAAAACAGAACACCCTTCCTTGGTCTTCTTTCACCCAACATACACCTCAACACCATCATGTACCACTATACTTGTTCTAACTGTAATGCTAGATTTTTGTCTGTTAAATGTCCCATACCCTAAATTTGCTAGAAGAAAGAACCAATTATTAATTTGCTACAAAAGAAGTATGCAATGTTCATTCTCTTAACAACTTTAAAATAAGCTTTTATCAACAAAAGGTTACTACCTGACAATGATTCTTCTAGTTCACAATTTAAAGAGTAAAAAAAAAAAATACCCTTTTTCACAGGGCCTTACGGAACAACTAAGAGAACTAAGTTTGCCTTAAATATGCCTGGCTGGGAAACTAATCCAACTGACTTTTATTCAAAATAGTGAAGAGCAGAATTTAAACATTTAACTACCAAAACCTTTATGATTTTCTTCCTCTTCAGACATCTCCAAATATTATAATAAACCAGAACCCTTATATAGGGAAGTAACTTCTCTACTTTAAACAAGAGAAAAGGCATTAGAAATCATATTTTAAAAACATTAACTTTTTACCTTCAAAATAATAAATGGTGGGGTGTGACGGTAAAAGGGAGCAAAGTTTAGATAAAATAAGGATGAACCACAAATTAATGATTACTATTATGGAATAATAGGTATATACAATTCATTTTACTATCCTATTTTTGCCTTTGCTTGAAATTTTCCATAACAAAGAGTTTTTAAAAATTATAAATAACATGTCCATTCTACTTTTTCTCCATACTCACTTTACAGTACAGGTGAATCGAGTAGAAAGCTTCATAATGGCAGTGAGGGCATAACCTCGGGTCACAGAGGTGGACATATTAGAGATTAAGACACTTTCTAAAATATCCAACACTTCATCTTCTGTTACCTAGGAAGGAAAAAAAAAATGTAGGATGAATTCTAACAGTAAATATCTAAATCTGATCTCAAGTCACAGGATGCCACCAGAAAGACAACCCTACCATCATTTACCAAAACTTCTAAAACAATCTGTGCTTTGCCACAGTAAGTGTCCAAGCTGATCCATCAATCAGAGGCAAGTAGGAAGGAGGTTTAAAAAAAAAAAAAGAGTGGAAAATACCCAGTGGGGGCTGAGAGACACATTATATTAGTTTCAAGAGGCAGAAGTAAACGAAGAAAATAAAAGGAGAGAGGTTCAAGTGTTGTTGCCACAACTTCCCCTAAAGCCGGTCTTTTAATAAGCAAATGCAGACATGGATATGTCTTGTTTCTTATCAAGCCACAGGGTAGGAGAAACATATTTCAGTCTGATGGGGTGGGGAGTAGGTCTGCAGGTGGTTTTAAAATCTCACATGTAAGTTCCATCTCAAAAACTGGCAAGTTTCCCAATATAATTCTGGCATTAACTTCTTTAACAGATTTTTTAGGAACCAACCTCAACTCCTCATTAAACACTATCCTCCTGTAACCAAAACCACTATTTTCTCCCCACGTGAAAGAGTAACAAGGAGTACCTGAATAGGTTCTTCCTCTTCACACTGGCCTGATACGAGAAGATCTCCATATTCACCTATGCACCACGCAGCCACTTGTACCAAAGGTTGCTGTCAAAAGAAAGTCACCATTTGTAAAAGGCTTTTAATCCTTGCAAGGATTAATGCAAAGCACACGTCATCTAAACGTAAAGGTCAAAACCAAGGAATATCTAGAGTGTTAGTAATAAGAACACACCAGGAACACAATGGATAATTTCCCCACCAAAGTAGAAAGTACCTACTTGAGAATAATCACCAAGAATTGCTTTGTACAAGCGCTGGACAGTATAGGCATGCATCTCCACACTATTGGTTATTAACTGGATCAAGTTGGGGACTGCATCATCACGAACATAGCTTCCTGCCTAAAAGGAAATGCGGTTACCCTTAGAAACACACCGTAATGATAAGAAATGTTAGCTATTCCTTTTATTCAAAGGAGACTACTACAAAGCATCCTCAAAGATAAAGTTGGTTCCAATTCTCAGGTTTATACGCAGCTCAACCTTCAATTTTACTTATTCAAATGACTTCTTATTTAAGTGAATATTCTAGGTTTTTTAACTTTATAAAAAATAAAAAAATCTCCTTTGTCAAAGTAAAAGTAAAATATAAAGGACCTTTACCAAAACAGATTAGGTTTAAGATTTCAAAAATTTATGAAGTACATTCACTGGGAACTTAATTACAACAACCTCTCCCTTCTCACAACTCCCCAACACAATTAAAATCATGGGCTAGCTAGAGAAGCCACATTACTCTGGGGATGGAGAGAAGAGTGTACATCAACAGTCCAAAAGGGCAGCATTTTTAAAAATTTCTTTTTAAGATTTTATTTATTTATTTGAGAGAGAGAGTGAGAGAGAGCACCTGCATGCATGAGCAGGGGGATGGGGCAGAAGGAGAAACAGACTCCCTGCTGAGCAGGATCCTGGGATCCTGACCTGAACGTAAGGCAGATGCTTAACTGACTGAGCCACCCAGGCACCCTCAAAAGGGCAGCATTTTAAATAAGAATTAAACAGTAATCTTTTTAAAACTTCAATTTATTTAAAACATCATATTGTCTTCTAAAAACTAGAGTTTATAAAAATTAAAGAACGATTCGTCCCAGAAAGGGGAAATATTTTGTATTTAATCATGCACACTTTATTTTTTTTTTATTAAAAGATTTTATTTATTTATTTGACAGAGAGGAGAGAGATCACAAGTAGGCAGAAGAGGCAGGCAGAGAGAGAGGGGGAAGCAGACTCCCCGCCGAGCGGAGAGCCCGACGCGAGGCTCGATCCCAGGACCCTGAGATCATGACCCGAGCCGAAGGCAAAGGCTTTAACCCACTGAGCCACCCAGGCGCCCCTAATCATGCACACTTTAAAAACAAAAACAAACCTGGTCTCTCTAATGTCCTATTGACTAGGAGAATCTGAGGTACTATTTGCAACCATGTAACAAAGTAAAGCTATTTAACCTATGAGGAAACTAAATCTTGGCCTTGTCAGAGGATTATGATAACCAAGCTGTGCAGGACATATAAACAGTGGAACCTGTGCCTAGTATCAGCCCACCTTGATCAAGGACAAAGGACCAGATCTGACTTAGAAGAAAGAGACCAAGAAAAAGGAAAAGAAAAAGGAGAAAAACAAAGAAAGAGAAAGAGACAGGAAAAGGGAAAGGAGAAAGAGACAGAGACAAAAACAGAAAAAGAAAAAACCCCAGGGATTGGGATACCCACTCCTGCTAAAAAAACACAAAGCCAGAGAGAGACAGAAGTTTGGGGAAATGGTCAAAAAGGAATGGGCAGAAGCTAAAAAATAAGTAATTGTTTTACATTCTTCTTTCCTAATGGGAAAAAGCAGTGTTTTATTGTATTTTTATTTTTTTGTAAAAGCAGTGTTTTAAATAAGAGAAAGCATTAACATGATCTAATTGACATTTATACACCACTTCATCCAACAGCAGAAAACACATTATTCTCAAGCTCAAATGAAACATTCACCAAGACAAACCACATTTGGGCCATAAAAAAACATCTCAAATTTATTTATTTTTATTTATTTATTTAAAGTAGGTTCTATGTCCAACTTGGGGCATTCACTCATGACGGTGAGATCAAGAGTCATGTCCTCTACCAACTCAGCCAGGCAGGCGCCCCAGAAACATCTCAAATTTAAAAAAATAAAAGTCAGGGGCACCTGGGTGGCTCAATTGGTTAAGAGTCTGCCTTCTGCTCAGGTCATGATTCTGAAGTCCTGGGATCGAGCCCCATATTAAGTTTCCTGCTCAGTGGGAATTGTGCTTCTCCCTCTGCCCCTTCCCCACCACTTGTGTTCTCTCTCAAATAAATAAATAAAATCTTTTTAAAAATAAATAAATAAAAGAATAAAAATCATACAAGATTTAACTAGAAATCAGTAGCACGAAGATAGCTAAGAAATCCCAAAATATTCGGAGATTAAACAACTAAGTAACACAGAGGTCAAAGAAAATTACAGATCAGTATCTCTCACAGGTAGAGATGCAAAAATCCTTAAAAAAATCTATTAGCAATTCAAACATAGCAATGTATAAAAAGAACTATACATCATGACCATGTGGGATTTATTCCAGGTATGGAAGGTTAATTCAACATTCAAAAATCAATTAATGTAATCCAGCACATCAATAGGTTAAAGAGGAAAAATCATAGGACTATAATAAGATTATATAAGTCAGTTGGAAAAATGAAAAGAATGGAGCATTGACAACATTTTTCTTCAAGAGCTCTCATTTTCTCTTCTTTTAAAAAAACTAACAAAATGTGTCCTGATTCATAGCTTTTGTTAAAATATAATTTCCCCATTAGTGCATTAACTTTTTATGAAGTTAATTCAAATAAACTAGCAAACTAGCATGTCACAGACAGAATTCCACAGCAACAAATATATATACACACACCATAATTTTAATGATATCACTCCTTCCTACAAACGTTTCATAACTTGTTTAACCAGTGCCCATTTGGAGACTTGTATTTATTTCCAGTTTTCTCCCATTATAAACAAGATTGGGATGAGTATCTTTGTATATATGTTTTTGTACACTTGTCTTTTTATTTTTCCAAGATAAATTACTAAAAAGACAATGACTGAATTCAAAGATATAAACTAGGGGCGCCTGGGTGGCTCAGTCAGTTAAGTGGCCAACTCTTGACTTCCAGAAGTGTACTCTGGAAAGATGGCACCATTTTATACCCAATATGAAGTGGAGGGTACTGCCTATTTCTCTATTTCCTAACTAATACTAGGAATTAGATTAAAAAGTATGACAAATGAAAAATGATACCTCCCTTGTAATTTTACTAGTAAGTAAAATTTCTTTGTTAGTAAGGGTATTTGTCAATGTTAACTAGCCATTTCTTTCTTCTTTTGTGAAATGTCTATTCAAATGCCAATTTTTCCATTGCAGTGTTTGATTTTTCCTATTAATTGTAAACCATTTATAGATTAAAGATATTAACATGCTGTCATATGTTACAGTGTTTTTCCCCACTTGTCATTTGCCTTTTAACTCTGTAGATTTTTTTCCTTTTGCCTTATAAGTTTTAAATTTTAATGTGATTAAACTTGTGAAAATTTCCCTTTATGGTATCTACTTCTGAGACAGCAATTAAACATAGGTAGTTATGTTTTCTTTATATGCCACTACACTTTCATTTTGTCTGTTAAATCTCTGATTCCTATTAACTGAATGATAAACAAAGATGCTCTAAAACTCTGGAAGACTGCCAAAGAAGGAATAACTTATAAAACCGTAATTTTAAATCCAGAATAAATTTAGTCATTCAAAACCCTCTAATGGCTTCCAAACTCCTCTGAGGCCGTATATAATCTAGCCCCTGCTTTGGTCCTACCATTCTCTGCCTCTCATGCTACTGGCTTCACTTGCCTTCTTATTGCCTCTAAGCAGGCCACACTTGCTGCTACTCACGGGCTTTGCAATACTTGCTGTTCCCCCAAACCTTGGCAAGGCTCATCCTTTCACTGAGCTCTCTTCTCAAGTATCACTTCCTTTGAGTGACCTGCCCTGACTATTCTACCTAAAAAAACTTGGCCCACTGCCCCATATTCCACTCTCCCCTGCCATCACTGAAGTCCTTCATGCTGCTTCAGTGTTTCTCATAGTATTTTTTCTTGCCTAATAGGATAGTACATATTTCTCCATGAATTTCCTATCTCTCCCACTAGAACTAGAATGTAAAGCTTCATGAGAACAAGGGATTTGTCTGCCTCGTTAACCAGCACATCCTGCACTTGGTATATGTTGACGAAAAAAAAAAACACTACTTACCGTTGTCAGAACACGCATAATCGTGTCTATATGCCACCGTTTGGAAGGTGCATACCTAGGGAAATAATGGCACCAGATGAAATGATTGGAACCTGTGAACTATAGTCCGTGCTCAGTGACTTTCAAAAATCCTGTCCTACAGTCTTTTTTAGGTTTACTGGTAAAGTGATTATTTTAGGGCACATCTTACCTTCAAATCTAGCAGCTACTCCCATTTCAAAGGGTAATGAAATGGTACACAAACTCAGATGTTTCACATAATAACTGCAATACGAGTTACTGAGCTGAGACATGGGACTCCATCTCTAGTTTTTCAGAAAACAAATCATAGTGAAGAACCATGAGAGACTGTGAACTCAGAACAAGGGACTGAGGGTTTTGGAGGGGAGGGGATGGGGGAATGGGCGAGCCTGGGTATTGAGGAGGGCACGTATTGCATGGAGCCCTGGGTGTGGTACATAAACAATGAATCTTGTAACACCGAAAAAATAAAATAAAAGTATTTGGGAAAAAAATAAATAAAAAATAGAAAACAAATCATAAAGACAAAGCAGGAGGACAGACCCAGGCAATACCCAGACAGACCCAGGCAATACCAGGACTAGAAACTAGAATGACTAGAAACTCATTTCCTTAAATTCACAGTGCAGAGAGGAAAAATAACCATACTACTAAAATTGAGGTACTTCTTCCTGAAAGTTTTACATAGCATCACAATTTAGATGCTATGATGCTATAGTTTTTCTATTCTCTACCCAAAACCCCAAAACAAACAAACAAAAGCTTTTCTATTCTCTACTTCATAGATAAGAAGTTGAAGAACAGATATAAGAGGACATTTTACAAAAGTAGGGCTCTTTTTAGTCTTAGCATACTTAAATACTAGCTAAAATGGCCTTCTAATGAAGCAAATTTCTAACTGGGAGCCTGAAATAAACATTATGCATTTTAAAGAGGTTTACAACATTTTCCCCATGTTATAAAGATGCTTTCAAAAAGTTCCAAGCTTCTTTTACCAATAAATGTAAAAATTAAATCTTACTTTTCTGCAGCAAGAAAGATTCCAGATGCGCAGTCTGCTTTAAATTCTGGCTCACATGAATCCAGAAAATAAAGTAATTCCTTCATCATGCCTCGGATATTATTCCCATTTACCAGGGCAAAACTCAGTTCCATTGCACGCCTTGCAGAGGGGGAAAAAAAAAGTTATGATATTTATAGTGGGAATGAAACAAAGACCCAGGTGTGTTGTTTCCAAACATCGAGTACTGGCAGATGTATTGATGTCCTTCCACAATCTTGTGATCCCAATCTTTGTACACGAGATAACCAAAAGTTAACAAGGTTAGTTTTAACATTTTGAATCTTCATTCAACACTTTTCTTCAAAAAGCTCTAAAAGATACACTACCTATGACCAAAAATGCAGTTTGGGTTCAATAGTCTAATAGGCTGAAATTCAGAATAGTTTTTAAAAGGCTCAAAAAGAAAAGCAACAAAATTATTACCGAATGATAATACCTCTTTGCATTAGTCCTTAAAAACGTGTTAAAGCCACCATGTTCACCTTTTATTACATCCACATCTGTCCAAAAATGATATAATAGTCTACATCGAAAGATATATAGAAAATCAGAATAAAAACACATCTTGAAGGTATTATGCTAAGTGAAATAAGTCAAAGAAAAACAAATACTGTATGATGTCACTTACACCTGGAAGCTAAAAAAGTCAAAAGCATAGAAACAGACTAGAGGGCGCCTGGGTGGCTCAGCGGGTTAAAGCCTCTGCCTTCGGCTCAGGTCATGATCTCAGGGTCCAGGGATTGAGCCCCGCATTGGGCTCTCTCCTCAGCAGGAAGCCTTCTTACCCCCCTCTCTCTGCCTGCCTCTCTGCCTACTCGTGATCTCTCTCTTTCTGTCAAATAAATAAATAAAATCTTAAAAAAAAAAAAGAAACAGACTAGAATGGTGGTTACCAGGGTCTCGGGGATCAGGAGGGGAAAGGGAAGATGTTGATCAAAAGGTATAAACTTCAGCCATAAAATGAGTAAGTTCTGGGGATCTAATGTACAGCATGACAACAATAATTAATAATAATAAAAATGTACTATATATTTGAAAATTGCTAAGGGAGTAGATCTTAAATATTCTCAGAAATGAGAAATGGTAACTATGTGGTATGACATAGGCGTTAAGTAATGCCATGGTGGTAACTATTTTACAATATATATTGAATCAATGCACCTGTACACCTCAAACTTACACAATGTTTATGTTAATTTTATCTCAATAAAGGTGGAGGTGTGGGGGGACGAAAGAGAGAATGAGGGCCATGCAAAGGGAAAAAGGGCATGTGCTGTGCAGGCAAATAAGAGTTTCTGTAACTGCCTATCAAATTTGGCAACCAAGGCAAAACGGAAATGTTTAACATGTAAAAGTTAGAAGATTACTACATGCATCTTCTCATGTTTGGTCAATAATTTCAAACATGGTATATAAATTGACTTTCAAAATAAAAATTTAATAAGTAAGAAATACTTTCATCTTAGCTAATCTATAAACAACATTCAATCTTTACAGGGATACAATAATAACTAATTCTTATACAGTGCTTAACTACTTTATATATAATAATCCAGTTAAGCCTACATAACCCTTTGAAGTGGGCGCTTTTTTTTTTTTCTTTAAAGATTTTATTTATTTTATAGAGAGAGAACGAGCGGTGGGGAGGGCAGAGGAGGAGAGAGAGAGAGAGAGAGAGAGAAAAGTAGGCTTCCCACTGAGCAGGAAGGCCAACGTGGAGCTCGGGGCTCGATCCCAGGTCCCAGAGATCACAACCCGAGGCAGGTTAAGACACTTAACCGACTGAGCCAAACAGGCGCCCCTGAAGTGGGTGCTCTTTTATTTGCATTTTACATATGGGACAACTGACGCAGAGAAAGGTTAAGTAACCAAAGCAAGTTTAATAAAGACAGAGCCAAAATTTGAAAAGAGGCATTCAGGCTGCAGAGTCTGAGCTCCTAGGATTAAAGAGCCTGTCAAGGAGAAACGGGTTTTACTTTTGAAATGCAAAGCCCAGTCATGAGCAATAGAGAAACAACACAACAGGAGTCAGAAGATCTAATTTCTATTCCCAGGTCTGCCCTGTACAGGGGTAGGTTTAGAGGAAATAATTTAATTCCTATGGAACTGTATTTTAACTAATTTGTTAAGTGGGAATAGAAGTAATTGTCTAGTCTTTCTCATTGGCTTGCTCTGAGAATCAACTGAGAGGGTGCTTATAAGCCCTATGCAAAGCACCCCCCACAAACCACCCCCCACAAAAACCCTGGGGCGCCTGGATGGCTCAGTTGGTGGAGCATGCAACTCCTGTAGGGTTGTAGGTTCGAGGCCCACATTGGGTATAGAGACCACAAAAAAAAAAAATCTTTAAAAGAAATTTTTTTTATTAAAAAAAAAAATCCTGTGCAAAGCACTAGGTGAGTTACTGTTGCTGAGTTTAGGTCTATCTTTACATTGCTCACACACTTAGCATCTGCTCTCTGAAAATAAAAGGAACTCAATATCAATACATATTTGTTAAATGAGTGGTTTCAGAGATCATTTCAAATCTACTTTATTCTGGATTTGAACATACAACCAAAAGTTCACTGAGGCCAACTATAACTAGGTTTTACAAACATCTCTCAGTTCTTCCAACAGATTCAGTAGAGTTACTCCGTCGGGGAAAAGAATTTATGCCTTTTCAAAGTGCTATCTGCTGCCTAACAATCATTCTTAGATGCACTGTTTTAAAAACCACAGCTGCTTCTAGTATCTTGGGGCATAAGTACTGTGAGAAAATGTGTGCTGTCAGCAACTGAGTTTCAGCATTGTGATAAAACACTTAGCCGATGGATCACTCCGCATTTTCATCCTCCAGCACACACAGCACAGTACCTCTGTTAAGCAGAACTCTCCCCAGCTTATATGTACCTGTTCGTTAATCAAAGAACCAAGGACAACTTTAGTGTGCACTTTAGTATTCCTTATTGGCCTCCTTCACTGATCTAACCTTCCCCCTGCCAATCCTCTCTTAAAAAGGATTTACTCGGCAGAGAGTTCAACTGTGAAAATAATGACTAAATAAACAAATGGCAATATTCTCTTTCTCAGAACTATTATGAAGTTATCAGGTGGGGGGTGGGGCAGAGAACTATCAGTAATCTGTTACCGTTTTATTGAGACATCCAAATCTTTTAAGCAGTCCACAATCGTGCTTCTGTGCCTCTGTACTGCATTATGATCTGTCTGCACGGTCTTCAACAAAGATGTCAAAGCTACATATCTGGATGAAACAAAGTTGCAAAAAACAGAAATGAAATGTAAAATTCAGGATAGTTCTTCTCTACTTAAATAATGACAAAGAAGATGTCTAATGATTAGGTATCTTTAAATATTTAGAAGTCAAGACACAATTAGTATAATAGTAACATCTTAAAGGCATAAAAGACACTACAATCTTAAGTAGTGGTAACCAGGAGAATTTAGATTTGCATTCATGGTCAAGTCCACTTAAACTTCTAAAAGTGACTGATTCCATTCTTCCAAATTCTTCGAAGTAGTACAACAAAACAAGCAATTAGTATGCCTTTCCTTAGCCCCAAAACGCAAGAGGAAATGATTTCAATGTTACCATTTGTATTTTCTTTGCTTTTATTTGATACTGGTACCAAAACTGCCCCTATAAAAATCTGAGTTTAAGATTCAAGTATTTAAAAATTCTTTTGCAAGGAGGAGATAATTCAGGGTACCACAATGATTATTTACAGATTCTTAAATGCTCACAAGATAAGAAAGAACATTTTCTCCTGATTAAAACAGGAAAAAGGGCAAGAAGGATATACTACACGAAGGAAAGTAACAAAATAAAATACTGATAAAGTCATCTACTTAAAAAAATTAGTTGGAGTTCACAAACACATAGGTTTGCAACACAAAATGTTGTATTTTTCTTCTTAATTTAGAGCAGAGGTCAGCAAGCCGCAGCCTCTACCTACAAGACTCTAACCCTATGCTGTGTGGTTCTATAAATGAATTTTTATTGGAACACAGCCACTCATCACTTACATAGTCTATGACTGCTTTCATACCAAGATGTAGAGTTTTGAATAGTTGCCACAGAGACCCTAAGGCCCACAGAGCCTAAAATAGTGACCATCTGGTCCTTCAAAGAAAAAGTTTGCTGACTCCTAATGCTGACAGTGTAAACTAAAGTAAAAGTTAAATCATGAGCCAAATCCTCAAATTCTTTACAAAACAGTAGTTTTAAGACCAGAGTAAAAATAAAAATCCTGAGTTGAAGTTCTAGATAAGTCACTCAGTACGTGTGCAATCTTGAGCAAAGTCGCTCTTGAAAACACTGAGCTTATAATGCCAAGATACAAGATATTTTCCAGTTGACTTACCTAATATTCTTGTCATTGTTCAATAAGAAACGACCAAGGATGTTTATGGCTAGGACCTAAAGAGAAATCACACAGGTTAAAAATCTAAGAAAATTAAGCATTTATGTTGTTTAAGGATCACCTCCTGGCCCTGATGGTGCAAACTACTGAAAGGTGATAGTTGATATTTCTACAGATGGCTAGCAAAACAAAACAAAACAAAACAAAACAAAACAAAAATCTGAGGGTAAACTCATAAAATCACACTCTATTTCAAAAGTAACTGCTGGAAGATTATGTTTTAAAGTTTATATTGTTAGTGGAAGAATAATATTGGCACAGGCTCACTGGAGAAAAATCTGGCAATTATACATATTTTAAACATCTCCTCTGCTTCAACAATTCCTCTTCTAGAAATTTATCTGAAAAACACACTTGTACATATGCACAAGAATCTACTGCAACACTATCTGTAATCATAAACGACTGGGGACATCCTAAGTGCCCACTGATAGCAAATTTGCTAAGTACACTATGGCATATCCACACAATGGAGTATCACACAGCCACTAGGGTTCTGACACATGCTACAACACGGATGAACCTTGAAGACATTATATTAAGTGAAATAAGCCAGCTACAAAAGGACAATACTCTATGATTCCACATTTATGAGGTATCAAGAATAGTCAAATTCAGAGACAGAAAGTAGAATGACAGTTGCCAGGCACTGGAGGTAGGACATAATGGAAAGTTATTGTTTAATGGGTACGAAGTTTCTGTTTGGGAAGACAAAGAAGTTTAGAAGATATACGGTAGTGTTGGTTGCAAAAAATTGTGGATTACTTTATGCCACTGAACTACAGACTTAAAAATGGTTAACTTTTATATTATGTATATTCCACCATCATTTTTTTTAATGGGAATGGTCTCTGTACATGAATATAGACTACCTCCAAGATAATGTTAGGTGAAAAGAGTAAGGTGCAGGACAATATATACAATATGTTATCATTTTGCATGAAAGGGAAGGAGAGGAATAGAACTAACCTAAGTTACTTTGGTTAAGTTATCTAGATACTGGAATGTTAAAGACAAAAAGAACTGTATACATTTAAAAACTGGACTATATTTAGTAAATCCGTTTCTTACAAGGCTATGAGCTAGTGATTCTTATACCATTAAGTGATTGAAAGAATGAATAAATTCATGAGGGGAAATTCTCCTTACAGAGGAATTCCAATTATTTAATGAGGAAAAAATGAGGCAAATAGAAAAGTGTCACTGGAACACCACCCTAACAACTACTGCAGACAAGATTCTCTGATGGATACTAAAATGGGTGGGCAAAAAGTCTGAGAATAGGGTGTCTGGAAAGTCTCAAACTGTCTCCCTCAAACTATTTTTAACTACAAAGGAAAAAATAACAACTTTACAGTGAAGAGACACAACAGACACCATTTTAACCAAATGACCAAGATTAATATCACCAGTAATGAGACTGATAGCATGTATCTCCTGATAAGATACTGAAAAGGGCGCATCGTTTCTGTGGTGGTCTTGCCAAAAAAGCACGACCTCAGTCTAATAATAAGAAAACATCAGAGAGAGCCAAACTGAGGATGTTCTACAAAGTAACTGATCAGTACTCTTCAAAAGTGTCAAAGTCATGAAAGACACAGAAAGATGGAGGAACTGCCACAGACTGGAGGACACTAAGGAGATGTAACAATTAAACACAATGTGGGATATCAAGGATCAGCTCCTCAAACAGAAAAACAGCAGTAGAAAAATTGATGAAATCTGACTAAATTCTGTAATTTAGCACGATACCAATATTAACTCCTTAGTTTTCATAATTATCTCTAGTTATGCACGATGTTAACATTAGGGGAAACTGAGTGAAGGGTATATGTGACCTATGAACTATTTTTGCAACTTTTCTGTAAGTCTAAAATTATTACCAAAACAAATTTCATAAAGTGGGGATGAGAAGAAATACAAGTGTACAGACACATTTTCAAATTTCTGAAAAAATACATGAGAAAAGGATAACCATATTCCCCACTAGAAGAGCGTGAAAGCTACAGGCAAACATTTTCCTCCCTACATACCTTTGGTACTGTTTTAGTTTTTTTACTTTAAGTGTTCATTTCTTTAAAAAAAAAAAAACAACCCCACAAATATTTAAGAAAAACAAAGTAACTCAAATATGATGTCTTATTTGGAGTGATGAATACAATAAAAATCATGGCTCTAATAAAAGCTTATTTAGAAATGTTTCCTTCACTCAACAGTATCTATATATCTAACTATACCTAAGAGCTTCCAGACTTTATTATAATCAGTATTAAAAGTCTTCAATGGAGGGAATGATACTTCAGATCCCGAAACACAGTATTATACATTCCACATCACTCTCCTAAAGTTAATTTCCAAATGCAATTCATTTCTAAAGTACTCAAGCCTAAGTTATTTATTCTAATTGAAATGTTTAGGGAAAAGATTTAAAAAGACTTACTCGCAGTCCACTCTCTGACTTAATATCCATGATAGTCAAAACCGTTTCATAAAGAATAGCATTTCCTACATTTTTACTAGTCTCCGTATTTGTGGCAACCTGAAAAGTCACAAGAGGGCAGTACATTAGTGATAAAATACCACTTTCAAAAAATACCCAGAGGTAACAAGAGACAGTTTGTGAATGATTACAGCCACCAATGAGGAAACACAAATAAATACTGCTTCATTTAACTACCATCATTCTGCTCCCGCTACACTACAATGAAGATTTAATACAACACAGATTGAGTCTACTCACCTGTGCTAATATATCATTCATAGCTTCACTTGAGTCATCATCATTTCGTCCTAAAATTCTTAATAACCGCAAAATTCGTACCTAATGTGCAAAAGAGGATTAGTGTCAATAAATTATGCCTGGCACAGAGAACTTACTTGCTATGAAACCCAAATAACTTAAATGAAGTCTCAGATCTCATCAGAAATGGTCAAAATTCAAACAGAAGAATTTTAAACATTATCTTTAGAGAAGTAATAAATACTTCTAAGTCTAAATGAAGTAATTAGACAACCCATACTTCGTCACTCCACAGCTAAAAGATACCACCACCTACAGAGCTATAGTATATTGATAAGTCAAGTCTCTATGCAATAGATATTACATATTACAACTATAATTTTATTCTATTAATCTAGTACAGAACTCCGGTCACTATTCACTTATTAATGTAATTTATCAGTTAACTATCAAATTCCTACTGACATAAATTTAAGAGGAAAGAAACGATCTATTCCAAAGGTATTAAACACATTTCTCCAAAATTTTCTTTCAACCTCACCTGCAAAAAGGGGTCACTGATACCAGAAACATCATGTTCTGGTGAATATCCCGACATGATGAGGTTCTTTAGAATACGAACTAATTGGGGCACAAGCTGCAGAGAAGAAAGATGCATCAAAAAACAGTAAACATCAAAGAATTTCTCATGAATAGGCAGGTAATTTAACTTTAAAAAGGGGTGCAAGTGTCTGAATCCAAGAAAATTCTACTGATACCATATGCTGGTATACTGTTGATGCTTGATAAATAGAACCTAGGAGTATCTAGGCCAGGAACTCAAGACGGAATATGTATTTTATCTGAATTAAAACAAATGACTTAAAAAAAAACAAAAAACAAATGACTTTTACTCCAGAGTTATTTATGCGAAAATACTACAACTAACAGGAGGTCAGAAGGCCTGTGGGAACCAAGTCAAACAGATGCCTACAGGGCATACTGCATATCTACTTCTAGAGAACTTGACATACCTAGGTAACATAAACATGTTCGGTTGTTATTCATTCAAACATTTGAATATAAAACATTATCACCAAAAAATACTGGTGATTTTATTAAAATTAGAGTTTTAAAATATACTATCTCAAAGAAAAAACTTCTCTTAAGACAGGGCTAGTTATATTCTTTTCCAACAAACAACAGGGAATCCAAAAGCCTCCAACATTGACCAAGTGGAAAAGACACATAAAAAATTGTATTTTTCACCTTAAGAAGATAGCAAGGCCGTGAATAATTTCCTTTCCCTATTCTTAACTCGTAAGATACAATTTTTGGTAAAATTTTATTTCAGCGCTTAATTATACACACTTTGTTGCCTGCTTTCCTGTCTCATCTTGTTAATGAAACTATACATTCCTTATGGTCAGAATTCCCTTTGGTCAGAATTCAGAATGTCCTTCCTTTACTTTGTCCATTAGAGTCATAACACATAGTAGAGGCAATTTTATGGCTAAGCTGAACTTTAAAATATGTTTTTAAATGCTTCAAATATTATCATTCATTTTATTCTGTTATCATGCACTTAATCTTAAACCCTATTCCAAAATGTGTGCCACATGGGAACTTTTCTGGGCTCCAACTAAAAACTCAATGTAGGTATATAAACAACTCTAATCACCTAAAATTAAGAAAACAAGTGTCCAAAGTGAAGCGAATTGCATCTCTTTTGGAGGCAGTCAGAACAGCCCCAACCAATTTGCTGCAACTCAATTACTTTTTCTCACTGTGTTCTGGCTCTGTTCGTCCTTACGCCTCAACTCTAAAAGGGGATCAAGATCAAAACAAAGGCCAAGGAATGCCCAAGGAATGCACTCACAACACTGAGGGCACTTTTCAATATGAGAATATAATCTGTATGAATTTAAAGAAGTTTGGCTGTAATACTTCAGAATTAGGTGATTCATAAGCCATTTAAACAAAATTTTAACTTGGACGACCTAAGATTAAAACAAACCTAAGTTATGGTGACCTGTAAATTCTAAACAGAATCCCCATTAAATCTGCCAATTGTGGGCAGATTTATATTAGAGGGAAGAATAATATAAATTTGTAAACTGCTTTAATGTAATAAAGCCGGAATCACCTAGTTACCGAGCTCTGCACAAAAAGTGGCTCACCCTGCATACTTCCCAATGGCCTCCTTTTTTGTACTACACATATCCCTAATTACTTGTTTAACCTGATTTCTTGGAGAAGTCTTTTATCCTTGGGCTACTAAATTCAGAAATTTTTTTATTCACGGACAAAAGACCAGCACACCACGTAAAATTGCCCTGGGACAAAAAGCACAAATGCCTAAATGTTTAGCATACAAATTCTTGGAACCCAACTTTATTTTTCAGACAAAAATGCAAGTCACTAAAGCTTATGACAAGACAAACAAAATAAGAGGACAAAGGGAAACGCTGCAGCCATGAAAATCAGTTGATGCCCACCCACTCTCCCTCAAAATCCTTTCATATCGCAAAACTTTCAGGCAAGATTAAGTGCAGGTAAGGGAGAAATAAAAACTCTAAGTCTGAACTGAGAGCTCAGAAGTACATACAGAGCTTTTTATAAAGTATGAGGTTACCCACACATGGTTCTAAAATATCTACTTCAAAAAGAAGCAATGTTTTGTTCCAAGGCTCCAAACTGATCTGGAATTGCCATCACCAAAGCCACTGGGAAACTGTTCAAAGTTTCTCAAGTGAAGATGAAGAAAAGGCAGAGAAGGAGGCTTAGAATTCAGGAAAGGCTGCAACTGAAATCCAAGGCTGACTTTGGAGTGAGGAGTTTAAGTGACAAGACAAAAACTGGACTAGGGAGTTAGCCAAAAATGCCAGAACAAATAACTCATAGTATTAAGCACAGCTTCAGCATTAGTATATTTTTTAAAAAGCTACATTTGTGGATGGATGCACAAAAGCTACTAAGGACCTAATGCCAGCATGCACCATCTAAAAGAGGGTTAATTCTTACCTTTTCATTCTAACATACAGCAGGATTCCAAACAGACAACAGGAACAAAACATATAAAGCAAGCATTAGGGACAGATACAGGCCTCATACTATTTTACAATAATTTAATCAAGACATGAACATCTAAGAAAAAAAAAACCAAAAAAAGAGCCTCGTTAGATCTAAAATACAATAAGCCTCATTTATCGAGTGATCAGCACCTTAAAAAGGAATTAAACGCATGTAACTACCCAAAGTACAGTTTTTCCCAGGCCTCCTTACTAGTGTTTTCTAAAAGCCAGTGAAGGAAACAAAAATTCCACTTTAGAATGCGGTTAAGAAAGAGAGGGGAACCTAAGAAAGCTACACTTCAGTCACCAGAGTCAATAGTTTAAAATGAACAGACGGTGACCCTGTGTTACATAAAAGTAATGTCAAACTTCACTTTGCAGTTTTCACCTTAAAAAAAAAAAATTACCTGCCTTTAATAAAAACACCATACACACACACACACACACACACACACACACACGTGCACGCACACACAATTCCTCTTTGCAATTTGACCTCAGGTTACATTTCCTGACTTCAATGTGAAAACAGCAGATAAAGCACATGAGAGACTGGTAGGTCTGCCAACACTGAGAGACTTCTATTATGAAAGGGAAAACACTGTACTACTGCCAGTTCTTATATGCCTAAATCTGGCTTCCAGCCCTACCACACAGCAGGGCTGGTCAAGTCCTTTATTCAGCTCTGTAACTTCCTTTCAAAAGAAAATTCCTAAGTGAGAAAACCATGTACTCTTCAGGAAAATCGTTTCTCAATCAAGAAAGGCTTAGGCATACAGAATGGTACCTACCTTTCTGAAATGTGCAAGCATGTCTGGGCTTCGTTCACACATTTCTGTGAGGAGGACTACAGATGTGTGAAGGACACCTGAAATATAAGAGCAAACGAAAACTAAAATGAGGCTATGTATTATTCAACTCCACAGAATAGGGCTTTGAGTTCTGAAGGTCAAATCCAAAAAGATAGTTGCTACTTTTGTGTTTTAATTTCCCAAAGAAGCTAATCACTGAGGTGAATACAAAGGAAGTATTAAATTGATGTCCAATTTAATACTGGTCAAGTCAGTTAAATCAGAATATTTTTAACTATGTAACCAAGATAACTGCTAAAAAATGAAAACCAACACACGTGTCTCTCCATCTGAGACTATACATAAAGAAATACTCGCAGTCACTATAAGCTAGGTATCATCTGCCCCATACTTATTAATAAGCTTTTAGCTGAGATCTGATCATTCAAAAAGCAAAAATCTTAATAAAATTTTAAATTTCCAGATAAAAATGAATCAAAATTCCAAGGTAATTATGGATGACAAAGTAAATATATTTGTTCCAGAGTAAAAAGAATCTCAAAATAGTTTCCACTAATAATAAATAAATACCCTAACCACTCATTTGTTCAACAAGTTTATTTTGAGCCTTCTAGGCACAGGACTGAATTAATCTAATTAAATAGACCTTACCATTTTTTTCTCTTAACATTTAGTAGGACACATGAATTTTCTTTACTCAGAACTTGTTTCACTGACTTCAAAATAAGAATAAAATGTATGGGAAAGAATAACCATGTTTCATTTAGTTTCTCTCAAGTTTTATATAAATGTATCTGAGCACCCATTATAAATTCCTGTTACAAGAAACCTAAAGAATTTTCATAAATTTTACACTCCTATCAAAAGGCAATAAAAAAATAATGTTTTTTTCTAGGATAAGGTAGCCAGGAAATCAAAGTGTTTTACATATGAAAATCAAGGCTAGGATCATTTGTACATTACATTGAGTATTAGTAACTTAACACAGTATTTTTAATAAAGTACAAGAGGACTGAAAATGAAAACCGAGTTTACTATGAAGGAATCAATCTCTAATTATAAAAGCAAGATTTGAGAGAAGAGAGATTTGACCCATCAACCCTTCCTGGCAAAGTGTCTAAGCACAGTAAAAAGGCAAGTCCACTGCACTCAAACAGAAGGCCAAAACTGCCTGAAGCCCTTTCTCTTTCCTGCTTTCCCTCAATACTTCACAAGCACATCCAAATCACATTACCATGGTTCTTTTCATTCAATAAATTTTTTGTTGCTGGTAAAAACATCTCCATAAGTTCAGGAACCTTCCTGATGACATGAACAGCACATAGTGCTGCCTATAAAGAAAAAGGACAAAAGATTTATTTCAATTAAGTCAGGGCAACAAAAAACAATACCAACAAAAACCTTATCATTTAGTTCACCTACTGAAAGAAGAAAGAACAAAGAAGTGAGACATCAGATTTATATATTAACTGCTTAGGACTTTTCAATTTATACTATTTCATTAATGAGAACTTTTAGTTCAGCTGTCCCTTCATTCATGTATTACTAATAAATAAGTAGACAAAAACTTCCTAGACTTCATGTATTACTACTAAATAAATGGACAAAAACTTCCTAGACTAGACCATGGTTAACATGAATTTATCAAACAAATTAAATATAACTTCTGTAGAGTTTTACCAAGTAAAAAAAAACTTCCATTTGTGATACTCATTCTTCTAAGATGACCAAAAGGTTTTATAAAAACACCATAAAATTTAAAGATACATTACTGTTAGTTTTAATAATACCTATTGTCTTCCCCAATTCATTCTCTGCTGATATTAAGAACACCACTGGATAATTAGCTAGTCTCTACTGAAGAAAAGACGGTCTTGGCTTGTTCAGTGGAAAGAAAGACACAAAGACTGATTTTGATTATGCATTCCAAAAGTAACCATAACTACTATTTGTTGGAGTTAAATACCATAAAAGTTTAGATATAGTAACACGAAAAGATTTCAGCTAATTCTTCCCAAGTTATATTTGGGGGAAAAAAGATTTTTTTCTAACCCACAGAAATGTTTTATTTAATGAACTCATGTACTTTCTAAGAGCAGCCCACTCATACTTTAAGAGAAAGCACTGGCTTTGGTTTGCAATCATCATTAACAGTCCATGATCCTGGAAAATAGCTTGGCCCTTGCAATGTCTTGTCTCACACCATTAATGTGGAGGCACAGGGAATGACAACCAGGCAATAGTAAGTGTTCACTTCTTGGAACTTCTAAATTTTACACCCTTTGTTTATGAAGGTTATAGGGTTCAAGCACAATTTTAAAAAACATAAAATGTTTCTATCATCATATAAAACCAAATAAAAGCGTAAGATCATTGTCTTCCATTACTATTCCATTTAGACACACCGATTTATAAAGTATGTTCTATATCATTCTCTAATAATTACCTAGGTCCCAATGGAACTGTAATTCCAGAGATTCAAAGGCACTCATACAAAGACATGGGCATTAATTATTAGAATAAACGTAAATTCTTAAAGTTCTGTTTATTATCACTCTATTTAATACTGTTTAGAATCTGGCAAATTAGGAAGTAATTAGGTATCTAGGATATCCAGTAACACTGGTTTGTTTATAAATCATTTCCTTGAAAAAAGAGGAATTAAGAGAAGAATTAAAGTGTTCACAATTACCAATTGGAGTTAATTATTAATAAAAAAAAAAACCACCTCCAAAATTAGTATAAAGACAGATTTTGACTTATAAACACCTGATTCATATATAATCATTTAAAATATATTTACTGCTGAGAAAGATAGGTTATATCATCATCAGAGCTCTCAAAAATAATTTGCCTCCCCATCTCCATAATAGTCCCTGATCCAAATGCAGACATTTGGTTTCATCAAAAGTTACCTTTTTTCTTAGGTAAGAATTGGAGGTTTTCAGGAGTTTCTCTACCTCTCCTGCAAGATCTCTGCACATCTCTGAAGAGCCCATGCAGCCAAGGGTACAAAGTGCTAGCCCCTGTACATATTGCGTGCTATGATTAAGATCACTGCAAAAGAACGGAAAAAGGTAGAAATGAACATGCTTTTACTGGTGCTCCCCATACAGAAGCTTCACAATCTAATGAGGTAGCTCTGAATGATTCAAATTTCTCCAGTAAGGAAAATAATTAATAAGATTATTTGTTACAAAAATATGTTTACCTTATTACAAATTACCAATACAGTGAACTGATTTACAGTGCCTCCTACAGCCTTACCACTCCATGTTTCCAAATACCAAAGTAACAGAAATTCAACAATGTTACCTGTTGAAGACAAACTATTTCAGAAAATTCAGCAAACCAATGAAAGTGAAAGCCAACAAAGACAGAAATGTGAAGCACAACTATATGTTTGGAAGATTTTGGGGGCGCCTGGGTGGCTCAGTCAGTTAAGGGTCTGACTCTTGATTTCTCTTCAGGTCGTGATCTCAGGGTCGTTACATCAAGCCCTGCATTGGGCTCCACACTGGACAAGGAGCCTGGTTAAGATTCTCTCGCTCTCTCCCTCCAACCCTCCTCCTCCTGCACCACACCCTCTCAATTCCCCACTTTCCCCCCACCCCACTCTGGCGCATGCACATTCTCTCTCTAAAAAATAAAAATAAAAATTTAATACATTCTACTATTAATTACTAAAAAAATGACAAGATATATACACATCAACCAAAACCTTAAAAAAAAATCAAAAAAGAGTCCCCACTACTACAGCATTTAAGATGACTTAAATATCACAACAGAAATACTCCGAAACCTCTAACCTTATGGTATAATACTAATCTTGATGTCACATTAACTTTTACACTTTTTAAGAAGATTTTATTTACTTGACGAGAGAGACACAGCAAGAGAGGGAACACAAGCAGGGGAAGTGGGAGAGGGAGAAGCAGGCTTTCCGCCAAGCAGGAAGCCCACTGCAGGGCTTGATCCCAGGACCCTGGGATCATGACATGAGCCGAAGGCAGACACTTAACAACTGAGCCACCCAGACGCCCTAATTTTTACATTTTTATGTATTCAAAAGAAGAAAAAAATAGTAACTAGAAAAACTAGCTAATTAAACCACCTTTAACAAACTAAACTAGATATTTACAGTGAGGCCCAGTATCTCGTGATACAGATATACAAAATCCTATCTCTAATAGACATTGATTACTGTACAAAATTATTTATAAACCAGCCAGGAAGTATACCTTCAGAAAAGCTGAAATACTAAAAGCTTGAACCAGTAAATTCATCTATATATTATAATCAACTTCTACTATTCAGAAGCTGAATTATTGTATGAGTTAAGCTACTTCTACCAGCTTTAAGAGCATTTTAATATTCTTTAGTTAATGGTTCTCAAGGATTTCAGTGCTTAATGGATCTCTGGAAGGCCCGAAGACTGTTTCACAGGGTCCATGAGAGCCAAACTATTTTCACAATACTAACTCATTATTTGCCAACTGTATTGACATTTACACTTGATGCAAAAGCAGTGGTGGGGGAAATTACTGGCTCGTAACAAATCAGAGTAGTGGCACCAAACTGTACTAGTAGTCATTGTATTCACTGCCACACACAGACAGAGGAAGGAAGGAAGGAAAGGAGGGAGGGAATGAGTCTGTTTCACTTAAGACTGCCTGTGACGAAGCAGTAAAAAAGGCCAGTTTTACTAAATCTTGACTCAAATGCATACTGTTTAATATTGTGTGATGAAATAGGAAGTATGCATAAAGAACAGATTCTGCACACCCAAGTGGCAATCTCAGAGAAAAACACCTGTGCACCTGCAAGCTAAACTATGAACTTTTTTTTTTTTAAGACTTTTTTTAGGGGTATCTGGGTGACTCAGTGGGTTAAAGCCTGTGCTCAGGTCATGTTCTCAGGGTCCTGGAATCAAGTCCCACATCAGGCTCTCCGCTCAGCGGAGAGCCTGCTTCCCCCTCTCTCTGCTTGCCTCTCTGCCTACTTGTGATCTCTCTCTCTGTCAAATAAATAAATAAATAAATAAATAAATAAATAAATAAATAAAATCTTTAAAAAAAAAAAAGCCTTTTTAAAAAATTTATTTGAGATAAGAGAGAGCACAAGCAGGAGAGACAGAGAGAGAGGGAGAAGCAGGCTCCCAGCTGAGCAGGGAACCCGATGTGGGGCTTGATCCCAGGACCCTGAGATCATGACCTGAGCCAAAGGTGGATGCTTAGCCAACTGAGCCACCCAGCCACCCCTGGGTGGCTAAAAAACTATGAACTTTTCAAATATATATGATTTTTATTTGAAAAATAACTGACAGACAAATATAATTATTAAGATTTGGGTATGTAGCAGACATCTTCTAGAAAAGAAGCCAAGTTAGCCTATCAAGAGCAACAACGGACAATACTTGTTGCCAATGATAAAATCCAAGCTTTGTTTTGTTCTGTTTTTTTAAAGACTTTATTTATTTATTTGACAGAGAGAGAGATCACAAGTAGGCAGAGAGGCAGGCAGAGAGAGAAAGGGGGAAGCAGGCTCCCTGCTGAGCAGAGGGCCCAATGCGGGGCTCTATCCCAGGACCCTGAGATCACGACCTGAGCCGAAGGCAGAGGCTTTAACCCACTGAGCCACCCAGCCACCGCAAAATCCAAGCTTTGAAGTGAGAGTTAGAATTTTGGAAAATTTGCATTGCCATGATGAACTTCACAGTCTACCAATACTTTAACTCAGCCAATTTTTCCCAAATGATTTGGGCATGGTGTTACAAATGCATATATGAGTAAAAGATTCCAAGTGCAAGACGACAAATGGGTTTAAAAAACAAAGTACCAAACTTCAATGATATGGTTTCAAATTCCACCTTGTAACTAATCCTTAAGAAACTACCATTTATGGAGTTTTGGTATAGTATCAAAGAAGAATATCCAGTTATCTGAAAGGCTATTAAAGTCTTTTTCCTTTTTCTAACTACATTATCTGTGAAAGGCTGGATATTCTTCATATACTTCAATCAAAACAACACAAGAAATCGAATGTAGAAGCAAATATCACATCTGGCTGCCTTCCATTAGGCCAGATGTTTAAAGATTAAAAAAATATGAAATAATGTTATTTTTCTCATTTGAATTGTTTTTATTTTGGAAAATAATTTTTCATTAAAAACGCTATTTATGTTAACATGTAAGGGGTTCATTATTGATAATTTTAAATAAAATAATAAATGGTTTTAACCTTCCCTGAATAAAGAAAGGAAAAGAAGGTAAAGCATAAATTAGCCATGTTTGCTACTTTTTAACAATTTGAATATTTAAGATAAAAAGTACTGATAAGGGGCACCTGGGTGACTCAGTCAGTTAAGTACCCAATTCTTGATTTTGGCTCAGGTCATTATTTCAGGGTTGTGAGATAAAGCCCTGAGTCAAGCTCCTAGCTGGGTACAGAGACTGCTTAAGATTCTCTCTCCAGGGCATGTGGGTGGCTCAGTGGGTTAAGCGTCTGCCTTCAGTTCGGATCATGATCCCAGTGTCCTGGGATCAAGCCCCATGTTGAGCTCCTTCCTCAGTGGGGAGTCTGCTTCTCCCTCTCCCTCTGCCTGCCACTCTCCCTGCTTGTGCTCTCGGTCAAATAAACAAATAAAATCTTAAAAATAAATAAATAAGATTCTCTCTCTCTGCCCCTCCCCCAATCCCTCCCCCTGCTTGCCCTCTCTCTCT
Source organism: Potos flavus (assembly GCA_028534135.1). NCBI lineage: Eukaryota > Metazoa > Chordata > Mammalia > Carnivora > Procyonidae > Potos > Potos flavus. Next base: position 12,132,288 of record CM052888.1, read on the forward strand.
CTCAAAAAAAAAATATTTTTTCCTGGTAAAAATAATGTTTAAGTCTGTTTTTGTTTTTTTTTAAGATTTTATTTATTTATTTGACAGAGAGAGAGAGAGAGCACGCGCATGCACAAGCAGGCAGAGCAGCAGGCAGAGGCAGAGGGAGAAGCAGGCCCCGGCTGAGCAGGGAGCCTGATACGGGGCTTGATCCCAGGACCCTGGGATCGTGACCAGAACTGAAGGCAGACGCTTAACCGTGAGCCACCCAGGAGTCCCAATAATACTTAAGTCTTAGCTATGACTTTACCATTTAGGCTCCCAGTTTCCAAGAATATTTAACTGACTTTTCATTCATTTTTCAATGATTAAGAACATTTGCATAACGCAAGCTTTTAAAATATCATATCCAATTTTTAAAGATTCCAAGATCTTCAATTGCTTAGAGCTTTTATAGGCCAATGAAACGGAGGGAAACATTATTACTTTTTTTTTTTTTTTAAGATTTTCTGTATCTGTCAGAGAGAGAGCACAAACAGGGAGAATGGCAGGCAGAGGGAGAAGCAGGCTCCTGGCTGAGCAAGAAGCCTGATGTGGGACTCGATTCCAGGACCCTGGGATCATGACCCAAGCTGAAGGCAGACGCTTAAATGATTGATGCCACCCAGGCATCCCAGGAAACATTCATCATTAAACATAAAAACCAAACCAAAACAAAACAACAAAAAAAAAAACATAAAAACCACTGGTACACTATGATGCCCTATAATAAAAACAAAAGCAAAAAAACAAAAAACAAAAAAACCTCTCAAAACAAACACATTCGTTAACAAATATTTTTAAAAAACAAAACTAAACGATCCAAAGTCCTTTAACTTGAGCTTTGACTAAGGTGCCAGATCAATTCCCAACTATTAGTTCTCTCTCAAAAAGTTCACCTGAGGCCTGGCTAGGTCTCACTAAAATTCAAAACAAAGATTTCTTCCTTGCCTATGTGCCTCATTCTTCAATTTTTTATCAAGCTACAAACCTACACTTGAGTTTGGTATTAACTCTTTAATATGAACTTGCTGCTAGGCAGAACTGCCAAATCATCAGCATGTGATTGAAGACTTAAGTAAAAAGGGCAACAGAGCATGCAAGAACCAAAATTAAAGAAACTCTCAGAGGCCTAACCAGAGTAAAGGTATAAAAGAGTCATGCTGAACATGAAGAATGTAACCTCTAAAACACCAAGGATCTCTGCCAATTTTTTTTTCATTCTCCCTCCGCAGAACTTATAACAATTCCTGGCACACAGCAGGTATACAATAAATATTTATTGAATACATGAATCAACTTAGTATTTTCATTAGTTTTTATCTCAAGGTCCAAAAATAAGATTCCCCCAAAATGAAGTTCATAAACTCAACGTATTTACATGACACCCTCTATATTTACAACCAAATCATAACTCTCATTTTGGGATTTTCCCTTATCCACTGGAAAATTTTAAAGTAGAACATTATTGACCACATAAAAGTGAAAGAGTTCAATAACTACAAATGTGATTACCTATATCCCCTGCTTCTACTTTCTGTCAAACAAATACTACAAATGAAAAAGAAATCTACAAAAGGAGATGAAACTAATAGACACACCAAAACCAGACTAAAACAAACCAAAAAGTACCTTTAACCAATAAGGCCATCAGAACTTACACAACTTTCGAATAAGCATTTGCTATAAGAGGGATGCTGGGAAGAACTGCTAATTCCCCTGCTCAGCTACTCTAATGCTTCCATATAGCAAGCATTCCTCAATTTGTAAGTTAAACAAACATGACTGGACTAGTATCGCACCCATTAGAGGAAAAAAAGACACACAAAAATTCACAAGGCTAAGTAAAATTTCATGCATGTGAAATCTTGAATTAGACCACTAACAAGCAAGACCTCTTCTTTTACCTTTAAATGGTATTTACTCAGAACATACACTGGTAATTCTTTAATAAGTGTAAAATTTCATTACTCATGGTATTCAAGGTCCTGGAAATATAAGATAAGAAATCTGATTTGGGGCGCGTGGGTGGCTCAGTGGGTTAAGCCTCTGCCTTTGGCTCAGGTCATGAACTCAGGGTCCTGGGATCGAGCCCTGTGTCGGGCTCTGCTCGGCGGAGGGCCTGCTTCCCCTTCTCTCTCTGCCTGCCTCTCTACTTGTGATCTCTCTCTCTGTATCAAATAAATAAAATCTTAAAAAAAAAAAAAAAGAAATCTCTGATTTACCAATGCTTTTTCTATTCCATGTAGGCCCAAATTCTTGTCTCATTGCTAAACTGTGGCCCTATGCCTGAAGATGTACAGCAATGCCTTCATTTAATTAACCCCTACAGGGGCACTTGGGTGGCTCCATCAGTTAAGGGTCCAACTCTGGATTTCGGCTCTGGTCATGATCTCGGGGTCATGGGATGGAGCCCCGTATCAAGTTCTGCACTCAGTGCAGAGTCTGCTTGAGATTCTCTCCCTCTCCTTTCCTCCTCCTGCCTCCACGTGCTTTCATGCCCTCTCTCTCTCAAATAAATAAAATCTTAAAAGATAATAATAAATATTCCCCTACAGAAGTTTTAATCCTTTGCTTACCCTCTTTACATATAAACTATAAGAGCAATTCAAATATATTCTAGATAGTAAATAAAGTCAATAAATAGAAGCTCTCGATGTCATATTATAAGAAAACTTCAAAAGCACAAAGTAGTCATCAAAAGAAGGAAAAGTAAGACTTACTTCTTGATACAGTTTGTCATGAGAAGATGGACATCTTGTCTCTCATCTAACAGCAGCATTGCCCCTAAATAGCCAATGCGTTTGTCTGTGAACTTTTGAGAGGCGATAAGCTTGAGGCACTCCAACTGCAAATTTTTAAAAAAAGAAAAGAAATTAAGAAATTGCTACCACAATCAGGAAAGCAATGTTTTTAACCCCAAGTTAGTGGATGCCTAAAATAAGTATATATCAAATTGCCTAAGATCTTTAGATATCTTGATGATAGACACCAAGTTCTGGAATAGATAATCTCAGCAGGGTCCTATGATATATGCTCTCCAAATAATCTGTGAGGTTTACCTTACTTCCACAGATTGAAAGAAATACTTACTAGTAAAGTATTATAATAAAATATTAATAAACCCAATTCTTAATTTAATCCCCAGTTGTACTAAATAAACACCTAACTTATGGGTACATTTATGGTCTTTTCCTATTCTGAATATCAAAAAACTCAGTAACTGGAAATACATCAAAGCGCCAAACACTATCTTAAACATCAGGAATATACAACTGAAAAAGAGACAGACAACAAGTAACTTTAATATAATGTGGAAGGTGCTACATTTAGGGCTTAAACCAAGTAGTAGGGAGAAGAAAGAGTTTAGCATATGAGGAATAAAAAATACAGAGAAAAAAAAAAAAGCCAGAGGAAATTCCAGGAGCGGAATAAACCTAAAATGTTTTATATGACTTTTTCTTTATGTAATTTATAAAAATTCTCAGAGCTTAAGACTCTTTGTAGTTAAACAGGTTGTCCCGCTACTTAGCCTTTCTTGAACATCACAATCATTTTGATATACCTTATCACTCCATCTTGACTAACATGGAAAAGGCCAAACATGCCCTCATTAGAATGGTTTTCAAAGGGTGAACATAATAAGTTAGACATGCCAAGAGGAGTTTTGCAAACCGTGCTTCCATTTAGAATCACGGCATCCCAAGGAAAGGGGCTCAAATGCAGACCTGTGTACAACAGCCTAAAATCATAAGACTATCCCCATCTGAATTTGCCTATAAGTTCAAAAGTGAAATTGAGGAAAGTAAAAGCATTTACAAATAAAACTGTTTCAAGCTACTTAAAAACTGCTCTCTTGATATATGCATTAAAAACACCTCAAGTTAACAGGATGACTATACTATCATGAACAAATCAAAGCCTCCAAGAATAACCAGGATCCAGAAGGGAAACTGAAATGCCTTCTGAAACTGACAGATTACATAACAACCCTTCCCTTCCTTCTATGCATTCAATTTAAATTTTAAAAAACAATTTCTGAAATAAAAAACGAAGAAAGTCATTTTCACAATGTCAGCAGAAAAATTACTGCTGAGGTGAATGAGAAAAACAGGAGCTAAAATATTATTAGAAAATCTTACTCTTTTTCAAACAGAAGGGTTTTTAACCTTTCCATTTAATAATACTAAAAATGAATATTTAAGCAGTGAAAAAAAAGAGTTTTAAGAATCAGGTATGATTGAAATTTTTATCATCCTTATTGAATCATGCTTTTAACAAATACCAGGCATTACACAAATAAATTATCCAAAAACTTGTTATTAAGATTAACTAATGAAGAAGACAGACTTTACCCTTAGGCATTAATATAACTTTGTATTTTTTTTTTAAAGATTTTATTTATTTGACAGAGAAAGAGAGAGATCACAAGTAGGCAGAGAGGCAGGCAGAGAGAGGGCGAAGCAGGCTCCTCGCTAAGCAGAGAGCCTGATGTGGGGCTCGCTCCCAGGACCCCGGGATCATCTGAGCTGAAGGCAGAGGCTTAACCCACTGAGCCACCCAGGCGCCCCATGACTTTGTATTTTTTAGGCCAAGTTTTAAGACAGTCACACTAAAAGTCATCAATGACTAGAGAGTACAATTTTTTGGCTTTTTTGTGACACTTGTTTAAAACTTACCTAAAAATGAAGAAAAAAACAATTTAAAGGAACAAACACTAAATTAATTCTTTTTAAAATTCCCCATTGGTACAGTGACTTTGCTTCAAGAATATACATTTGTTTCATGAAGTGGCAAATTTTGAGAGGAAAATCTAAGATTAAAGACTGGAGGGGCCCCTGGGTGGCTCAGTGGGTTAAAGCCAGTGCCTTTGGCTCAGGTCATGATCTCAGGGTCCTGGGATTGAGCCCCACATCAGGCTCTCTGCTCAGCAGGGAGCCTGTTTCCCCCAGCCTCTCTGCCTACTTGTGATCTCTCTCTGTCAAATAAATAAATAAAAAACCTTTAAGATTAAAGACTGGAAATGGCATTTGAAAAACATCCTCCACTGAAGGATTAACTCTCATCATCTACACTTTGGTGTTAGTGGCCAGCAATAGTGCTAAGAAAGTACCGTGTTTCATCTTTAAGAATATTATCAAAATTTTCAGATGTTGAAAAAGAAAAAAGATGGAGGGTTGGACAATGGGGTTTTGGGAAAATATAAGGCGAGGGCATCCACTTTTGAGCAGTAACCACTAAAAAGGCAACTCTAGTGTGAGTTACAGAAGAAAAATAGTAAAATCAATTAAATGTTTCTGCCCCTTAGGTAACAACCTCAAATTGAGTACTACTCCATCTCACTTAAAGCTACGTGAAAATCCCACCTGAAACCTTGCTAACCTACAAATCTACATATGCTTTAAGACCACAGTAAACAGTCTAGCTTTTATATTCACACGACAGAGATAAAAAATAACTTTTGATTTTACTCCAAACTCCCTGAGCAAAGTAAAAAAACAAACGACAAGCTTGGAAAAAATATTTCCAACTCACTTCGTAGACATGAAATCCTATATAACAGGATCCTACAAACGGATTCAAAAAGACCGACAACTCAATATAAAAATGGGCAAAGAATATGGACAGTTCGAAGAAAACAAAAATAATTCAAACATAGGAAATGGAGTTCAACCTCCTCAAAAAACAAATGCAAACCCAAGTAGGTAAATTTACTTAAATCATTGAACTGTACAGTTGAAAAGGGTGAATTATGATATGCAAAATATGCCTCAGTGAAGTTATTACAAGAGAAAAAGAAATGCAAATAGAAACCATAGTGACACAGTTTTTTAACCTATTAGCAAAGTTAGACTGTCATTAAGGTGCGAGGACATTAGTAATTGGATATAAAGCGGCACAAGCTGTAGCAAGAAAGATCTGGCCTATCTAAAATACAAATACACATACTTTTTGACTCAATTCCATTTTTAGGAACTTACACTACCTTTACATTTCATACATGTGTAAGACAATGGTGATTATTCAATTGTAGTACTACTTTAAGCAGTAAGACCAGAGGGGCCCCTGGCTGGCTTAGTTGATAAGAGCATGTGACTCTTCATCTCAGGGTCCCGAGTTAGCTTCACAATGGGTGTGGAGCTTACATAAAATTAAATAAATAAATAGTAAGACTGGAAATAAATGTTCATTAATAAGGCATCAGTGCAATAAGTTATGATCCATAAATATCATGGAATATGGGCACCTACCTGAGTGGCTCAGTTGGTTAAGCGTGTGCCTTCGGCTCAGGTCATGTGGGATCGAGCCCCACATTGGGCTCCCTGCTCTGCAGGGAATCTGTCTCTCTCCCTCTGCCCCTCCCCCTGTTTGTGCTCATACTTGCACTCTCTCTCTCTTCCCCCCCCCTCAAATAAATAGAAACTTAAGGAAAAAAAAAGAAGTATCATGGAATACTATGCTAGATATATTACCATGAGTATGTCAAAGAAGCTGGCAAAAAGAATGAGTATGTCAAAAAAGCTGGAAAAAAGAATGAGGACATGGGCTAATCTTCAAGACAGATTAATAAGTAAACAGTGCACACATGTATTTTACAGTGGAGTGGGCATTTCCATTGCCTGGAGATGTATTAAGTATCTCTGGAAGGATAGACACAGACAGTTGCCTATAAAAAGGAAACTAAGTAGGGACGCCTGCAGGCTCAGTCGGTTAAGCCTCTGCCTTCGGCTCAGGTCATGGTCTTGGGGCCCTGAGATCCAGCCCCGGATCCGTCTGGCTCCCTGCTTGGCGGGGAGCCTGCTTCTCCCTCTCCCCCTGCAGCTACTCCTGCTTGTGCTCTCTCGCTTGTACTCTCCTTCTCTCTCAAATAAATACATAAAATCTTAAAAAACAAAACAAAAAACAGGAAACTAAGTGTCTGAAAGTGGACAGAAAGCAGGGTTTTCATCATATATTCTTTTCTGTCTTTTAAATTTTGTATTCATGAACTGTTATTATCTATTCCAAAGATAAATAATATTGGACTAGAAGGAAAAACTTTAAAACTACAGGATAAAGGGAACTTGTATCTAACTTGTGGTTACAAAAGTTAATAATATAATTTAAAAGGAAGGAAAAAAACCTAGGGCAATTACTCCCTCTCTCAAATTGAGTAACATGTAATTTCAAAAATTAACAAAAAAGCATTTGAGTCTTGGAATTATTTTATGAAAAGACATTGAAAATTTAAGACCAAAAATCTTGTGAAAATACAACTCAGTAAATGGGAACAATCGGCCTTTTTTAAATAACTTAAATTCCTAATGAACGATTTATTGTGCTGTCCTATAGCACAATAGAACATAGCACCTGTAATAGCACCTGTAATGCTCTAAGAGCTTACAAAGTTCTGTCCATTCCTTATCTCTAATGCCCATGATGGCTATGTTTTCTTCTGCTGGCAGTTATTTTGTATTTTTCACTATCAGCTTCTTCCTTGTCAACACTCTTATAACAGGCTTTTCTTTTTTTTCTTTTTTTTTAAAGACTTTTATTTATTTATTTGACAGACAGAGATCACAAGTAGGCAAAGAGACAGGCAGAGAGAGAGGGGAAGCAGGCTCCCCGCTGAGCAGAGAGCCCCATATGGGGCTCGATCCAGGGATGCCAAGATCATGACCTGAGCCGAAGGCAGAGGCTCAACCCACTGAGCCACTCAGGCGCCCCTATAACTGGCTTTTCAACAGCAACCTTCTCACTCTCCCTGCTATCTTCCATCCCAAAAGTCTGACTGTGATAACTTTTAGCTATTCACTGATTTTCTTTATATTTACTTTCCAGTTGTTTTTAAGAAGCTGTGATTTTTCTTCAACTTCATTAACTCCTGCTGTGTAAAAAACAATGTGCTAGACATTCTCACTGACACCCAGTTAGAAGGCACACAAAAGGAAACCAATATTTGGATATATATCACAAGTATGATACATACCTATACATCGTAGGATAGATATATATCATATATACACACACTATGACAATTATAAACAAGCTACTATGCAAACAAGTTAGGAAGGGCACTCATTCAAGGTGAGAAACAGTAAGAAAACATCGGAGATTCTTATCCCTTTATATAACACAGTGGAATAGAAAGAAACAATTTGACTTAAGAGCCCTAATCCTGGTTCTAGCTTGAGACCTAAGCAAGTTACTTCAACAACCTGGGCCTCAGTTTCCTCTTCACTAACATAACTGGGCCACATCATGAAAGACAACCTTAATGCTACCCTCCACTCTCTACTTTCAAGGCAAATACAGTAGTCACTAATTCTTTACAGCTGACCTTTGAAGTGGCCTAAGAATTTTTCTCAGCAGAAAAATTCCAGGTAGCCATTAGCAAGCCTAAGAGAGTGAAGTTACCAGCTCCCTTTGGAATAAATATAATGCCTTAAGGAAGTGGTTTCCACACTTGACTGATCAAAATCAACTGGAAGAGTTTTTAAATATGTCGGTCATCTGGAAAATATCCTGATGGAGCAGTTTTCAAGTAAAGACTGACAACTGGATTTTCATAAACATTTTCTAGATGACTCAATATTCCAATTTTTTCTGAATTTCAAGGCAAGTTTTTTTAAAGAAAGGTTTTTGGCCTTGTTACATTGATCTAAAGCGAGTACAAATATTGCCCTTTATCAACATTTAAGCTGGCTGCCCTTGAAAAAAGCTGCACCTATTTTGTTAGCTTTTAGAACAATTTCCCACAAGGTCAAATGCATATATACATTTGCTTTTAAATTTAACATCTAAGCTTTATGATGCAAACAATCACCTTGATGAAAAGATGCAACTATACATTAATGGATCTGCAACTGACTGATTAGGTTTTAAAAAGTTACCTTTATTTCAATTTAATATTCAGAAATAACTTTCTAGTTTATACACACAGCACACACATACACACACACATACGTGAAGAATAAGCTTGTAACTGCTTTACCACTATGTAGTCTGGCAACCTAAAAATCTATATATGGCACCAGGCTGTTTTTTCATTCTTCTGGCAGAGGGGAAAAACAAACACAAAAAACTTAACATTGCTATTGCATCCCATTTCTCCTCTTGAGAAAAATTATGAAATATTTCACTCAAAAATACACAAAAATCATGCAACACTCATTGGGCCGCCAGCCAGCGTTAGCAAATCTTAACATTTTACCCTACTCACTTTATTTTACATTTTTTAATATTACAAATTCAACTGAAGCCCTCTGCATACTCTGCCTTGATCCTACTTCCCTTCTCTCCATCCCAGGAGTAACAAAAACTTAAAATTGCTGCTCATCATTGCTATGCCATACGTCTTTACTACATATGTTGAGACAATTATTTTTGAATGTTTTAAGCTCTATGTAAGTGTCATATCATATCCCTGGTCTTTTCATTCAACGTCTTTGAGTATTACTCATATTCAGACAAGAAACTGTAATTCAGTTATATTCACTGCTAGTATAGTATCCCACTTGTGAATATACCACAACTTACCTATTCTTTCTGTGGACATACAGATTATTCCCAATGTTTTCATATCAGAAACAATCCTGCAATGAACTCCTATAAATGTCCCTTGTTAAATGGACAAGATTCTTGATCAGATTCTGGTTTTTCAGTTTTTATTTTGTTTTGACTTAGCAAAAAACACTTCACAGGTGGTGGTATGAACTTTCATCATGAAGTATGTAATTATTTCTGGTGGTTGTCTCTCTTTTTTGACATTATCATCGATGACGATCACCAGGTATTACAAAATGGTAATATTCTAATTCTTTTATTCTTTCTTCATTTATTGGTTGGACTTTTCTTCTAAGGAGCAACTTCTCTGTATGTACCCTTGGGTTACCAAGAGTTCCTTTGGAAGGAACTTACCAATAATTCCTTCAGAAGGAACTACTGGTAGAAAAGGCAGCATAAATGCTTTTTTCCTTTTATTTACCAATTTTCAAAATGAGACCCTAGTATGATCCAAAGCGGACCAATGAAGCTTTTAAAATTTTGTTTAATACTTTTGAACTCACTGGGGCCCCTGGGTGGCACAATCGGTTAAGCATCCAACTCTTGATTTCGATTCAGATCATGATCTCAGCATCTTGAGATTGAGCCCTATGTCGGGCTCCCCGCTCAGGGCAGAGCCTGCTTGAGATTCTCTCTCTCCCTCTTCTTCTGCCCCTCCCCCTGCTTACTTGTGTGCACACGCGCTCTCTCTCTCTCAAATAAAAACTTAAGAATAAAAAGGTTATGAACTCACTGATATAAACTTACTTGGTATATTCAATTATACTTATTCTTATTAATGCTCAAATTTTCTTATTTTGAAGCACAACAAAAAGTTACTTCTGGTGGCTACTAAAACTTTTTAACATGACATCTGTAGTTTTTTTTTCCTGGCACAGTAAGAGTTCAGGCTTATTTTGGGCACAATCAGGGCTTAAGGGTGCTCAAGACAAGGACACCTACTATCACCATCCAATTACAGGTACAGTGTAGTAAAAAAAAAAAAATGACTAAGGACAGAAAGTTAGGAAATTGCTATTGCTTACAGATAACAGTATTGGTTATATGGACACAATGGAGTCTACAGGGACTCTTAGAACCAAATGCAATAATGTTGCTAAGGAGATAAATATGCAAAAATGAATTATATTTCTGTATATCTAAATCCTAATTATTAAAGTTTTAAGAGTGTTATTTGCAATAGGAAGGAGAGCTCCAAGGAACCTACAAATTTCACCAAAGGTTTGTAACACTTTATAGAGAATATTGTAAAACTTTAAATAACATAAGGAAGTGAAGTGCTATACTGTATTGATGGAACAGAAGACTACTATGGACAGGTCACTGAGTACAGCAGGCCAGGCTAGAACGGGAAAAAAACAGACAATGCAAGCCCAGCCTGGAGAAGGTCACCAGCCTACTAGTGCCATGGGAAAATGTGGATCCAGTGCTGTCAAATCCTCCTGATTTTCTAAGAGAAACTAGAAATCCAGATTTCCATGAGAAGTTCCTTGATTTTTATGTCAGCAGCAAATTCAAAAACTTTAACATACTGTGCAAAACAAAACACATCTGTGGAAGAATCTGGCCCCCAAGTCACCATTTTTTACCCCTGCAATCTACCCACTTCTTTAGATACTCAACTTTACTTCTGGGTCATGCTTAAGCCAGACACATGAAAGGTTACAAACCCTACAGGAAACTTATCATGGCTTTTGTTGTAAAAATATTGAGGTTACAGTCTTTTACATTACTAAGAGACTCCTAGATAAAATACCCACATAAGAAAATTTATTTAAAAAAAAAAGAAAAGAAAATTTATTTTAGGGGTGCGTGGCTGGTTCAGTTGGAAAAGCATAAACTCCTGATCTTGGGGTTGTGAATTTGAGCCCCACACTGGGTGTAGAGATTACATACATACATAAATAAATGAAAATCACGGGGCACCTGGGTGGTTCAGTGGGTTAAAGCCTCTGCCTTCGGCTCAGGTCATGATCTCAGGGTCCTGGGATCGAGCCCCGCATCGGGCTCTCTGCTCAGCAGGGAGCCTGCTTCCTCCTCTCTCTCTGTCTGCCCCTCTGCCTACTTGTGATCTCTCTCTGTGTCAAATAAATGAATAAAATCTTAAAAAAAAAAAACTGAAAATCTATTTTAGAATTCAGTGATTTTCTAAAAAAATGTTTGCTGTCCTTGAGGAAATGGTAAAGTCAGTAATATTTGAGTTTTTTATGTACAAAACATAAACATTTAACATTTACTCATCTAATTTATTAATCTTCATTATAATCCCATACAGTAGTATGAAGATTGTCCCAATTTTACATATCAGGAAACTGAGAAAAAAAAGGTTAAGGATCCGGACATGCCTGGGTGGCTCTGTCGGTTAAGCGTCTACCTTCGGCTCAGGTCAGGATCCTAGGTTCCTAGGACCAAGTCCCGCATCAGGCTCCTTGCTCAGCAGGGAGCCTGCTTCTCCCTCTACCTGCAGCTCCCCCTGCTTATGTGCTCCCTCCCTCTCTCTCTCTCTCTCTCTGACAAATAAATAAATAAAATCTTAAAAAGAAAAAAAAAGGGTTAAGGATCTTGCTCAAAATCACAGATAGTAAAGTAACGAAGCTAGAATTCACATCCAGGAAGCCTGGTTCCTGGTTCCTAGTCACCTTCTTAAACTCTGGTTATAACAACCACATAACTGAATTCTTTTTCTTGGCTTACGTGCCTCAACAACAGCAAGTACGGTGACTTTGGGTTCTAAATTCTTTCTTCTCCCAACTCTTAATTTCTACTATTCTTTTTTTTTTTAATAGATGCTGGTAATGAATGTCACCTCAAATCCTCTGTACAGCAAGTCAGGGCTAAAGTAATTAAATAGTTAATACACTTATTTACAGATTTAAACATATCCAAAGAATGCATCAGTTTTAGAGTTATACAAAATTGAGTTCTAATCCTCTCCCTAATATTTGCTAGCTGTGTGAATTTAAACAAGTCCCTTAATCTCTGAATCTCAGTTTCCTCATCTGCAATATGAGGATATTACCTACCTCGTGGGTATTACTGTAAAATTTGAAAAACTTTTCAAATGTGGCTACTAGAAATTTTAAATTATACAACTGGCTCATATTTTTATTTCTATCAAACAGCATCATGCTAGATACTGCAGTAAAAAGTAAAAAGAAACAGGTGAAATTAGTTTGAATAATAGATTTTATTTAACCCAATATATCTAAAATATCATTTCAACATATAATCAACACAAAAATTATTAGATATTTTACAACTTTCTTTTGTACTAAGGCTTCTAAATACAGTATGTATTTTACACTTACAGCACATCTCAATTTGTATACTACATATCCATCAGAAATATTTTAACTATATTTAGATTTCGTAAAATTTACAATTGATAAGGTAGATTCACATACCCAAGTTGTCGAAAACATTTAGAAATTTTCCAGTAACTGCATCAAATACCCACCAAAAATTTATTTTCCTTTAATATTCACCTCAGTTGAACTGGCTACATTTCAAGAGAGCGGTGGCTACACACCCACTAGCTATCATAATGAACAGCACAAGTCTAACAAGTCTAATAAAGTGCAATAAACGGTAGCTGTTTTTACACATAATTAAATGAAAATGGTACTGTGATTCATACATGCAGGTGAGAGAACCTAGATAGGAATCTTTTTATGGGTACATTATAAAAGAAATTCTGATGGGCAGGGTACCAAATTACTGCTTGGATAGGGCCCTGACTTACTCAAGAAGAGGAAATAGATTAAGGGACTTAAAATTATGATTCCCATCCCCATTCAGAAAAATCTTTTCTTTGGTACCACAATCTTAGTACAGTTTCCTTGAATATTAACACTTTCCCCCTAAGAATTAAATGTTTTATCAAATAATTCCATAACACCCAAAAAATACCATCTAGTAAAGTTGGAAAGCATATTTTATTTACATAGTAATGACTCTTAGAAATAGAGAGTACTCTTTCACAAAACGAAAAAGCAACAGTCTTAAATCTATCATATTCTAAATTCAACAGTTGGTGTTTAAAGAACTCCTTTAACTCCGTGATGTTAACAGTGGTTATTTCTGAGTGTAGGCATTAAAAGTCTCCCCACCTCCACCCCTGACTATCTTTTAGAGCCCAACATAACAAATTTCTGTAAATCTAACCTAAAACTGGTTGGTAAAATCAACCAACAAAAATATATGGACATCTATTTGCTTTAAACTATGACATTCACTAAATGTATAACCACCTGGATCACTTTTTGATGTGGTAAAAGCATATAACGTGTTTTACTCAGAGGAGACAGCGGTTGTTTTTGTTTGCCTAGTATCTGGTACTCCCTTCCTCTGATATTAACACCTCAATTTTCCTTTGGGAAATTAATGCTCTCCCACTCTCAATCATGTATTTCTAGAGAAAGTAACCCCATTCCTAGCCCTAGGATAAGCATAAAACTAACCCAAGTCAGTGTGATAAGATTCAATCCCATTACTGTTTTAACTCAGAGGTGGGGGGATCTCCTTACACTGGACTTACTGAGCTAAACAAAAGATAAACATGTCCATCTTTCCAGGTAAATTAAATACATCAAAAAGTTAACAATAGTTATCTTTGAATAATGGAAACATGGGTGGTATTTTTCTCCTAATGTTGCACATTCTTTCAATTTTGTAGTCTTTTCCTTAAAAAGACTATTTAGCATATAATACAATTCCTAAATTAAGTCAGATAAAATTTAACAACATTAATAAGAATTAAAAAACAACCTGCTATACCCTTCCCTGTGACTCAATCCCCCTTATGTATAAACAAAGAAAGAAGAATGCACTTATCACCAAGAACACCCTTCTCAGAGCTTAAACTGGCTGTATCAAATAATATGCATTTGTGTGTAGGAGAAAATCAGGAGGCAGACCTGCAAAGTGGCTAAGCAATCGAGTAATGAGGTAATTACGACAAAATCATAAATGCCATTATGTGGCAACCACTTAATTTCTTTTACTTAAAAACATCTGTTCTTAGTGGTCCTCCTTATATCATTGCACATACAGAATAAGGCTAAGGAAACATTTAGCAAACATTTCATAAATATTCATTATAGTCCAGCCCCTCTGACCGACCAATCACAACCTACTGGTTAATCCTTAAAGCAAGCTAGTTGCCACCATCAAAACAAATTCTAATCCACATAATGAGAGATTCCCAATGGAAAGCACAACTGACAGCAATATCATGCCTTTCCAGGTCAGCAACTTTCTCAATTCTACCTTCAGTTCCACAATGACCAGACTACATGACTATGAAAAGTATCCTGTCTTTCCTGACAGGAAAATACTGACCGACCCTCCCTGAGCTACTGTCATTCAAACAAGAGTACCCTTGCTAGATGTGGTCTCAGCCCAGCCTACCTGTCCAAAGTGAGCAGGGTAGCCCAGCATGTGCATATATAGTAATTTTGCCACATTCCGACACCGGTATGTATTGTCTTCTTCTCTAAAAGATGATCGGATTGCAGCACATTCTTTCTGGATCATTTCTCGTTCTTCGGCTTGGGTTCGGGCTGTCCGGATGGTCCGGATCAGCTCCCGCAATCTGATGGGGGCTGGCATCCTCTGGATATGGAAAGACATTAAACAAAAATGTTCACTTTTTTACTACCAAAACCATTCACACAACTTCCCACAAAAATTTCTAATTTTTAGGAATTCAAGATTTGCTAAGTCCAATGATACAAAGCTTCAGCAAAGCTATTACATACAAACTCAACTCAGTAAATTTCTGGAAAGAATACAAACAAAAGTGTTAAGTATTAAGTTAAGCAAGATAAGACACAGAATATGCCAATATCTAATATCCATCATTACGATCAAAATAGCTTAGGAAAAACTCAACCCAAATCTTCATTCCATCCTTTTGTTTTTTTTAAGATTTTATTTATTTATTTGACAGAAAGAGATCACAAGTAGGCAGAGAGGCAGGCAGAGGGAGAGGGGGAAACAGGCTCCCTGCTGAGCAGAGAGCCCGATGCGGGGCTTGATCCTAGGACCCTGAGATCATGACCTGAGCCGAAGGCAGAGGCTTAACGCACTGAGCCACCCAGGTGCCCCATTCCATCCTTAAAGTAATTAAGAAAAGGTCTATGCCCAACCTTAGAGAAGACAAATATTTTCGGCTCAATTGTTAACTCAGTATAACACAACAAATTATCAGATGAATATTGAATATGATCACAAAGTTCAACTCAACAAAATAAGAGATTACAAGACCAATTATCAGATTTAAACACTTTTCCAAGAAACAACAATCATCTCAGTACACTGGGTACTCTTTGAAAATTGCGATGAGGAAAAAATAAACGAATCTTAGAGGATAAGACAACTAGAGTCATATTCTCATATTTTTAAAATTGTAAAAGTAATAAAAGACCTATAACAGCCAAAACAAGAAAAAAGAAAAAAAAGACAAAGTTGGAGAAATTGCACTAAGTTCAAGAAATATTATAAAGATACAGTAATTAGGACAATGTGGAAATGAATTTAAGTGCAGACTCAGAGAATAATGAAGCAAAAGAAAAAGTTTAGGAATAGACCTACATATAAGCTCAACTGATTTTCTTTTTTTTTTTAAGATTTTATTTATTTATTTGACACAGAGAGACAGTGAGATAGGGAACAGAAGCACAGGGAATGGGAGAGGGAGAAGCAGGCTTCCTGTTGAGCAGGGAGCCTGATGAGGGCTCGATCCCAGGACTCTGGGATCATGACCTGAGCCGAAGGCAGATGCTTAAAGACTGAGCCACCCAGTTGCCCCATCGACTGATTTTCAGCAGAGAGGCCAAGGTTAGTCAATAGGAGAAAGGGTATTCCTTCAACAACTAGATATCTGTATGGAGAAAAAAATTAACGTTGGATCCTAATCTCACATAATATACAAAACTTAATTCAAAATAGATCATAGCCGTAGACAATAAGGCCAAGACTAAAAATCTTCCATTAGAAAACACAAGAGGAAATCTTTGGGAACTTAGGTTAAGCACTGATTTCATATATAACAAGTACGAAATATGAAAGAAATAATAAATCTGACGACAAAAAGTTAAAACTTTTGCTTTTCAAAAGATGCAAATAAGGCAAGCCACAGAGAAAAAAAATAAAATTCCGATCTTACAGAGGACATGTATTCAAAATATGTAATTTTATAACTCAGTAAGAAGACCTCTTATTTAAAAATGAGTAAAAGGGGGTGCCTGGGTGGCTCAGTGGGTTAAAGCCTCTGCCTTCGGCTCAGGTCATGATCTCAGGGTCCTGAGATCGAGCCCCGCATTAGGCTCTCTGCTCAGCAGGGAGCCTGCTTCCCCCTCTCTCTCTGCCTGCCTCTCTGCCTACTTGTGATCTCTCTC
>CM052888.1:12149751-12236423 GCA_028534135.1 Potos flavus
TTTTTTTATTATGTTCAGTTAGCCAGCATATAGTAGTACATCATTAGGTTTTGATGTAGTGTTCAGCGATTCATTAGTTATGTATAATACCAGTGCTCAGCTTTCATATGGAATACAAAATGGAATGGTTCAACTACTTTGGAAAACAGTTTGGCAATTTTTTATAAAATTAAATATATACTTAGTATAGGATTCAGCAAATCCACTCAATATTTTCCAAAAAACAATGAAAATATATGTTCTCACCAAGACTTGTACACAAATGTTCACAGAAGCTTCATTTATAATTACTAAACACTAGGAACAACTCAAGTGTCCATAAACTGATGAATAATAAGAGTATACCCACATATATGAGTACTTCTCAGAATAAAACAGAACCAACACAACATGGAAGAGTCTCAAAAACATTATGCTGAGCAAAAGAAGCAGGAACAAGAAAATACACATTGTATGATTTCCCTTATATGAAACTCTAGGCTAAACTATAGCGATGCTAAAGAGATCAATGATTGCCTAGGGTTGAGGGTGGGGATGGGAATCGACTGGGATGCAAGGAAACCTTCTGGTTCATGATGGAGGCGCCTGGGTGGCTCAGTGGGTTAAAGCCTCTGCCTTCAGCTCAGGTTATGATCTCAGGGTCCTGGGATCGAGGCCCCACATAGGGCTCTCTGCTCATCAGGGAGCCTGCTTCCCCCTCTCTCTGCCTACTTGTGATCTCTCTCTCTGTCACATAAAAAAAAAAAAAAATGTTCATGATGGGTATATACACCTCTCAAAATTCATTAAACTGAACACTTAAAACAAGTGCATTTTATACCTCAATAATGTTAAGAAAAATGATAAAAATTAGATAAAAATATCATTACTATCATCTTCAGTACATACAAGCTGTGGAATCCTTAACCAGTTAAGTCTCAAAGTTGTTCTAATCGCACAAACCAGGAAGATATCCCAGTCTCATTAGTTCACTACAGCATCACTCCTCAAGGTAGGGATAGGACATTGGGAATTTTTTTGAAAAGTTCCCTAGCCATTGGTATGTTCCTCCCTATGGCCCTCTTAAAATCACATGTACTAAACTATATAAGGCTACCTGTATAATATTTTGTTACTTTTTAATAGAAATACCATGGGCCTAGTGTTTCAACGTTCGTACATTCACTATCTTCATTATTTCATTTGTTCTAACCCATTTGAAGTAAGGGCAGAGATCATTATCCCTGCTTTGCCCATGAAGAAACTTCACCTCAGAGCAATTATGCAACTTCAGATTACAAAGGTGGTAAGTGACAGAGCTAGCAACTGAACTCCAAGAATCAGAACTCCAAGGCTAAAGTTCTTCTCAATATTTCAAAAATGAACATTATCTTTAGAGATAAAATTATGAGATTGCTATGATTTATTTCAAAATACTCCAGGGGGAAAAAGTATTGAGGAGGGAAAAAAATGAAACAAATTGGGCAAAATATTGATTACTGCTGAGGGCATATGACAACTATATGAAATTACATTGTATTATTCTCTATTTTTATGTATATTAGAAACTTTCATAATCAAAAGCTTTTTAAAAGTCAAAAAGCTTCAATAAACAAAGCATTTACATCCTTAAAATTTTTCATAAATAGCTCAGTTGGTTAAACATCCAACTTGGTTTTGGCTCAGGTCCTGACCTCATGGCTCCTGATCACGATCCAGCCCTGAGTCAAGGCTCTGTGCTTAGCATGAGTCTACTTAGATATTCTTCTCCCTCTGCCCTTTAGCCTGCTCATGCACCGGCACGCGTTCTCTCTCTCTCTTAAATAAGTAAATAAATTTTTGAAGAAAAAACTTTTATTTGGGGTGCCTGGCTGGCTTGGTGGGAGGATCATTGCAACTCTTAATCTCAGGGTTGTGAGTTCGAGCCCCACAATGGGTCGTAGAGATTACCTAAATAAATAAATATTTTTTTTTTAAAAGAATCTTATTTATTATCAACTCAAATTTGCTGCATGGGGAACAAAAGAAGACTATGGCAACTAAAAAAAAAAATCAAGGTCAATTAGTAATACTCTGCTGGAAAATAACTTTTCTCTATGAAGGCCTGAATGATTCTATAAAGCAAACAAGACTATTAGAAAAAGCCTAAATCTAGGGGTGCCTGGGTGGTTCAGTGGGTTGAGGCCTCTGCCTTCGGCTCAGGTCATGATCTCATGGTCCTGGGATCGAGCCCCACATCGGGCTCTCTGCTTGGCGGGGAGCCTGCTTCCCCCTCTCTCTCTGCCTGCCTCCCCCCCTCTCTCTGCCTGCCTCTCTGCCTGCCTCTCTGCCTACTTGTGATCTCTCTGTCAAATAAATAAATAAAATCTTAAAAAAAAAAAAGAAAGAAAGAAAGAAAGAAAGAGCCTAAATCTATTTCCAAAACACTTAGTCCAACAGGGGGTAAAAAATCACAAGAGTTTCAGCCAGCTGAGAGAAAAACAAGTTACCTGGAGCAATTTCTCAGGTCAGCCAAAGAATCACAGACATACAGTTTATGCCACTAGCTTTTTATGGAGGGAATTGAGGATCCAGGCTGTTAACTACCTTGTACAAGGTCAAAGAATTAATTACTAGACTGACTCATGTCTTGTGATTCCCCCAATTAGCACTCTTTCTCCAGCACCAGGCTATCTCTAGAGAAAAGCAATAATTTTTTTCCTTGGCTGTGACAACTTACTTCTTATTTCTTTTTTTTAATCCCAAGAAAATCTCCTAGGCATGAATGAAAAAGTTAATTTATAGAATAAAGAATTTAGTATATTTCAAAATACACTCTAAGTTCATAATTAAACAAAAAGTTCTAGTTCCAGGGAAGATGGAGTAAACACACTCCACGGAGACTCTTGCCTCTCCCTCTGACCATAACAATAAATCCTGGATAAAATGTATACCACAGCTACCTGGACTCTGAAAAGTAAATTACAGCAGATTTGAGAAAGAGAGCAGAATTTGAAGTTCCACCAAAATGCCAAGAGGTTATCATTTTTCCTCCAGTATTGCCCAGCCTGGACCCAATAGCAACCCAAAACCCAGAAGTGCTAAGTACAGGGAAGGAGCTCTAAGAAAAATCCTCTTTCTGGTCCAGGAAGTAGGAAAAGAAGGACGGGAGAAATTCTCTTTTGGCTTATTTTTTCCTTCCCTTCACCCTGCCTCTAACACTGCAATGGTGGTGGCTGTGGCAGAACAGCAACGAAGTAACAGACAGCAATCTAAAAACTGGGGAAGGGGAACTTTTCCCTCCGACCAGAGGAACTGTGATCTTAAGAGCACTGAGTAAATTACTCTCTATTCTCCCACTGCACGATAAAAGAATGAATTCACCAAGGAAGTACAACAGTCCTAATTGCAAATGTACATAACAATACAGTTAAAAAATACCTCAATCAAAGATTGACAGATATCAAAGCTATCCCAATTACAGAGACTTCAACATGCCCCCTAAGTATAGGATAAAATTACAGAGTATCAGCAAAGATATAAAAGTCCTGAATGTCATCAACTGACTAGCTCTAACCACCTCAACGAACAATGGCAGAATATACATTCTTTTCAAGCACACACAGAACACTCACCAAAATAGATCATGTCCTGGGTCATTAAAAAAAAAAGTTAATAAATTAAATGAATGGGAATCATATAAAGTACAGTCTCTGACCGCTAACAGAATTAAACTAGAAATTAATAACAGAAAGCTAACTGGAAAATTCTCCATGGACTTGAACACTAATACATTCCCAAATAATCCACTGGTGAAAGAGGAAATAGCAAGGGACATAGTAAATACATGGAACTGAACAAAAATATAAACACATGTTAAAATTTGTGGTACACATTTAGACAGTGCTTAATGGAAAATGAACAGGATTAAATTTGTCAGAACAGAAGAAACATCTCAAGCAATCTAAGCTTCTACTTAAGAAACTAGAAAAAGAAGGATGCCTGGGTGGCTCGTGGGTTAAAGTCCGCCTTCGGCTCAGGTCATGATCCCAGGGTCCTGGGATCAAGTCCTACATCGGGCTCTCTGCTCAGCGGGGAGCCTGCTTCCCCCCCACTCTCTCTCCTGCCTCTCTGCCTACTTGTGATCTCTCTCTCTCTGTCAAATAAATAAATAAATAAAATCTTAAAAAAAAAAACTAGAAAAAGAAAAATCCAAGAGAAGTAGAAAAAAGCAAATAAAAAATAGAAATCAATGAAATTAAAAACAGAAATTAGGTCAAGTCAACGAAACCCAAAGCCAGTTCTTTGAGAAGACTAATAAAATTGATAAACCTATGGCTAGATGATAAAAGAGAAGTAACAAAAATTACCAGTATCAGTAATGAAAGGGGATATCACCACAAACATTAAAAGGATAATTAGGTGATACTATGGTATCACAATGCACACAACTGGACATTCATATGCAAAAAAACTGAACTTTACCTAAATCTCACACCTTATACAAATATTAACTCAAAATGGAGCACAGATCTAAATGTAAAACAAAACATACAACTATAAAAAACAGAAGACGACAGAGGAGAAAATTTTCATGACTTAGGGTTAGGCAAAGAGCTCTTGGATACTATACCAAAGTCACACCCATAAAAGAAAAAAATTGTAAAACTAGATTTATAAAAAATTACAGATTTTGTGCTACGAAAAACATTGTTAAGAAAATGAAAAAACAAGTTACAGACTGGATATGCAAACTGCATAGCCAAGAAAGGACTTGTAACCAGACTCTAAAAAGGAACTCTCCAAACACGGCAGTTAAACCCAACTTTTAAAAATGGGCATTAAGTTTTAAGAATCTTGAATTCAGAAAGCAGCAGGATCAAAGTCTTTAATCAAGAAAATGAAAAAAAAGGGCGCCTGGGTGGTTCAGTGGGTTAAAGCCTCTGCCTTCACCTCAGGTCATGATCTCAGGGTCCTGGGATCAGCCCTGCAACACATCGGGCTCTCTGCTCAGCGGGGAGCCTGCTTCCCCATTCTCTCTGCCTGCTTGTGATCTTTCTGTCAAAGAAATAAAATCTTTAAAAAAAAAAAAAAAGAAAGAAAAGAAAATGAAAAAAAAAATGTTTAACACTTCAGGTCCCATTAACTACAGTTAACAGAGAAAACAATATCATAAAGGATATCAACATAAGCATCATTTATATCCATTTCAAAGGGGGCAGGGAGAATGTAAAAAATACAGAATCAGAAGTTAGCTTCATGCATCTCTTCTTTTTCTGTCCTTATTCAGTTTGTCACACTATCCCAAAGATGACCTAAGTAATAGTGAAATATGTCATACCAAAAAGTTGCCAACCACTCATTCAACAAATATTTGCTGAGCCTTCTCTATGTCAGGCATTGCGATAAATGCTAGCGACGGTCAACGTCATGATCTCTACCCTTAAGAACTCAAAAGTCCAGTGAGGAAAACAGATTTTTACAATTCCGGCAATATAAAAAATCAGCAAGAACTGTTTTTGCTGACCAGTGACAGAACAGAAAATTATAATTATGGTAAGCTAAAGTGTGTCATGGCCAAACTAATTCAATATATTTAGAAAATTTTTCTTTTGCAAAATTAAGTGCCCTCTTGATCAGCCCAACAACTCCAAAATCCCATGTAGAAAGGGATCTATCGCACAGTACCAGTCCACAATTTCTCATCCAAAACCTTAAAGAACAAAACTCAGAATTTTCTGAATTTTAGAAAGGTAATGCAGTGCATATATTATAGGTCATTACTCGCCTACTATGTCTGGGGCAGCAGTTCCATTATCAAACAATATTTCTGCAGCAACATATATGAATATTCATACCAAATGAGAATAAATACTACACCCTCATGTCTGGTCACATCAGATTTTAACATCAAAAGAATTATGAAGAACTCCTGTGTTTTTGTTTAATTTCAGAAACTGAGATAAGAGATTATGGATACTTACCCTTATCCAATGACCCTAATCATTGTTTAAAATGATGACCCTGGACTGAAACCACCTGAGTTTGAATCCCACCTCTACCACTTATCGGCTGCGTGCCCTGAGCAAATGACTTAACATCCAGAGCTTTAATTTCCTCATCTGTAAAATGGGGAGAGTACCTAGCTCAAAGGACTAGGAATTAAATGAGATTTAATTTAATTTAATTTAATTTAATTCAAAGGAATTAAATGAGAATACATGTAAAATTCTTAGCACAGTGCCATGCATATAGTATGCACTAAATAATGTTGGTAATAATGGCTGGCTATATACACTATCCTTGAATAAATTAATTCTGAGCAAAAATAAGGTAGAGAAAGATACAGTACTAATATTTTATAAAGATTTAAAATGTATAAAAGAACCTATTCTTTAGAGATACAAAAATGCAGTAAGAATAAGAACATGCATATGAAACATAAAGACCAAAAAAGTGGCACATCTGGGAAAGGGCAATATGATGAGGAACACAGTAATACACAGGGGGCTTCAGCTATATTGGTGATGTTTTATTTCTGAGACTAGGTAGTGGGTAAATGAATATTTATCATTATTCTCCATATATTTTATGCCTGAAATGTTTCATATTAAAAGATTAAATTCAGGGACGCCTGGGGTGGCTCAGTCGGTTAAGCATCTGCTTTCAGCTCAGATCATGATTCCAGGGTCCTACATCCAGCTCCTTGCTCAGCAGGGAGCCTGCTTCTCCCTCTGCCTGTCGCTCCCCGATTGTGCGTGCATGCTCACTCGCTCCCCCTCTCTCTGACAAATAATTAAATTAAAATCTTTAAAAAATAAAATAAATAAAAGTTAAATTCAAATACTTCTAACCTATGTAGTGAATATTGTAGACCCCATAATCTGGAAAACACAGCCTACTTGCTCTTAATATAACGTTGAGGATTTCCTTACTTTTTAAGAATTTTTACTTGCCTTTCAAAATACTCAAAACTACAAGGTTCCTTAAAATACAACAGCTTAAACATCTATTATTAGTAATAATGACAAATTATTCTGTTTTTAAAAATAAAGCATGAATATGGTGTATAGTGATGACTCAGCTAAACAGGACATAATTCAAAACACATCTTTATAACCTCATGGAGCAATACAGAGAACATCACATCAATATACTGAAACATCTACTTTACTCTATTTGCAGGCTCTAATTTACAAATTAGAAAACTGGAGGGTAATAAAGGAGAGTGGGAACCAGAAGACAGAGGCTGTTTAAGGCAAGAACACTAATGGTCGTCAAAGTGTCATCTAACAGTAAGGAAAGAAACAGCAGCAGCAGCAATGCAAACAAAACCTATATATAGCAGAAACAAGTATCCAAACAGCACAGTGGCAAGATTAATAAGTTCTACAGATTTGCTATACAACATTGTGCCTACAGATAACAATACCATATTATGCAACTGGAAATTTATCAAGAGTAGAAACTGGCTTGCATTCTTACCATAATTTTTAAAAGTTTGTGCCCTTTAAATCATAGATTTTTATCCTATAAAAATTTTTAAATTTTTTAAAAAGATCAAATCACTGACAAATCTCTGCCTTTGAGTTCCATAATAATCTTAATTTATCATTTTTTTTTACAAATTCAAAGTTAAAGTCTTCATCTTAAACACACACACAACATAGTAATCTGAGCCTATTTAGTGTACTAGCAAAAAGCATTCAAGTCTCCCTAAAGTCTTAAGATTATTAAGTAACAAAGAGTACCGTAATTGGTTTTTATAGTAAGACCCTGATTTATCAAGAAATGGTGCAATAACACCAACATTTAACATTTAATGCAGAGGATAGAAAACCTTAATATAAAATTTTATCCTAACATCAAATTATATAGATTAAATATGTACATTAGTCCATTTATGTGTATTATATAATTTATAATTCAATCCATATGCATTTATAATCCAATTACAGACATTAAATATTGTGTATACCTCAACAAAGCTGTTTTTTAAAACTAAGATGACAGGGGCGCCTGGGTGGCTCAGTGGGTTAAAGCCTCTGCCTTCGGCTCAGGTCATGATCTCAGGGTCCTGGGACTGAGCCCCGCATCAGGCTCTCTGCTCAGCAGGGAGCCTGCTTCCCCCCTCTCTGCCTGCCTCTCTACCTACTTGTGATCTCTGTCAAATAAATAAAATCTTTAAAAATAAATAAATAAAACTAAGATGACAATTACATGAAAAAAATTATACCTGTGAAACAATTTCTAAAAATTTTATAGTACAATTCAGATACTGTCTGGTCTTATTAATTTAATGACTTAACCAAAACTGAGAAAGATATGTTAAAGTCTACCACTATAGGGGTGCCTGAGTGGCTCAGTCAGTTAAATGTCTGCCTTCAGATCCAGTCATGGTCCTGGGGTCCTGGTGGTCCTGGGGTCCTGGGATCAAGCCCCACATCAGGCTCTCTGCTCAGCAGGGAGCCTGCTTCTCCCTCTCCTTCTTGCCCCATCTCCACCCCGCTCATAATTTCTCTCAAATAAATAAATAAAATCTTTTTTTAAAAAAATTAAGGGGTTCCTGGGTGGCTCAAGCACTTATATGTCTGCCTTCATCTTGGGTCATGATCTCAGTGTCCTGGGATTGAGCCCTGCACTGGGCTCCCTGCTCAGCAGGGATTCTGCTTGTCCTTCTCCCTCTGCCTCTTCCCTTCCCCCTGCCATGTTCTCCTCCTCTCCCTGTCTAATAAGTAAATAAAATTAAAAAAAAAAAAAGTTTAAGGGACGCCTTGGTGGCTCAGTCAGTTAAGTGGCTGCCTTCAGCTCAGGTCATGATCCCAGCGTCCTAGGATCGAGTCCCACATCCGGCTCCTTGCTCAGTGGGGAGCCTGCTTCTCCCTCTCCCTCTGCTGACCCCCTGCTTGTCCCTTCTCTCTCTGACAAATAAATAAATTTAAAAATTTTTTTAATTAAAAAACATAAAGTCTGGGTGCCTGGGTGGCTCAGTTGATTAAGCGACTGCCTTCAGCTAAGGTCATGATCCCAGAGTCCTGGGATCAAGTCCTGTATCAGGCTCCCAGCTCCACAGGGAGTCTGCTTCTCCCTCTGACCTTCTCCCCTCTCATGCTCTCTCTCACTCTCTCTCAAATAAATAAAATATTAAAAAAACAAACAAAAACAAAAAAACAAACATAAAGTCTACCACCATAATTGTGTTTCTGTCCATTTCTCCTTTTATATCTATTTACACTTAGTATCTTTTTTTTAAATTTTTTTAAAAGATTTTATTTATTTATTTGACAGAGATATAGAGAGCACAAGTAGGCAGATCAGCAGGCAGAGGGAGAGGGAGAAGCAGACCCACTGCCAAGCAAGGAGCCTGATGCGGCACTCGTGATCCTGGGATCACGACCCGAGCCGAAGGCAGTCGCCCAACCGAATGAGCCACCCAGGCGCCCTACATTTAGTATTTCAATAGTTGTATTCAATGTCTATGTGTCCATCTGTTTTATATTTATATAATTGGTACATTTCATAAAAATAAAATGTCCTTTTTTGTCCTAAAATACTTACTAGGGCAAGGATGGGAAAGGAACACAGAAAAATTGCAATTCCAACTTAAGATACAGAGATTGTGGATAAATGTATTTATTTCATTAATGGCTATTTGATAAATAACACTGAGGGGTGCTTGGGTAGCTCAGTCAGTTAAGCGTTCAACTTTTTTTCTTCTTTTTCTTTTTTAAAGATTTTATTTGAGAGAGAGAGAAAGACAGCAAGAGAGCACAAGCAGGGGGAGCAGCAGAGAGAAAGGGAGAAGCAGGCTCCCCACTAAAGCAGGAAGCCCAATGTGGGGCTCAATTCCAGGACACAGGGATCATGACCTGAGCTGAAGGCAGCCACTTAACTGACTGAGCCACCCAGATGCCCCTAAGCATCCAACTCTTGAGTTTGACTCAGGTCATGATTTCAGGGTCATGAGATTGAGCCCCGCTTCAGCACAGAGCATGAAACCTGCTTGGGATTCTCTGTCTCCCTCACCTTCTGCCCCTCTCCCCTCACCCACCCCACATACTCCCTCTCTCTCTCAAAAAACTAAAATAAAATAAAAAATAAAAACGTTGAAAAATAAAGAGAACATAAGCAAGTGAGAATTTCATTTCCAATGTTTCTATCCAAAATGTAAACGAAATTAGGTTTTGGAGCTTAAGCTAAATTCATTACTTTATATACCCAAAAAATAACCAAAATTATGAATGCTTGCTATAGGAAAAAAAACACAAAAGACAAAAAACAATGTGTATGTTCCAATTCTCCTAAACTTTATTCCAAAATGGAGAAAATGGTCATTTTCCGAACTCTCCACAAATCTCTTTGATATTTTTTAAAAGATTTTATTTATTTGAGAGAGAGAGGGAGCGCGCACACGCTTGTGCATGAGTCATGGGGTGGGGGCAGACAGAGTACGATGCAGGGCTCAATCCCAGGAGAGCGGGACCACGACCCAATCTGAAGGCAGATGCCCATGCCCAACCTACTGAGCCACCCAGGCACCACACAGATCTCTTTAATTGATAAAAATTTTCCTCATACTGCAATACTAACCTCAGACCATGATTACTTTTTTTCCTTGAAATATGTATTTTTCCCACTCAAATATAAGCTCCTAAAGGCCAGATCCTTGTTAGTCTTACTCATCCTTGTATTCCCCTTACCTAAGGGTAGGAACTTGAGAAATACTGTATTTAACTGAATTCTAAATGCTAGAAGAGTCTTAGATAAAGAAAATGCACTTGACTTTCCAAAGCAAACAAAGTAAAGGTGCACTGGCTACTTACCAACAGCCATGGGAAGGCATCAGGACTCATTGCAGTCCTCTATTCTACCCTGCTCAGTTAACTTTCTTTCTACTTCTCAGCTCATACTACCTGGCTTTGAGTTCTGAACCACTAACAGTCCAGTTAAGAACATATAACCAAATAGCTGGGGCTCCTGCTGTATGTTGTCCTTCTTCCCCCAAACCTGAAGCTATGTGAGCTCTAATCTAAAAAAATTCTAAATTAAAAGCAATTTCTCAATATTAAAATTACCTCCTTTTCTATCCAACACAAAATCTGTACTTGAAGTCTTTCTTGCTTAACAATGAGAAGAGATTCAAGAAATTAGATTTCAATTAACTTTGCCAGTGATTACCCTATAACATCCAGTCACAAATTTAAGTATGGCTAAGAACACTCAAGGGACCTAAGTTAACAGTAGGCAAAAACTTTCAAAAGAAGTTACTGTGCTCTCTCGAGAACCCACATTCTCCACATGGCCATTTTTTTTTCTCAAATTAATAACGACAGTGCTTTTATTTTTTAAAAAGATGATAGAGAGAGATAGAGAGAGAGATAAATCTATCTATCTCTCTATCTCTCTATCTATCTATCTATTTGAAAGAGGGGGCGAGGGACAAGCAAACTCCTTGCTGAGCACAGACTCTGGTGCAGAGCTTGATCCCACGACCCTGAGATCACAACCTGGGCCGAAATTAAGAGTCAGAGGCTTAACCGACTGAGCCACCCAGGGGTCCCTCTCCACACGGCCATATATTTAGATTATGCTCCACACAGAAGCCCTATTTCAGATTTTTATTGCATATGATATCTGAATTGCTTTAATCCATTTACAACTTAGAAAACACTATGACCAAACTAGTAAGAAAGCTTACACCAAACTGATCAACAGTATTAAGATTCGATCAGACTTTAACGTTCCAATATATCTTATAGAGACCAATTGTCATTATTCTGACTTAGCTCGGTTCTTTTCACCTCTGTGTTTCAGCGGATTGCTTTGAGTATTGGTGGCAGGGAGGGGGAAGCAGTGCACATCTATCTCCCCTGTATGAAGAAGTGTGCTTATAGAAGGGAAATGCTTTACAAAGTGAAGAAAAAGGGAGAGCAATGTTAGTACATCACTGTTTGAATAAGAGAGACTGTATCTGGGGATAAGTATTTTGGTCACTGCAGAGGTAAACACCATTGTGGGACAGGGATAGTTCTTTCTTGGGTTTCACTAAGGCTTAGAATAATGAAACATTCAAGACCGTTCAACTTTATATGCTCTGGCTTTAGGCTCATAATGCAACTTTCTAACTATCAATCATCTTTCCAAGTAGCTTGTCTCCCAAATTCCTCCACACAAGGAAAGGGGTGCCCTGGAAATCAGACAGATAATTCAGGAGAAAAGTATAGCCCCTTGTGAATTACACTGTTATTTTAATATATAACATATATAATAAATATATATAATAATATAATAAAATAACAGAGTTATTTTAACTCACACATCAGTGAGTTTGATTAGGCTAAATCACCCCTAGATAAAAACTAAAATGGGATTTTTCCATCTTCAAGGCTAAGGAATAGGCTGTGAAATGTGTGACCACATCAAGATACCGCCACACCCTGTCTAGGCAGCCAGCTGGCATTCCTCTAAGAAGTCCTAAGCTCAATTCTCTCTAAAATGCCATAGTAATTACAGGAATCTTCTTTTTAAATTATCCAATCAAAATTCACTGAAACTGAGAATTTAAAAATAGATGTATATAAATGCAAATATGCCTCCTGAACAACTTAATTGCATTAAGATGCATGAATATAAAGGCCAAATAAGGGGCACCTGGGTCCTTTTTAACTTCTCTGTATTTTCTGCTATCTTTTAAATAATAAACATTTATTTCAGCAATAAATCTTGCTTTAAAAATTCAAAATAATAAAAATCATAATAACAGATTAGAAAGGAAACTGTGAAGTTTCAAAATAATAAGACAGTATTCATCCTGAAAGTCACATTTATCTTAAGGCATTTTCTACAGGAGGGCATTAGAAAGTTTATTTCTAATCACTAGAAAGTGATTTCATACTAAAATAATAAAGTTTCCCTAAATATTCTTCATAAACCCAATTTCTATTAATTCCGGATATCAAGAAAGGAAGGGAGGAGGATCTGGTCCACAGGAAATTAAAGATCCAATTTT
Source organism: Potos flavus (assembly GCA_028534135.1). Classification (NCBI taxonomy): domain Eukaryota; kingdom Metazoa; phylum Chordata; class Mammalia; order Carnivora; family Procyonidae; genus Potos; species Potos flavus. The sequence goes on from CM052888.1 coordinate 12,162,719, forward strand.
AACCCATGTTTCTGACACTAGTTAGAAATAGATGGGGGGGGGGGAAGGAAATAGATGGGGGAAGGGGCGCCTGGGTAGCTCAGTCGATTAAGCATCCAACTACTGATTATGGATCAGATCATGATCTCAGGGTCGTGAGATTGAGCCCCATGTCAGGCTCTGCACTGGGCATGGAATCCGTGTTAAGATTCTCTCTCTCTTTCTTTTAAAAAAAAAGAAGAAAGAAAAGAAATAGACAAGGAAAGTCCCATTGACAAAAGTATTAAAAACTATAAAAAGCCTAGGAACAAATTTAGCAAGAAAGGCAAAGAACTACATGAAGAAGACTATCAAATTGATGAAACCTTTACTGAAGAACCTAAAACTGAAACAGGACCTGAACAAATGGAAATTCATCATAAGGAAAAATTTGGGTCATTAAAAATGTCAGGCCTCTCAAGATTAATATATGAATATAGTGCAATTCCAAACAGTGGGCTTTTTGTGAGGTTTACTGAACCCAAAAGAATTACTTTCTGTCAACAGATGTAAAAAAAATGTTCAAGAATAGTTAAGAAAATGAAAAAGTACAGTGATAGGATTTCTTTTTTCCCCTTAAGATTTATTTATTTATTTTAGAGAGAGCACGAGCGGAAGGGGTAGAAAGAGGGAGAGAGAGAATCTCAAGCAGATGCCACACTAAGCACAGAGCCTGAGGCGGGGCTTGATCTCATGACCTGAGCTGAAACCAAGAGTCCAAAACTTAGCTTAACCAACTGTGCCACTCAGGTGCCCCAATAGGAGCTTTTCTTAACAGAGGGTAACTTTTTATAAAATTATTACACTCAAAAAAGGAAAATAATGATAAAGAGAAAAAAAAGAACCAGAAACAAACATATATGGGAACATAACATTTAAGATGGCATTTAATTGGGGTGCCTGGGTGGCTCAGTTGGTTAAGTGTCTGCCTTCGGCTCGGGTTATGATCTCAGGGTCCTGGGATGGAGCCCCATTTCAGGCTCCCTGCTCAGTGGGGAGTCTGTTTGTCCCTCTCCTACTGCCCCGCCCCCTGCTTGTGCATGCTCTCGCTCGCTCTCCCTCAAATACATAAATAAAATCTTAAAACAAAAAAAAAAGATGCTGATAATTCACTGAGAAAAGGATTGTTTAATCCTCATGTAGTTGGCTATCTATACAAAGGAAAACCATATAAGACCCACTACTTCTTATCTTATAAAAGTTAATTCCAGGGGCACCTTGGTGGCTCAGTCAGTTGGGCATCTGCCCTCGGCTCGGGTCATGATCCCAGGATCCTGGGATGGAGTCCTGCACTGGGCTCCCTGCTCAGTGGGGAGCCTGGTTCTCCCTCCTCCTCCAGTCTGCTGCTCCCCCTACTTGTGCTCTCTCTTTCCCACTGTCAAATGAATAAATAAAATCTTTAAAAAAAAAATTAATTATAATTCCAGATGAATAAATACATGTGTCATACAACAAAGAATTAATATATCATAAGGTATTCCTACAAGATAAAAAAAAAGAGGGAAAACAAAAGAAAAATGAACCAAGGACATGAAGAGAAAATTCTCAATAAAGGAAATCCAAACAGTAAAAAAAATATCAACAGAGGCTAGCTCCAATAATGGCTAGGAAAATTGAGAGAAACTCAAAAAAAGAAGATTCATCATCTGGCAGACCAGTAAAAATTATTTACATCTAATGACGTGATGATACTGAAAACCCACTGCTAGTGGAGGTAGAAATGACAACCTACTTAGAGAATAATCTGGCAATAAAAACATTTAAAGTATATTTTCTTTAACCCAGAAATCCCATCTTGGATAATCTGCTCTGTAGAAATAAAAGTTGCAGCAAATAAGGTGACAGGTACAAGGATGTTTACCCTATCATTGTTTGTATTAACAAAATCTAGAAACAACCTAAATGTCCTTAAGAAAATCACTGAACAGGGGCACCTGGGTGGCTCAGGAGGCTAGAGGTCGGACCCTTGATTCCAGCTCAGATCATGATCTCAGGGTCCTGGGATCGAGCCCTACACTGGGCTCCACACTCAGCTGGGAGTCTGCTTAAAGATTCTCTCCCCCTGCCCTTCCTCTCCCCCATCCCACTCCCTACACTCTCTAAAAATAAATAAATAAATCTTAAAAAAAAAAAAAAAAGAACTGAGTAACTTATGTATGGTACACAGTCATGTTGTGAGACATAATAGGGATGTTTAAAAAACAAAACTGAATTACATTTACTAACCAGGATGTGTTAAGAAAAGCTTGTTACAGAGTAATATAATAAGTATGATGTCCCTTTTGTAAAAATAAAGAATCCTTATAAATGTGCACATTTAGGTTACTATATACAACACCTGACCAAGCATGGAGAGAAATACCGAAGTATGCCCATAAGCTGTTAAAATAGCTGGGTAATAACAAAGAGATTGAGGGAAATTAATAGCTTTAACTATGTTTTTAGATTTTTTCATTTATTATAATGGACACCTATTATTTTGTAAATTAAAAAAATAGATTTAAAAAACTCTTAGCACTATAAAAGTATATTACTCAAACAGGAGGAGAGAGTCAGAAACAATTCATTGAACTGCATCGACATATTTCCATTTGGGGTGGGGGGGGTAGACTGAAGTTCTCAACTTACTATCAGTTTCCTTAGCAAAATGAGTTACATATTAAGTATTCAAAAGAAAGAAGATGGGGAAGAGTGGGTTTCTTTCCTGCCACTTGAAACTTTTGCAAAAGAAAGAGTCTGAGTAAAACACAAAGAGAAAAGAATAATGCCAATTTCAAAATTAAACATTTAAATAATATTTTCAAGGACACAGTTACGAGGTTTCATATATGTTTTCTAAATCTGAAAATAAACTTCACTGACATCAATTCTACAGGTCACAAGTAAATGACCTGCAGTAGCTTCTCCTAACTCAGAACCCTGACTGCTTTTGGCTCTGGCATCAACCAGTTACCATATATCTGAGTACCTGAATAATTTTTCCATATTATTTTCATTCATAACATCTATTCCGTGGAGTAGCTACTAAGTACCAGGCACTGTGCTATGTACTATGGATGTCATAAATTAGATAGTTCTTATCCTCTGAAAGCTCAAGGAAAGTTAGACAGTTCAAGTAAAGAAAGTGCTACACACCTTTGCCTGGAGGTGGAGAGGAAGGAAGAACAAGTTCACTAGGTAGAAGGGAGAAAAGAAAAGCATTCTAGGTATAGGCAGAACAGGTACAAAGAAAATCAAAGAACATAGAATATTCAAGGAACAGTTAAAAAAAAAAAAAAAAAAAAGTTGTGTGCGCGTAGGGGCGCCTGGCTGGCTCAGTCCATACAGCATGCAACTCTTGATCTTGGGGTCACTGAGTTCGAGCCTCGCCTTGGGTATAACAGCGCTTACATTTAAAAGTTTAAAAATAATGAAGTTCAGTATATGTAAATAAAAATAATACAACCAATTGCTAGTAAGCTCCTTCCCCAATTCTACTTTCTTAAATAGTTAACACCATTTACTAAGCTTTCATCATGGAATGTTTTTAAAGAGAACATAAAGCCCAACTTTCACTGGTAGAGACAAACACACATTTAAAATACATCACATATCCAGAGTACTATCAGAAAAAGAAGTTCTTCTCACAACAGCTCACCTTCAATAAATCATATTCAAAACCTAGTATCTACAAAAATATTATTCTCACTTAGTTTCTGCATTCATCTCAAACCAATGTTTTCACTGTATTTTTTAAAAAAAGATTTTATTTATTTGACAGAGAAAGACAGCTAGAGAGGGAACACAAGCAGGGGGAGTGAGAGAGGGAGAAGCAGGCTTCCTGCTGAGCAGGGAGTGCAATGTAGGGCTCGATCCCAGTACCATGGGATCATGACCTGAGCCGAAGGCAGATGCTTAACAACTGAGCGACCCAGAAGCCCCTGTTTTCAGCATATTTTAAAAGGATCATGTTTTCAAAAATATCAAAAAGTGGGAAGGGAACCAAATCCTTTATGCAGACTTTAAAAAGGAATTTTAAAAAATTAACTTCCCTTCCTTTTCTTCAGCTTCAAACGGAATTTCCCAATAGTGAGGTTTAGTAAATAGCTTCACTAAAATGAGCTTCACTAAAAACACTAATGGAACTCCTTTTACTTTGAGTTGTACAACTATATGACCATTTACTAAAGTTAGATCTTTTAACCCAATAGTGTACATCATCTATGCTCTATCAGTCTCATTTTTAACCCAAAGGTTTGTGAGGAGAGTGCAAATATTTTACAATCCCAAAGATCTAAGATCATGTCTTTCTCTTATTTGCTCTTCCCCAAAACCAGTAACATTAACCTCAAGGCCAAACAAGCTGAAAAGCCTAGGATGCTCAGTAAAACACAAGAAAGCTGGGTGAGCAAAGCAACTGCCTATCCGGTTACACTGTGACTGCTGCACTGTAACAACAGAGAAAGGAGGTAAAAACTACTTGCCTTTAAGATATCTTTATTTCTTTTTTTTTTTTTTAAAGATTTTATTTATTTATTTGAGAGGGAGAGAGAGAGCATGAGAGGGGAGAGGTCAGAGGGAGAAGCAGACTCCCCGTGGAGCTGGGAGCCCAATGCGGGACTTGATCCCAGGACTCCAGGATCATGACCTTAGCGGAAGGCAGTCGCTCAACCAACTGAGCCACCCAGGCACCCAAGATGTCTTTGTTTCTTTATAAAGTACAAAGGTCACACGTGATTTTTTCTTTTGAAACCTATTTTTCACTGACAACATTTATAACTTAATTTTCTCTCTCCAATTGTCTGAGTAAGCCAAAAAAATGAAACAAATCAAAACTTCCAAGTACCCAATGAAAAAGCATTTCTCATTTCAATCATAGTATCTTAAACCTTGCCCTTTTTATACAAAAGTGTTAGTTAATGCTGACTCAACAAGTCTGGCAAGTGTGAGGTTTTTTTTCACTTCTGGACCCTTCAAACTTTGACAAGAGATTGTTCTAGCAACCAAAACTCATGCCAAATTAAGTTATTCCTCCATGCCAAACCGTGTTACTCCTTCAGTGAAGGGAAAACAATAACAACCTTATGTGTATTTTCAAGATATAAATGAATGTCTTCACAGATATAAAATTTTCTATACAAAGGCAAATGGAAAAATCCTAATACTTTGACAAAGATACAATTTGAAAAACCTATATGCCAAGAAATATGAGAGCTTAGATAAATCTATATCATCTCTTAATTTTAAAATTAGTTGTTACTTTAAACCTTGTCCTGCATGAAAGGAACTGAGTAAAAGTAACAAAGGAATGAAGACTCAAAATCAAGAACTCACAACAACTGATAAAGCTGAGAATGAATGAATTTTAAGGACTAAAAATAGCTACGCAAGTAGCTGCAGTTTACAGAAAGGTAAAGTAAGTTTTATATTCTCTGAAGCTAAATCTAAGAGCTTTAAACTTTTGCTATCAATTAAGTCCTGCTTTATACACAAAATTTTTAAATCCTCATCAAACGCAAATAAGGGGATTAAGCATTTTGAAAATCTGTTTTGGTATGTAGTTTCCTAATTCATTTTTTAATTAAAAATAATCTTTCGGAAAATACTTACTCAACTTTTCATACGAATAGAGTTTTTATAAATCACAAAAAACTTGGGGGCGCCTGGGTGGCTCAGTCAGTTAATGGGCTGCCTTCGGCTCAGGCCATGATCCCAGGGTCCTGAGACAGAGCGCCACATCGGGCTCCCTGCTCCATGCGGAGTCTGCTTCTCCCTCTCCTTCTGCTCCCTCTGCTTGTGCTCTCTCACTTGTGCACACTCTCTCAAATAAATAAAATCTCTAAAAACAATAGTAAAAATAAATCACAAAAAACTTGGGGACGCTTGGGTGGCACAGTTGGTTGAGGATCCAACTCTTGGTTTCAGCTCAGGTTGTGATTTCAAGGTGGTGAGATGGAGCCCCAAGACAGGCTCTGCACTCAGTGGGGAGACTGCTTGAGATTCTCTCTCCCTCTGCCCCTCCCACCTGCTCTCTAGCTTTTTCTTGTGTGCATGCTCTCTCACTCTCTCTCCCAAATAAATAAATCACAAAAAACTTGGACTTTTGTTTTTGCACATCACTAATTTCAAGACTACTTTTTAAAATAAATAGGGGGGCAAAACATCACCAAAGTATTGCTGACAATTTTTGTACTTTATAGTTTCACTCTAAAATTCACTATCAAGGGGCACCTAGCTGGCTCTGTTGGTAGAGCACTGAATTCTTGACCTCAGGGTTTTTGAGGTCGAGCCCCAAGTTAGGGGTAGAGTTCACTAAAAAACTAAAATTCACTCTCAAATGTAGAACTGGTAAAAAGTGAAACAGATCAAAGAACAAGAAATTGCTCCCAAAGGAAAATGAACTGAAGTTTCCTTAACAATAATGCTTCTTTCAAGTATAATCCCACAACCTTAGACAAAATGGACATTCAAGTATGTGATCAATCAACAATGCACTAAACAGCATTTTGCTTATAATTTGTAAGGCAAAAGGACACTTTCCAACTGAATGCACACCACCTAAGAATGACTGATGTTTAACTACCAATACATTATACCACGAAATGAACAGAGTTAAGTAACATCTACCTGATAGCTCTTCCAATAACCTTGTTTTTAAAAATTTAACTCAGAAATGGAACATTTCAGTAACAACTACAAGGGGATACTTAGTAAATGAGTAAGCATTCCATAGATGTTTAGGGGTGTGATAGTTCCTTTATCCAAAAGAGAAACTCCCTATCTTGAGAGTAAATACAGAAACACTAACATAATTTTGAAAAGTCTCTTTAAATAACAAGAACACTATTTACAATGAAAACATTCAGTCTCCTACTGAGACATCATATGACCAGTACAGGCATTTATCTACCTGATGATAAGAATAATGCACTTAGATATGGATTAGAAGTATTAAAAGGTTTGATCCAAGTTCAAGTTATAAATTTTTTTTCAAGTTATAAATTTTTTTTCACTTTCCTCCTCATCCCTCTATACTGAGTTCATTAAGTTACAAATTTAAATTTCAGCAGTCACTAGGCTGTAACCTCAAATAAGTTACTTCTCTTTCACAGGTTTAAAAACCCAGGCTGAGATGAAACAGAGGTGATTCAATCACACTCGCCTAACTTGAAATGTAGGAAATAATCAGTGAATTACTATGAAATACTTTTAATTCAAGCATGCTATATTGCAAACATACTTTAAGAACAGCATAAAAGTGGTAAAATTATAGATACCTGGAGAGTCTATATTTTTAGACCAAAACTTAAGGTGTATATTCTGACAAGAATTATGGGGAACAAAAGTGAATATTCAAAATTAACTAATCCCCTAAAAATTCAACACACAAAGTCAACTTAAGTATTTTTCAGAATCAGTCAGCAAAGACAATTACTGCACAAAACACCTGCAAGTTAAGATCACTAAGAAATCTTCACTCCTCTCTTCTGTTAAACTAATTCCTACAGTAGCCAAAAAAGTTACTTCCCTTTCTGCCGACGTCGGATTAAGATCCTTCTCAGGCAATTTTCATGCCCAGGGATATACAACACAAGACAAATACCTAAGTGTCAATAAGCACCAAAAAGCCAAGTGTTCAGCACAGGAAGGGAAAAATGAGAAAACATTTGACAGCCTCCTCCCTACACCCCTCCCCAAAAGCCATTTAATCAGCTTTCCAAACATTTATTGCTGAAGTACACTCGGAGCGAGTGGTTTGATGGATCTCCTTCATCAAACCCTAACAGGAAAACATAACCAATCGTCCTGACTCTTTCAGTCAAGATAGGAAGAATTATTAGAAACTGACGTCCGCAAGATCAAGAGTTTGAGAGAATGGTAAGCAGTGCACTCGCAGGTGAGTTAGGGAGTGGGGGAGGGACCCTGAAAATTGGGAAAGAAGTTAGTTGGAAGGGTAGAGAGAGGCGAGGCCAATGTCCGGTTCTGAGAGGACAGCACTGCAGGGCAGACAGCGATTAATTGAGCATTTGGAGGAGCTAAAGAGAGTTCTACGAAAGACCTGACCCGCGTACAAGATACAAGAACGCAGATACGTGGCTCAAAGAAGACACACGGGGGTGGGACCCGCCCCGCTAACCCCAAGCTCCCTGAATGAGCCCTCAAAAGAGGATCGAAGCCCGAGAAAGTCAATGGGTCCAAAGGAGGCCCGCACAGGCCGGGCAACGCCACAGCAGAGAAGACAGCCGCGCGCGGAGCCTCCTGGTCCGAGGCCTCGGGTTGGCCCTCAAGAAGTCGGAGCAGCCCCTGGGGCTCCGGGCCCCTTCTGGGCCAGCCTCTGTCCTCTCTTCTCACCCCTCAAAGCCCAGGACCGGACCTCTGGTATTGACAGGAAGCTTCCGGCCGAGCGCTCCTGGCAGGCGCGGGGTAAAAGAAGCAATATGTTCTTAGCGCCGCGAGTGACACTCACCGGCCCGAAACCTCGAATGAAACCAGCAGCTCCGGGGGCGGCGGCAGCAGTGGCAGCAGGAACCGAACATCCAAAATGGCGGCTCCCTCGGCCTCACCACCGCGACTGCAGGCGGAAGGATCCTTTTAGGAAGGAGGAAGTTTTTAACTAACTTCACACAGTATCGCACAAACTGTGGTCTCTGTCTTCCTCTCCTTGTCGATTCCGTGTTCCCTAGCTGCAACTTCTTGTGCTCCCCCTCTCCTATTATCCAAGAACTCGGACCCCGCCGAGGACTATTTGCCAAGGAGGAGGTGACTGCTCTTAGCAGAGCGACGCAAAGCGTAGCAAGGTACGGGGCGGTCACTGATGACGCGAGACGCTGCTGCCGAGTCACCGCTGCGAAGAGTCTGAGAGAGAAAGATCCGGCTGACCCTGGAAGCCTCCGAATATTGGTTCCGCTTGTGGGGGAGGAGCAGGCTGGGCTACCAGGAAGCGGCGGGGCCACCTGAAGAGGGCGGGGCTGTCAAGGTGGCTGAGGAAGCGGGCGAGGCGAGGCAGGTGGCGGCTGGGACCTAATACACAAATATCCCGAACTATTTCCTATCGTTGTTGAGACCTAAGCTTTCTCTCTAGGTTAACTTCGGGAACATGCTCCAAATGGTCTCGGATTCTCTAGATTAGATTAGAGAATGATACAGAAGAATGGATTCCAATCCCAGTACCATCGCTCAACCTCCTGCATTGGACAAGTCATTTAAATTCTCAGGGCTTCAGTTTCCTCATATGTAAAAACAAAGGATTTGGACTAGTAAGGGTTAAAACCCTTCCAGAGTGGGCTTTCTGACTTGTCTCCATCAACTAACGACCTGAGCCAAAGACAGTCTACCCAGACAGATCCTGGCTTGATAAATAATTACTAACACCTGACTCAAATATTTTCCACGTGAACGGTAAAGAGGGTCATGATACTTTGGCCCATTTAAGGGAAAGGTGACCTACCTAAACTAAAATCCTTGAGGTAGATTGGCAGTAAAGTAATCCTGAAAATGAATAAAGTGCAGCACCTGGCTGGATGCCAAAAAGGACTGTACTAACCATAAACCTTGAGTTTAGGACCTGTCATAAATAGGAGGTTGTGCTTTTTTCCTTAGACAGGCACATTCATTTGGGGATTTCAAAACATTTTCCAAAAACTGAATTGACGAAGGGCTCCTGGGTGGCTCAATGGGTTAAGCCTCTGCCTTCCAGTCATGATCCTGGAGTCCTGGGATCCAGCCCTGCGAAGGCTCCCTGCTCAGCAGGGAGTTTGTTTCTTCCTCTGCCTTTCCCCACCGCTCCTGTTTCCTCTCTCTCTCTCTCTCAAATAAATAAATAAAATCTTTTTTAGAAAATTGAATTGATGAGCTCAACCTGTACAATTTTACCCCTGAACTACTAGGACTTACCAAGTGACTGGAAACAAAGCCCAGGGGTATGATAAGTATTGATATCACATTGTTTATAAAAGCATTTTCCTTGTGCAATCTAATTTGACCCTCCCACCAACCTGCTAAATCAGACTAGACAAGCATAAGTAACTTAGTTTTACAAATAAGGAGACAAGGGCACCTGGGTGGCTCAGTTGGTGAAGCATCTGACTTTGGCTCAGGTCATGATCCCAGGGTCCTAAGATCCAGCCCCAGAGGGGCTCCTTGCTTAGCGGGGAGCCTGCTTATCCCTCTGTCTGCTGCTCCCCGTGCTTGTGCACACACTCTCTCTCTCTGACAGATAAAATCTTTTTTTAAAAAAATGAGACTAGACTGAGGCTCGCAGAAAGTGTTACTTACTGAAAGACAACCCCCGCCCCTCCCACATTGGGATTCTGCTACATGGTGCCACCTTCTGAATTAGAAACTAGAAAAGAGTACACACCCACCCACCCCCACACCTACACTCAAGGTAGAATCAGTCCAAATGGTCTGAGGAATAGAAAGCTTATGGAATTCAGTTGCCTCGTATCCCCCAAAGCACTATTGTACAGTGCAGCCTTGGATCATGTATCTAGTCAGTTGTAGCATAAAACTAGAGAACATGGTGATGTCATAACACATATTCCTCTGAAGTATAGTTAGGCATGAACACAAGTAAAGAACAGTTTGGGCAGGGGCTACCTGGCTGGCTCAGTTGGATAAGCGTCTGCCTTGGGCTCAGGTCATAATCCCAGGGTCCTTGTATCAAGTCCTGCAACTAGCTCCTTGCTCAGCAGGGAGGCTGCTTTTCCCTCTGTCTGCTGCTCCCCCTGCTTGTGCTCTCTCTCTTTCTCTTTCTCTGACAAATAAATATATAAAATCTTTTAAAAAATAAAAATTTAAAAAAGCTTGCAGGTTACAAAGCAGTTAAGGTATTTTGTTTTGCAACGTCACAAAAATTTGCTTAGAGCTTGAATTTAAGTGTTTACCACTGCAAACCACAGAAGAAAAATTAAACTATCTTCCTAAGAAAGAGGAAGGAGAGGCGCCTGGGTGGCTCAGTGGGTTAAAGCCTTTGCTTTCGGCTCGGGTCATGATCTCAGGGTCCTGGGATCGAGCCCCGCATTAGGCTCTCTGCTTGGCGGGGAGCCTGCTTCCCCCATTCTCTCTGCCTGCCTCTCTGCCTATTTGTGATCTCTCTCTCTCTGTCAAATAAATAAATAAAATCTTTAAAAAAAAACAACTTTAAAATAAAAAAAAGAAAGAGGAAGGAGCTTTTCTAGTACCATGCCAAGTGGCAGAGCATTAAAGAACATGGCAGACATTATAAAATGGAGGTAAACTACCTCCAAGTATCTTTTTACTTATAATTACCAAACTCCTCCAATGCAACTGAAAAATAAAAGCAATTGACCCAATATAGAGCATGGTCATCATTATCCTAAGAGCTTTGGTTTTTGTGGTTAGCCGTTAAAGTTTGGGAAGACTTACTCCCCATCTAGTCAAGCATAATCCTCAGTTTCAGATAAATTACAGCACATCAATAAAATAGAATGCTATGCTGCCAATAAAACTGAAGCTCTAGTTCTATATTTATTATCCTGGTATGACAGATTAGAAGAAAACATTACAAAATGGCATTATAATAATATTGTAGAAAGTGTGTATGTACACAGAAAAAGTTGAAGGACAAAACTAAAATGTGAAAATGGTTATCTTCGGATGGTGAGATGATAGAGGATTTTTACTTTATTACGTTTTGTTTTTGCAATGAGCATGCTGTACTTTTTGGGGGAAAAAAGACTTACATTTTGGAAAAAAGTTCTTATAAGATAATGCAGTTGTATAAATCCAAATCGTAAAGGAGATCTTTGTTTTTATTTACTTGTTTTAAAGTTTATTTAGTTTTTTTAGTAAAACTCTATACCCAATGTGGGTCTGGAACTCAGGACCCTGAGATCAAGCGTCATATGCTCTTCAGACTGAGCCAGCCAGGCGCCCCGGGGGATTTTGGTTTTTATACAGCAACATCCTGAAAGCATTAACAAAACCTGTAAGAAGAAAGAACAGCTGGGAGAAAAGATAATTATTTGTATAGTTTTGTTTATTATTGATAACTCATATATTCAATTTAACGAATAATAACAACAAAAACCAAAGACAAAACCAAAGAGGCATCAGCCAGGAGTCATACCATTCGCGAGCCAGTCCTCACTGGGTTACTGACTTCTGCTGTAAGCAAGGTGTTTCACATCTCTGGGCCCGTGACTTCAGCTGTCCCATATGTGTTGATGACCAGCCTTGTTCCAAAATGGATTCAAAGTGGCTTATTATCCCAAGGGATCAAATATGTGAAAGCACTTTGAAAAGTATCAAAGATCATTACAATATAAGTATAAATACTTTTTGTGCCACCAAACAATTCAGCTAAACCATTTATTGATTGTCCACTACAAGTAACAGTAGTGCATTGTGTCTCGGAATTCACAAAAGTGTTTTGATATACATTGATTCATTTGCTCCTCACCCATCATGAGCTTGTAAACCATAGAGGCATTATGCCGTAGCAGTTAAAAATGTTGGTTTCTGGTGCTAGACTGCTTGGGTTTGAAATGCTGCCCTTCTTCTCTTTACTGTGTGACCTGCAGCAAGTTATTTTGCATCTCTGAGGATTTCTGAATCTCAGTGTCCCCATCTATAAAATGGAGTTAATAATAGCAGTAGCATTGGCATCTTAAAGCTAGTGTCATTATCAAATAAGCCGATACACTTGTACTTAGGACAGGGGCAGGCATATTGAAGTGTTGGGACATCAATAAATATGAAATCTTTTTAGGAAAAATCTTACCTACATTTTAGTGTAGCTCTCAGGGAAGAAACTTGGCAGGGACACTCTCACTGCTCCGTGTGCATGCTGCCTCAATGCTCACTGCAAAACAAACACTGAGTGCCATTTTAATTTATTTATTATTTTTTGTAGAAGTGAAAATCTTCAGATTTCCTTTGGTTAGCGAAAACAGGTACTAATGTAGGTCATTCATAAAAGTGAGGAGTAACTGTTTATGTCTTTTAGTCTACATGGCAATCATTTAATAAATGGACTGCCCGAGTCTTTTCACTACACCATACTGCCCTGGGTGCACAGAATCTGTAAGAGACATTTCTTTTTTATTTTATTTTTTTTAAGATTTCTATTTATTTCAGAGAGAGAAAGAGAGAGACCAAGCACAAGCAGGGGGAGCGGCAGAGGAAGAAGCAGACACCCCTGCTGAGAATGGAGCCCGATGTGGGGCTTGATCCCAGGACCCTGTGATCTGACCTGAGCCAAAGGCAGACACTTAACCAGCTGAGCCACCCAGGCACCCCTGTAAGAGACATTTCAAAAGAGACAGTCGTACCTTCCTTAATCTCATTAAGGCAAGCTAGATCTTTTAAAAAATCCTCTAACACAAAAATGTCAGTAATATTATCACTCAGCAGATAAGTCCTAACCCCAAAAGAAGCAGAAAAATGAGAGGTCATGGGGTGCCAGAGCAGTGAAAGAGGTGTCTTGGAAGACATAGCATGTCATTTGGAATCTGTGGTAACCGGGGGGTGGGGGGGTTCTTCCTTTTTGGGCTTAGATGCAGTGGGGTTCTTAAATGACTCAGTGTCAGCAGCTGAAGCCATATGATCTTTACAGCAGATAGGGAAAGCTCTCCCCGCAGAAATGTGGCGAGCGTCTTTCACAGGGAGCCCTTCCTGCTTCTCCATGTGCCAGAGACCTCAGCCGAGAAAGGAGACTGAAGGAGATACAATCCTGTAGGAAATACAGTGACAGTGACATGAGGCAGCTCCACTAGTTTGAGTCACCCGAATCTATAAATAAGCCTGAAAAGTCAGAGGGAAATTAGTCCCTCTGTTGTTTATGTAATGTTTTCACAAAGAGCATTTTTACAATTCTTTTAAGCATAGTCCCTACTCACAATTTGTCCTGGTTTGAGAAAAGGGTTTAGGAATTAATTTTTCAGTTGTGACAAAACAGCTAGAAATGATGTAAAAACTGAAACTCTAAGAGCCAACTCCATACGCTCTTTGACCTCCTACCAAGACCATTAGGAAATCTACTATATGTTCCTTCAAAGCCTATAGGATACAAGGCTCAGCCAAGCTCCTTCTTTGCTTTAGAGATTTTTTAAAACAGGCAGTCCACAGTGCCACTCGAGATGTTTTATGTCACAATATTTTCTTTTTTGTAGAGTACTTATACTTGGTTTGTAAATGATTCTATATATATATATATATATTTTTTTTAAGATTTTATTTATTTGTCAGAGAGAGAGAGTGCACAAGCAGGCAGAATGGCAGGCATAGTGGCAGGCAGAGAGAAGCAGGCTCCCCACTGAGCAAGGAGCCCAATTCGGGACTCCATCCCAGGATCCTGGGATCATGACCTGAGCTGAAGTCAGACGCTTAACTGACTGGAGCCACCCAGGCATCCCTAAATGATTCTATATTATGTTGGCACTTTGGGAGTGAAAACTCTCACCAGATATGAGACTGCAACCAACTGAAACCCCAACCTGAGGAAATAGTGCCATTCTCTAGTTTAGGGAAGACAAAACTGTGACCTCCAGAGAGGGTTGCACTATCCAGAAACACAGCAGGGCTTCTGACTCATTTCCTACTCAAGTAATTTTAGTTCCTTAATATGGGCACCATCATTTGCCTACAAGATTCCATGGTAAATTGGTTTTGTTTTCCTTTAAGTTCATAGCCCTATCCTTACTCCTCTAAAATCAGGCAGATCTACAATTTTTTTTTTTTTTTTTTTTTTTTATATTTTATTTATTAGACACGGGGAGAGAGAGAGAGTACAAGCAGGAGGAGTGGCAGGGAGAAGGAGAAGCAGGCTTCCACTGAGCAAGGAGCCCAATGTGGGGCTCCATCCTAGAACTCTGGGATCATGACCTGACAGGAAGGCAGATGCTTAACTGACCAAGCCACCCAGACACCCCTACAATTTGCTTTAAAATTAGCCTGGGAAGGGGTACCTGGATGGCTCAGCCAGTTGAGCATCTGACTCCTTTTTTTCATGAGCATCTGACTCTTGATCTCAGCTCAGGTCTTGATCTCATGGTCTTGGGTTCGATCTCATGGTTGTGGGTTCAAGCCCTTTGGGTGGGCTCCATGCTGGGCATGGAGCCTACTTTAAATAAAATAAAATAAAAATAAATTTAGCCTGGGAAGTCCAAAAAGTGTTGGGACATATACAGTAGCTGATGCAGCAATTTCCTTGTACCCAGCTGAGGAAACACCAAAATCCTCCACCAAACTGCTCACACATTCTAGAGGATGATCTAGGACTGAAACAGGTGCCAGATTGAGGCGCTATACTCCATAGAGAGGCAGCCATCTTGCTGTGCAAGTGGGTCCCTGGCCTTGGATTTGGAAGCTCCTCCCTCTGACCCCATATTCTTTGAATAAACATGCTTTATATAAGGAGGGGGAAATCCTTCAATGAAACTTTCAAAATCAAACTGATTTTTTTAAAGAGAGAAGTTAGTTTACAGGTATCACTTTGTCAGCTGCAAAAGGGGCAATGTAAACTCTCCTAGACACATAAAATAGGATTCTGAACAAAGATTTTGCATAACCAATAATTGTATTTAAAAATTAATTTGGGGGAGTCTGCTTCTCCCTCTCCCTCTGCCCCTAACGCCTGTGCGCTCTCTCTCTCTCTCTCTAATTTAAATAAATAAATAAATAAATAAATAAATAAATAAATATTAATTTGTGGGTGCCTGGATCTGTTCACCTCGTCTCAGGTCACGATCTCAGGGTCCTGGGATCCAGCCCTCTTCTGCTTCTGCTTCTCCCCCTCCGTCTCCCTCTGTCCCTCCAGCCCTTACTCATGTGCTTGCATGCGCGCTCTCTCTCTCTCTCAAAAAATAAAAGCTTTTTAAAAATCAGTTTGGCTAAATAAATATCTTTAAAAAATAAAAATGGGAGGCTCCTGGGTGGCTTGGTCGGTTAAGCGTCCGACTCTCCATTTTGGCTCAGGTCATGATCTCAGGGTCCTGGGACCCAGGCCCACATGGGGCTCCCTGCTCAGAGGGAAGCCTGCTTCTCCCTCTCCCTCTGCCCCTCCCCATCCCCACTCATGCTCTCGCTCTCAAATGATAAAATCTTAAAAAAGAAAAAAAGAAAAAGGACACCTGGGTGGCTTAGTTGCTTAAGCGTCTGCCTTAGGCTCAGGTCATGATCCTGGGGTCCAGAGATGGAGTCCCACATCCAGCTCCCTGCTCAGAGCAGAGCCTGCTTCTCCCTCTCCCTCTGCCTACTGCTCCCCCTGCTCCCCCTGCTTGTGTGCATGCTCTCTTTCTCCGGTAAATAAATAAAAATCTTTAAAAAAATCAATTTGGCATTTTACTGTGAACCTAAAAGTGCTCTAAAACATAAAGACTATTAAAAAGAACAGGGGTGTCTGTGTGGTTCAGTTGGTTAAGCGTCCAACTCTTGATCTCAGCTCAAGAGTGAATTGGAGCCCAGCATTGGGCATGGAGGCTGCTAGGAACAAAAACAAAAACAGTTGTACAAAAAATAAAATAATTAATCTGACCATCTTGTTTTCTCAGCCTCTCATTTATCCAGTCTCATAGAGTCACTAATATTTAGCCCACTGGAACTTAGGAAATAATAGAAACTGAAAAGGAAACTAACATTTATTGAGCACCTATTAAGTGCTAAGAGCTTTACATACACTATACCTTTTAATTCTCATTACTGTCTCCATTTTATGGGTGAGAAAAAGGAGGCTCAGAGCTAGTAAGTGGCAGATCCCAGATGCACAGGATTCCACTGATTTTCTGACAGCGCCTCTCATTCACTCTATGTTTGTATTCTTTCTTTAAAATACTCATTTTTTAAAAAAAGATTTTATTTATTTATATGTCTATTTGCTTGTTTACTTATTTTAGAGAGGGCAGCCAGGAGCAGAGGGAGAGGGACAAGCTGACCCCGTGCTGAGTGCAGAGCCCACCACAGGGCTTGATCCCACAGTCCTAAGATCAGGACCCTGAGATCACGATCTGAGCCAAAACCGGGTTAGACACTTAACTGACTGAGCCACCCAGGTGGCCCCAAAATACCCATTTTTAAAAAGACACATATTTCTCTAGTTTCTTTGCTCTCTCATGCACATCTGACAAAGGTACCATTTACCGAAAATCTTATCGCTAGTAAGTGGGCAGGGTTTAAATACCCACCATTCTGCCTCCCTGGAAAAAATGATAATTATGAGAGACATAAGGATCCAGGAAAATTCAAGAGCTTATTGACTGTAATTAATAAAATTCTTTAGGTCAGGAATCTTCATCTAAAATTTATAGAATTTTAAGAGACAGGAATAATTATATGTGTATACACTAACAGGCAGACAGACACACATACATATTATTACAGAGAACCACAGACTTTAAGAGATGGAAGGGATTGTAAATGAGAAAACTTCAGACCCACACATGAGTAGCCATATTAAAATTTGTGCTGAAGAGCCCTGATGCCCAGAAAATTAATTGCCCAATCCAAGATCAAGGAATTCTGTGCTTTTCTTCAGCATTTCAAGTTAAGATCTTCAAAATCAACTTTCTCGGAACCATGAGGGTCAATGGACAGGCTTGCCTGAGGTTTTACATTGGGCAAATGAGGCAGCATAAAGTCATCAAAACCAATCTTGGATCTTGATTCTGGCTTTGGAGAAG
This sequence comes from Potos flavus, assembly GCA_028534135.1. NCBI lineage: Eukaryota > Metazoa > Chordata > Mammalia > Carnivora > Procyonidae > Potos > Potos flavus. Next base: position 12,180,355 of record CM052888.1, read on the forward strand.
TTGGAGGGTTGAGTCCTGGACCTGTTCATTTCAATAAATATAATTCAAAGTCACAATAATACAGTCTTCCAGAAATAAATCCCAGACTTAAAGACACTCGGCTATTATTACTTTCGAGAGGGCAGCATATAATCCGGCTGGAGAACTAGACAACTCCCCAGCATGCAAATGGTGGTAGCAGTGACGTTTTGTTGGCCCTTGCTTCAAGGGCAATCTGGACTTTTTAAAAAAAAAACACTTTTTCAAAATATGTGCCATGATGATCCAGTGTGGTGTGATTTTAAAACCTTTGTGTATGTGTGTAAAAGATCTCTCAAACATCTATATCCAGGGTGCCTGGGTGGCTCAGTTGGTTGAACGACTGCCTTCAGCTCAGGTCATGATCCTGGAGTTCCGGGATTGAGTCCCGCATTGGACTCCCTGCTCCGTGGGGAGCCCGCTTCTCCCTCTGACCTCTCCCCTCTCATGCTCTCTCTCTCTCTGTCTCAATTAAATAAAAATAAATCTTTAAAAAAAAAAAACATCTATATCCACTTTGAAAACTGTTAGCTACTTAAAGGAACCCACTGTACTCCTAGTGAATCATTAATAACCTTCTCTCACCTATGGAGGAATAGTTTTTTTTTTTTCTTAAGTCGGCTCCCATGGCCCAATGTGGGGCTTGAACTCACAATCCTAAGATCAAGACCTGAGCTGAGATAAGGGTCAGATGCTTACCTGACTGAGCCACCCAAGCACCCCGAGAAATAGTCTTACAACAACTGGAAAACTTCAACAGATATTAAACAGTTCCAGTTTCTACCAGCATTCCCTATACTTACTAGGAACCAGTGAAGGAAGCAAATCGTTTTTCTTATAGGAGTCACTCTGAAAGAAAAAAAGATCACTGGGATGTGATTGGTTTGAGTTCCAAACACATAATTTTTCATAGTAAGCCTTCAATAAATATTTCATATAATTAAGTTAACTTAATTACAGTCAAGTTTCTTTCTTGTAAAGGGGAATTTATTTTTTTTAATGCCTTCTGGAAATTAGCTTTAGGAGTGACTATGAGTTTTGCTTCTTTTGTCACCTGTGATCTCATACAAGAATTGGGAAATCTTTTATCTTTAAGGCTGGAGATGCTACTTGTGAAAGATGAATCAGTTTAATAAAGTCAGAGGACCCTTTCTTCAACAAATAAGTGGTGAGGAGAAAAGGACAAGCAGGAAGAAGGAAGTGTTAAGATGAAAAGATTTAAAAGATAAATCAGCAAATACAATGTGTAGCTCTTTTTGGATCTTGATTTCAACAAAAAACTGTAAAAACTGCATTTTTGAGACAATTAATAAAATATAATGTATATTGAGTATTAAGGATTTATGAAGGAACTAATATTAAGGAATTATTTTACTTGTATTGGGCATCATAATGGCATTGTTTTATATTATAAAAACAAAGGGTATGTGTTAGAAATATATACTTTTTAAATATATATATTTACAGGTGAAATTATATGATGTCTGAGATTTGCTTTAAATTCCTTCTTCCCCACAAAAAAAGTGTCAGGAAAAGAGAGATAAAAAAAATAAAAGAAGCAGAATGTTGGCAACTTTTAAAATTGATGGGTACATGGCAGTTCATTACATTATTCTCTCTAAGTTTCTATATGTTTAAAATTTCCATGATAAGTTTTCTTTTTCATCTTGATTTTTTTTCTTTAAGGTTTTCATTTCATTCCATTTAGTCAACATGCAGTGTTATATTAGTTTCGGGTGTACAATATAGTCATTCAACACTTCCATACAACATTTGGTGATCATCACAAGTGCACTCCTTCATCCCCATCACCTATTTCATCCACCCCCCTCACCTCCCCTCTGATAACCATCAGTTTGTTCTCTAAAGTTAAGACTCTTTCTTGGTTTGTCTCTCTGTCTCTCTTCTTTTTTCTTCTGCTTGTTTTTTCTTAAATTCCGAAATCATATAGTATTTGTCTTTCTCTGAGTGACTTATAGCAGCATTATTTACAATAGCCAAGAGATGGAAGCAGCCCAAGTGGCCATCAATTGATGAATGGATAAAGAAGATGTGGTATATATGCACAATGGAATATTATTTAGCCATAAAGGGAATGAAATCCTGCCATTTGCAATGACATGGGTGGTGCTAGAGATTATAACTCTTTTTTATTTTACATCAGAAGACTTGCATTCCAAGACTGGAAGCTGAGCAGTACTCAAGGTGTGTTACAGACAAATAATTTCAACAAGGAAAATCAGAGTTAAATTATGTGTGAAATATAAAATCTTTAAAAAAGAGTTTCATGGGGTCAGAAATGCCTAGCAAGGTAAAAAGAATAAAAACAATTTCTCTTTACTTCATACCAAAGGAAGAGAAAATGAAGAAAATTAATGTCTATGGCTCTTGAGCTTCCATTTATTTGATTTTTCTAGATTTATACATACAAAGTTCTGAGAGTTTTATGCTATTTTCAAAAAGAGAGTAAATTGTTTTCACTACATATAAATTAAATATGAAACATGAGTCTAAATTACTGTACATTAAAGACTTTCAGATTTGTCCAGCTCATAAAAATGTTCCTGCATCCATATTGTGGTAATGTCAAGAGGTTGATAAAAGACTACAAGCCTATGTCTCATGAGTTCAGCATAAAAACACATCAAATGTCAGCTAAATGACTGTAAATATGCCCCCTGGCCTTAAAAACTTCACAAAGATTATTGTACCATTCAAAAAGCCCATGTAGAAATATATTCTATCACTACTGGTAGTAGCATTCCAGATTCAGTTTCCCATTCTGTACTGGCCTTTCAGGAGGAAGGCATGAGAAACAAGGGGCGGGGGATCTCATAGGAAAGGGCCCCAGTGCAGATATTGGCGATGCCCTGAGTGGATCACCAGCTTCTGCTAAAGTTCCACCTGTTCTGCCAGGGGCACCTTTCTTGACATCCTCAGTATCCTCAGTAAATCCAATACTGACCAGGTCTGTTGGGGCTTCCGCCTGAGGCAAGAGGCTAAGAATCACATTGGGTTCTCAGTTTGTCACACATTTGTTTATTGCATACCTGCTACCTGCCAAACATTCTTGGAAGCACAGGGGAAGAAATGGTGAGCAAAGAGACATGGTTCCTACCCTCATGCAGTTTAGACTCTAGTTAAAGCAGCCTTGGAGCTTCTGGCCCACAAGCTGATTCTTTCTCTCTCTTTCAATGACTATGTTTTGAGGGCCTATGAGGTCGGACCCTGTGGTACATCAATGATTAAGAGTCACACATAAATATGCATAGATAGATCTACAAGAAAGTTTAGCAGGCTTTAGCAGTGGTAAACTCTGGATTTATTCATTCGTTTGACAGAATCTATTGACCACTTAATGTAAAGTCGCACAGTGCTAGGGATGCTACAGTAAACAAAACAGATGTCCCTGTCCACATACAACTGATATTCCAGGGGACAAAACAGACATAAACAAGATCACTGAGTGAATGGTACAGTATGTTAGAGATAAGAGCGATAGAGAAAAAACATAAAGCAGAAAAGAGGGAAGAGGTTGACATTTCAGAGAAGGTAGCTGGGAAGGGACTCAGAGAACACGTAAGTGCAGACCTGAAGGAAGTGAGGGAGGGATGGGGCAGATAGCTAGAGAACAGTACCGGAAGTATGAAGGTCCTGGGGTGAGAATCAGCATGTGTGTTTGAAGAAGCATGAGGAGGCCAGTGTGGCTGAGGCAGAGTAAATAAAAGGGAGAACAGAGAGAATGAGTGGGGAGAAGAGAGATGAGAGTGCCTATGGGAGGCCTCCTTGGTCAGAGGAAAGCTGCTGCCCATTACTCTAAGTGAAATAAAAAGCCAGTGGAATGGGGCCTTTGCGTGGCTCAGTTGGTTAAGTGTCTGACTTCAGCTCTGGTCATGATCTTAGGGTCCTGGGATTGAGCCCCACCCCAAGTCCCACTCAGCGGGGAGTCTGCTTCATCTTTTCCCTCAGCAATTCAAAGGCATTAGGGGGATATCCCTCTTGCCCTAAAACACTTCATGACTACCTTTTGGAAGCTTAAACCACCCTCAGTGATGATGATGAAAAGCGAAACTTGATTGCATTGGTTATATGCCATGCATTCCATTTAACTTCCTTATTCATATTAGCTCATTTAATAATCTCAATGAACTCATGAGACTTGGTAATAATTACTAACTATGATCATCCCACTTCTTAAAGTTCAGAGGACTGAGTCTATGGAAGGGTAAATCCCTTGCCTGAAGTCTCATGGTTAATAAATGGTGAATCTGGGGCGCCTGGGTGGCTCAGTGGGTTGAAGCCTCTGCCTTCGGCTCAGGTCGTGATCTCAGGGTCCTGGGATCGAGCCCCGCATCGGGCTCCCTGCTCGGTAGGGAGCCTGCTTCCCCCTCTCTCTCTGTCTGCCTCTCTGCCTACTTGTGATCTCTCTCTGTCTGTCAAATAAATAAATAAAAAATCTTTAAAAAAAATAAAATAAAAAAAATAAATGGTGAATCTAGGATCTGAATATAGGCCATTTCACTACTGAACTCATACTCTTAACCAACACCAAAAGAGAGTGCCTTATACCTTAGGATCTTGCAGCCTTTATTCCAAGAGCTCTTTATTAAAATGCAAATAGTCTCTGGGGGGATAAAATCGAGATCTTAAGAACAAAAATGTTTAACACACTTCTTTGTGTGTGTGTGTGTGTGTGTTGTTTTTTATTTGTTTTTTTTTTTACACAAGTATATTCTAAAGATATCTTTATCTTTGTTTTCTACTCCGATATTACCAGCTTATAAGGGCATGTGACAGCAGAAGTCAAGCTCTGTTAAGAAAAATATGTGGGCAGAGAAAAGATGCAAATGTCACCTGCTTTACATTCCTGCCAGAGTTACTCTGGAAGCCACATTCCTAAGCAGAAAAAAAATCTTCTGGTGCACAATAAAAATCTCCGCTTTAAGTCAAGTCTCCCTTCTTGAAAGTACTCACCATAGTGGTTGCCTTGGATTTCTATGGTACATTATAGTCTTAGCAATTTCCATTAGGTACTGTTCTACTAGAACCTGGGGTAGAGTGTTCACATTTAATTTACACATTAGCTGCAAGATAAAGAACTTAACAGATTTGGTCACACACATATCTACAAATTCGGAAACAAAAAGAGTTTAGTTTATATAATACGGCAGCCCTCTCCTGGGATGAAAGAACCTCAGACCAAGTAAAATAAGAGGAAGAAAGTAAACATAAGAAAAAATACTTTGACTCGAGAATTCTGATTTTATACGTATTTGAATTATGTCAGAGGTGATAACTCTCACCTCCTCAACACACTCAACAACCAGTACAGCAAGGCACCAATTAGAATGGACACCCTGGAGGCTGGGAGTGTCCACCAGCATGAAACAACACCAAAAGCCAAATCTCTGTGTCTCAGCTGTATGTCAGTCCTGAATTTTATGTGTGTGGTCCTGCTGTAAGATGTTCAAAAGTTGAAGCTTCTAAGTTTATTAACTTCCTCCCTATTACTAGGCCAGTTTCATTTAGGAAAATGTATGCCTTCTTCATAAAGGAACCATCTCAGCTTGCTGGAGGCTAGTTTTTTGATAAACGTCTGAGTTCCCTAGTCCAAAATCTTTATCCAAGTTGCTCTTACTCCAATGCAAAACTTATTTCTAAACATCTTTCAGTCTGCACAAAATTAAGTGCTCTGAGTTTGTTCATATTTTCTTTTCCTGGACTCCTTGGCTTAGAAAAACGTGTGTCTCCGGGAAGGGTACTACCTAAGAGCTTACGGTTCTAATCACGTTGGTTCAACACAGTTGGCCATATTCTTGGCTGTACTTTGCACACAGCTGATTAGATACCTGGAGCAAACCATCACCAAGAAAGAAATAAAGGTTGGGGTGCCTGGGTGGCTCAGTGGGTTAAAGCCTCTGCCTTCGGCTCAGGTCATGATCTCAGGGTCCTGGGATGGAGGCCCACATCGGACTCTCTGCTCGGTGGGGAGCCTGCTTCCCCCTCTCTCTCTGCCTGCCTCTCTGCCTACTTGTAATCTCTCTCTGTCAAATAAATAAATAAAATCTTAAAAAAAAAAAGAGAGAGAAATAAAGGCAAAATTCATCAAGTTATGGCAAATTTGCTTGAGATGAACAACCACCAAAAGAGCAGAAATCACTTTCATATGACCTCACTGGAATTATATTCTTTTAGCATCAAAACAATAGCAACAGCAACAGAACAAGTGCTTTCCTTTGTTTTTAAATTTCTGATAAACGTTAAACTTAGAAACTGTAATTGTAAACACCTTATAAATTAGGATTCCTGTCTCCACACAAAAGAAATCCAATTTCAAATTTTGCTTTATTTTTTTTTTTAGGTAAGGTTTATTTATTTGTATCTACTCTTGCTATTAAAAGAAAACCATTTTTTCACTTAAAGACTAGCAGGAGAAAATACTTTTATCGTTGTCCTTTAAGAGAAGAAAGGATTCTTCGAACTAATCCCACAATTCCAAACAAGTAGCACTAGTGATAGCCTCACCTACAGTCATGGCACAGGCAGTGAAAACTATTAGACTTACTATTTTCAACTCAGGTACCTCTGACTGGAGGAGAGGAGCTGCCCAGATCAGTGTAGACACAGATTTAGTGAGATCAGAATCCAGTTCCCTAAGAAAAATACAAAGCGCGACATAGGGTTTTATGTTTCTCCCCCCGCACTCCCCAGCCCCTGCTTTAAAGGTAGCCCATGGGGGTGCCTGGGTGGCTCAGTTGGTTAAGCGGCTGCCTTCAGCTCAGGTCATAATCCCTGAGGGGATCCGGGATTAAGCTTCCCCTTCTGCCCCTCCCCCCTGCTCCTGCGCCCTCTCTCTAATAAATAAATAAATAAGTAAAATATTTAAAAAAAAAAAGTAGGGGAGCCTGGGTGGCTCAGTCGGTTAAGTGTCTGCCTTTGGCACAGGTCATGATTCCAGGGTTCTGGGACTGAGTCACGCATCAGGCTCCTTGCTCAGAAGGGAGCCTGCTTCTCCCTCTGCCTCCCACTTCCCCTGCTTGTGCCCCCTCTCTCTCTGACAAATAAATAAATAAAATCTTTAAAAAATAAAAAAATAAAAGGTAGCCCATGGACAATGTTCAAAATATAATGTCAAATAATTCCTCTTAACTGAAATTAGAATATACACCTATATGTGTATATATATATGTATTATATATAGGTATATATAACTATATACACACACACGTATGTGTTTATACAACATAGACAAATACAGAAATGCATATATAGACTGAAAGAAATACACCAAAATTCTTAGCTCAAGACTTGGTGATTATGGATTCTTTTTTTTGTCTGTATTTCCCCACTTTTCTACAAGCTCAGGGGGAAAAAAGACAACCATATGGTTCTAAAAATGGCTCTTTGGACTGACCTAGTCTCTTCGAACAGCACTACTTCTTCCTATAAAAATTAGAGACAAAGTCCTTTGGCACAGTCCCAACAAGTTGAAGCCCACCCTCTCCCTCAGTAGGGGAGAGGTGAGAGGGATGCCCTCTCACCTCTTTGAGCCTAAGAAATGGTGCAAGTTCCATAGGTCTTACTTTGTGGCCTGGATCAAACTAAACCGAGCCAGCAGCAGATTACAATACAGTTCCGATCTCCATGGCCTCCGTGAGGTAGTCTTCTTGGATAATGTGCTCCACTCAGATCTGAGCTCATTCATCCTTCCCAGCAGCCAGATAGTCAGCAATCTCTTTCCTTGCTTTCTAGGCCAGCGTGGCTGCAGCACGAAGCACATGGATAGAAAAGTGCATGTACAAAGTGGAGTTCATTGAATAAAAAAGGCAGGTTATATGATAGGGTGAAACAGTGTTTTCATAAAAACAATAAAAAATATACACCATATATGCATATATAAAGTTATCAGTGTTTTGCACTAGGTCAGTGGTCCTCAAAGGGCCATCCCCACATCAGTAACACCAGCATCACCTGGGAACCAGATTCTTGGGGCCCACTCCAGAAATACTGAATCAGAAACGCTGGAAGTGAGTCCAGCAATCTGTGTTTGGAAAAGCCCTCTAATTCTGACACCTGTTGAAGGCCTACTACTCTAGGGGGTGCTTCGATGAGTGGTCTTTGTTTTATCCTTTCAGCTTGCCTTGCTTTTCTAAAATGTCCCATGGTGAACATTTATTATTTTTGTAATAAAAATATTATTTAAATATTTTATTTATTTGAGAGAGAGAGCAAGAGTAGGGGTAGGGGCAAAGGGACAAGCAGATTCCCCACTGAGAGCAGTGTCCCAGGTAGAGCTCAATCCCAGGACCCTGAGATCATGATCTTAGCTGAAGTCAGATGCTTAACTGACTGAACCACCCAGACACCCCTATAATAAAAAGATTATTTAAAAAAGAAGAACACGCAAAGTGCTTTGCATTTAAAAAATTGTCCTCAGGATGCCTGGGTGACTCAGTCAGTTGGGCGTCTGCCTTCGGCTCAGGTCATGATACGAGGGTTCTGGGATCGAGTCCCACATCAGGTTCCCCGCTCAGCAGGGAGCCTACTTCTCCTTCTGCCTGCTGTTTCCCCTGCTTGTGCGCGCGCGCTCTCTCTCTCTGAAAATAAATGAATAAAATCTTTTTAAAAATTATAAAAAAAATAATAAACTGTCCTCAGGGACGCCTGGCTGGGTCAGTCAGTCGATCATGCAACTCCGGTTGTGTGTTCAAGCCCCACGCTAGATGTAGAGATTACTTAAAAATTAAATCTTAAAAAAAATAATAAAAAATAAGAAACCGTTTTCATACAGTTCCATTTGACCCTTGTAACACTTGTGTGAGGTTCATATTGTTATTTGCATTTTATAGCTGAGAAAACTGAGATAGTGAGAGGTTAAATGGCTTGCCAGTGGTCACATGATTAGGAATGACTGAATTAGAACAAGGCCAAATCTTTGAACTGCAAGTTCCTGTGCTTTTTCACCACAGTATGCCAATAAAATGAACAAGTAGAGTCATGCTGGGGAGGTAACAAATGTAACCTGTCCCAGACCAATCCACTGAGATAAGTCTTACCACCTTGTTTTATCAGCTGATGACTGAGCCTGGGGAAACAGGCATTTCACAAGTCAGGAAAACCTGACCCTCCAAACTATGTAACCCATCTGTTCATGGAGTCATGCTCCCTTCTAATCAGGAACAGAGTTACTCTGTCATTGCAACCAAATATTGACATGAAACTACTTTGAATCTGAAATAAACACAAAGCTCAGGGCTTGAAAGGTTACTTAGCCAAGTCCAAAGTAGGAAAATGTTCTCTGCACTAGACGTCACAGGGAAAAGAAATTATAGTAGAATTGGACTTGTTTCAGTTAAATACTGAACCATTATTACACCACTACTAATATTGGCAAACATTTATTGTGTGCCCAGGCTATAAAACAGAACCCCAGAGGGATAGAAAGTCAAGATAGGGCGCCTGGGTGGCTCAGTCCTTAAGCGTCTGCCTTCAGCTCAGGTCATAATCCCAGGATTCTGGGATCGAACCCCGCATCGGGCTCCCTGCTCAGCAGGAAGCCTGCTTCTCCCTCTCCCACTCCCCCTGCTTGTGTTCCCTCTCTCGCTGTCGTTCTCTTTGTCAAATAAATAAATAAAATCTTAAAAAAAAAAAGTCAAGATAACCGTCTCCCTTTAAAGAGTACTAAGTTTAGGTAAGACAGGGCTAATTTGCTTTATTTACCTCAAATCCCTCCAGCACTCCAAGTTTACACATCATTTGTAAAAAGAGGATAAAATTTATGTGGATAATTATATGTGTCACTGAATTGCCAGGATCAAATAAAAGGACACGTGGGCACACAGTTGAAAATTCACAAGTTCTGTGTATTCCACCAATGTCATCATCATGGTTCATGGTAACAATGATGGGTACCACTGGGCTTGCCTAAATGTTCTTTGTTTAAGGTATTTTTCTTAGGCCCCTATTGTCTAAAGAATGCCCAAAAATCAATTTGGAAGATTAAGGAACAGCTGCCTCTCCACCGATAGATCACAGTAATTCAATAGTAAATACTGCTTTTTATGGGGCACTCAGAAAACTGCATGCACAAGCAATACTTGTTTTACCTGAACCTTCCTCATAATCAGAGATCATCGTGTTTTTCAGTTTTTTGAGGGGTTAACGGCTCATGTGACCCACTGAAATGAGGAAAGAGCAAGAGGCAACAGAAAATAAGTTGTATTTAAAGAAAGAAGACACTTGTCAGCTACTACCCAAGCTCATGGGTATAACACTACTTGAGCCATCACCTGATAGAAAAAAATAGCTTTTTTATTTCCTTTTAGTGTGTTCAAAAAAAACATAAGGAAGCCTTTCCAGAAAAATTTGCCCAGCAGCTCAAACTTAATAGCTACTGCACATTTGAAAAGGCTTGACTAGATAAAGTTCTCTACTTTGATGAATAAGAGTCCGGGATTCTGGACATTGTTTTACATTTTAAATCTTTGGAAACTTTTTTTTATTAAACTTTATATTTTGAGATCATCATAGATTCACGTGCAGTTTGTGAGAATAAGGATCCAGAGTACCCTTTACTTAGTTTCATGCAGGGATCACATCTTGCAAAACTAAAATACTGGTATTGATACCATCAAGATACAGAACAGTCTTTGCAAACTTTTAAGTGATTTGATCACTATAATCATCATTCCCACAAGTCAGGCACATTCCTTTGAATTCCAAAATTGCTAAGTAACATCTTAGGAGATCTATGGGGTGTGGGAGGGTAGTGCTCAGTGATGAGAGGCAGCTTGTTGTGCTGTCTGAACTGTTCACTCACTTTTCTTTTTTCCAGGAGTTTTAGGCTATTGACAACCAGTTGAAGGTTGACCCAAAGGCGATCAGCTTGGAAGGCAGAGATGAACATGATTCTACCACAAGGCACAGCAGCTTGCAAATCACCTTGCCGAGCCAGTTTCACAGAGGAAGAGTTATCAATGTCATGGGGCATTAATTTTTGCACATCTACTTTATTCATTCACTAGGCCCCTGTAAGGAATTCCTGTCTGCTCAGCAATGGCCTAAATGTACGTCCTTCTCTGTGGACCAATTCCCCAGATAGGACTCTTACAATTCAAATAAGGGTTAGGTTTCCTTTGGTTTATTCCAGTCGTCAGTGTTCTGACTGCAACTTTTCAGAATTCTACAGGAAGTTTCTGATAAAAATGAAAGACTTTGGCAAGTGTCTGAGGAAGCAGAAAGCAGATCGAGATTCCTCTCCCCAGAGGATGTTTCAGTCACTTGTAGAGAAATTCCAAGACCTCCTTGTAAATAAAATATTAATGAATTTGAAAGGGAAATCCCCATTGGAATCTGGAGAGGGCACATAACATTAAAAGCATGTGGAAATAAGGACACAGAATCGTTCAGAGAAGTAGATAAAACAGAAGCTTGAAAACTGCACATTTCTACATTTGGACATCTAGAAAAGCTTTTGAAAAATCATCTAATAGCAGGCACCAACGCATGTTTTGGGAAAGCTAAATTTGCCAAGTATTTCTAGAATTTCAACCTATATTTGAGATTGTTGTTTCTGCCATTGGGATTCAAAGATAAAGTTCTTCCCTACAATGACACCTTTACATGCTGAGCAATACAAGCAAAAAGACTGACAGTATGAAAAAACCCACCTATTCCTCTTGTTATGACACACGTGGTTTCCCAAATTACCGGCTCTTCTCTCTGGTTTAATCCTGTAACGTCGAAAAAGAGTTGGGATAGCTGTCTGAATATCCCTGCTTGTACAACAGGTGTAGAACAATCACCAATGAGGAACCAGGCAACACAGAGATCTGGTTTGAAACTTGTGCCTGCTTAGGGAGAAGAAGAACCAGCTCAGCAGGGTTTTGTGGTCATTGTTGTTTTCCCCTCAACAGAGTAGCTAAAAATCTCCCATCACACAAATTCATTCTACACACATCAAAAGAATTCAGGGGGAATGCAAGAAAAGACAAGAGGTAGACAAAACAGATTGGGGTGTAACTTTTCAGTTCCCAAATGTCTCAAATACCTTTAAAAATCTCCTTTTATGAAAAAAAAAAGTCTCCTTTTATGGAGCAGGGAAAATTTTTTTAAATGAAAAAAAATCTCCTTTCACTTCATCAGTTCTTAAAACTCTGCAGAAATTAAACAAACAAACTTGGTGAAAGAAAATGAAGTACTTTCAGATGACAGAGACTGAAAACAGGTAACAAATAGGCAAAACCAGGTAAGAGTAGAAATGAGGAAATGGGAGCAAAAAAATTAGCAAGGAGAGTCTCCCAGTTTGAGATATCTTTGAATATCTCAATATGTTGAAATTTCATTCAACAACTATTTACTGAGCCAGTTACAGTGAATAAGACCCTGAGTTTAGTTACTATAAATAACTTATATAGGGAATTATCCAGATTCCAGAGAGTAATACAGATTTTTGGAGAAATGAGAGAATTTTTAGTTATTTTAGTGTCTTAAATCTAAAAACTCTGTTAGTTTACTTATTACTAATACTCCTGTCAAATCGTCACTATGGAGCTTCCTACCATCAATATGTACAATCAAAGAAATGAAGATTGCTTGGAGTAGAGTTCTAGAAGAGAATACAACAGAGATATGACCCACTCTTTTGGGACTGCCACACCAAACCAGGAATCACCTGAGTCTCACCAATTGGAACATTCTTTTTTTTTTTTGTTTTTGTTTTTAAAACAGACCGCCTTTGCACTATGTAATCATGTTAACGGCTGGTAGCCAAAAAATTCTTTTTGCTTGCATCTACCTATGTCTGCTCTCTCAATTATGTCTGAAACGCCAACTCTCTGAGAGTGTACCTTAATCTAGGAGGAAATGGTTATCCTTGAATACACTTGGATGATTCAAGGGTCTCTATCTTGGCAGATTTTTTTTTTTTTTGGCAGATTTTTTTATATTGATTTGAATTTATCGATATGGAAACAACTGGCAAAGATAACAGTATGTATATCATTTTGATTTAAAAAAAAGATTATAGGGGCACCTGGGTGGCTCAGTCGGTTAAGCGTCTACCTTCAGCTTAGGTCACGGTCCCAGGGTCCTGGGATTGAGTCCCGTATCCAGCTCCCTGCTCAGTGGGGAGCCTGCTTCTTCCTCTTCTCTTCCCCTTGCTTGTGCTCTCTCTCTCTGTCAAATAAATAAATAAAATCTTTAAAAATAAATAAATAGATAAATAGTATAGGCTTGTTTGTCTATCCTGGCAGTTTTTTTTTTTTTTTTAATCTTGGTAGTTTTAATGCCAATTTAGTGAGCTAAGCAATGAATTAGAAGCCAGAATGCCAGTTAGTGCTAAAACGGAATCACTGAGTGACCACAGGACTTCCTTCTTGGCCAAACTGAGGGAGAAGATGACTGTCATGAATAATACTAATATCCTCGAAGCACAGCCCTCTGCTGATTTAGACTGCTACAGATCAGTAGCTTCAGTGTTTCACCCACTGGTGCAAGGAATGTGTGTAGAAGCATTCAATGATTTTGATGATCTTTTGTGCCCCTCCAGGTGAGAAAATACCAAAATTGAGGTCTACTGATTCCCTAGAAGGAATCTTAGAGACCATATACTTTACTTGTATTTTAAGTTACTCATCTTATTATTTCTAAGATAATATTTTCGTAAGAAATCCAAACAATAAGTCCCTTTTGTATCTTTTGGTCACCACCCGATGCTACTTTCCTCTCCAGAGATAACCAATGTTAACTAGTTGTTACATAGCCTTCCATTCCTTTCCTGTACAGATACATAAATGTCTTTTCATTAAATACATGATTTCATACTATACGTATTTGCTTATATTTTCACTTAAAATGTTTATAGAGACCTCTTTATGTCTATCTACATTTTACTCCCACCCCTTCATCTAATTTAAGCTCTTCATTTTGCAGAACCAGAAACCTAAGTCTAAAGTAGTAAAATGATTTTCCTAAGGTCAGATAGCTACAGAGTAGGGAACAGAGCCCAGCCAGTATTTTTAAAATCAAACAAAAATAAATTGTTATTTAGTGAACAGAGTTTGCAGAAACTGAAAGGAGAAAAAATCCACTCAGATCCAATCTAATGGTTTAACTTATTTTTTCCTCAGTTTAGTTTGTCTGTATGCAGAACTCTTTTTTTTTTTTTACAAAGTTTCAGTCAAACCACGAATTTGACTGGTGTTCACTTGTTCACTTATCATTAATCAGATGTTCATGTTACTATGAAGGTGACTAGTTAATTAGCAATGAATGGTAACCAAATCTTTGAGTAGTCAAGGCCTCTTCCCACTAAACTAAGCTCTTCCCACTGTACTGAACCCCTTCCTCTCATCCCTCAAGTTCCCACTACTTGCTTCACCTCCTAGATCCTGGATCCTATCCATTCTCATCTCTGTCAAAGCCATTTCTCAACTCAAAGAGCTCCCCCATCTCCACTCTGGGTCTCCACTGGCATCTTCTTACTCTCCTGGACAGGGGTCGCCTCGGGGTTCCCCGAGGTTCCCAAGAGGAGGCTTCACCTGTCAGGCTTCCGAAGTCCAGAAAATGAGGGTCGCGGTTGGCCACGCCCCAGGGCTCTGTTTGAGAACCCCCAGAATTTACTGGAGTAGAGAGAATGCAGGGGTCATGGTGGGGTCAGGGCAAGAGGACCGGCTCAACCTTCTTCACGTGACCCTGTTTCCCCCCGGGAGGAGCTCGTTTTCCCACCACAGGGGGCGCTGGGGCCGAAGGGTCAGGGGCTAGGTGCCGTCTCCCTCCCTTCCCAGGGACTCCTGGGCGTCGCTCTTGGGCCTGGGCCGTGACGCCATCAGCCCGCGACGGGGGCGGCACGCACTTGACGCCATCTCCGGGCGCCCGGCTGGGGGGGCGCTGGGTGTGGGGCGGCTCCGGGGCCGGGGATGGCGGCGGCTGCGGTCGCGGCGGCTCCGGGACGAGCGGGAGGAGCCCGAAGAGCGCCGTGAGATGGGCCGGTGAGTGTCTCCGGGAGTGGGGGCCGCTGGGCGGGCTTCACTGAGGCCAAGCAGGCCTGGGCTCGGAGCTTAGGAGGAAGTGGCCCCTTGGAGCCCATTGCCCCGCCAGACCGGGGCCTGAGAACCGCGGACCGGGAGAGCAAAAGAGGCCGCGTCTCGAGTCCCGCGCGCTTTTCTCCGGCCCGGCCCAGAAGGCGGCCTCAGGCCCCGGCGCCCCCGCGGCTGTGTCCCCGCGGGCCGGGGTGTCCGAGTCTTTGGGGCGGGAAGGGGCCCCCAAACAAGGAAGCATCGCCTGCGGGGCCTTGTCCCTGTCCCTCTGCTTCAAGGATCGACTCCCCACTCCTAAACGTTAAGTTCTCTCAATTTCGGGCCCTACCCTTGTTGAAGCAAAGATTGCAGGATCACGGGAAGCCATAACCCGTAGTCTCTTCCAAGCTCCCCTCATTTCTGGCGGTTGTATCTCTCGCCCTCACCGAATTTTGGGTTCAGTCTCTTGATTCTGGGCTCTTACTAGCAGCGTTGGCAGCTCACCGGAACAGACTCCCTTCCCCGTTAGCTCGGTTGGGGTCACAAGCTGCATCTTCCCTCTGAGAAGTCCTCATCCAGCCCCGCCTGAGGCCGAGGTTCAGATTCCGAAATGTGTTTTTGCGTTGTTGGAACCTGGTGCACAGTCTTGGCTCTTTGTTGTCATTCCCTCAGACCTCTTGCCTCTTTTATTCGGCCGTGTTTGGCTAACCTAGAGGCAAGTTTTCCTTAAGGTTTTAGTTGCAGGAAGCAAAGATCATTCAGGGATTGGAGATATGACCCCAATTTCTGTTGCGAATGAGGGAGAAAGCTAATTGCATTTCAGTTACTGGAACTGCTGGAGAATAAGGGATGCAAGACCCGTGCCCACTGTGTAATTCGTGTTTGTGGAACTGAGAATTTTTCTTTCCCCCTTGTTTTCCTATCTCATCACTTTTTCTTGTACATACTCACCTTGCCAATCTTAAGATATAAATGTTGCTTCAGTTTGGTTAGAGGCTTGAGTTCTGTAGGACTTGAATAGGACAGCGGATAGTTTCTCAGAGTACTGGTCAGTACTGCTTTATCTGTTGTCAGAGGTTAAGGCTCTGTTCAGCGCTTGATGTTACTGGCATGTGTAGATTCAGATATTGATACTTTAATGTGAGCCTTTTTTCCCCATTGTTAATAGCTACATGAGGACCCAGGCAGTGTTTTCAAATTCTGTCACACCTGATTCAACACTTGGTACAAAATTGTCACTTAGAAAATTTTACACACACACACACACACACACACACACAGGAGCCTATTTCTTTTACCCTGAAAATCTGTTAATAAGGCTTCCCCTTGAGTGACTCCCCCTTGACCTCTTTTTCTGCCCCAGAAACATAAATAAGTGTTCTTTTTCCTCGAGTGGCACTTTTTTCATTTAAATAACCTCCACATCTGTATTTTTTTAATAAAGATTTTATTTATTTCACAGAGAGAGAGAGCAAGAGAGGGGATACAAGCACGGGGAATGGGAGAGGGAGAAGCAGGCTTCCCGCTTAGCAGGAGCCCGATGCGGGGCTCGATCCCAGAACCCTGGGATCATGACCTGAGCCAAAGGCAGACGCTTAACGACTGAGCCAACCAGGTGCCCCGACATCTGTGTTTTCATCAGCCCTGAATAAAGGTGAAATCCATGCAGTTGATTTTTCCAGCTTCCCATTGTTCACATGGGAATAATGTTGAATCTTCCATTTTTAGTTGCACATTTACCTGAAATTGGGATTGGAGGTAAATTTAACCTTTGGGGAATAAGTACAGGTAGAAAATGAAAAAAAAGACGTTAAGGGAAACAATGAAATTTGACACACCTTGAAGTTTTTTTTTCAGGGATGTCTTTCCACAAATTAGAGCTTAAGAGAGAGCTTTTTCTCTAGTCAAATGCCTAGAAACTCAATAAATGTGCTGTTACCTCTGGAGCAGAGCATGAGGCAGGGACTCATGGACTTTAATGTTTTTGTGGCTTTAGAATTACCTTTAGAATTACCTTGATGACCCTGGGGAAGTGAGAGGCTAGGCTCCTGCTTACATTATTTCTATTTCTGTCTTCTAGGCTCCCAAGGCAGCGGGGAGGACACTGCTTCTTACTACTGCTGCACAGAGGCACTACTGGAAGCTCAGGTAATAAAGGGAAATTTGGATACCTTGTTGCTGAAAAAAATACTGAGATTCAACAGTGGAAAAACAGAACAGTGTAATATCCAGATCCAAAGAACTGGAGCCTTAATTGGAAGAAATAGGTGACAAAGTTCATGCATTGAAATGCTCGGACCAAAAGGGTACTTTATGACAATGGACAAAAGCACGTAGGAAAGGTGACAGTAAGAGAAAGTGGGGAGAGAACTTCTTATGAATAATAGAGACCTGGACAGGTTTGGAATGGGACAAGAATTTAGGAAGTGGTGCCTTGGGCAGACCTACAGTGGAAAAGGAGGCATTGGCAAAAGAAGACACACAGGAAAAAAGAGAGAGAATGAATAAAGTACATTGAAGGTAGTTAATGAGAAGAAAAGAAGTTTTTCCAGACTTGGGGGGGAAGTCTATGTGTGATCAGAAGAGTTTTAGGGAAGAGCAGAAACAAATACATTATAGAACACACTAGTACAATAACTTTCCCCATAGGGCCCCGGTTTGAATGTAGTAGTTCATGGGCCAAAGAAGACGCTATTTTTCAGTGGCACCTGGGTCTTTGAGATAGTGGTGATATGAGGCAAAGGAGGATGAGAGTTTAACCAGGCCTGGGATGGGGGGATGGGGAAAGGTGAGATCATACCCAAATTGGGCTGGGGAAAGGAAGTGAGGATGAGGTCATATGTTGGAAAGAAGATAGCATGGTAATCTTTGGTGACAAAAGGAGAAGCTTAGGAAAAAGAACCAGCAGCAACAACCATGTGGTCAAATCTCTTAGGGGAGAAGGCCCAAAAGTCAAGGTCCCCATCAGAGGCACACCTGATCATGAAGCTTTTGGTCTCTCTGGGGTTGTAGAGCCCACAGGTTGTTTATGCATCGTTGAATGTTTGTTCCTGTAGCTCTCTGTGGTTTCCCTGACTGTTTCTTTCATGTCCTGGGCTGGATGAATGAGGGGAGGGTAGCATCCTTATTTGCCCCTTTCTTATGCCTTTTTTCCCCAGCAGTTCCCTTTGTTACATCTTCCTTTGTGGGCACAGTTTCTGCTACTTCCTTTGACTTGGTTCGCCCCTAGGTTACTTTTCTTTGCTTCTGATTTGTTCCCTAGCAGATGTGGGCGCCCCAGCCAGCAGCAGAGAGGGGTGCAGGGGAACCACAGAGAAGCCCCTTCTGATGCCCCAAGGAGCAAGCCGACCCCTTCCAGGCTCCAGGAACACCACAGAGCAATATGAAACCTGTTCATGAGAGGAGTCAGGAATGCCTTCCACCAAAGAAACGAGACCTCCCCGTGACCAGCGAGGATATGGGGAGAACTACCAGCTGCTCAACTAACCACACACCCTCCAGTGATGCCTCTGAATGGTCCCGAGGGGTTGTGGTGGCCGGGCAGAGCCAGGCAGGAGCCAGAGTCAGTCTGGGGGGCGATGGAGCTGAGGCCATCACTGGTCTGACGGTGGACCAGTATGGTATGCTGTATAAGGTCGCTGTGCCACCTGCTACCTTCTCCCCAACTGGCCTCCCATCTGTGGTGAACATGAGTCCCTTGCCCCCCACATTTAATGTAGCGTCTTCACTGATTCAACATCCAGGAATCCACTATCCCCCAATCCACTATGCTCAACTCCCGTCCACCTCTCTGCAGTTTATCGGGTCTCCTTATAGCCTTCCCTATGCTGTGCCACCTAATTTCCTACCAAGTCCCCTCCTTTCTCCCTCTGCCAACCTCGCCACCTCTCACCTTCCACACTTTGTGCCATATGCCTCACTCCTGGCAGAAGGAGCCACTCCGCCTCCCCAGGCTTCATCCCCAGCCCACTCATTCAACAAAGCCCCTTCTGCCACCTCCCCACCTGGGCAGTTGCCACATCACTCGAGTACTCAGCCACTGGACCTTGCTCCAGGCCGGATGCCCATTTATTATCAGATGTCCAGGCTACCTGCTGGGTACACTTTGCATGAAACCCCTCCAGCAGGTGCCAGCCCGCTTCTTACCCCTCAGGAGGGCCAGTCTGCTCTGGAAGCAGCCGCTGCCAATGGACAGAGACAGCGAGAACGAAATTTAGTAAGACGGGAAAGCGAAGCCCTCGACTCCCCCAACAGCAAGAGTGAAGGCCAGGGACTGATGCCAGTGGTAGAATGTGTGGTGGATGGACAGTTGTTTTCAGGTTCTCAGACTGCACGGGTGGAGGTGGCAGTGCCGACACACCGAGGGACCCCAGACACCGACCTTGAGGTCCAGCGGGTGGTTGGCGCTTTAGCTTCTCAGGACTATCGTGTGGTGACAGCTCAGAGGAAGGATGAGCCCAGCCCCCTCAACTTGTCGCATCATACCCCTGACCATCAGGGTGAGGGGCGAGGGTCAGCCAGGAACCCAGCAGAGATGGCCGAGAAAAATCAGGCCCGAGGGTTCTACCCTCAATCCCATCAGGAACCGGTGAAACATAGACCTTTACCCAAAGCAATGGTTGTAGCCAATGGCAACCTGGTGCCCACTGGAACTGACCCAGGTCTGCTGCCCGTGGGCTCGGAGATCCTGGTGGCATCAAGTTTGGACATGCAGGCCAGAGCCACCTTCCCAGATAAGGAGCCAACGCCACCCCCCATTACCTCCTCCCACTTGCCCTCCCATTTCATGAAAGGCGCTATCATCCAGCTGGCTACAGGGGAGCTGAAGCGGGTGGAGGACCTCCAGACCCAGGACTTTGTGCGCAGTGCCGAAGTGAGCGGGGGCCTGAAGATTGACTCTAGCACGGTCGTGGACATTCAGGAGAGCCAGTGGCCTGGATTTGTCATGCTGCATTTCGTGGTTGGTGAGCAGCAGAGCAAAGTGAGCATCGAGGTGCCCCCCGAGCACCCCTTCTTTGTGTATGGCCAGGGCTGGTCATCCTGCAGCCCTGGGCGGACTGCACAGCTCTTCTCTTTGCCCTGCCATCGGCTGCAGGTGGGAGATGTCTGCATCTCTATCAGTTTACAGAGCTTGAACAGTAACTCAGTTTCTCAGGCTAGCTGTGCTCCCCCAGGCCAGCTGGGTCCCCCCCGAGAAAGGCCTGAGAGGACAGTCTTGGGACCCAGAGAGCAATGTGACAGTGAGGGGAAGAGCCAGCCGTCAGGTGAGGGCTCCCAAATGGTAGAGCCCTCGCAGCCGGAGCCTGGCGCTCAGGCCTGCTGGCCAGCCCCAAGCTTCCAAAGATACAGCATGCAAGGGGAGGAGGCACGGGCTGCACTGCTCCGTCCCTCTTTCATTCCGCAGGAGGTAAAGCTGTCCATCGAAGGGCGTTCCAATGCAGGAAAATGAACCTCTCTCCCAGACCAGGACTGGGGCTTTACCCCAGAGCTGGGCCTCACCATGAGCAGGCAGAGGATTTGCACATGCCGAGCAGGGAATGGCTCTCTTGGCAGTGAGATTGGGGGGAAAGAGGAGGCATGAAGGCAGCCTCCCAAGGCAGGGTCTGTTGCTCATTACCCCATGGCATCCTTTCAGGACAGCCCCAGAGGGTGCTGTGATGGGGAGCAGCAGGCCTGAGCCAAGGAAGGATGGGGGTGCACACAGGATAAGAAACATTCCAAATATCAGGGCCTCCCTGTTCTTTCCTCCCCATCCCTAGCTCCTGCAAGGGGAAAGTCGGGCTTTGGGGGCAGGTGGCAGAGGGAGGGAGCAAAGAAAGAGCCAAAAATGATGATCCACAGCTTATAGTAGCAGTTCAACTGTCTGAAGTTTTTTCCTTTCTTTTTTGTGGTGGGAGGGGAGGAAGCCCCATGATCGGGATTAAGAGGGCTCCCACCCAGAACTCTTCTTTCGAGAGCTGTGCACTTTAAAGGGTGATTTTGTTACAGATGTCTGTGGGTTTGTGGGGGAGGAGCACTCATCTACAGGACTCTGCTTGATCCTGTGCTTCAGCCCTTTCCCATCTCCCCACCATTCCTCCCGTAAGGCTTCTAGCACCAGAAGAAAGAGAAGCCCCTCCAGGGTTCAGAGTGAAGTTTTGCTTTGGCAGGGACCCAGTCAGGGGACTTTGGGAGAAAGACCTGATGGCCAGGTGACCGGGCTCTAGGCAGGGCTTCTGGAAAGGTAGCTGACCTAACAGAGCTCCTTGTACCCAGCATGCCAGACCTACTTCGAAATCGTACTGAATTTCTAGTTGGTAACGGTGATTTTTGAAAGAACCAGTGGACCTTTGTCCCCAGTCCCCTACTCTCTTCCTCTGTCTATGTTGTGCCTAAGTGCCTGCGCTGCCCCCATCCTTCTGCTGCCCTGTCCTCTGCATGGTGTCTTGACCTGGGCCTGATTTGTAGCTGCACTGCCTTTCCCCTTCTGCAAAATTGTTTTTGTCCACTCTGACCAAGACCTCTAGTTTTTAGTGTGGAGGGGGTCTCTCTGCTTTCCTCTTCAGTTATATTCCCTGTTTTTCAAAACTCATAAAGAATCATGTCCCCTCCTCTTCTGCAGCTGAACAGCTTGGTAGAGAAACAAGAAGGGAACTGTGCTCTGGGGTCAGGGCAAATACACTTGGCTGGGCGGTGTCCATCCTGGTGTTTTTACACAGCCCCTCCCATCTTATTCCACTTCCTGTCAGTATTCAGGCTTCTCCGAGCCATCCCTTCCCTTCATCCAGCTCTAAGGTTCTGGGTTAGTCTTGATAAGTTTCCAGTACCTGAAGTCTCTTAGATCTCATTCTGTGGTGGAGTGTTCTTCTGCAAAGAGCATTCTCAATCTTAGTTGCGTTTGCCCCCCCTTGTGTCTTAAGCCCACGTTTTCTTCACAACTTTTAGCATCAGCTTGGACTGTGGGTTTCCACTGGGTATTGAGAATTAGGTTCCTCCACCAGCTTTCAGGTGGGTGGGTGGGTTTTTTGTTTGTTTTTCAGGGGTCTTTAGACTCTTGAAGCAACTCAGGGTATCGTTCACCCCGCTCTCCGATGAGGCTTCTCCCAGCGTATGATCCTGGCATTTCGTTTAGAAATGTTCTTGGACTAGTCAAGGCCTTGCCTGTCATCAGGAGTCCCAAACCTCCGAGGTCTGATCTCTGCTCTGTCAAGGACTTCAGGCAAGTCTTGTGACCTCTCGCTCTTTCACTTCCTCCCCAGCTGCCAAATGGGGATAAATAATCTTACCTACCTCCTGGGGGGAGGAGGAGTTCTGAGAATGGAGTCATTCTTAGTGTTCAGGTGCTAAAGGTTGTTCTCCTGGGGGGACAAAGTGACTGAGACTGGCTTGTTTGCTACAAGCCCTACATGCCACTGTTTCATTCCTAGAGAGTAGTCAGTCAGGTTTCAGAGGCCCATCCAAAGGAAGCTGCTGACCTGACTCTGAGTACTTCAGTCTCTGGGTCACCTCAGAACCAAACACCAACTCTGGTGAACACTCAACCTTGTATGCGTTTGGGATTCTCACCTTTCCCTTCTCTGTCCCCCATTTTCTCTGAATGCTGCTTTCTCTGGCTTGTTTCCTACAGTGGGGGCCTATGGGGCTAAGTCTTTGAGGAATCCTCTCAGATGACAGCCGTGGGAGAAGACCTCATCCCTGCCTGTTCTGTGATCCGCTCATTCCAAGGGATTATTGTTTGCATGGGTTTTTCAGAAACCTCCCTCCTCATAGGAAGGCTCACCAACTGAATACAGGGGCATGTGCACAGTAGACACTCAAGAATTGTCCACCAAGGACACCGGTTGAGCTTCCTCCTGGTGGGAGCAAACCCATGTCCAACCAGATACAGTAGTTTAAACCAAGTGACCCTCCACTTCCCAGCCGGGTAATTTCCACTTAATTCTGGAAAGAGAACATCTTGTGCACATTGGGCCCTGACCTTTCTGCTGCTGTTCCTCTTCTGTCTCTTGCCCGTGAAGGAGTATCATCAGCTCTTCTAGTACCATGCCATGTGTATGTAACATCTTAATACTCGATTTGCTAAGCTACAGAGGTATCTTTTGTAAAGTGTGGGCTCCCAGGAAAAGAAGATCTGTGCTCTAAATCTTGGTCAGAGCTGTGGCATTCCGCTTATCTTTTCCCTCCGGTTCAGTCTTTTCTTCCAGGTATGAGAAATAAGAGGAGCCTATGGTGGTCTATTCCTTAAAGGAATTTCATAAGTTGGCAAGAGACCTAAGAGTGGTTTTGAGATAGTGAACATTTTAGTGGCAAGCTGTCAGCTTTTTGGGAAATGGGCAATTGAAGAAGGCCGGAGCCGCTCCCTTGTCAGTGGTAGGAAATTCCCAGAGTTTATAAGTAGAAAGGAGGACTGCTAACTCTGGCACTAAACAGGAATGCCTATACCACTTTGGGAGTAGAGTGATCAGGTAAAGGATGAGTAATACATCCAAGACTTGGATCATCGTTCCTATCAAGATGTACATGGTGTAAATGGAGGGTGGTGGCATGGGGGAAGGGAATTCAGAGCTTAATACTTATACCCAAGAGGAGGGGCCCTAGCAGATCTGGACTGACCCTTCTACAGTCTTGGTCCCAGTCGGTCATAACACCAAGGGCTTTGCTCTTGTGCTGCTTTGCCACTGCTGCTGTCTGCTCACTGTCCTGCCTGCTACCCTTTAGAGCTCCCTGTCCTTCCATGTCTGACCATATAGAGGAAATCCAGGCATCCTGTCCATTCTCAACTGTGCAAGTGTTACTTTATAGCAAAGTCATACTGAGTAGGGATAGTAGGAAATGCTGCTGGTGGGCTGGTGAATCCAAAGGGATGTGGCTTCAGTGCTTGTCGGGAGCCCTTAGGCTCCAAAATCTGACTGTCTTGAGGGAGAAGCAAACAGGTCTTATTAGTGGGCGTTTTCTATGTATTAACTGCTTTCCTTTGTGGTATCTTAAGTCCTGTTTTTAAAAATAAATGACGGGGAACCAGGCTAGGGCCTTTGTCAGCATCCTAGGGAGGGTCATCTGGCTCCAGTTATGTGGATTCTGGGACTGAAGAGGGTTTGAAGTTTGACTGAAATAGCCCCTCGGTGGGGTTTAGTTTTATTTTTACCAGTGGACATCATAGGCAAGAAACAGGGTGGTGGTATGATTTAAACCTGCAACATGCAGGCACATTGGAGAGTTGAATGATCACACTGGAGATGAAGGGTAGACATGGGCTGACTGGGAAAGGGCCTGGGTCCTTTGGAGTAAAGATACCTGATTAACTGAATTGGCCATGGAGATTAGGTCCCAGTCTTAAGAGCAAAGTAAATTGGGTAGAGGCCAAGTTTTAGGGAGACTTCCTGGCCTCCTAGGGCTAAGTTTACTAAACCACACTGAAGCTACAATACTTTCCAAATGGGAAGAAGTGTACACTACAGTTGAAGAGCTGGACTGTGCAAGGTTGGATGTTGACCAGGAACCTATTAGCCCTTTGCTGGGAAGCCTTCATCGTCCACCTTCCCTGGGCTAGGGAGGGCTTCCCACATTATGCAATAATAAAATAAGCATCTGGGTCTTTGCAGCTATCAGTTGCTCTTTCAACTCTAGGGTCCATCTTTGGTCCAGAAACCTGATCTGGGCCTCGGATGACACTGGTCCTCGAGATGCTAGAGTCGACTGCACTCTCTCCTTACCTGCAGACTATGCACAGTGCCTGGGGTGGAAGGAGGAGAGGTGGTGCGGTTTGCCCTGCTGAGCCTCCCCAGCAGGAACAGTAGTAATAAATGCACTTTTCACACTAAGGTTTCTTTATTAGTTCTCCTGTTAAGCCTAGATCCTCCCCCGGTAGGTTGCAAACTCAAAGTCTGTGTGATCCCAAAGCCATTCTACTGCAAATGCCCAGCAGTGAAGATGGCCTCAAATTGGGTTCCTGTCTGCAGTGTATATGGCAGCAGCCCATGTGCCTTTATCTATTGTCAAATTTGCAAGCATTTATTTCTGTCTTTATGACTGTCACGGGGACTGAGGTTCTTCACAGAGCGAGCTGATGACACCGTGGTTTTACACCCACTCCCTGGACCGGGTGTTTGCACGTAGTTGAGCTGTGAGTGGTTAGTACATTGCTGGTATTACTGAAGGCAGGGTTCATCCCTCATTTGCCTGATACTCACACTCAAGAGAATATAGATTGTGCTGGGAAGAGACTGACTGTACTCGTGGCAAACTTGAAGTATTAAAATAAGGCTGCCCCCTACAACCTTCCTAGTCACACACAGGATCCCTGTAGCCAAAACAGTATATGTTCCAGCTGCAGAGAGCAGACTGCTCTCAGCTTGCACAGCACCTTAGGAGAGGGAAGAAGAATATATGGATAGGGAATGGGGTGGAGAAAGGAAAGTGGGAATGTTGTCATCGGGTGGCTTTAGGGTCCTGAGGAGTAAAGAAGGACTGCACTGGGGAGGTCTGGATGGATCTGATTTGTGTAGGAGTTCCCTGTAGATAAATTACTGATCCCCCAACTACTATCCCCAGTATGTAATGGCTGAATTAATATGTAATCAACTGCATTGTATCTAAAGCCTTAGAACTAGTCAGGTGCTCCCCCCACCCAGTACCATTTCTTACCCTCTAATCCTACCTGATCTTTAACAAAGCATTAATAATTCTAAGGATAATCTCTATTTTGTTGTGCTTTTTTGTAACTGTTTTAAATAAATCAATTTGTACTGTATATTTGTACTTTTGTGAGATCCTTTTTGCTGTTTTACCATTTTAAGTCTCTGTACTTGGCTACACACAGATTGTATTTTTATTGTTAATGCTCTTCTTATGGATACCTGCATTTAACTTGTGGACTATGTAAACACAATATATATCAATATCTATATATCTATATATCTATCTATATAAACTACTAGCTTTTCCTTTTGGTGTTTGCGCCTTCTTCTTATCCCAGCCTTAGACGGTGGCTGTTGGGTGGGGGGATAGAAGCCCTTCATGGGAGAGCTTGTAATGGCTAATAGTGCCCATCTTTATGTGGTGGGCTCTGGGCGGATCTGCACGTTCTGTTGGTGTGTCTTTTAGTGACCCAGAAGTCTACCTATAGACTTAGATACTAGTACAATCAATCACAAGGACTTACAGATGTCCTCACTGCTGGCCTTTTCGCCAATTCTTTTCTTTCTGGAATACGTCAGCTGCATTCATAGCTACTGCTTTTTTTTTTTTTTAACTTTTTTTTTTTTTTAGATTTTATTTATTTATTTGACAGAGAGAGAGGCAGCGAGAGAGGGAACACAAGCAGGGGGAGTGGGAGAGGGAGAAGCAGGCTTCCCACTGGGCAGGGAGCCTGATGCAGGGCTTGATCCCAGGACCCTGGGATCATGACCTGAGTCAAAGGCAGACGCTTAATGACTGAGCCACCCAGGCGCCCCATAGCTACTGCTTCTAAACTAGAAAGCTTGCCAGTAGTAAGAGGTGAAACACTCAGATACAGGATTGTGATTCAGATACATTTATTGAGTACTTACCAGGTGCCACAAACCATCCTAAGTTACATATATTAATAATTATATATCTTATTAATATATGTTCATATATTATAGATTGATAGTCATTTGTTGCTCATACTATTATTTCCATTTTGTGTTTGGGGAAACCAAGACAAAGGTTAAGTAACTTGCTCAAAGTTAGTTTTTAAATGGCAGTGCGGCATTTTAAGTCCAGGCATTGGGCTCCTGAGTTTGTATTAACTCCTAGTTTGCTGTGAAAATTAAAGGAAATGATCCATGTAAAGTGCTCAGAATAATCTTTAACACATAGTGAGTGCTCAACCATTTTGAGGCATCCTGAGTAGGACTTTAGTATGGAGCTCTGTGAGAGACAGACATTTAACTCAATTAAGTACTTTCTTTCAAATGTCCAGTACTTTGGAATAAGCTTATTAAAATTTTTATGTTCCCAGAACAGAAATCTTTCAGCCTGCCTGGTAGGAATTAACCGTAGCTCAGTGGTGGGAAGGGGGTCAGTTAACACTGTTAAATAGCCTTAAACCTACGGAGGTCGGAGAGGAGTCCAAGTTTCCTTGTTATGATATTGGAAGAGGTCCACATTCCTGGCATAGTTATTTTTCTGGCTACAACTTAACTAGGGCACCTCCTTCTGGACCTCAAGATCTATAATTATCTAAACTGTACACAATCTTTGGTGCAGGCTAAGGAAAGTTCTGTACTTGTTCTGCGCCATCACAGACACTTTTTAGAAATGACCTCAGCTCTTGTCTCCTCCTTGGTTTGGCAGACATACAAACTGTCATTTTGCTCTGGCTTTGACCACTGTCAGCTTGAGCTCTCATCTCACCTTAACTCTGGATTTTTCTCAATGAACGTTATCCTATCTTGGCTCTGGGGTATAAATAAAAAGATGGATCATCTCTTCTCAAACGAGAGCTCCTCGGTGCTATAGACCTTAATATTAGAGCTGTTTCTATGAACATATTCCTATATGAAGGTGACTGCTGTCTAGGATAGAATTTTTAAAGTTTGACAAACTGAAATCTCAGAAAAGTAGCCAATACCTAGCCTAAATACTGCATCTCTTTAAAAATGCCAGCTAGGAGGAAAGGTGTCCACTTCTGAGTTTAGAAAAGGTAAGCTAGGTTAAGTGGCTTTTGGGACCATAGATGATCTTCGTTAGGGTTGTGGGAATGGACCCACAAAATCAGCATGGGTTCTTTCTTTAATGTCATAGTTATGCCTCATTGACCTGTAAAGGCCCAAACAAGGGATCTCTGGGCCACCTAAACTGAGGAGCACCCTCCCTTCAGAAGACAATCTGCCAGAAATTGGGTGCCTAAAATTTCCACCCAAGGCTCTCCTAGATCACTTCATTTGCTAGAATGAAATGGAGAGAAAAGCAGAAAAAGGCCAGTAAAGATAAAATTAATTTATTTGCCCTCACAACTCTGTGGGCCACACTGGGCCCCATAGTCCTATAAGCATGCCCGGCAGCAGTGGGCTGGGAGTCCAGTTCTCTGGAGTGCCTACTCCCTTGTCCAGAGCTGCCTTAATCCGGTTCCCTGCTGACCCCATCATCCTGCTCCCACATGCAAGAGGTGCTTAGGTCCACCTGCAACAAACCCAGGGCTGCTTCTGGCAGTAAGGACAGGGCCCTGTGAGTTGGCTGTAGCACAGATCCCTGTGGACCTGGGTGAGCGGGAGGGCAGGCGGGTTCAGTGCAGAGAGCCACTGTTCTGCTCTTCAAAGGCCATCTTGCCCAGGAGCTGGCTGTCCAACTCCACCCCACTCACAGGTAGCTGGAAGAAGTTCATTTCGGCTGCTAAGGCTGCCATGGCAGAAGGGTCCTGGCCAAACTGAGCTCGCAACATCATGTCCATTTTCTCCAGCCTCCTCTTGAGCCGCTTGGCTTCCCGCTCCCGGATGAGCCGGGCCTGCCTCTTCTCTGGGGTTTCATTGGCCCGCTTCAGCCTCATAGCCTCCCGATCCCGCTGCAGCCGGCGTGCCCGCTGCTCATCTGTCTCCTGCATGCGCTGCAGGCGTTTGGCTTCACGGTCCCTCATGCGCCTTACTTCCCGCTCCTCCGGGGTCTCATTGTCCCGCCGACTTTTCTTGGCTGTGCGCTCTCGTTCCAGCCGCTGCAGCCGTACTTCCAACGGCTCATTTTGTCGGCGTAGGGCCCACTTGCGAACACTGGGGGTCTGTGCTTCCAGTAGCTTACGGTAGGCAGCACAGTTGTTGCACACAAGCAGAATTCCAGCAGGGTACACGGGAGGGCTAAAGGCAATGTCCTTCCCCTCAGCACTGGAGGGACCCTCACTATGCGCTGGGGGCAGGGATTCCATATTAAGTACTTCAGGGAGTTTCTCGCTGGAATACAAAAATTGGGGTGGTTAGTGTCTCCTAGCAAGGCTCAGGTATCCAGCTCTGACTTAACGCTTGTCCTACCAGGCCAGTTGCTCCAAGTTCACCACCAGGGGTCAGATTTGACCTCTTCTACCTCCCCCACCTCCTACCTTCTCTGGGCTCCGGTGTCTACCAAGTTTTAAAGCCTTCCTGGAGTTAGAGACTGAGCCACCTGCCAGATATTCCCCACAAATGTGCAGTTTTCATTCCAGCTGGCTGGTGGTGTTTCTAAGAGCTGTGCAGGGCAGTCCTACTGTGGAAATGCCAGTCCCTCTTGAGGTAGAGGCTGCCTTTACAGGAGTCCACTGGCCCAACCCCTCCTGCCCTGGCTGACTCTGCCATTGTACCCTAGGCAAATTTAACTAGGACACAATTCGCACAGTTCCAGCCTTCCTGGGACACAGTACAGACTATATCCTCACATCAGGGGCCTTTTAGCACCCTGTAACTTCTCCAAGCTTTATCATGAATGTTATTGGACTGCCCCCCCTATCTCTTTGTAGATGAAAATATTATTATTATAGGGGAAAGAGATGAGAATTCATTTCCTTTTGGGGGTATCTAATGGAACGGACATATTTATTGGCTTCACTACTAGTATTTCCAGAGTCAGTCACCTTTGCATTACCTATCTCTAGCCTTTCTTTTGATTTGGGAAAGCAGAACCCATACCCAGTAATTTGTTCCCAGAGCAAGAGGGTTAGGTGATCAGCTAACCTGTTAAACGTGGCATGGCTGGTAAAACGGGCTCCACACACAGCACAGTTAGACCTCTGGTCCTCCGAGTGGATTAAGAGGTGACGACCCAAGGACCCTGGGGAGCTTAGGGCCCGGCCACAAACAGGACACATGTAGCTCTTGGCGCTCACCACTGCTGCAGTGTGCTGTAAAACAGAGCCTTCATCTGTCAACTCAGGTTTCCTTTAAGGTAATCTACACCCACGTAGAAACTGCTCTCTGGGAAATGTCCCCTTTCCTTAGTCTCAGAACAAGGGATTTGGGGGTGCCTGGGTGGCTCAGTGGGTTAAAGCCTCTGCCTTCAGCTCAGGTCATGATCTCAGGGTCCTGGGATCAAGCCTTGCATCGGGCTCTCTGCTCACGGGGGAGCCTGCTTCCCCCTCTCCCTCTGCGTGCCTCTCTGCCTGCTTGTGATCTCTCTCTGTCAAATAAATAAATAAATAAAATCTTTAAAAAAAAAAAAAAGAACAAGGGATTTGCAACTATTCTCCCTGCTTAGCACCTGGAAAAGTAAGAGTCTCTTCTGTTAACAGACCCTCAGAAGGGCCAGGCCATTCAGATTATTGTTCAGATTTCATTAGAGTTTTGACTATATTCTGGAACATGTGGCAGGCTTGTGAACAATAAGGCTCCAGAGCCAGAGCCCTCTTCAAAACCTGCAAAGAATTCATGCTTGGGATGAGTTCTGTCTGTAGCCTCACACTGTGCATGTACAGGTGCATATTAAGGAAGCAATGAAGGCCAAGTGTAGAAGCTGGCTAGGAAGACTGGTATCCAAAAGCATTCTGTCCTGCCTTTTCTTCAATCTTTTGAAAAACAACCTTCTAAAGAAAGGCCTCCCTTCATGAACCAACTATGTAAAACCCAGGCTGCCAAGTGTGCTAATGCCTTTCTAATACAGATCACAAGGCAAAGGTGCTCTGCGACTGGATCAGAAAAAAAAAAAGAGCACAAAAACCTTGTGTTCTTCTGATCCCCTCATTTATACTTTTTCTAGTGTTATAGAAACATTTATGTTAACAAGGCCTCATTAACAGATGTTAGTTTCTATTTCACTATTTAAAATATGAATTGAAGCACCTGGGTGGCTCAGTGGGTTAAGGGTCTGACCCTTGATTTCGGTTCAGGTCATGATCTCAGGGTTGGGAAATCAAACCCCGCACCCTGCATTGGGCTCCATGTTGGGTGTGGAGCCTCCTAAGGATTCTCTCTCTCCCTCTGCCCCTGCCCCACCCACCCCAAATAAATAAATAAATAAACAAATAAATGTGCATTAAGTAATTTGGAAAAAAAATAATATTTAATTTTCATAGTGTGTCTGGGAACCCAGAACAGGTTTACCCAACATATTCCACTTATTATTATTATTTTTTTAATTTTTATTTATTTATTTGACAGAGAGGAGAGAGATCACAAGCAGGCAGAGAAGCAGGCAGAGGAAGAAGGGGAAGCTGAGCGGAGAGTCCGACGCGGGGCCTGATCCCAGGACCCTGAGATCATGACCTGAGCTAAAGGCAGAGGCTTTAACCCACTGAGCCACCCAGGCGCCCCATATTCCACTTATTCTTTAAAACATTCTGGGGACTGGAGTGGAGTCTTACTGGAAGCAACAACCCAAGGTTCCCCTGGGAGCTGGAGGCAAAGGCTAAACAAGCTGCTGGCACTTGTGTTCCGGAGCGCGTGGCTCCGCAGCCCATACCTGGTACACATGAGCAATCAGCTGCTCCCGACTCCCACAGTCTAGCTGGCAGAGGGGACACTGGCAGAGTCCAAGTAAGGGGTCAGAATTCAAGTTCCCCGTGACCTGCAATTCAACAAGTAGGCAATTCATTAAGACTGTTTACCACGCTTTGCCCTGCCCCTACTTCTTTTAACAGGGTATTCTGTTAAAAGGAACACAACCCGATATCACATGTTATTCTTAGGTTCCCATTATGGACCAAAGGGAAAAGTAATAGGGAAAGGGAATCACATTTGCTCCTATCTTTATATTCCCTGAGGCTTCCTGCCCTGAGGACACAGGGCTGCCCTAGGAGAGCTGATCTATTCCCCCCCTACTATTCCACAGTAAACTCTGCAGAGAGAAGATTAGCTAGCTTCCCTCCTGCTGTGCTCCTTGCAGGAATCCTCAGGAAACACTTTAGAGAGAAGTTGGCACCTCAGGTAACACTCTGACTTATATTTGCAAGCATATTCAGGAGTACACTTCAGATGTTGGCTGACAGTCTTGTGAAAGTGGATATTCTGTCTGGAAAGAAGCAGGGAAGCTGTACCCGGGTTAGTGATACATGGATGGATAGGAAAGCTGGTGTGATGAGAGCTGTGTGTGCGGTTTGGGTAAATGGAGCTGTGAAGGAAGAAAGTCTTCACATGAAGGGCTAGGAGACCACCAGACGCAAGATCGTTACTGCGGATCACGCGCATCAGGGCCAAGTAGAAGGGTTCAGGAGCTGTTGTCACTTGCCTCATGCTCTGCCACTTCATTCCCACCAACGGGCTGTTCCGTATTTTCTAACTCTTTTTCCACTTTGACCACCCCTCCATCTTCCTCTGATGTGTGGGAAGAGACTTCATCTTGTGTGGTCTCCTCTTCATCACCCTCACTGTCACCTGGAACATACAAATTGGTCACTTGTTCTGATTTTTGCATGAATACATCTTGAGTTGCTTTCCACCTTAGAGTTTGTAGCTATAATGGAAAACATATTCAAGTTTCCCATAATGGAGTTTGTATCAATGTACAGTTTGTATAGTTGGGTACAAGTCATGCTGGTGGAAGAGCTATAGTTATTGTTTATAATGCCATTTACATTAAAGAGAAAATCTGAGGCAAAACTGCATTAGACAACAGTTACTGGGCCCTGTATGTTATAATAAAAATAATTCTTCTTACACATGATTCCCAAACATCTCATTCTTGAAATCACACCTCCCAAACACCTCACGCCACGCTCATTCCCACAGCACACCAACTCTGACTTACCCATACTTCTCACTGATTCTATTACTTACTTTTCTCCATAACCCCTCTGTACAATTTTTCCAATGGTATCACATGTACTATTCTATTCTGAGTCCCACTAATCTTTTCTCTCCCAGCAAACCCTAAGGCATGCTTAAGAGAAAAACCAACAAGTTTTTTCTTCCTCTTATCAAGAAAGGAGGTAGTAGTAAATTAGTTAAAAATGATGTCACCTTATAGGGAAAGGTTTGTTCAG
The DNA here is from genome assembly GCA_028534135.1 of Potos flavus. Taxonomy (NCBI): domain Eukaryota; kingdom Metazoa; phylum Chordata; class Mammalia; order Carnivora; family Procyonidae; genus Potos; species Potos flavus. Next base: position 12,213,265 of record CM052888.1, read on the forward strand.
TCCAGTGGAAAAAAGAGCACAGCAACCAACCTTAGGCCATTTGTTGTGCTACCTAACTCAGGGTGTTCTTACCCTGCTAGTAACTCAGAATGCTAGGCTAAATAAATCCATTGTTTCTGTTGGTTCTCTGGATTATCTAACAGATAACTGACTGTATTAAGTGAAGGGAACAGGCCATTCTTTAGGATGAAATATAATTTCTTGTGACTAAAGTAAGAATTGAGTTTGTTTTCATGTGGGGGGTAGGACGTGGCTGTGGGGGGTGTCTGCCTGTGGCTGGGGGAGTCTGCTAGGTTTTTGTGGGCTGATGTTTTCCCCTATTACTTATAAAATGGGGGGGGAGATTTAAAAAAAAATACACACAATAAAAAAGGGAATTTCTTTTAAAAGGGAAAAAAAGAAGTGCTAGTACCTTGAAGATCACAAGAAGAAGCCAAGCCTAGGTAAGCTGTGAGACTCCAGCCCCCTCCCAACCACACTTAGATCCTGGATTCCTGGGCCTGACCGTGAGCAAAAGAAATACAAGGTAGACTTTCACCTGTGAGACTCAGCTTTCCCAGCTAACAGTGCTTCTTGTCTTCTCTCTACTATCCCTTGTGTAATTTTGAAATCCACCAGTATCTGGGCAAAACTGAATGTATTCCTTTTCTTCATAAGAAAATCTAACCAAATCATCTGCTAGTAGTTACATGTGTCTCTATTAGATATTCTGCTTGTTTGGTGGACTGGATTTTGGGCCCTGTATGCCTTATTCCCTAGCCCAAAGCTTTCATCTGAATTCATCTCAATAATGAAGGACTGGAACAGATTATTAAATCATACCATATTTTCTCACCAGCTTATCTGGAATATTTGTAAACTTAATCTAAGACAACATTGTATCAAACACATTACATGACTGATGAAAAATCCAAACGTATCTCTCTACTAAAATGATTTTTACAAAATAAGAATGCCATCTAGAGGGATGATGCAGCTTTTCCAGAATGGAAACCTATTAGGCTTTATAGATGTTGCCATTCCTATCCTGTTACTCAAACTGGTAGCCAGGTTTTTTAGAAATCTTTGGGTTCATTTTTCTTTGCTATTAGATGCTAAATTATTATTGTTTTTTTGTTGCTAATTATTAGTTTGAGTGGAAACTATGATTGCTAGAAGGCTGCTGAACTCTCTCCTTCTTTGTTATTCTTCAACCCCAAATGTGGAGAAAAATAAAAAAATGTCACTCTGAATTGACAGTAATACCAACCAATATCAGATGGATGTGATTAGTAAAGTAGGGAAATCATCCTAGGAAATAACACATCTCAAAATGTATTTGTTCAGGCAGCTCATGGAACAGATGATCCACGAGGCTCAGCTAGTTACCAGCCACTGTCTTTTTCATCTCTTTCCACGGATTTACTTAGGACTTGCTGTGAGAAGACCTTGACTTTAACATTTTATTCCTTTTTTTAAATTCCATTAAAAAAAATTTTTTTTAAAGAAATCTCTGCACCCACCATGGGGCTCAAACTCACGGCTTGAAGATCAAAAGCCGCCTACTCTACCAAGTGAACCAGCCAGGTGCTCTGACTTTGACTTCAGCATTTTATATGATACATAATCTCATTAGTAAGGAAATCCTCTTATATAACATTAAAACTGTGTCCTCAAGCAAAAATTTCATTAATGCCACTCTTACATTTTGTTAATTATGAGTAAATAGATTCTAGGAGACAGAGATTCTTTTCATTTGACCTAACTCAGGGACAGGTTGAGTACTAATTATCCCTACTCCCCTGTCTATCACAGTCATCACAAACCCATCTCTGTATGGTACTGCACCAAGTATGCAGTCCATGAGTTAAAAAAAATATACCAAATATACCAAACCTATCCTCTCTCTGGACAGGCATATGCTCATAAACCTTAGAACATCTTTGGGAACACTGAGGATCCACAAATCTTCTTCTTCATGTCTTCCTCCCAACCCCCATGCACAATCCCCAGAGCACACACACTCTGATAATTCTTCTCCCATTGCCCTGAGTCATTACCAGAAGGTGCAGAACTCACTGCTACTGGAGTCCTGATCTCTTAGTTGTTGGATAGCTTGTCGCTGACTGCCAAGGTCTCCAGGAAAATCAGTTTTCATCATCGCCTGGCGGGCTTGCTCTTCTAGCCCAGCAAATACTTGATCCCCTGGTGGTCACAAGGAAAAATAGTCAGGCCACCAGCTGGGCAGCATGTATCCCCAGGGAAGCTGGTTGGAAAGTCAGACCATTCAAAGGTAGGAGACAGGCAGGTACCCTATGGTGGGGTCATCCATCTCTAAGTCAGCTTGCTGCCTCCTGGAGTTCTGGGCGCGGCTACTCTTCCTGGGCAATAACCCAGACGCTCTAGAAAGCACCACTTGCTTAAATCCTCCTAACCTTGACTCCTTTCAAAAGGTATTCAATTGCTACTTTACAAATTTAACTTCAGAATCTCAATTCCATTTATAACCTTCCATCAGGATTGGCAAGAGAGGCAGAAGAGGCAAAGTGATAGGATGATAAAGATAGGGCAACAAATCTGGGCACAATCTCTGATTCTTAGTATACTAACATTATGGTCTTGGCTCAGTTTCTATCTCTGACTACAAACAAGTGCTTCAAATAATCCTTCCAAATAACAATCTCTCTAATCTCATCTTCAGCCACCCTCCTTCCAAGACATGCTCTGGAAGTTCTTCCTTGACTCTACTTCTATGTCTATCAGAATTAACCACAAGCAAAACAACCACTGGTTGAATAGTAGATTAAAAGAACAGATAATATATGAACTCATTTTTGCTGAGGAACAAACTCCCTGAAAGACACCAACCAATTTGCAACAATATTTTATCAGTTTCCTTGGTCAACGTGGTCTGTTTTCTTTTTTCTTTTCTTGTATGGAATATCCAAAGGCCCTGGACCTGTCCTTGATTATGCATTTACTTTCAATGAACTCTGCCTAGGATCTGTGTGGTTTAAGTGCTCTTTTATTTCCAAGAGGCCAGGCATAAGAAGAAAAGAGAATTGGGTTTCTCGAGGTTTCCATTATCTCAGTCAGAGTGGAAACTACAGTCCCCATTCTCCAGCCACCAAGAGAGAATAATAAAAAGCCCTAGTGAAATGTCCGACAATAGGTCAGGCGTTTTCTTACTGGAGAGAAAGGAAAGTAAACAGGCTCAGGTTCCAAGATAGCATATAATGAGGTAGGAGAAATGGTCAGTTGACCTGTGGTATAAGTCCTTGGGCAATGAAAGAACTGACATGAAGTAGGCTTCATGTGATTCACTTAGGCATTTGTTCAGCAAAAATTCAGCGAGCATCCATATGCTAAGTGCGAAACACTAATAATTACTATTTGGCATGTCCTAGTTCCAGGCTCTATGTTAAGTGCTTTATAGTTTCTATCTTAATTCTCTTCAAAACTCTATGTGTTAGGTATTCTTCCTACCCATACTTAAAAGAAAACTAAGGTTTATAGGAAAGCAAAGTATTCGAACCCAGGTCTGTACAGCTCTAATACCCATATTTTAAACTGCTTTCAAGCAGAGCTGTGAGCAGGTTAGATGGTTCATCAGAGTGGTTTTGCTGAAAACAAACACTTGTCTCTGTGAGAAGAATGGCTCTGATCATAGCGATAATGTTATCTTTGTACCATAAGAAACTGATGCTACACCTCAAATACTAAAGTAATGTTCTCAGGACCAGTAATTGACAAACAGACCTATCATTTTGATGGTTCTGATACCCTCTGGTAAGTTACCATGCTGGGGCTACTCTGATCAATACTGTGAGTGGGAGGAGAGGTGTTGAGGGTTCAAATGAAATTCTAGCCACAAAGCCCTCAAGTAAAAGAAAAGCAGCTTTAAGTCCATTTTCAAAATATCACAATCACAAACTGGATATAAATTACAGCTAGGGTAGGCAAACAGTGAATTCTATTATAGCACCTCCTCATCCTTTTTGCAGAAGGAAAATATTTTTCTTCATGGTGGTTGCACTGTAACCACAAGACCATGGCCAAGTGGACTAGTTACTGAATTCTTCTGGATAGATGCATGCTTTCGGACGTGGAAACCATGGGCAGAAATGGCCCTAAGGGACACGTTATATACTAGCAGATAATTATCAAGGGGCAGACTAGTCTCATCAGTGACACTTCTCATCTCTAAAGAAATCTACTCGGAAACAAACTAACAAAGAATACTTTTTTCCCCCTTAATAGGTAATTACCATTGGATTAGGTAAAAGGGCATCTAAAAGGATAAGTACCCTTCAAGATCAACTAGTAATTCAGTTTAGACCCATCAACTTGAGCTCAACATTTTTGTCTACTGATGTTGTCTAAATATTTTTAGGCCTTCACAGAACAGAGAAGAGTCTATCTAGAAGATGTCCCTACCTAGGACTTTTGCTAGCAATCTCAGGATAGTTGGAATAAATTCGTTCTGTTATTCCTTTTTGGCTGTTTGGAAAGAAAAGCTGTGCTCTTCTATTTGGTTCTATTCCTGACTTACAAAGGCCAACAGAAACGTCATTCCTCAGGGCTATTCCTATCTTAAACATCAATATAAAGCAAAATATACAAAACCCACTAGAAAAGTGATTTTGGCATATCTCATAGGAGAAGGTGTGTGAACGATCCTCCAGTAGTCACTATTTACCTAAGCTCTAAATCCCACTCTCCAGAATTTTCCTTTCATAAAAAAATAGTGATACCTTTTACTATGATACTAAAAGTAGTGATACCTTTTACATACCTAAAAGTATGTCATAATAACTCAAGTCAAATGTGATCCATAGAGATACGGGTGCTTAAGAAGTGTTATATAATTGCCTGCTTTTATAATGCCGAATTATTATTTCCTTCTATCTTGGGACTATTGGAGTAGGTTAAAAAAAAACCTCAGGTCTCTAGATATTAATGTAGGGCAACCGTCTTATTTAACATGGGTATTTATTTGTCTATTAATAGTTGAGAACAAGTCATCTAAGTTCTACAGTAAAAATGAAGGTGCTAGGGGCGCCTGGGTGGCTCAGTGGGTTAAAGCCTCTGCCTTCAGCTCAGGTCATGATCTCAGAGTCCTGGGATCGAGCCCCGCATCGGGCTCTCTGCTCGGCGGGGAGCCTGCTTCCCCCTCTCTCTCTGCCTGCCTCTCTGCCTACTTGTGATCTCTCTCTCTGTCAAATAAATAAATAAAATCTTAAAAAAAAAAAAAAAATGAAGGTGCTAGCTCTTTTTTTTTTTTTTTTTTGGTATGAAATCAAGATACTGTCTGATTTGGCTAAGGTTTTTCAGACAAGACAAGAACAAGGCCATCCTAGCCAGTTTGTAGAACAGATGAGAAGCATGGGATTAAAGTTACTAGAAAGGCAAAGATTTTACAATTCTCTGTATCGAGTCCTTGGTGCAATTAAATAAATGCAATTTCTGGCTGACTGAAATTAAGTAAAGCAAAGCAGCTGAAAAAAATTCTAAGAGAGCAGATGCCAAATTCAGAAAAAATGAGCTAATCTTGGGAATGAGGACAAAACAAGTTGTGCTTTTTGGAAGAAAAGGTACTTTAAAGGCTTTTTTTCCTACTTGTCTGTAAAAGCTGAGAAACTTTTATTGAAGTTCGAAGTTTTAAGTTTTGTTTGTACTTTGCAATCTGAAAACAAAAGTGTCTTAAGAAAGTTTTTCTTAAAAAAAAAGTTTTCCTTTTCTTAGTGGTTTGCTTAGCATAAACACACCAAATGGGAGTATACAAAGGACTCTTTCTCAACCTCTCTAGAACAGCTGACAGAAACTTGTACTCAGAGGGAGGTGAGATGAGGAAGGTCCACCAGTCCATCCACAGTTTCTCTGAGACTAACAATTCTTTATTCAGAAAGCTCTGTGTCAAATCTGTTAATGAACTGAACAAACTACACGAGTATGCCTGGATGTTCCTGGGGAAAGGAGAGATCATGACAGTAATTTAGATACAGAGATAGAACTGAGGAAAGCAGAGTAACTGCCAGTGCAGCCTGCCCTTGGCTTCTAAAGTGGATCCGACAAATGCTGTAGGCTACAGCAGTGGGATTCTTAATACATTCTTCGAGGCGGGCTCTGAGCTTCATGCCACTCAATCTCCTTCCCAGAAGGCAGATGTAATGGAGCTCAGCCATTATTCTACTCAAGTGCCGATTGGCTTTAGCATTTTAGCAAAGCTTGTGCAGACACTCTTGCCTCCCAGACCTTGAGTCCATTCCATTTACTTTAAATAGATGAGCAGCATTAAATTCAATACATTTGATGGGTTCCATTTCACTGCAAGGAAATAGGAGACTCAAGTGGCTAGAAGACTGAAATTACCTATTCTTACTTGCCATTATTGTCACGGGCAATGAGAAGATGCCCTTTGGAAAAAAGTAGGATTGGCTTCAGTCCCCACATAGTCAATAAGCAGAAAGTCCTGAGACACCAGCAAATCTCGGTGTCTTTTCTTCTTTAGTCAGGCTTAGTTTATTACCTGAGAAGCCTCCATGGTTCCCTACCCAAATGCACCCCCCAGCCCTTCGCTGGGGGTCTGTTTTTTAGTTGCAGCTGAACATTTCTGTTCATAGCCCTCTTAATGGTCCCCACCACAGAGCCTGCACAGTCCCACCCACTGCACCACAATATGCTGTTCACTCACTCTGGAAACTGTATTTCTGCCATTGTGTATGTGTAATACTCTCTTCTCCATGGCCTGTGTGTCCATCTGTTTTCTGACCCAATAACAGCTCATCCTGCATTCAGCTATGGCGGGAATAGAGTCAGCGGACAGATATAAGCTCTGTGGACACAGGCACAGACCATACAGGCCTTTGCTGGCTTCCCCTGGCCTTATCACAATCATGCCATCATCTCCGCCAGCTACTCTCCTTAAATCTAACCAAGTCTTTTTGGACAGGTGGCTTTTACAGGTAAATGCCCAACTCCTATGACTGCCTTATTTGTGAACACCTCATCTCTACTAAAAGTACCTTTCCTGCCCTGCCTTCTTGGGGTCATATCTATGTCTGTTATTAATACTCATTTTCAACCAGAGAGGAGAAGACTATCCTCCTAAACCTCTGGCTTGGGTTACCCAGGCTAGAGATACCTCTTTGACAATCCTCACATTCAGGCCCACTACATTTCCACTGTTTTAGCAGCAATTTCTAAATCCTTCCTAAACCACTCATTCACCTTTGTATTAAGCAGACTTCCACAGTCACCTATTCCAGAATATACTCCTAGAAACATCAAACTTGTTCTCTTATAAAACCTTTCCAACACTTAAGTTGAAGAATTATTATATATGGAGGTTTGCCACCCTAATCTCATTAACCTATACAATGTTGAAGTCCTCTTGATTCCTCTGATCCTACTGTTTCCTCTCACACTCTTGAAAGTACCCAATAAGTTAAGGTACATAGTACCTGGCATACAGTGTGTTTTTAATAAATTTTAATCCTCTTATCTTAAACTCCTTGACTAATCTATTCTCTCATATGTAGAGTTCTTTCCTCAAGAAAAAACCTGTCATAATTATGCCACTGAATTCTCTTCAGATGTTGCTATACCTTATTTAGTCAGTCCTCCATAATAATGGGGTGCAATCTGACTCTTTTTTAAACATTTGGGTGAGAATGCTTATCTGCCCAGATCGTAGGAAACTGGTTAATTCCATCAAATCTGCACAGATACATTGTTAATTTAAAGAGACACTTTTGAACAACCTCGTTATAAGCAGTGCTAGAAGTACAGAGGAATAGCAGGAAATATAAATAGGACATAGTCTCTCTCTAGAATTTTATAGTCTAATTGATGAAATAAAACATACATATAGAACTGGTGAGAAACAATGTAAGGCAATAATGCATACCTGGTTTTCCTGTTACTAGACTTTCTCTCATGTGACCCATCCCACGCTCTGTTTCATAGTCCCTAAAACACTACATTCTAAACGTCAATCCACTTGCTCTGCTTGAAAACCTTCAGTACCTCCTTACAGTCCACAGTAGATAGTATGAACTTGGATTGGCCTTCAGGTCTCTGCAATATAGAATTAAACCTCTCCAGCCCCATCTTGTGTCCTATGACAGCTGGATAAATAAAACTTCTGCTTCATACAAAGTCTCCTTATCGCCTGAACATATGCATCCCTTCTTTTTTTTCTTTTTTAAGATTTTAGTTATTTATTTTAGAGAAAGACAGAGAGAGACAGAGAATGCATGTGCAAGTGGAGGAAGGGGCAGAGGGAGAGAGAGAGAATTCCAAGCAGACTCCGTGCTGAGCACGGAGCCCAACGCAGGGCTCGATCTCACGACCCCGAGATCATAACCTAAGCCAAAATCAAGAGTCAGACGCTCAGCCAATTGAGCCACCCAGGCGCCCCTGTGCATTCCCTCTTGTATGTTTGCTCACATGATTTCCCCTACCTGATTTTATCTCTTCCTTCTTCCTTTTTTAAAAAATCCACTTTCTACCTTCTAAGGCTCAGTTCAAGTTCAGAGTCTAGGGCCTCTTTCATGAAGCATTTCCTCCTTTCTCAGTCCATGGAACTCTCTCCCTCCTCTTAACTTCTGTAGTACACAGTCTACAGCACCCCTATATGGCACTCAGCATATACTTTCTTGTGTTTTTAGAAATTATTTTATGTATCTGTGGCTACATTATAGCCTTATATATCCTTACATTGTTTTATAGCCCTGGCATGTAGCACAAGGCTTTGTACAGATACCCTATAAATGTTTGTTAATATGATCAAGTGCACCTACTAAAAGAGGTTCCTAACACCTCCAGCAACCACACTTTAAAATCCTGTTCAAATTCTTTAACCCTCTTTTCCTTCACAAACTAGTGTGAGCCTTTCACCTAAATTCAGATTACTCTTTCATTTCAACCCTCAATGTACCTAGGTTCCAGAAGACAAAACCCAGTACTCACAGTGAACTTTATTCGGATTTGTCTGTTTCCGACGGGACATGTTTCCCTGATCCGAGAGCTCTGGCCTTTCCCAGTTTCACAACTGGATATGTTACTACCTCCTTGCAGGATGCTGACCTATAATAAAAAGGATATTGTTAGCACATGTCATTTTTGCCAGAAATTAGACAAAATTAAAGATAAAAGAAGACTTTAAAAATATAATTATTGAGCATATAAAACTCACCAGTTATAAATAACTGAATTTTAAAATGAAAGAAATGAATAGATCTCTAGTATAATATCAAGATCCCAAGAAGTTTAAGAGGGGACTCCTTCAAAGGATTTAGAGAATTCCACTCTAAACCTATCTGTGGAATCCAGAATAGTGTTAAGTGATCATGATCAAGGTCATAGGATAGAAAAGGAAGCAAAACACGCAGGCAAACAGCTTTAGAAGCACTGCAGGTTCAAAGGGATACCCCCCGTGAATGCAAAAGGAAGCAAAAGAGGGTGGCAGCTCATGTGTTACACCCCCACTGGAAGTCAGGCCCTGCAATCTGCACAAATGGGAGCCTCCAGATGGTTTTTCCATAAAGTTATTTTGTCCGGAGGTGACAAAACATCACATCCCTGTGAGACAGGAAACGTCTCGAAACTTTTAGGCATCTCTAAATGAGATCAACATGGAAAACGGAGCCTTCATCTCGTGAGGTAGGCACAGTATTGAGCACTGTGGATGACAGGGCACTAAATCCAATCATGATTCCAATGTTGCAGATGAGCTCTCACCAGAACAGCCAGATGCCATCCACACTGTTGCTTACTAATTCAACACCCCAGTGTAAAACATCAATCTGGCCCTGCTCACATGCTCTGGAGTGGCAGGCAAAGTTAATAACTTTGGTGCCTCCTTTCACTTCAGCCTCCATGTAGCAAGAGATGAGTGGGAAGAACAAAGAGAAAAGCTCCCCAAATGAGAAGTGCAGCAGAGACCTGCATCTGCTTCCCTGAAATTGGAGGGAACAGACACTTAAGTCTGGAGGTTCCTGGTTAGTTTATAAGAAAGACTTGCCCAGCAGTAAGTGTTGTTAGAGAGTCTGAAATGCATTAGTAGTGAAAACTGTGAAAATTTCTATGAAAGCACAGTGAATGAACAGACAGATTAAAAAGAGAGATTGTCTTTCCTACCAAAGACAAGAATATGGATCTCATTACCCTTTAAGTTTTCTTTCAGTTCCTGCATTTTCAAACTGTACTTATGTTGAATAAACAAGTAGTTTAATGCCTTAAGAGGCCTTATGAGAGGCTACCGCTAACTATACTTTGCACTGCAGTTAGTGAAGACTCATCTCCTGTTATGCCAACTAACTCCTCAATGTAGCTAGAAAGGACCTCAGACCTGTAATCAGATCCTGCCTCCCCTTACCAAAAGAAGAAAGAAACCGCAAATGGCAAAGACAGGCCTCCACAGGAAGTGGCAAAGGAAGCAGCTTTCGGGCAGTCTTCTATCATATCTGCATATCAAACACAGTTCTTTTTCAGACCTTTAATTAAACAACAGCAACAACAACAAAAAACAACCAACAATCCCAACTCCAAATGCATACAGTAAAAATCAATGTTAACTAGTTAGAGGGCAGTATATATTCTCTGTTCTAAGTTTTGTTTGCCTAGGTCATTTCTTTCTAATCAAGTAGTTACTTTATTAATGGAAGCAGTGAAGGCATATTCACTTTGGGTCTTTTCCTATAACTCTGTGGAATCACAAAGTAGAAAGTTGAATGAAATGCAGGTTGTGTATCATTTTTTCCTAAAATTTGCAGAGCTACACCTCTCTATTATATAAGGGAAAAAATGAAATATTAACTAATCTTTAAATTTTCTTTCTAATCAAGATTAGAAATTGAAACTGTGAGATAAAATTAATGAAGATCTTTCTGAATGAAGACCAAATAACTTGAGACAGGCTCAATTCAGATCATCTTGGTGAGGCAACAGTTCAATACTAAAGCTACGAGTCAGAAACACAGACGAGTATCTGCATATTTAAATAGGCAGTCCACTCCACCTCACAATCCTCCTAGTGGCCGAATGGGGAACTGACCAGATGGTACCCAATGGGACTTCACACCTGAGGGAAAAAACAGCCAAACACCCTTTCCTCCCTCAAAAAAAGAAAGCCTGTGGAGTTGTGGACTCTAGAAAATAAATAAGAAAATACATACATACATAAAAGGCAATGTAAGTGCATTCTTGACTATACACCAAGACCTCAGAGGTTAAACAACAGTTTTATAGGCAGTAAAAGCTAAAATTCATAGACACGTTGCCCTAAAGATTACTCATTCAGTTTTACTTTTAACACTGCCTCAGTGCCCAAACCCGAATCTAAAACCAACACAAAAATGTAAATAGAGAGCCGCCTGAACATCACCATCTGGAAGAAAAAACGGGTCAGGAAGGAAGGCAAACGGTGAGATTCAGGTTTACAAGGGGTTCTATGTAAAAAGGAAGGAAGCTTTGTCTTTAGACAGAGGTTATGAGTCCTTTGGAGGGGGGCCAACATCTCCCCTTAACATTGTCCCTGTTCTCCCACTGGTGTTAGGTTGCAGCTTCCAGAACACACCACAGACTTGAGTATGAAAAAAACAGGTGAAATCCAATCTTTAAAAAAAGAGGGTGCACTCCCACCTCCAGCTCTGGTGCAGTTCCCACGGAGCAAAGTAAACTCGCCTGAATCCCAGTGACTTGTATCTGCCAAAAAGGAGAGGACAAGAAAGCCGGTCACGTAGCTGCCTCACTGACCCTGTTCCCACTTTCTTTGGTCTGGAGCATGTGTACAATCTGTCGAGATGGTCCCTTTGGCTTCTTCAAGCATGAGCACAGGTAGATTCCCAGGAATTATCAACAAAAGCCAGAGGTCTTCCGAGGCGGCTAAGACAAACCCTCAGACGACACAGTCTTCTCAGAAATCTAAATTTAGAAGCCGTTCTGCGAGACCGCGACGCGGGACTGACACCCGGGTCTGCACTCCCACGCCCATCCTCCCCCTTCCCCAGCTCCTCCCCAGCCTGTCAGACGCCGGGGCCGCCCCGGCCGTGCCCGGCCCTGCCCGACCTGGGCCCACCGCGGGAGGGCGGCGGCGCGGACGCCCCTCCCGCGCCCGAGACCGCCAGAGGGACCGAAAGAGGAACGGCCGGTGGGGAGCCAGCCGGGTCCGGCCTCGTCTCAGGAACCCGGCGCTGGGTGAGCGTCCGCGCCTGGGCTGCCCCCGCCCCCCGGCCAGAGCGAGCCGGAGCCCCCTCCCCAGACACAGACAAAAGGACCGACAGCCGGAGAACAAGGGGGAGGGTGAGGAGCCCCTGCATCCTCAGCCTAGCCCAGGAGGGAAGGAGATGGGGTTCTTTTTACCCGGCGCCTCCGCGCTCCGCGGCGCTCCGCGTCCCTGGGCCCCGCCTCCGGACAGACGGACCACCGGACAATGGGCCCCGGACCACAGCTCGGGCCGGCCGGGCCGGGGCTCTCTGGGACTGGGCCCCGGCAGGCGGAGGGCGGCTTCGAGCCAAGCTGGTGGCGGGGAGCCGAAGGGCGGCGCTGCAGACGGACAAAGCCAACGGCAGACAGACAGACGGAGGGGGAAAAGATGGCGACGCGGGCGGCGGGAGCGCGCTGCTCGCGCACCCGCAGCGAGTGGGGCGCGTGCACGAGCCTCTCCTCTCCCCCTCCCCCTTCTCAGGCCTGCTCCCCCTCCCCGCTCCCCAGGCGCGTGCCCGGCGACGTGGGCGGGGCTTGAGGGGAGAGGGGCTCTGGGGAGGCGGGACTTAAGGGAGCCTCCAATCACGGACGCGTGAGGGGGGGCCTCGCCTCCATCCTCGCGCCCAGGGGGCCACGCAGCCTCGCCTCCTCTTTGGTCTTTCTTCATCCAGGTCAGCCCCTCAGCTCCCCTATCCTTTCCTCGACCTGTGAACTCCGCCCTGACAGTAAGCTCGGATACTGGTTTCTTACCCCACCGTCGAATTCAGCCACAAAACCCACATACCCCTACCACAGCTCCACCGCAGGCTCCCCCTCTCGTTAGCCCAACCTCAGTCTCTCCCCCAACCCAAACCCTCTTCCCTTGGTTCCCCCTACACTTCGCGGTTTTTTCGACCCCCAAGGCATTTAATGTGACCGAGACCTAGGCGCCACGGACCTTTGTGGGAGGGGCCAAGTTCCGCTGTCAGAACCTCAGAGGAGAAAAATCTTTACATTTCTTTTAGGCGTTTAAGTCTCCAAATTATTCTGAACTAGTAAAATAACAGTAGCTGTAGACCTAGGGGCGTAAGATACAGAGCAGTTTAACTTTGGCACTGTTGCCACTTAGGGGGCATTGGGGCAATTGAAAGTGGTTAGACTCATTTCCTAATATGACACCTCCTTCCCTTGTCATCATCCCTATTTCCTCACTACTTTTCTTTTCCTTCCTTTTATTCTGTGTTCTTGTCGAATGCCTAAGACTGCCTCTGACACAGCTTACCTGAAGTAGGGAATACGGTGAAAAGATGGGATCTGGTAATAGAAGATCTAGCCTCATTTGAGTCCCAGCCCTGCCACTGACCGGCCTGTGGTCAGAACGTTTCTATTCTGAATCTCTGCTTCCTAAAATGTAAATTGGATAATAATGTAATAATTCGTAACCTCTACTCTTAAAGGGGTGTCGTAATCAGAGGATTAAGTAAAATGAAGATATGAAAGCATTACACAAATAGTCCTTGTGATTCCTGGCCCTAGGAAGGCAGAAGAGCTAATGAAGAGGCTGACGCTTGTTTTTAAAGCAACAAGTCCTGGCATTTGCATAAAGTGTTCTTGCAAAATGTTCTTCCCATAAATCTCCAATGAGATGATATCATTTTCTGCGTCTTGTGTTTAATGTGGGAGAATGGCTGTATTGAAGAAACTTGGTCCTTCACAGTTGTGTGATAAATAGCTTCCTTTCTTCCTTCCCTCCTTCCTTCGTTTATTGTGGCTGGGATATTTAGGTAGAAATCATTAATCTTTAATTTCAGTTAAGGAAACATTTTAATTTCATTTTAAATTTTAATTGCCAGATAACCAGAAAGTGGAATGTTCTCATCTAACCAGAAGTTTTTTAGACAGTTTCATATAAGAATGCAAGGTGGAATAAATTGCATTACTAGTTATTTACTCAAAGGATACAAAAATATTAATTTGGAGGGATACATGCACCCCAGTGTTTATAGCAGCATTATCTACAATAGCCAAATTATGGAAAGATCCTAAATGTCCAACCACTGATGAATGGATAAAGAAGATGTATTGCGGGGTGCCTGGGTGGCTCAGTCGCTTAAGTGTTCAACTCTTGATTTCAGCTCAGATCATGATTTCAGGATCGTGATATCAAGCCACACATTGGGCTCTGTGCTCAGTGGGGAGACTGCTTGAGGTTCTCTCTCTCTCTCCCTCCCCCCTCTGCCCCTCCCCCTCCTCACGCATGCACACACTCTCTCTCAAATAAATAAACCTTAAAAAAAGATGTAGTGTGTGTGTGTGTGTGTGTGCGCACACACACAAACACAAGAATATTACTCAGCCATAAAAAAGCGAAATCTTGCCATTCACAATGGCGTGGATGGAGCTAGAGAGTATTATGCTAAGAGAAATAAGTCAAAGAACGACAACTACCATATGATTTCACTCATGTGGAATTTAAGAAACAAAATTAGTGAACATGGGGGGGAGTGAGAGGCAAACGAAAAAATAGACTCTTTTTTTTTTTTTTTAAGATTTTATTTATTTGACAGAGAGAAAGAAATCACAAGTAGGCAGAGAGGCAGGCAGAGGGAGAGGGGGAAGAGGGCTCCCTGCTGAGCAGAGAGCCTGATACGGGACTCAATCTCAGGATCCTGAGACCATGACCTGAGCCAAAGGCAGAGACTTAACCCACTGAGCCACCCAGGCGCCCCAAAAACAGACTCTTAAGTATAGGGAGGGGAGGTGATGGGTTAAACAGGTGATGGGGATTAAGGAAGGTGGCACTAGTTGTGATGAGCACCCGGTGTTGTATGTAAGTGTTGAATCACTAAATTCTACACCTGAAATTAATTTAACACTGTCTCTTAACTAACTGGAATTTAAATAAAAACTTGGGGAAAAAAAAGAATGTAAGCTGGAATAAACATTGGCTTTCATACTTAACAATAATTCTTGATGAGTTTAGACTGAGGGATGACAATATAACTTTATTATGTCACTTTAAAGTTGACATAGATGATATTTGCAACAGGAAAAAAAAGAAAAAAGAAAATAGCAAGCAGGTAAAACATTAGGAGAAAGCCTCCAGTGAAATTTCTTGGTTTCATCATTAAGTTACCATGTGAAGGTGGGCAGCTTGTCCTATCTCCTTGAGCTGCAAATAAAATAGGATCATAATAATGCTATTCTTATAACCTTCTTGTGTCTCTGAGGTGGTGTGACTCAGGTTTATAATCAAATAAGGGAAAAATTACTAAATAAGGAATTAGTTTCTTTTTCTTCTGTTCTCACCTAAACTTGTAGATCTAGAATACTTTTTCATTAATCATGGATTTTTTCAGCTTCTTTTTTTATTTCTACTTTCCCAGTCAACTCAGAGTTGTGCTATTATTTTGCCGCTTCAACTCTATAAACTTTTCCTTGAAATATCTTCCTAATCTGTTTTATATTTACTGACTTCTACAATAGCCTCATTAGGGCTTTACATTACAATAGTAGTGGTAAGATAGTTTTTTTTTAAGTTTTTTTTTTAATTTTTGTTCAAAGATTTTATTTATTTATTTGACAGAGAGAGAGAGAGATCACAAGTAGGCAGAGAGGCAGGCAGAAAGAGAGGAGGTAGCAGGCTCCCTGCTGAGCAGAGAGCCTGATATGGGGGTCGATCCCAGGACCCTGAGATCATGACCTGAGCCGAAGGCAGAGGCTTTAACCCACTGAGCCACCCAAGTGCCCCGGTAAGATAGTTTAAAGAACTTCATTTAAAAATTTATTAAGATAAAATTCACATACCATGAAATTCACACTTTTTTTCTGGTAAAGATTTTATTTTTAAGTAATCTCCACACCCAACACAGGGCTTGAATTTACAACCCCAAGATTAACAGTCTGCTCTACCTACTGAGCCAGCCAGGTGCCCCTGAAATTCATGTATTTAGAGTATGTAATTCAGTAGTTTTTAGTATATTCACAAGGTCATGCAACATCACCATAATCTAATTCCAAAACATTTTCATTGCCCCAAATAGAAACCCTATACTAATTAGCAGTCATTCCCCACTCTTCCTCCCCTCTGCCCTTGGCAATCACTCATCTACTTTCTGTCTCTGCAGATTTGCCTATTCCAGGCATTTCACATAAATAGAATTATACAATATGAGGCCTTTTGTGTCTGTTCCTTTCACTTGGCATAATGTTTCAAAGGTTCATCTATGTTGTACATGTTGACATCTATGTCTTAGTACTTTATTCCTTTTTTTTTTTAGATTTTTTTTTTAAGTAAACACTACCTCCAACATGGGGGTTCTAACTCATAACCCTGAGATCAAGAGTCACATGCTCTACCAACTGAGCCAGCCAGGTGCCCCAATACTTGGTTCCTTTATGGCTGAATAATACTCCAATGTATGGATATACTACATTTTACTTCCATTTGTCAGTTGATGGAAATTTGTGTTGTTTCCACTTACCAGCTATTCTGAATACTGTTGCTGTGAATATTTGTGTGTAATTTTTGTGTGAACATATTTTTTCAATTCTCTTAGGTATATATATACCTAGGAGTGAAATTACTGGGTGATATGGTAACTCTAAATTTTTGAGGAACTGCCAGACTGTTTCTCAAAGTTCCTGCATCAATTTATATTCCTACCAGCAATGTAGGAGGGTTCAATTTATCCACATCCTAGACTACACTTGTTATTGTTTTTCTTTTTTACTATAGCCATTGTAGTGGGTGTGAAGTGACAACTTATTGTGGTTTTGACTTACATTTCCCTGATGACTAAGAATGTTGAACACCTTCTCATGTGCTTACTATTGACCATTTGAAGAATGCCTTATACAACTCCTTTGACGATTTTTAAATTGGGTTATTTGTCTTTTCAGTGTTGGTTTGTAAAAGTTGTTGTTTTTTAATATTCTGGTTACCAGACTCTTATAGAATCTGCGACTTCCAAAAATTTCTGCCATCGTGTAGACTGTCTTTTTACTTTCTTGGTAGTGTCCTTGGAAGCTCGAAAGATTTTTATCTATGCAGTCCAACTTGTATACTTTTTCTTTGGCTGTTTGTGATTTAGGTGTCATATCTAAGAAGCCACCTCCTAGTCTACAGTCATGAAGATTTACATCTATGTATTCTTCTCAGAATTTTATAGTTTTGGCTCTTACATTTAAGTTTTTGATCCATTTTGAGTTAATTTTTGCATAAGTGTGAGACAGGGAGTTTCAACTTTATTCTTTTGCTTGTGGATATCCAGTTTTCCTAGATTTATTTGTTGAAAAGTAGATTCTTTCCCCATTGATTTGTCTTATTATTCATGTTGAGTATCAGTTGAGCATAAATGTATGGGTTTATTTCTGGACTTTCAATTCTATACTATTGATCTATATGTCTATCCTTATACCAGTATCATATAGTCTGGATATAAATCTTATATTTTAAGGAGATTGTTTTAACTTTTGAGTTTATATTTAAATCTAGAGTTATATTTTCATCCCTCTGGAATCATTTAAGGAAAAATTCAATTTTCTAGGATGATTGCAGTGATGATAAATGCCATGAAAACAATCTGATTTGAGAAATCTTTTGATCTTGGATATGAACCCAAATCAGAATCATAACTGTCATTTTATGCATTTTTCTTTTCATTTGTTGATGAAGTCAATATACATGAATTTGAGGTAAAACCAGGATGCAAATATTATAGATAATGGGAAGTATATAATGGAAAGACTAGTCTCAAGATCTGGGTCAAGGTCTGACCCTGGTGCTTATACCTGTTGAGCTTGGATTGATCACTGTAGCTCTGAGCTTCACTTTTCCCCTACAAAAATGAACAATCACTTCTGACCCATTGTTGCTTCATAGGAATGTCGTGAGCCTCAAATTGAGATAATGTGTTTGTAAGTAACTCGTAAACTGAAAAATACCATAGAAATATTTAATATTTGTATATAGCCCTAATTAATGATTTATTAATAAGTTGTCTGAAGATATCATTCCATAGGTGCTCTAAAAAATGCTCTTGATTTTTCTATAGGCCTATGAAAATGTCCAGAGTGGTCTCTATTTTATATTTCTGAGACTTTCCCTTTTATTTTAAAAAAGATTTTATTTATTTATTTATGTATGTATGTATGTATGTATGTATGTATGTATGTATGTATTTGAGAGAGGGAGCACAAATGGAGGAGGGGCAGAAGGAGAGGGACAAGCAGACTCCCCACTGAGGGCTGAGCCAAAGTCAGACACTTAACCCACTGAGCCACACGGGTGCCCCAAAACTTTCCCTTTTCTAAACGTTAATGCTTAAAAGAAAAAAAGACAAGGAGTACCCGGATGGCTCACTCAGTTCATAAAGATCTTATTTATTTATTTGACAGAGAGAGATCACAAGTAGGCAGAGAGGCAGGCAGAGAGAGAGGGGGAAGCAGGCTCCCTGCTGAGCAGAGAGCCGGATGCTGGACTTGATCCCAGGATCCCAAGACCATGACCTGAGCTGAACGCAGAGGCTTTAACCCACTGAGCCACCCAGGCGCCCCTCAGTGTCCAAGTCTTGATTTCGGCTCAGGTCATGATCTCAGGGTTGTGAGATCCAGCCTGCGTTAGCTGTATGCTCAGGAGAGAGTCTGCTTAGAATTCTCTCCCTCTAACTCTCCCTGGACTGTTTCTCTCTCTCAATAAATAAATCTTAAAGAAAAAAAAAAAAGGGACATATGGTTGGCTCAGTCGGTTAACTGTCTGCTTTTGGCTCAGGTCATGATCCCAGGGTCCTGGGATCGAGTGCCCTGTCAGGCTCCTTGTTCAGCAGGGAGCCTGCTTCTCCCTTTGTCTCTGCCTGCTGCTTTTCCCTGCTTGCACTCACGTGCTCTCTTTCTCTCTGAGGAATAAATAAAAAAAAATCTTTAAAAACAAAACAACAAAAAAAAAGAAAAAAAGACAAATTACTCTCTGCCCATCATCTTTCCCTTCTCTCTTACAAAATGTGTAGTACTTTCTTCTATTGCAGCAGTCAGCAAAACTTTTCCATACAGGTCCAGTTAATAAATATTTTATTTGTGGGCACAGAAGGATTCTGTCACATATTCTTGTTTTGTTTTGTTTTTTTGTTTTTTACAATCCATCAACACTGCACAAACCATTCTTAGCCGGAGGGAGTGTACAAAAACAGCCCTGACTGATCTTGGACTGCAGTTCTGTTATGGATCCTTATTCCACTGCGTTTAAGCACTGTATCAGGGTTTTGTTATGGTCACTAGTTATAATCATTTACACAAAAAAGAGTTACTGGTTAGTTAACCAAAGAAATGCTATGTGTTAATTTTTATCCTAAGAGCCAAACAAAATTTTCAAACACAATTATGTGAGTAAGTTTTATTTTTTTCAATTATGTTTTGCTTCTGAATGAAACTGGTCTGTCCAGCCATGGACAGAGGTACTGTTTGGATAACTGGCTGGTGTGGTACGATTTACACTGATGTGCTCTACGATCTAAATAATTAGGCAGGACAGAATACAGGTGATGAATGGCGAATTGAAGCAACTGCTGGGTAAGAAGCAATTTTTCTAAATGAATCATCTCACTTTTAGCAAGACATGGGCTCTGTGACATTTTTCACTCATCTTTACTTTCATGGTTTGAATAAGGTTGCAATAACGTCAAGTTATCCAAACTTATCCAGACACACTGTGCTACTGAGGGCATGGGGAAATAGAAACTCTTATACATTTGTGGCGATAAAAATTGATGCTTCCTCTGTCAAGAGTGATCTGGCAATGACTATGAACTTTAAAAATATACCTACCCTTCGACCCTTCTGCTTCTGGGAATTTACCTGCTAAATACAATCCACGCAAGCCAATATCTAATCATTGCAGCATTGTTTACAGAGGCAAAATATTGGAAATAACCCAAATTCCCATCAACAGAACAGTGCCTAAAAAATTATGGTACACATATATATTGGAGGATTATGCAGTCCTTTAAAGAGTGAGAATTATTGACAACTGCTGAAATGGACATATATCTTAATGTATGTTATAGTATAGTATGTTATAGTATAAGTTATGGTGTATATGTGCATAGTATGCTACTACATGTGTAAAAAAAGGGCATGTACCTATGGTTTTATATGCACATAATATCACTGGAAGGGTTTTGAAAGCATTTAACATCACCTATTTAATACACTGTTATAAGAGCTTTTCGTAATTAACACACTTAATCCTCACGACAACTTTATTAAGGTAGGTGATATTATTCCATTTTACAGATGAGGAACTGAGGCACAGAGAGATTAAGTAACTTCCTCAAAGGCACCAGAATCTGGTAACAATGGTTATTCTACTTCTAGAGTGAAGTAGTCTTTTAGTCTAAGTGGCAGAGGAAGGAGACTTAATGTTTATTGCAAATCTTTTTCAGCTGTGTGTGCGTGTGTGTGCACGTGCACGTGTGGTTGGCTATTTATGCATTACTGTAAAAAATTTATTTTAAAAGTTTACCTGCACCATTGGGAAAATGGGCAAAAGACTATAATGAGCCAAGTATTTACAAGCTAGTCAATTTTACTAATGTTCAAAGATATGCAAATTAAAATAATTTCTTAGTTTCAAGAAGATTAGAAAGATTGACAATGCCCATAGTTGGGGAGTATGAGGAAATGGGCACTCTCATACACTGTCACTAGGAGGATAAAATAATAGAACCTTTTGGGAGAGAAGGCTGGTAATGGGTTGTACTAGTTTGGTAAGTCTGCTTTAACAAAGTACCACAGACTGGGTTGCTTAAGCAACAGAAATTTATTGTCTCATGATTCTAGAGGTTAGAAGTCCTAGATCAAGGTACCAATAGGGTTAGTGTTTTCTGAGGGCTATAAGGAAGAATCTGTTCCAAGTCTTTTCCTAGCTTCTGGTGGTTTGCTGGCAATCTTTGGTGTTTCTTGGTTTGTAGATGCTTCACCTTCATCTCTGTCTTTATTTTCACTTGGTGTTCTCCCTGAGTGTGCATCTGTCTCCAAATTTAAACTTTTATTTTTTTTTATTTTATTTTTTTTTCAAATTTAAACTTTTAGCAGGGATATAGATAAGTCATATTGGATTAGGGCCCACTCTAAGGACCTCATTTGAATTTGACTACCTCTGTAAACACTCGATGTTCAAATAAGGTCACATTCTGAGATACTGGAAGTTAGCACTTCAACCTATGAATTTTGGGGGACAAGTAACATGGGAATCCAATTTTTAAATATGCATGCCCTTTGATGTAGCAATGCCACTTACAGGAATCTGTCTTTAATAAATAGTCTGAAAAGAAAAATAATCTGAATGTGTGCATATACATACTTAGAAGGTTATTCACTATAGCACATTATAGAACAATTATTGGAATCAACTTAAATATTAGTAAGAGATTGGCTAAATAATGGTGTATCTGCTTCCATGATTAAAGATGGACAGATATGTATTGACAGAAAAGGATATACAGAATGGGGTGCCTAGCTAGCTTGGTCAGTAGAGTGTGCAACTCTTGATCTCAGGGTTTTAAGTTTGAGTCCTACATGGGTGTAGAGATTACTTAAAAATAAAATCTTAAAAAAATGATATGCGGAATATATTAAATATAAAAAGCAGCTTTAGGGGTGCCTGGGTGGCTCAGTCAGTTAAGTCCCTGACTCTTGATTTCAGCTCAGGTCATGGTCTCGGGGCTGTGAGATCAAGCCCCACATGGCTCTCTCTAAAATAATTAAGTAAATAAATAAATAAAATATTTAATTAAAAAAATAAAAAGCAGGTTTACTGAATAGTATGCATATTATTATCCTATTTGTGTTAAATTTAAGATAAAAAAACACATAAATTTTTAATAATATTTTCCAAAAAATTAAAAATGGCATGGGGAGTCTTTCATTAAACTCCACACATGCACTTTCAAATTGGTAAAAACAAACATTTTTCTATTAAAAAAAGAGAAGGTATTAAATTCACTCTTGATTCTGTTTTAAACTAAATGCAGAACAGAATCGGAATATATTTACTTATTGCTGGGACCGTGGCTTAATCTTGTAGTTTTGGGGGAGAAACTACTATTTCCCATGGAGATATATAATACCTTAGTATAAACACACACACTTTTGTTTTTTCTGAACAATTTGAAAGTAAGTTGCAGATACCATGATCCTTTACTTTTACATAGTTCAACATGCATCTCCTAAGAATAAGGTCACTCCCCTGCGCAACTACAATTATTACTGCCTATGAAAATTAACAATAATTTCATAATATCTAATATTCGAAACATATTCAAATTCCCTAAGTTGTTTCCCTAAGTATCCTTTTTTATCTAACCAGGATCTAATTGAGTTTTATGTATTTCATTTGGTTATTATGTTTTATTAGTCTCTTTTTAATAGAGCCAGTTTTCTTGTAGAAGATTCCACATTTTGCATTTAAATGATTAGCATATATACTGTTTATTTAATTCCCTCCATGAAGACTTAAAAATTTTTGGTATGAACAGTTTTTTATTGTGAAATATACATAACCTAAAAGTTAGCTTTTTAACCATTTTTAATTATATACTTCAGTGGCATTAAGTACATTCATGTTATTATGTAGCTGTCACCACCATATATCTCTAGAACTTTTTTGTCTTCCCAAAATGAAACTCTGTACTTATTAAAGAACCACTTTCCCCTCCTCCAGCCCCTGGTAATCACTATTCTACTTTCTTCCTCTCTGAATTTGACCTCTTCAGGGACCTCATATAGATAGAATTAGACAGTGTATGTCCTTTTGTGACTGGCTTATTTCACATACTATAATAGCTTTAAGGTTTGTCCATGTTTTAGATGATGTATCCTTCTTTTCTAGGATGGATAATATTCCATTGGATATATGTACCATCTTTTATTGGTCATCAGACAGCGGACAGTTGGGTTGTTTTCACCTTTTGACTTATTGACTATGAACATTTTTT
>CM052888.1:12236923-12254405 GCA_028534135.1 Potos flavus
TAATAACTCATTCAATTAAACGATCGTCAAACTGTTTGCCCCATTTTAACCCCAATGCAAAGTATTCATTGTTTAAAAATTTCTCAAAGGACATTTTCTTACAAATTCTCAATGCCATTTTCATGCTTACAAAATAACAATTCTTTGGTTAGTTGGTATCATGTAATACCTGGTCCACAATCTACTTTCCCCGATTGTTTCAAAAAACGTCTTTTATAGTTGGTTTGTTTGAATCATTAAACAAGACCCACACACATTACACTTGGTTGCAGTGTCTCTAATGCTTTTTTTTTTCTCTAATGCTTTTTTAAATTCAAGCAGTCCACTCTCACTTCCTTTTTTTTTTTTTTTTTTAAAGATTTTATTTCTTTATTTGACAGCGAGAGAGACACACAGAGAGAACAAGCAGGGGGAGCTGCAGAGGGAGAGGGAGAAGCAGGCTCCCCGGTTGAGCAAGGAGCCTGATGCAGGGCTCATCCCAGGATCCTGGGATCATGACCTGAGCCAAAGGCAGACACCTATCTGATCAAGGGGCAGAGCTATTGGAGGGTATCAATGGAGTGATGATGGACAACTAAGGGATCAGGGTGAAGGGCTGGATAAACAGCGTCTAAAGAATCGAAACCTGCTCAGTCATTGCCGCTGGAGCAAAGAACCTGACACCTGGGGCGACTGGAGTTGAGAGAAGGACGGGAGCAAATTTCAGGGAGTAACTCCGGGTGTCCAAAAGTTAGTACTGGAGCTGGTTTTTCGAGGGACTGGAAAAATCCGGGAAAAGGTACTGAGCACAGAGCAAGCGAACAAACAACTCCCGCCTGCCTCTCCGCGCCCACAGCAAGACCTGCCCTACCCAGGGTGCGCCTCCACCAGCTGACGATAACGCAGGTGGCGTGACGTGTTACACGATAACGCAGGTGGCGTGACGTGTTACGCGTCACCACCCATGCCTCCGCCGCGGGAAGTAGTCCCCATCGCGCCGGCTCCAAAGGGAGCTGAATGAAGGAACCTCGAGCCCCTCAGGACGTGAGTTCCGGAAGCGGCGGGCGCGCAGCCAGTCTCTGGGAAGGAGGGCGTGGCTAGCTTGGCCCCGCAGATCCCTCCGCCCGCGCTCGTTTGTGCCGAGACTGAGCGAGCCGCCATTTTGGATGCTGAGCTTTAGGTGCCAGGCTCGTCTCAGCGGTTTTCACGCTTGGGTTCAGGCAGGTGAGTGTGGCAGACTTCACGTTAAGGGTCTTTTTTTTTCTTCTCGCGCTACACTCCGGATTTAGGAGTCACTAGTCTGAGATTCAGACGATCCTTAGGTGGCAAGCGAGGAGAAAGGGAAGGATCCTGGGTTTGGGGTCAGGCCGGAGGTCAGGCCGGTGGTCCGTGGCTCCCGGGGCCGCCTGAGGCGGGGGTTGGGGGCGTGGCAGGGCCGGGACCCGCTTGGATACCGCTCGTCCTAGCTCCCTTAGAAGGCGAAACTTTCCTGTTGTCCTCCTGCCTCGAGGAGTCTCCCCCAAGGCGGAAACGCCGCGGCCTTGGCTCCGGCTCCTGTTGGTGACAGCGCTCGGCCTGCGGTCTCGGTAATATCCCTGTGCCGTTTCTACTGGTCTAGAGAGACTTCGGAAAGGTCGGGGTCTGCGTTGGCTTCGAGAGTCTGGTCGCCGGTACCCGGCCGGGCGGCCTCCTGAGGTGGTGCCCTCTTTGGCCGGAGGGAAGTGCCTTTCTCTTCAGCTTAAGCGAGCAGCGGTCTTTGCCCCGTTTCGCGGACTCCTCCGTGTCTTATGGGAAACGTTGTGAGGAGCTTGAGGCCCTGTCCTTGCCTCTTTCCTCTTTGTGTTCTCAGCTCTCCTTTTCCGGGGTGCTGGAGCTGAGGACTTGAAATTCAGCAGCGTAAACTTTTGCCAGGATCGGGATCCATAGGGGGTTCGTTTACAATTAGGCAGTAGGAAAGACAGCCGCTTTCATTCTCCGCAATAGTAAAATTAAAAGCCGCCCATAAATAACTCTTTTCGGGGAATGTAATTTTTTGTCTTGCGTAATGAGTTTAACTTTTTTTTTTTTAAGATTTTATTTATTTATTTGACAGAGATCACAAGTAGGCAGAGGCAGGCAGAGGGAGAGGGGGAAGCAGGCTCCCTGCTGATCAGAGAGCCGGATGTGGGGTTCGATCCCTGGACTCTCAGATCATGACCTGAGCCGAAGGCAGAGGCTTTAACCCACTGAGCCACCCAGGCGTCCCGAGTTTAACTTTTAATGAGAATTTCATACAGACTAAAGTGATATGAATTCTCTCCTCATCTAGCTTCAAAAACGATCAGTTCAGGTCCAATTTTGCTTATATCTCTCCTTGTGCATGTATTTAACAAAATAGTAGTTGAGATATATGTGAGTGAGTGCGTCTACATGTAGAAGTCTTTTGACTCCTTTACCTACAATCTAGTAGTCCATGGGAAATTTTGTTTTTACAGCTTTCTCAGAATCACATCTTCTGGGAAGAAAAGACCTGGTAATATCCTTTTCTTAGAAGATAAAAGAGTGTTTTGAAGCTTTAACATTAGCATTGCATTTTAAAGTCACCCAGGTTCTGAATCCTGTCATTTTTTAAGTATTGTTACTGTTCTGTCCAAATTACTTTTTACTCTCTTCCAGTGCCTCTGGGCTTCTAAGTGATCAGGAGCCTCCAGAGTCCCCAACTTTAGTATACTTAAGTTCTCATTCCTTTAAAATTAGATTCAAGGGACGCCTGGGTGGCTGAGTTCGTTCAGTGGCTGCCTTTGGCTCTGGTCATGATCCCAGGGTCCTGGGATCCAGTCCCACATTGGGCTCCTTGCTTAATGGGGAGCCTGCTTCTCCCCGCTTGTGCTCTCTCTCTCTGACCAATAAATAAATAAAAATCTTTAAAAATAAATTAGAATCAAGTCCCAGCTGTATGTGGTCTATTCTGATTTAAAAAATAAAACTAGAAAATACGGTGTAGTCTAATGAAATAATTTCAAATATAGGAAATGTATGCATATGAATACTAATTTCAGCATTATATGATAAATGTCAGAAAGTTGAGTGATTTAAAAATTATTATGGAATATTAGGCAGCTATTAAAATAAAGCTGAAGACTGTAACATAACAGATATTGTCACGTGATAAAAGAACTCAGTAGTGTCAGAGTCCATGATTACAACTGTGTAAAAATATGAGGAAAAACTCTTGGTAAACGTACACTCAGGGACTTTTCTGTAATTGTTTTATTTTAATTTTATTGAAATAAGATAAAAATACTTTCATAAGCATACACATTGATACTATAAATGTATAGCAGTATTTATAGCTTCTTTAAGGATATCTTTCTTGGTGGTCTCTGCTTTTTGTAGTCAGTACTTGTGAGTTTACGTGTGATGCTACTGGTCTTGTGGCCCTTCATTTTACTAACTTTTTAATCTTGATTAATTTGGTCAACGAAGATTTGATAATGGATAACTGAAAATACAGTAAAGTTGGCGTTCTATAAATCAAAGGTTTAAAGGATTGGACTGTATTATCTTAGAAATGCTTTCTAGTTTGTACTCTTATGTCACCTCTTCATAGCTTCATTACCTTGGTCATACTTAAATCTGTTCATATCATTTATTTTATAGGGAAGAAGTATTCAAGAAAAGTAAAATAATACATTTCAGATACAAAAGTTTTCCTATATACCGCATAATATCATCCTAGCCACTATTGACTCTGCTGCCTCCTTTCCCCACTTGGCACTTTTGGAGCTACATACTCTGAAGCTTGTCTCTTAGGACTTCTGGGTCTTTTTTGCTTTCTTCTTCTTTTTTTTTTTTTAATGGAAGATTTTATTTATTTGAGAGAGAGAGGGAGAGCACAGAGGAGGAGTGAAAGGGAGAAGCAAACTGCCTGCTGAGCAGAGAGCTGAGATCATGACCTGAGCCAAAGGCAGACACCTAACTGACTGAGCCAACCGGGTGCCCCCCACCTTTTTTTTTCTTTTTCTATTTTTAACTATAAATAGAGCTTTCAGAGTTACCGCTGCTGGACAGCTTCACAATTTTGGGCAGCAGGTGTGAGCTGCAGCAGTCTCACCTTTCTCCCCCAAATAGCATGACGAATGATTCAATTCGTGGTTTTACACCTTCCCTTATTCAGAATAAAGAGATCCTTCTTTAAGAGGCTCTTTAAAAAAAAGAAAGAAAAGGCTCCTGGCATTGAATGATGAAAGAGGGACTACATGCATTTGTTGTTCCAAAATTGAGCATTGGGATCAAATGAGGGGTTGGGAAGAGCTAAGAAGGGCATGTGACAGTAGTGGTGGTACCCCAATAAAAATAGATTAGTACAGGCATACCCTGGAGATATTGTGGGTTTGGTTCCAGACCACCAAAATAAAGTGACTATCACAGTAAAATGAGTCAAATGACTCTTTGTTTACCTTTTTTTTTTTTTTTTAAAGATTTTGTTTATTTGAGAGAATACAAGCAGGGGGACTGGCAGAGGGAGATGGAGGAGCAGGCCCCCCTCAGAGCAGGGAGCCAGATGCAGGCTCCATCCCAGGACTCCAGGATTGTGACCTGAGCTGAAGGCAGACTCTTAACTGACTGAGCCACCCAGGCACCCCTGAATTTTTTTTAATTTTCAAAGTGCATATAATAATTAATATACTACATTGTAGTCTATTAAGTGTGCAGTAGCATTATGTCTGACAAAACAATGTGCGTATCTTAATTTAAAAATATTTCATTGCTAAAAAAAGGCTAACCATCATCTGAACTTTCAGCAAGTTGTAACCTTTCTGCCGGTGCAGGGTCTTCCCTCCATGTTGATGACTGCTGACTGATCTGGGTGAAGCTAAAGCTGTGGCAATTTCTTAAAATAAGAAAATAATGGAGTTTTTGCATCAATTGACTTCTTTCATGAATAATTCCTCAGCATATGATACTGTTTGATAACATTTTATGCACCATAGAACTTTCTTTCAAAATTTGAGTCCTCTCAAACCCTGTTGATGCTTTATCAACCAACTTTATGTAATATTCTAAATTCTTTGTTGTTATTTCACCAATTTTCACAGCATCCTCACCAGGAGTAGAATTCATTTCTAGAATCCAATTTCTTTGCTCATTCATAAGAAACAACTTCTCATCAGGGTTTTATCATGCAATTCAGTCACATCTTCAGGCTCCACTTCTAATTTTAGTTATTTTGCTGTTCATACATTTATTGTTACTTCCTCCACTGAAGTCTAAAACCCCTCAAAGTCATCCATGAAGATTGGAATTAACTTTTTCCAAACTCCTGTTATTATTGATGTTTTGCTGTCCTGACATGAATTAGATGTTCTTAATGGCATTTAGAATGGTGAATCCTTTTCAGAAGGTTTTCAGTTGACTTTGCCCAAATCCATCAGAGGAATCACTATCTATGGCATCTCTAGCCATGTAGGATATGTATCTTGAAGGTCGAAATTACTCCTTGATCCACGGGCTGCAGAATGGCTCTTTTGTTAGCCGGCATGAAAACGATGTGAATCTCATTCATACCTCTCCATCAGAGCTCTTGGGTGACCAGGTGTGTTGTCAATGAACAGTAAAAGGAATCTTTCTTTTTCTGAGTAGTAGGTCTTAGTGGTGGGCTTAAAATACTCAATAAACCATGTTGTAAACAGATGTGCTGTCATTCAGGCTCTGTTGTTTCATTTATAGAGCCCAGGCAGAATAGATTTAGCATAATACTTAAGGCCCTAGGATTTTCAAAATGGTAAATGAGCATTGGCCTCAACTTAAAGTCACAGGCTGCATTATGCATTAGCTCCTAAGAAGAGCGTTAGCCTGTCCTTTGAAATTTTGAATCCAGGCATTGACTTCTCTCCAGCTATGGAAGTCCTGGATGGCATCTCCTTTCAGTATAAGGCCGTTTGATCTACATTTAAAATCTGTTGTTTAGGGGGTGACTGGATGGCTCAGTCGGTTAAGCATCTGACTCTTGATCTCATCTGAGGTCTCGATCTCAGAGTTGTGAGTTCAAGCCCCATGTTGGGCTCTGTGTTGAGCATGGAGCCCTTAAAAAAAAATCTCTTTAATATAGTTACCTTTATTAATTATCTTAGCTACACCTTCTGGATAATTTGCTGCAGCTTCTGCATCAGCACTTGCTGCACCTTGTACTTGTATGCTATGGAAAATGGCTTCTTTCTTTAAACCTCATGAATCAACCTCTGCTAGCTTCAAGCTTTTCTTTTGCAGCTTTCCTTTCCTTTCTCAATTTGTAGAATTGAAGAGAGTTAGGACCTTGCCCTGGATTAGGCTTTGGCTTAGGGAATGTTGTGGCTGGTTTGATCTTTTATCCAGACCTCTAAAATGTTCTCCATACCAGCAATAAGGCTGTTTCACTTTCTTACCATTTGTTCACTGGGGTAGCACTTTTCATTTCCTTCAAGAACTTTTCCCTTGCATTCACAACTTGGCTAACTTGTGTGAGATATCTAGCTTTTGGCCTATCGCTGCTTTTGACATGTGTTCCTTATTAAGTTTAATCATTTATATCTTTTGATTTACAGTGAGAGACATGTGACTCTTCTTTTCCTTGATCACTTCAAGGCCATTGTAGGGTTATTGACTAGCCTAATTTCCATATTGTTTCTTAGGGAATGGGGATGCCTAAGCAGGGCAGAGAGATGGGGGAATGGCTGGTTGGCGGAGCAAAGAACATACACATTTCTCAACAAAGTTCATTGTCTTACACTGGAGTCATTGGTGGCACCCCAGTACAGTTTTACAGTAGTAACATCAAAGGTCACTGATCACGGATCACCATGACATATGTAATAATAATAAAGAAATTTGAAATACTGTGAGAATTAGCAAAATGTGACACAAACCTGAAGGGAGCAAATGCTTTTGGAAGCTGATATCACAAATGCTGACAGACTTGCTTGATGTGGGGTTGCAAACCTTCAATTTGTGTAAAAAAAAAAAATTATATATATATATATATACACACACACACACACACACACACACACACACGGTATCTGAAAAGAGCAATAGAAAGAGGTATGTCTATATATAAACTAGATAGAATTCTGAGAACTAGTTTTGTAATCACTAGTTCATAGGGTTTATGTTGTAGTTTACATGTCTTAACAGTTGGTTTTTTTTTATTCTCATTAGATTGTGAACTCTTTGAAGCTTTATGGTGAGGTCTTATTTAAATGTCTTATCTGTGGTGGCTTAGCACAGTGCTTGGTAGAAGAGCACGTAAACGTTTGGTGAGTGAGTACATAACAGTAAGCATGTTGAGGCATAACATCTTAGAATAATCTCTGAATCATGAAAGGAATTTTAAGTGAGTTATTGGACAGTATTAGTACATAGTATGTATATATGTATTCACATATACATACATTTGTTCATATATATGTTTCTTTTATGTATATAGTGTTTGTGTATGTATAAAATAGTAACTTGACCAGAATATTTTATTAACTTTCAGATTAATATTCCTAATCATGCCAGGCACAGAGGTTATATGGTATTTAGCTTTGGAAGCAGGTTCAAGTCCTGAAATGGTAATTAAGTTGATATTTTGTATTAGACTAGTTTGGGGTCTAATGATTTATTTCATATATTGATAATTATTTAGGATAGATCTTTTTTAAAAAATATTTTATTTATTTATTTATTTGACAGAGAGCGATCATGAGTAGGCAGAGAGACAGGCAGAGAGGGGGAAGCAGGCTCCCTGCTGAGCAGAGAGCCCGATGCGGGGCTGGATCCCAGGACCCTGAGATCATGACCTGAGCCAAAGGCAGAGGTTTTAACCCACTGAGCCACCCAGGCGCCCCTAGGATAGATCTTTAGTTACTACCTTTGTGGTTTAATGTATTGTCTTTTTTTTAATTTATTTTTTTATTTTCTAAAGATTTTATTTATTTGAGAGAGAGAGAGGGCACAAGCGATAGGGAGTAGCAGACTCCTCGCTGAGCAGGAAGGTGGATGTGGGGCTCAATCCCAGGACCCTGGAATTGTGACCTGAGCTGAAGGCAGATGAGACTCTTTTTTTTTTTTTTTTTTTTTTTAAAGACTTTATTTATTTATAATAGAGAGATAGCAAGAGAGGGAACACAAGCATGGGGGAGCTGCAGAAGGAAAAGCAGGCTCCCTGCTCAACAGGGAGCCTGGTATGGGGCTTGATCCCAAGCTGAAGGTAGATGCCCAACTACTGAGCCACCCAGGTGCCCCATGTCATTGTCTTTAAGGACATTTTTTTTTTTTTTTTTGTAGAATAGGAATCTAATTTCTAAAAGTTGAAAATCCTTGAAACTTAGGGGTACCTGGCTGGCTCTGTCAGAAGAGCATGCGACTCTTGATCTCTGGGTTGTGAGTTTGAGCCCTGGTTGGATGTAGAGATTACTAAAAACATAAATTAAAAAAAAAGAAAATCCTCAAAACTGAAGTGTACAAAATACTTTGGCAAATTATTTTTCTTTCCTTAAATTTAAAATAAAACTAAATTATGTAAGTCAGTGGAATTAAAAAAAAGAATGTTACTTTTATTTAAATTTCTTACTGATTAACAATAGTGACAGCTGTACAAAGCACTAGTGTGGGAATAACAGTGGAACCACAGATATAGTGTTTGCTTTAAAAAAAAAAGAGATAAAAAGAAACTTTGACTTCAAGGACTTATAATGATTATATACAGTCGAAGTCTTCCAATGACTTCAAAACAGGTTAATGAAAAAAGTTAAAGCTGGGGAGAAGATACAATGCATATCTTAAACACTTTATTTCAACCTAAAACACATAAGAGTCCATTTATCATTTAGTTCTCATACCAGCCTTGTGAAGTATGTGAGGGTTCATGTAATTCTGGTACTAGTTTTCTGTAAATGATTGATAGAATTTCTTAAATGTTTAATAGAGAAGCCACCTGGGCCTGAATTTCTTTTTTTGCCTTTGGAATGGTTTTTAATTTTAGATTCAATTTTTGTTATGTATGTGGGGTAATTACATTTTCTATTTCTTTGTGTCAGTTTAGGGAGGGGCTCTAAATCTTGGGGTGCCAGGGTGGCTCATTCGGGTAAGCATCTGCCTTCGGCTCAGGTCATGATCTTGGGGTCCCTGGATCAAGCCCCACGTCGGGCTCCCTGCTCAGTCGGGAGCCTGCTTTTCTCTGTGCTCCTCTCTCCTGCTCTGCTCTCTCTGACTCTCTCTTTCTCTCTCTCTCTCTCTCATAAATAAAAAAATAATTAAAAGTTTTTTTTTTCTAGATAACCAGCATTTGGTTTTGTTGATTTTTCTCTAGTTTTCCTTTTCACTTTTATTGATTTTTGCCTTGTTTTTATTGTTTCCTTTTGCTTACTTTGGGTTATAATAATGTTCTTTTTACAGTTCCTTATGGTAGAAGCTTAGATTACTAATTTGAGACCCTGTTTTCTAATATAAGCACTTAGTGTTATAAATTTCCCTTTAAGTACTGCTTTTTAAACTACATCCACAAGTTACAATACTTTTAGTTTCTTGCAGTTCAAACCTTTAAAATGTTTTTTTCCTGCTTGCAACTTCCTCTTTGATCCGTGGATTATGAAGTATGTTAATTTTCAAGTGTTGGGAGATTTGTTGCTATCTTGTTAACTGATTTCTAGTTCAGTTCCATGTGGTTAAAGATCATACTTTGTGTGACTTCCATTCTGTTTTAAGGTTGTTTTGTATCCTGGGATATGGTCTACATTCCATGTGCAATACTGTGTTGGGTGGAGTGTTCTGTAACTATCATTGAGATATAGTTGGTGGTTTGGTTGTTTTCGGTGTTCATTTCTTGTATATCCTTGCTGATACTCTACCAGTTTGATCAGTTACTGGTGAAGGCATGTTAAAGTCTCCAGCTATAATTAGGGATTTGTTTATTTCTTCTTTCCTGTCTGTCAGTTCTTGCTTCATATATTTTGAAGCTCTGTTTGTTAGGTGCATTCAGTATTAGGATTGTTATATTTCCTTGGTGATTTCACTCTATCACTATATAATTATAGCAGTATATAATACTCCTTTTTTATCCCTGGTTTTCCTTGTTCTGAAATCTACTTTGTCTAACATTAATATAACTGTTCCAATTAACTTTAACTTTCTTTTTAAAAATTGAGTTATAATTGACATAAAACATATTAGTTTCAGATATAAAACGTAATGATTAGGTGTTTGTGTATATTGTGACGTGATTGCCACAATAAAACTGGTTAATACCCAACACCATACATAGTTAACAACATTTTTTTCTTGTGATAAGAACTTTTGGGGACGCCTGTGTGACTCAGTTAAGCGTCTACCTTTGGCCCAGGTCATGATCCACGGTCCTAGGATCAAGCCCTGCACTGGGCTCCCTGCTCTGCAGGGGAGTCTGCTTCTCCCTCTCCCTCTGCTGCTCCCCCTTCTTTTGTTCTCTCTCTCTCTGTTAAATAAATAAAATCTTAAAAAAAAAATGTGTGTGTGTGTGTGATAAACTTTTACTATCTACTCTTACCAACTTTCAAATATGTGATACAGTATGATTAACTGATTTGTACATTTATATCCCCATGACTTATTTTATAACTGGAAGCTTGTACTGAATTGGGTGGAGGGGTGTAGACAATATAAACTTCCAACTTTCTTTTGATGAGGGTGTGATAGACCTTTTTCATCCTTTTACTTAAAAAAAAAAAATAGAGTGCATGTGTGTGTCAGTGGGAGGAGGGTCAGAGGAAGAGAAATAAACAGACTCCCCACTGAGCAGGGACCCTCACTCGGGGCTCCATCCCAGGACCCTAGGATCATGACCTGAGCAGAAGGCAGATGCTTAACCGATTGAGCTACCCAGGCACCCCAACTTATTTATTTATTTATATTTATTTGAGACAGAGCACAAGCAGGGAGGAGGGTCAAAGGGAGAAGCAGGCTCTCCACTGAGCGGGGAGCCCAACATGGGGCTCGATCCCAGGACCCCGAGAACGTAACTCAAGCTGAAGGTAGTCACATAACTGAGCCACCCAGGCACACCTTAAGATTTTATTTATTTGACAGAGAGAGAGAGGGAGGAAGTTTGTGAGTGGTGGGAGGAGCAGAGGGAGGGGGACAAGCAGATTCTGTGTTGAGTGCGGAGCCCAGTGGGGGGCTTGATCTGAGGACCATGAGGTCATGATGTGAGCCAACATCAAGGGTTGGATGCTTAGCACACTGAGCCACCCAGGCATCCCTCATCCTTTTACTTTTAACATACTCATTTTATCATATCAAAGAGAGTTTCTTGGTGATAGTATATAGGTGGACCATTTTTTGGACAGTCTCTGTCTTTAGGGATTACAGTAGGTGTACTTTCACACCGTACTTAGAGTCAGTAGTTTACCACTTCTGTGGAATATAGAAACATCATGTTTATCCCGTTTATCCTTTATCCCGTTATGTTTATCGTGTTTATCTATATACATTGAAAACCCCATTAGAAAATGTTACTAGTTTTGCTTTTAACTATAAAAAATGCATCCTAAGACACTCAAGAGAAGAGTCATCTATTATATTTCCCAGATATTTATATCTGTAATGTAAGTTACAGATATTTTCCGTTTCTTCCTTTATTTTAATATTCTAGATTTCCTTCTGGTATCACTTCCTTCTGCCTGGAAAACTTCTTAAGAGCAGGTTTGTTGGTGACAAATTCTTTTATTAGTTTTCTTCCATCTGAGAATGACTTTATTTCACCTTCATTTGTCAAGGATGTTTTCAGTGGATAAATTTCTGTTTCATAGTTCTTTCAGCAATTTGGAAGTACTGTTCCACTTCTCTTTGGCCTCTATGTTTTCGTATGTGAAATGCATAGTCATTTGAATAGGTCATCTATAAGTAATGCATTTTTTCTCTGGCTGCTTTCAGTATTTTACAGATTTATCTTTAGTTTTCAGCAGTTTGATGATGATGAGACTGGACATATATTTCTTTGGGTTTATTCTGTTTGGAATTCCCTAAGCTTTTTCAGTTTATAGATTTATGCCATTTGCTAAATTTGGGAAGTTTTCAGCCTATAATTTTTTAAGATTAATTTTGTAGCGAGTATGCGTGCAAGCGGGGGGAGGGAGGCAAAGGGAGAAGGGGAGAGAGAGAATCTCAAGTAGACTCCCAACTGAGTGTGGAGCCCTATTCCCTGAGATCATGACCTGAGCCAAAATCAAGAGTTGGAACCAGGTGCCCCCCTCAGCCTATAGTTTTTCATGACTTTTTCGTACAACTTCTGGAACTCTGAGGACACAAATATTAGATCTTTTGCTGCTGTGCTACAGATCGCTGAGACTTTTTTCACTTTTGAAATGTTTTAAAATCTTTTTCAAATTGGATAGTTTTTATTGATCTATCTTCAAATGCCCTGGCTCTTTCCTCTGTCATTTCCATTCTGCTGTTGAGCCCATCAGTGAGTTTCTTACCTTGGTTATTGCTTTTTTTTTTTTCAATTCTAAAGTTTCCGTTTGTTTCCTCTTTGTATCTTTTATTTCTTTTTCTTTTTCTTTTTTTTTAGATTTATTTGCGAGAGTGAGACTGTGGGTGGGGGAGGGGCTGAGGGAGAGAATCCTCAAGCATACCCCCTACCTAGCATGGATCCTGACTAGAGGCTCGATCTCCTGACCCCAGGGATCATGACCTCAGCCGAAACCAAGAGTCGGACACTCAATGAGCCATCCAGGGACTCTCTTGCTTCTGTTTAAGGACTACACATGTTGCTCTAAGTATAGCTAGTTCATTAATTCTGACTGCTGCATAGTAGTTTGTTGTATGTGCCTGTCACATTTTATTTGTCCTCTTGTAATGGACACAAAGTGTTCTGCCACCTCCTTACTACCATAGGATCCTTCTACATGTGTCTTCGTGGCCCTCTGTACAAATTTCTTTGAGGGTGTATGTTCAGGAGTGGGATTGTGAGATCCTAAGGTATATGTGTACATTTACCTTACACGTTAAGGCATACGTTTTATTAAATACTATTAGACTAATAGAGTATTATTCATCCTTGCAAAGGAAGGAAATCCTGTCATGCTACAAAATGGACTCAGACTTTACTATTATATATGTGTCAATACAAAAACAAAAATAAACAGCATGTTTTCTTTAACCATTCGTCAGTGAACATTTGGGTTACTTTCACCTCTTGGCTATAGTAAATAATGCTGCTAGGAACATGGGTGTGCAAATATTTCTTTGAAATCCTATTTTCAGTTCTTTTGGATATATACCCAGAAGTGGGATTGCTGGATCATATGGTAGTTCTATTTTCAGTTTTTTAAGGAACTACCATACTGTTTTCCGTAGTGGTACTCCACTTTATAGTCTCACCAACAGTGGTACACAGGGGCTCCAGTTTTTTTCCATTTCCTTTCCAACTTTTTTTTTTTTTTTAAGATTTTATTTATTTCACAGCACAAGCAGAGGAAGCTACAGAGGGAGAGGGAGGAGCAGGCTTCCCACTGAGCAGGGAGCCCGATGCAGGATTTAATCCCAGGACCCTGGGATCATGACCTGAGCCAAAGGCAATCGCTTAACTGACTGAGCCACTGAGGCACCCTTACCTTTTTTTTTTAAGATTTTTTTTTTTTTAATTAATTTGACAGAGATCACAACTAGGCAGAGAGGCAGGCAGAGAGAAAGGGGGGAAAGCAGGCTCCCTGCTGAGCAGAGAGCCCTATGCGGGGCTCGATCCCAGGACCCTGAGATCATGACCTGAGCCGAAGGCAGAGGCTTTAACCCACTGAACCACCCAGGCGCCCCACCTTTACCTTTTTTTAAAAAAGATTTATTTATTTTAGAGAAAGCACACGGAGGGTGGGGGGATACAGGGAGAGGGGGAGCAGACTTCTTGCTGAGCGTGGAGCCTCACACCAGGGTCAGTCCTAGACCCCGAGATCATGACCCCAGCTGAAACAAAGAGTTGGTCGCTCAACCGACTGAGCCACCTGGGTGCCCCCACAGTTTTCCTTTTTTAGGCAATTCATTTGACTTTAGTTTTCTAGTCTGGTTAGTTGAAATCTTTTTTTTAAATTAATTAATTTTTTAATTAAAGATTTTATTTATTTATTTGACAGAGAGAGATCACAAGTAGGCCGGAGGGGGGGGGGAAGCAGGCTCCCTGCTGAGCAGAGAGCCCGATGTGGGGTTCGATTCCAGGACCCTGAGATCATGACCTGAGCCGAAGGCAGAGGCTTTAACCCACTGAGCCACCCAGGTGCCCCTGGTTAGTTGAAATCTTAACTGCTGTGTAAATCTGTGGTTGCTTTGGTAGAGATCTAGGTTCCTTTGTGTGTGTGTGTGTGTGTGTGTGTGTGTGTATAGTCTTTGTGCTTGATACCTTCTTCAGAGCCACATAGCATCCTTCCTCTGATATATGTTCCTCGAGGCTCACTCTTGTGCACTGTGTCTTGTGCACTGTGTCTATAGGCCCCTTTCCTTTCTGCCTTCCAGTTGGGGGTAAATGGGAGGTACCAGGAGACTAGAGGGCAGGAGAAATGAGGGCTAGGTATTTATTTCCCTTCTCCTTTCCTGCCAGATTGCTGCAAATTGTCTGCATGCCTCTACCAATGACCTTGATTCCTGTCTGGAGACCCTCTTCATATAGCTACCCC
Organism: Potos flavus; assembly: GCA_028534135.1. NCBI lineage: Eukaryota > Metazoa > Chordata > Mammalia > Carnivora > Procyonidae > Potos > Potos flavus. The sequence goes on from CM052888.1 coordinate 12,251,545, forward strand.
TGTGAAATTTCAGTTCTTCATCTTGCCTTTTCAGGCCTGGATATGTGGTTCTGGGGCAGTACACTGTCCTTTCTTGGTTTCTCTAAACCTTACCCCCACCTTTGTACATAGTCTGTTAAATTCTTCTCTGATTACCCAAGTTGTGGATGCTAATCTGTTTTCAGCTGGAACCCTGATTGTTAAAGTCCCTGAACAGGCCCTGTGATTTTACTTACTGTTTAAATTTGAACAAAAAAATGTTACTACTGAATGATAAGATTAATAATTTGGATTGATTTTTATCTGCCTTCCACAGATTTACAGTAGCTTTTGGAGTTTCTCTTCCCCAAACATCCCCAGCTAAAAGATTAAGAGTGAAATATAAACAACTTTGCCACACTTCAATATTTTCAACTTCCGTCACAGAATTGGGTTTCTGTTTGCAGCATAAAACATTTGTTAAGCACCTCTTTCAGAGAATTTTAGCACTCTTCTTCTTCAAAGTCCCTTTTCTTATGCCTTGGGATCTTTTCTTTCCCAGGCTGTTTAAGCATAGTCCTAAATGAGCATTTGTAGACACTAACCATCTTAGGCAAATATGTGAAATAACCCCTCCTTCCCTTCATTCTTCTCCCCTAGACATTCCCTTTCCAAGACCTCATTTATGCATTTCAGATGCACTTTAATGTTCCTTCTTAGGAGTCTGGGCATTTGTCTCTCTGGATGCTTGCTTTTTACAGATAGAGGACTTTTGGGTTTCTGGTTGTCCATATTAGACCTGCTGCTAGTTTTCCTCTTTTGTCCTCCACAAACTTTCTTGCCTATTTTGCTTTCTGCAAAGGCATGTGGCTGATGCTTTGTGCATAGGAGAGTGCCTGATAGGAATTGTTAGTTTGTTCTTGTGTTTGTTTAGTGATACCTGCTATTGCCTTCATCTTAAAGGTAAGGAAAATGATGCTCAGAGTAGTTAAATGGCATGCACAAAGGCTGTTAAGAACAGAAGTGAGGATTGAAAATCAAGCCTCTGTTCACCTTTGCTGGTCTGTGGAGTCCTCTTCAAGCCTAGTGAACATCCTTCTGGGAAGCTAGCTAGAGCTCCATGGCAGAATGGATGTTCTCCATAGCTCTCCCCTTGCACTGGCCCTCAATGGAAGACCATCTGAGTTAGGGATATCAAGACCATGTTTACATTTTTAATCACAGTTGTATTATACACACACACACACACACACACACATATATATATATATATTCATTTATTTATAAATAAATTTATATATATAAATTATATATTTGTATATAAATAAATAAAATATATAAAATAAATTTATATATATTTATATATAAATTTATATAAATATATAAATATATTAATATATTAAATATATTATATATATAAATATATATATAAATATATATATTTAAAGATTTTTATTTATTTATTTGACAGGAGAGAGATCACAAGTAGGCAGAGAGGCAGGCAGAGAGAGAGGGGGAAGCAGGCTCCCTGCCGAGCACAGAGCCCGATGCGGGGCTCGATCCCAGGACCCTGAGATCATGACCTGAGCCGAAGGCAGAGGCTTTAACCCACTGAGCCACCCAGGCGCCCCAAATTGTAATATTTTTGCTAAGTGGTTACCCTGTGTGGGTAATGTTGCATATGGGCTTTGAACCCAAATCTTGCCCTTACTCATCTGTGGTGAGACAGATGAACTAATGGATATGAAGGCCAGGGCCTGGCACCCAGTGAGAATATTTCTCCTCTGTGCCCCTTTTCTTGCCTTAGCTCTTTATCATAGGCTCGCACACAGTGTGCATGTACTGTCTTTTTAATGTTTATTTGTCAGAGGAGATGGTCATAAATTACTGGACAGTTGTAAGCACTTTTTTGGTGCTGAGTAATGCACCGTACTTATTTTTCTTTGTAGTTTTTGACGTCCTCTGCTCCCCTACCTCTGGCAACGACCAATCTACGTCCTCTGCCCCCCTACCTCTGGCAACGACCAATCTGTTCTCTGTATCTATGAGCTTCTGGGTTGTTGTTTTTTTCCAGATTCCACATGTATTGCACTTATGATAAGGTGATCTTGATTATTGTTTGTTTGTTTGTTTTAACCCCCGAGGGTGTGCACTGTTCCTGGAAGTACTGCAATACCAGGTCGATGCGTGGAGTGGACCGGACTGAGCACGCTTCTGTTCCATCTCCCTGCTCCAAAAATCCACTTAATATATTGTCCTCGGATAGAGGATGTATCAAATATTAAACTGATAAGAACAAATACTACATTTGATCCTAGCCAAAAGGCCGAGAAGCGATTTGATTACTGTTTTCTGATAAGTTAATACTTTGTTTTTCTAAGGAGGCAAATGAATTTATATTAATACTTGTCTTTTGATAGAAATTCTAAATTATAGTCTTTCTGAGGTGGGTTTTGTTTTTAATATTAGCTCTATTAGTCTTTTTTTCTTTTTCTTTATTTTTTTCCCAAATACTTTTATTTTATTTTTTCAGTGTTACAAGATTCATTGTTTATGTACCATATCCAGTACTCCATGCAATACGTGCCCTCCTCAATACCCACCACCAGGCTTGCCCATCCCCCCACCTCCCTCCCCTCCAAAACCCTCAGTCCGTTGCTCTGAGTTCAGTCTCTCGTGGTTCTTTGCCCCTCCAATTTCCTCCAATTCACCCCTCCCTTCCCCCTCAAAATGTCCTCCATGTTTTTCTTTATGCTCCCCACATGAGACCATATGATAATTGACTCTCTCTGACTTATTTCACTCTGCATAATCTCTTCCAGTCCTGTCCATGTTAAAACAAAAGTTGGGTATTCATCCTTTCTGATGGAAGCATAATATGCCATTGTATATATGGACCATAT
>CM052888.1:12254905-12289828 GCA_028534135.1 Potos flavus
ATATTTTCATTGTTAGTGTATAGGAAACCAACTGATTTCTGTGCATTGATTTTGTATCCTGCCACATTACTGAATTGCTGTATAAGTTCTAGTAGTTTGGGGGTGGAGTCTTTTGGGTTTTCCATATAAAGTATCATGTCATCTGCGAAGAGAGAGAGTTTGACTTCTTCTTTGCCAGTATGAATACCTTTTATTTCTTTTTGTTGTCTGATTGCTGTCGCTAGGACTTCTAGTACTATGTTGAACAAGAGTGGCGAGAGTGGGCATCCTTGTCGTGTTCCTGATCTCAAAGGGAAGGCTGTCAGGTTTTCCCCATTGAGAATGATACTCACTGTGGGCTTTTCATAGATGGATTTTATGAAATTGAGGAATGTTCCTTCTATCCCTATACTTTGGAGAGTTTTAATCAGGAACGGATGCTGAATTTTGTCAATATATTAGCTCTACTATTAGTCTTAACTCACTGGGTTTGAAAAGAGTTTACAATAGTAATAATTAAATCTTTTTTCTTTTTAGTCCTGCCTTTGTTTATATGTATGTTTGCTTTTTTAAACGCAGAATTTGGGGTCATACTTCATATATGTAGTCCTGCCTTTTAATATATTTTCACATCAGTAAATACTTTTTAAAAATTTTAGCGGCTACATAAAATTCCATCACAAATATACTATAGTTTAATAAGCAATATTTATTCATTCTAATTTTTTGGTTTTAAAAATGTGCTGATAAATATTTTTATATAAAAGTCTGAATGAACCTCTGTTTCTTTAGGGTAAGTTCCTAGGAGTAGAATTAATAAGTCAAAGTGTATGTTTTTAAGCCTTTTGAAAATATTTGTAATACTAAAGTTTTGTTCTCATGTATTTTGATGCATCACACAATCGATGCTTATAGATTAGTAAAGAACCGCAGAGAAATCTTGACATTTTTCTGTCATACCTGTGACTCTACTAGACCCCTGATATTGTTATCTTTTATCTTTGAAACAATCCAAGCAAGTGGCCAAAGAGGTTAAACTTATAATAAACCAGAGCACCACTTACTTGCTTGCTATTTTATAGTTACTGAGGTGATAGTTTTCTCTAACTAGACTGTGAACTCCATGAGGGCAATAACCATGTCTCTTTTTCAGTGCCATTGTGTCTCTATCTCTGTCACAGTACTGTAGACATTCAATGAATATTTGTTGCAAGGGATTAAAAAATATATAGTATTATAATTTTTGTACCGAAGTGCTATAGGAGTGTATGATTAAGATTGTTTACTTGGGTTTTGAATTTAGATGCACTTAGTTTTTTTCTTCATTCTGCCACTCAGTTGCTGGTTGATCATGGACCCAGTGCCTGGTATAGCAAATTATAGTCCTAGTTACTGTTTTTCTGGCTTTCTACCTCCCATCCATCTCTGGTTTTGGAGGCCTTGAAAACAAGGATACTGTCTGGATCTAGTTAGCACCAGAACCTACCACATCACCTGTTCTCTTATAAATAATTGTCAAATTGAAGTTTTGAATTTATGATTATGAGAGATGTGGCATAAACTGTAGTTAATGCCATTCTTCAGCTGTACTGAACTTGTGTTCCTCTGAAAGTTTCTTGTTCTCTCTGGTACCTGGAGTTTACATACAGCACTTCCTCTGCCTGAGGTAATTACATCCTCTTTTTACCTTATAAATAATTTGTCCTTTAGGACCCAACTTAGACTTTACTTCTCCCGGAAAGTATTCTGTCTCTAAGATGGGATGTCTTTCTTAATCTTGGCCCTACTGACATTTGGGTTGGATAATTTTTTTGTTGTGGGGGGACTGTCCTGTTCATTGTAGAATGTTTAGCAGCATTCCTGGCATGTACCCACCAGATGCCAGTAGCATCCCTTCCAATCATGACAACCCAGGATATCTCCAGTCATTGCCAAATGTCCCATATGGGAGAAAGTCACTTTCAGTTGAGAACAACTCTAAAATTACACTTCTTACCAAATAGTATTATAGTTGCCAGATTTTCTTAGCTGTTTTTGTCCAATAAAATATAAGTTCCTTTGAGGGCAAGGACTGTACCTTTTTTTTTTTCTTAAATCTTCAGTGTTTAGCTATTGTCTGATGTAGAAATATGCGGTAAATATTTGTTGACTGGATTGAACATAATTCAGTGTAATGGATCCTAGATATTTCATGATATACAAGCCCCACTGTAAACTGAGACTTAGATTAATTATTAAGTGTATAAAGACTTCTGGAGGCAGTTTTACAAAAGGAAAATACATCGGATGTTTCTTATTAGTGGTTTATGCACAAGTGGACATGTGTTTTTCCTTACATTGGCTATCTTTTTTGGTTTGCCTGTTTATTGGTTAGTTTGTTAGACCTAGCTTTTGTTTGGATATTATATGTTTTGAAGTTCAAGTACAGAATTCATTGAGAGACATAGAATTTGTGCTGTTTCAGTATGGCATAAACAATGGTTTTACCCCTTGTGGGTGGCGAGGAGTGGTTTCGTTGACTGTAACTTTGCTGTTCATTCAGAGTTTTGGTAAATAGCCTTCTGTTGTTCAATTTTATAGAGCAGTTTTTTTTTTCTTGGACTTTTCATCCCTTTGTATATTTCTTTGTATGTCAGCAAATATTAATATTTTTGTGATCTTAGGCCCTAGCTTTTTCTCAAAGAGTGAGACTTAGTAGGAGGACTTGAGGAACTAGTGGGAGGATATTTTTGAATTTGGTTCTAAATTTGATAATCTTTCCTCATCACTGCCCCGATGAGATTTTTGGGAGGAGTAGGAGCCCTTCCTGCTGCTGCTTTTTTTTTTTTTTATCAACCCACTTCTACACCGATTTATAGATACTCATTTTATCCATTACCAAGTTCTTTTAGCTCTGCCTTTAAGATAGATCTCAAATCCAGTCACGCTACCCTAGTCTAAGGTATTTCCATCTTTTACCTGGACTATAGTAGTAGCCTTCTCCTTGGTCCTCTTGCCTTTTTTTTTTTAATTTAAGTTATTTATTTATTTATTTGACAGAGAGAGAGAGAGAGAGAGATCACAAGTAGTCAGAAAGGCAGGCAGAGAGAGAGAGGGGGAAGCAAGCTCCCTGCTGAGCAGAGAGCCCGATTCGGGGCTCAATCCCAGGACCCTGAGATCATGACCTGAGCTGAAGGCAGAGGCTTTAACCCACTGAGCCACCCAGGTGCCCCGGTCCTCTTGCTTTTATTATTACTTTCCCCCAGTTAGTTCTCCACACAAGCCAAAATGATCTTTAAGAACTGTGAATCAGGTCATGTTGTTTTGCCTGTATTGGGAAACCATTCTGGTTTATAGTGTCAGCTAATCCACCCTCTAACTTGAATAATTTCAACTTGAAAGTAGTAACTGTGCGTTATCTTTTTCCAGGAGGAACAGCACAGCATGCTGGGCTCTGGATTTAAAGCTGAGCGTTTACGAGTCAATTTGAGATTAGTCATAAACCGTCTTAAACTATTGGAGAAAAAAAAAAGTGAGTAATGCATGATTGCCTTATATTTTTTCCCCCAAAATATATCATTGGGTTCTACCACCCTAATACTGGCTTTGTCAGGCTAGTACTGTGAAGTCTTAGGGATCCCATATCCTTTAAGCTTTAGATATATTACTGTTGCTCTTTGTGACAAATTAGATTGAATCATTCTGTTGCAGGGTATAGGTAACATGACTCCTGAGGTAGAAATTTCTGGCTACAACAGCAATATTCTTGTCTAGACAAAGGAGCAAATTCTGGAGACTGGATGAGTTGGGACCAGATTTGCTAAGAGAGAAGTGAGCTAGAAACACCCACTAGAAACACCCACTTCACTCTTGGGGTGGAAATCTCCTACAGACCAGGGCCCAATGTACTGCTGCTGTGTGACTGGATGGGATTTGTGCCTTAGCGGAACTGGCCCAGAAAGCAAGGAAAGAGATTGCTGACTATCTGGCTGCTGGGAAAGATGAACGTGCTCGGATTCGGGTGGAGCACATTATCCGAGAAGACTACCTTGTGGAGGCCATGGAGATTCTGGAGCTTTATTGTGATCTGCTACTGGCTCGGTTTGGCCTCATCCAGTCTATGAAGTAAGATATTTTGTCTTTTTTTTTTTTTAAGTCTTAATTTAGGTATGATTTACAGAAAAAACTGTTCATATGTGTACAGTTTGATGAGTTTGGACATATGCATACACCTGCATACCATCACCACAATCAAAGTAATAAACATTTGTTATCTCCAAGTTTCCTTGTGTCCCCCCTCCTCCACACCCTTTTTTGTAAGAACACATGACATCAGATCTCTGCTCTCTCAACATTTTTAAAAAAGATGTATGTATGTATTTTAGAGAGAAAGAGCATGCATGCACCAGCAGGGGCGGTGGGTGGAGGAGCAGAGGGAGAGAATCCCAAGCAGACTCCCTGCTGAGTGCAGAGCGTGACAGAGGCCTTGATCTCATGACTGTGAGATCATGACCCGAGCTGAAACCAAGTGCCACTCAATCAGCTGAGCCACCCAGGCGCCCCTCTACTCTCTTCACATTTTTAAGTGCTTAGTACAGTATTGTTAACTGTATACACAGTGTTGTTCGGTGGGTCTTTAGAATTTACCTTGTATAACTGTAGTGAAATGAAATAAGATATTTTGAAGACTAGATCAAATAACCTTTTTGAGAAAAGGAATTTGAGAAAGGAGTAATACTGGTCTCCTGCTGCATGTCGGGGGATAGCACTAGGGGACTACTTCACATACCCGAGGACCTTTTTCCTAATACTTTTGCTGGAAGGCCTGAACTCCCTGTAGACAACTGAAAAGAAAATAGGACTCTGAAATCAAAAGGTCTAAGTTTTGAGTCTTGGGTCTACCATTTCCTGGCTTTTTGACCTTGGGCTTGTCAGTTAATTTCCCCAGAAGTAAAATAGGATAATGAAAATGGTTAGAAGCCCTAGAATTATTTGTGAGAATCCAGTGAGGTTCGTGAAAGAATTTTAGAGGCTATCAAGCATATGATACAAATTCTAGGGTTTTGTTTATTTTAAATAATTTTTATTTTTATGTTTTTAAAGATTTTATTTAGGTGTGCCTAGGTGGCTCAGTTGGTTAAGTGTCTGCCTTTGGCTCAGGTCATGATCCCAGGGTTCTGGGATTGAGTCCCATCTTGGGACTGAGCAGGGAGTCTCATTCTCCCTCTGCCTCTCCCCTGGCTTGTGCTCTCTCTGGCTTACTCTCGCAAATAAATAAAATCTTAAAAAAAAAAATTTTTTTTTATTCGTTGATTCGAGAGAGAGTGAGAGCGATCGAGCACAAGCAGGGGAGGAGCGAGGGAGAGGAAGAAGCAAACTCCCCACTGATCAGGGAGCCCGATTTTGGTGATCCTGGGACTCCGGGATCAGGCAACCCAGGTGTCCCTGTTTTAAAGAATATTATATTTCATTAATTTTTTTCCTTAACTAGGGAACTGGATTCTGGTCTGGCTGAATCTGTGTCTACGCTGATCTGGGCTGCTCCTCGGCTCCAGTCAGAAGTGGCTGAGTTGAAAATAGTGAGTACAGCGAGTTTCAGTGATGTCTGTAGTTTGTCATATTTTTAGGTTGGTTAACATAAATCACTTTTGCTTATTTGACCAGATTATTTTATACTCTTTACATGCTGTCTTTGAAACAGGCTTTATAAATTTGTCATTACCTCCTTTTCAGGACTTACACAGTGCAACAGAATAATTGCACAGTGCAATTGAATAATTTTTTTTAAGGAGCAAGGTTTTGTGTATTTCCAGTTTTGTCTTATTTTTAATGTAATGTTACTTAAGTATATTCAAATAGAAAAGTTCTTAAACAACTCTAAACCAGTAAAGTTAGAAAGATGTTTTGCTTCATTCATTAATTCCACAAATATTCTTTAGGTGTATGTTACAAGTTAGGTGGGCCCTGAGGGTACAGTAGTGAGCAAAATATGACACCAACCCTACTCTTGTAGCTTTAAAATCTAGCAGAAGAGATAGACATTAAAAACTTCCCCATTACAACATGGATATGGCACTGACTGCCAGGATACAAATTCAGTTGAGTTGTTCTCTCCTATTTTTACACGTTTGCCTTTTTTTGTTTTATTCTGTAGATTGTCTCAGTCTTTTTCTCCTGACCCATCTTTTGAGATTTCCTTGTCTTCTGTATGTTTTTTATTTTTAAGAGCTCTTTTTAATTCTCTCAATATATACTTACAGTCTGTTGCTTTTGTTTCATAGCTATAATGTCTTTTAACTGAGAATATTAGTTTCTTAATAACTTTTCTTGTTCCTGTAATGATTGTTTCCTTCTATTTCTTTGTTTTAGACTATTTTGTCATAGAGGCTTTTCACAAAGGTTTGGTGACCCTTGGTTGTTGGTTTATATTTAAAAGCGAGGCATTAAAGCAGCTTGGAACCTCTTATGCTTGGGTGGGGCTTATTGCTAGATGCCTTCACTGTCAGAATGATCTGACTAAGCCCTTTCTTAAGGGAACTCCAGAGTATCAGGAACTAGTTTTTTTTCCTTGGTATGGTCATTTCCTTCAGAGAGGAATACTATTTTTTACCTCGAGAGTATAAGCCGGCTATTAGAATTTCTGAGGACCAGAGGAAAAGGAAGCCAAAGGTCTCATTCTTCTCTTGTAGAAGATTTACACTTGATTTTTCTGTTGTCATTAAGTGTGTCTGCTCTCTGCTATGCTTGGAGTTCAGAATCCCTTTAGTCTAACCTCCCCAGAGAGTAAGCGTCCTGTATTCTGATCTGGTAGGGCTGGTAATCATAGAGTTCTGTGAGTAGAGGAATGGGAGAGTAGAGGCAACTGCTGCTCCTTTTACTTTTCTACGTTAAGTAAACTCTGTGCCCAATGTGGGGCTTGAACTCATGATCTCAAGAGTCCTGTGCTCTACTGAGCCAGCGAGGTGTCCCAGAGGTAGCCGCTTCTTATACAGACTTTTAACCTCAGTCTTTCTTTTTTCAGTTTTTATTTAAGTAATCTCTACACCCAGCATGACCTTAGATCAAGAGTTGCTTGCTCCTCCAGCTGAGCCAGCCAGGCGTCCCAACCTCAGTTTCGTTGTAACTTCTCCTGTACTCTTCCTTTATATTAAAATTTTTTCAGGATTAAGCAGATTTACATGATTTTAAAAAGACAAACTCCTAAAAGAACTAGAAGAAAACTAGGCAGATTTAAAAAAAATGATCTCATAGTGGAAAAGGCCACAAAACCCAAAAGCCATAAACAAAGAGCAATAAATTAATATAAGAAAAATTAAAAATTCCTGCATAGTATAAAGCATCCCAAAACTGTTACTCTAAAGACAGATGACAAACTTAAATTGAAAGTACCAGGTCTACATACTGAACAGTGAATGCCTCCTCACTGAGCTCTCAGGTGTTGGGACCACTCCAGTACAATGCCAGGCATCTCATGCCTGGGCTATTATAGTAACTTTTTGAATCTTCTTCCTCCACCTGTTTTGGTTTCCTTTAGTTTATTCAGCATTCCATCAAACAGCTTAGGGTTCTGTTCAGAACACAGATCTGATCCTGTCTCTACCCCTTGCTTAAAAGCCCTTTAGTAGCTGCCGTTCTTGTGATTGAAACAGTTCCTAATATGGCTCCGTGTTGTGTGGCCCCCTTGTGCCTTTCTTTTTTCATTTCCTATCACACTCCTCCCTGGGGCTTAACACTAACTTTAATTCAGCTTGAGTATTAACCCTGTTTTTCCACCAGAGGCCTTTGCACATGCTGTTTTCTTTTCCTAGAATGTTCGTCTTCCCTCTCTCTTAACTCCTAGTCATCTTTTACATCTCAGTGAAGCATCCCTTTCTTCAGGAAGCCTTACCTTTTTTTTTTTTTAAGATTTTATTTATTTGAGGGGCGCCTGGGTGGCTCAGTGGGTTGAGCCTCTGCCTTCGGCTCGGGTCGTGATCTCGGGGTCCTGGGATCGAGCCCCGCATCGGGCTCTCTGCGCAGCGGGGAGCCTGCTTCCCCCTCTCTCTCTGCCTGCCTCTCTGCCTACTCGTGATCTCTCTCTCTGTCAAATAAATAAATAAAATCTAAAAAAAAAAAAAAAAAGATTTTATTTATTTGAGAGAGAGCACACAAGTGGGGGGAGGGGCAGGAGGGGAAGGGAGAGGGAGAGAGGATCTCAGACTCCGTGCTGAGCAAGGAGCCCAGTGCGGGGCTTGATCCCACAACTCTGAGAGCTGAAACCAAGAATTGGATGCTTAACTGACTGAGCTACCAAAGCGCCTCCTTACGTGACTTTCTTGATCAGATCTAATTTCGCTGTTCTAAGTTATTGACAGTGTGGTGTACTTTCCCTTGGTGACACTTACTATGGCTGCATTTGTATCTTTTTTTGTGTGATTAAGTAATGACTATTTTCCTCAGATTATAAGACTAAAAGAGTAGGAACAATATCTGGTTTTTTATTGTATTTATACCATCTATCATAATGTTTATGATAGAATTTGGCATAGTTACAGCTCAGTGGATGGGTAGATAAACAAATAATGAATTAACACGTATCTCTTAAGTTTTACAGGCCCCGGTTTTTTTGAAATCCTGTAATAGAAGCATAGTTACTGTCGATAGGAAGCTTGAAGCAGTCTGTAAGAATGGTTTGCACCTTCATTTACTGTTCTTTCCTTTCTGTAGGTTGCTGATCAGCTCTGTGCCAAGTATAGCAAGGAATATGGCAAGTTATGTAGGACCAACCAGATTGGAACTGTGAATGACAGGGTAACGAACATACTTGTTAAACAAGATGGAGTAGGCAGGATGTGGGCATGTTTTCTTGCATTGATTGTAGTGGGTCTTATTGTATGGCTGAGTTAATCTAGGGTTGCATATTTTAGAGAAGGCTCTCAGGCTGGCAGTGCAGTCAACTCCTTACCCCTTCCCTAAACCTCTTGATTGTGAGGTCCCCAGTCCTTTGTGCCCCTGTGATTTGTGGACGTAGAAGCAAGGTAAGCGAGGTGATGGAGTGGGTGAATTCAAATGTGGAAGGCGGCATTATCAGTCTTACCAACACCTGGGTCATGTGTAACCAGAGACCATGAGAGGGGCATGGGTTTGTAATAATCCTTGGTGAGTGAAAAATAATAATTTGGTCAGAACCTCCTTTTTCCTCAATTTACCTGTAAAATAAGACGAATAAAGTTTAAAAGTGAGTCAGGTTAGGCTTAGGCTAATTGGCATAGATCTTAACCCTGGGTCTTTTACTAACAGCTAATGCACAAACTGAGCGTGGAAGCCCCACCTAAAATCCTGGTGGAGAGATACCTGATCGAAATTGCCAAGAACTACAATGTGCCCTATGAGCCTGACTCTGTGGTCATGGTAAGTATAGAGTCTTTCAGAGTACAGAGGGGGAGATGAGTCTCTGGATATCACTTTCTTAAAAAATAACCATATTCTTTGCACTAAAGTTTGTGTGTGGGAGATTAAGCCTTTGTCCAATTAGTGCTTTTTTGGGTAATGATAGATATGCCTGCATTTCTCAGAGTATTTGATCATGAGATGAATGGAAAGCACTTAAAAAAGGTACAAACCTTGATGCAAATACAAAATGGCACTATTGCTCCTTTTCGATGAAGTTCAAGGAATTGAAGCAAGAAGTGCCCCAAGAACCCAAATGGATTCTGAAACTATTTGTTAGGTGCCTGCTGTGTGTTAGGCAGTGCACAGAAAGCTGAGAATACAGAGAGAAAAACAAAGTCACTGTCCTGAAGAGGTTTACAGTGTAAGGGGGGCAAATATACAAATAGTTAATCAGTTAAGGTCAGTGGGGTGTAGTGGGTTCTTTGGTGTGCTGCTCAGACAACTCTTCCCCATCCCAGATATACACACTTAAGGATAAAAGCGTTTATTTCCCAAGTTCTTGAAAATATTGATGACTGGTGCTTATACACTCCAGCAGTGGCCCTCAGAAGAATGCTGCTTCATCCAAAGTCTTTCCTGTGGGACAGCCTGTATTCAGTAACTGGGTTTTAAAGATTCTGTCCCAGTCGGGGGGTACCTGTTGCAGGCCCATCCCAGCTGCAGAGCTCCTTAAGGGATTGACTGAGCAGTTGTGACTGTATGGCAGCTCAGCCCTGCTTCCTTCACTTCCCCACAGGTCTTTATCCCAAGGCACTAGGCCAGTAAACTTTCTCCATACCGGTCTCCATCTCAGAGTCTGCTTCTGGAGGAACCTGGCCTGCAGTGTGGGTTAATGGGTTTCTCTCTTCTTTTCAGGCAGAAGCTCCTCCTGGGGTAGAGACAGATCTTATTGATGTTGGATTCACAGATGATGTGAAGAAAGGGGGCCCTGGAAGAGGAGGAGGGGGTGGTTTCGCAGCACCAGTTGGTGGACCTGATGGAACAGTGCCAGTGCCTATGCCTATGCCCATGCCCTCTCCAAGTACTCCTTTCTCCTACCCACTTCCAAAAGGACCAGTAAGTATTCATAGAAGCATGGGTGTAAACTGTGGAAAATGTAACAGAAGAGGACACATTGGAAGTATGAATATACTCAGGTTGTCAAGAAGATTCTGCAGTAAGAACGTTTGGTATTAGTGATATTGTGAAAAATAGTAGGATTTGGAGAAAGTCTTTTGTTAATGATGTGGGAAAAGAGAGATTGTGCTAGAGAAACTTTTTCTTGTAGGTTTACTTAATACCTTTGGGACCTGCTGCAGATATACTAGTAGTTCTTTCCAAAAATGAATACTACTTATTACCAGGTAGAAAAACCTCCTTTGTAGACAAGAAGGTGAAGGTCATTACTAGTAATAGGAAAGTCTAATTAGAATCTTCCCTTGTAGACATCGAAGCAGTTGATTAGTAATTTGAAGACTGGCCTTTGGCTATAGATCTTTAAAAATCTGGAATCCTGGGCATTTTTTTCTCTTTTGGAGGTTTTGAATATATATACATATAGAATATATATATCTTGAATATTCACATTGAATACGTATAGGTATTTCTCCCTTACCATACACAAACCTCAGAAATTGCAAAACAGGGCTGTGTCTCATGTTGCCTTTCTTCTCTTGCAGTCGGATTTCAACGGATTGCCAGTGGGGACTTATCAGGCTTTTCCCAATATTCATCCACCTCAGATACCAGCAACTCCCCCATCGTATGAATCTGTAAGTGCTTGAGCCTCTTTTGTAAGCAGCAGGAGAGTGAATCCCATGAAGAGAGAGCAAAATAATGGCCACAGGGAAGGCAAAGTTTTGATCAATTCCTAGTTACCAGCATTGCTCTTGCTTTGGATTTTTGTGTTGCTTTAATATTACCCTGGAAATGGGGTGGTGGTGGTGGCAGTGGCGGCATCATTGGTGGCAATGCTTTGTTTGCAGTTAAGCCAGGAATCAAGAAGGAGCTGCAGATCTCTTAGAAAGTTCTAGTAGGGCACTTACCTAGTCTTTGGTTTTTTTTTTTTTTTTTTTAACTAGGCAGAGAATTGTATTGAGCTGGTGTAGGCTTGTTGCTAGAATATCATAATTAAAATACCAGTTTTATAAATTCAGCACTGTGTAAAGGAATAGTAGCCAGATTTTTGTTTTAAACAGAAGTGTTCAGTTAATAAATTTCAGCCTGTAGCATTAATTTTACATTTTCATCTTATAGATGAAACTTGTATAAATATGGTAATCATGCCTTGAATTGAATAGTTGGTGATTGCACAGCTTTGATTCAGAATTATAGGGCTCCTTTTCTGTCAGCCTTGTTTCCTCAGCTAGTATGTGCCTTTTGAGACCTATTTCTATCTGATGCATTACAAAGAAAACAAATTGGTAGGGTGTTTGCTGCGAGATCCCCCTGTTCCTGAACTTGCTTAGTGTTCTTTCCTTTGGTTTTCCCTTGGGCCTGGGTTTTTTTGTTTCGGTCTTGCATGCATTGAAGCATTGCCCACAACTGTTTTTAGGAATGAGGTAGAAGATCTTCAGTATTTGAGGACTTGGTTCTTGGAGATGAATTCAGTGGGTTAGTGCTTTCTCTGCCCAGAAGGTGAAGGTATCAAAGAGAGATGTTATGGTGTGGTAAGAATTTTCTTTTTCTCTGCTTGGTGGTTAAGTTAATGTGATAACTGATGAGAAGATCAGGAAGGAGTACAGGGGGTAGAGGGGCAGTTTCTTTGGAGCAGGTTCTGTTGCTTCTGCTGAGCAGCTTAGCTTTTGGAAAACACAAGGGCTTATATCAGTACTTTGTCCAATAATACTATTGCTTTCTCCCCTAGTAACAATCTTTGTATTTCAGGTTGATGACATTAATGCTGATAAGAATGTCTCTTCTGCACAGATTGTTGGTGAGTGTGAATCAGAAACCCTCAGTGCTGAACCTTTTGCTGTTTTCTCATTATTGCTCCTGCCTCAGAGATAGTGTTCATGTTTGTGGCATTTTACCCACATGCCCTGTCCTCTCCAGAGTGTAGTAGGATCAAATAGAGCTTAGGATTTCCCTCATCCAAAAAGACAGTATCTTTCTTGGGTGCATAGACTCTCCCAAGTTCCTGTTTTTGTCCTGCTGCTTCAACTTCCATTGTACCTAGAAATACCAAAAGAGATCAGTCATTCGATCGATTTAGCTATCTTTCCATCTAGGTATAGATAACATATTTTTAAACTTGAGCATTAAAGAGTAGGCAGGCAGTAGAATAAAACCATAAATGAGGGGCGTCTGGGTGGCTCAGTGGTTAAAGCCTCTGCCTTCGGCTCAGGTCATGATCTCAGGGTCCTGGGATCGAGCCCCGCATCGGGCTCTCTGCTCAGCGGGGAGCCTGCTTCCCCTTCTCTCTCTGCCTGCCTCTCTGCCTACTTGTGATCTCCCTCCTCTCTGTCAAATAAATAAAATCTTTAAAAAAAAAGACAAAACCATAAATGAATAGTTCAGTGACTTCTCATAGAGCAAGCAGGCTAGTGTGGTCGTGTGCTCAGAAAATAAAACACTACCAGGACTATGGAAACCGGGGGTGGGGTTGGGGGGATACTTTTTAAATTGGAGATAGTTGTTTTATTGAGGTATATTTTGATGAGTTTTGATTTTATATAAACAACCCCCACCTCAGTAAAACTGGTATAGAACATTTCCATCACCCCAGAAAGTTCCCTTATGTTCCTTTCCAGTCAACTCCATCAGTCCACTCTCCCTTTTGGAGGCAAACACTATTCTTTTTCTTTTTAAATTTTATTTATTAGAGAGACAGTGAGAGAGGGAATACAAGCAGGGGGAGTGGGAGAGGGAGAAGCACGCTTCCTGCTGAGCAGGAAGCCCAACGTGGGGCTCGATCCCAGATCCTGGGATCATGACCTGAGCCACCCATGCACCCCTCCTTTTTTTTTTTTTTTAAGATTTTACTTCTTTTTAAAGAAAGAGAACATATGCGTGCATATGGTGGGGGGAGGGAAAGAATCTCAGACTCCTCTCAGCATGGAGCCTGACATGGGGCTCAATTCCATGACCCCGAGATCATGACCAGAGCCTAAACCAAGAGTCGGATGCTCAACTGACTGTGCTACTTAGGCACCTCACCATTCCTATTTTTTAAAACTAGTTGAGGTTTGCCTTTTCTAGAATAGAACTTAGATACAAATGGAAATGTACAGTAGGTAGAAGGGGATGATTTTGTAAAATACAAAACAGAAGACTGGTAATTCAGATCCTATCACATCAAACAGTAAGGACATTAACATTCTTTATAAAAAATTTCCCCCCCACGGGGCACCTGGGTAGCTCAGTCCTTAGGCGTCTGCCTTCAGCTCAGGTCATGAACCCAGGGTCCTGGGATCAAGCCCTGCATCAGGCTCCCTGCCCAGTGGGAAGCCTGCTTCTCCCTCTCCTACTCCCCTTGCTTGTGTTCCCTCTCTTGCTGTCTCGCTCGCTGTGTCAAATAAATAAATGAAATCTTTAAAAAAAAAAATTTCCCCTTAAGCCTTAAAGAGTGGCTCATTCCAACAAAATTTTAGTACCATCCCTTGGACTTTGTTGTCCAAGGGATGGTACTAAAGGGATGGGAGCAGATCTTTGCAAAAGGGGAGTCTGAGCGAATGCTCTGTGTACCTAGTCCCAGGTACCACACTTTGAATTTCCCTTAATGTTTTTTCTCACCATAGGGAAGTAAAACAACTTTTATTGACCTTTAGAATTATAATCATTTTAAAAAAATGTTTTCTCCTGTATTTTTGTTGTTTCTGCCAAAGGGGATTGTGGGCTTTGAGGATGTGAGCCACAAAGTAACACTGTGCTCCTTACCCTAATTTAATTAGGTCCTGGGCCCAAGCCAGAAGCCTCTGCAAAGCCCCCTTCCCGACCTGTGGATACCTACGACAACTTTGTACTACCGGAGTTGCCATCTGTGCCAGACACACTACCAACTGCATCTGCTGGTGCCAACACCTCAGCATCTGAGGACATTGACTTTGATGATCTGTCCCGGAGGTTTGAAGAGTTGAAAAAGAAAACCTAGGTCTTTTAAACCAGGCAACCTCCAGGCTTTGAGATTTGAGACTGAGCTGTTTCTCCTTGTAACAAAGAATCTCCATGAAATTCTTTTTCATCTCTTAACCATCACTGAGCACACTCCTCTGGGCTCTCTTCCTGCTCTTAAATTCTGCTGCTTTCCAGTTCTCTACTGCTCCTAAGAGACTAATGATTAGAGACTATGAGGCCAGAGCATCTGACTCTGGGCAGCTGGTTTTGTCCAGCTCCTGTGAGTGTGAGCCCAGCTTTCCCCATCACCTGTCCTCCTGTCCCTCCACAGGGGACTGGGAAGGTGAAAACATTATGAGGAGAGTTGCTAAAGATGGCTGGACACAGAGAAGAATATTTCATGAAGTCTCGGCTCTGTGCTGAAGTTCTAGACTAAGAAACAAACCCCTCTGTACAGAGGGATTTGTGGTGAGCAAGAATCAAAGCAAAGATGTGCTATGAACGGGAGCGACGGACTCTGGACGCCACTGTAATAGTTCCTGGAAGCTGGGTCCTCTCATTGGCACATACACTACTCCTTGCTGCAGGGCACTGTCCTACCTGGATCCAGTTGCAAAGTTAATTTGGAAAGTTGAAAGCTTCTCTTAGTTCTACTGGATTCTCAGGGAGCCCTCCGTGGCCTTTTGCTTTGAGTGCTGTGTTCCCCTTTTACCAGAGGGCAGCACTGCATAAATTCCTGTTTTTCCTCATAGCATGTTCTGTTGGATTGCATTTACTGGCCAACGAAGGACAGGTCACATACTGGGCAGAGTCACCATTCAAGGCTAAGGTAGGCTTCCAGTTGCCTTAATAGAAGTACTCAAGTCTCTTGGGTAGTGAGCTGGAATGCCTACAGAAGAGGGGTTCCTGTTTTCATTTGAAAACTTTATGATTAAGAGAACCTTTAAAAACTGATTTCAGATAAGTTTTTGGTGCCCATAAAAAATGTGGCTGTAGTTGTTGACTACTTTCCTAGGTGGATGAGACTCTTACTATTGTAACTTAACGTGTTCTTTTACCCCCTAGCTGAGGCCATCCTTCCCCAGAGGGATGGCTCTGGGATCAGAAGATATGACTCTGGCTTCTCTGTGTGTAAAATGTACACACCTGTTTCAACCAACTTTAATGTTTTTGATTGGTTTGTATCTCATAGCTCAGTAGCTGATAATAAAGTTAAAAATTCTGTGCCCTTTCTCCACTGGTTTGGTCAAGTCATGAGGTGCAAATTTGGATTTTGGTGGAGAATATTTTAAGTAAGTGACCCATGCTGGGCACAAGCCAGACCTTACCTTTGGTTCCTTGGGTAATGTGTATGTCTGAGGCAGCAACAAGGCCATTTCTATTTCTGTATTTTAGCCCAGATAGCATTTTTGAGTTTGCTTGGTTAGTCCTCTGGGACAGGGTTCCCCATTAGCAAAACCTCATGCTTATATCTTTGATTTTAATAAGCTGCAGTGAGCTCTCCTCTGACTCATATTTCCCACAGCCATGCTGAAAACATTGGTGGTGAGTGTTCCTTGCTTTTTGGCAGCAGAGCTGGATTATCCTGTATCTCTCTTGTGGTGTTAACCCTTTCCTGACAGTGATCCATAAACCTAAGAAACTGCTGCCAAGGAAATTTTGATTCCTCAGTGATTTACAAAATTAACAGTGTATGATAAACTGGTAATTTTCTAAACTATACCCTGCAAAGATAGTTCATCTTTTAATATTTTAAAGAATTTGAGAAAACATAAACAGGGAGAGGGAGAAGCAGGCTCTCCACCTGGCAGGGAGCCCGACATGGGGCTCAATCCCAGGACCCTGGGATCATGACTTGAGCTGAAGGCAGACACTTAAGCGACTGAGTCACCCAGGCACCCAAGATAGTTCATCTTTTAAAGCCTCAGTGTTAATGCCCATTGCTATCATGGCTGTTTGCTCACGTGTTCTGGTGCCGCTGGATTCCTAGTAAACTGGAGAGTTTCTGTAGTACCATCTCTATCAGTCCGTCTTCTTTCAGAGTCTTCTCAAACATAGGAGAAAAGCGAGGGAATTAAAATTGATGCTATTGGTGGAGGTGAAAAGGACCAAAAGACTAAAAAACTAGGATTAATGGTAAACATACTGTTTCCTTTAATGATTTACTGCCAGGCATTGGAGTGTTTCTGCTACTTCACAGTTGAGAACCAGCTATTTATAGGACAGTAGATGTCCTATAAACTGGGCGTTCTACGAAAATGGCTGCCTGAGCTATGGAGACTAATAAAGGGACTGTGCTGATACTGTGCATTACGTCAGTCTATAATCTGGGAGCAGCAACAGTTGAGTTTTTCTAATGATAAAATCATGACAAGTTTATATTTCAATTACGGAGTCAGAGTGTTACCTACCTTAAGGGACTTTCTTTCTTTACCGAAGGCCATGAGAATCACTGAAACAAAAAGGTTAATGATCACAAGCACCATCAAGAAGACACTGGTGAGAATCAGAAAGGATGCCAGGATTGGGTCTAAAGCAATAACCTGGAAAGAGACAATAAAATATTTTGATTTTAAACACTGACAGTTTAACTTCTACTTTAAAAATACAAGTTATATACTAATGTTTGGGATATATTCACATAAAATATTTGGTGGAAAGTAGGGAGAGAAGCAAATAAAAAGGAAAATGCTTTTAAGTAGACAGAAGAATATGAATGACAGACTTGATGGGTATAAAAATAATTGACTTCAGGGCTTTCACAAGAAAATAGGTAAGTCCCAGTAGAACTATAAATGATTCAAAGCCCATGTGAGTTTTGGCAGTTCTGGAAAATCTATCTAAGCACAGAAGCTTGAAAGAGTAGCAAAAGCACATTGAAAGAATAAGTAACATCAGAAATCATAAAAACTGTCTCTGCCACTCTAAGAAACTCTATAAACACAGGAGCATTCCAATAAAATTTAACAAGTTAACCATAAAAAACTGGCTTTTTATTTTGTTTTTTTTGGTGTTATTTTGCCATTCTTTACTTTCAGCATGAAGTGATCATTCTCAAATACAGGGACTACAATGGTTTCCATAATAGTATTTTAGTTTACGTGTTCATTTTAACAAATAATGTTTATTTTCTTTTGGTATTGGCTCATTCACTGTTGCCACTAGGGTACTGTTAAAAACAAAACAAAAAAAACAGTCCCAACAACTTAAAAGATGAATGCTTATAATAAATATCACTGTGATGGAAATCTGTATGACCAGATATTGCCTAATTATAGCTACTGTAGGTCAACCAGATAACTTTCACCATCTTTGTGATACAAAACTTTTCCCAGTAAGTATACTCCATTTTCCCTTCACATTGTATTGTTATTAGAGAACTTTTTTTTTTTTTTTTAAGTCAAAAAGGAGGTGTTAGCTCATTGTTTTGTTACTTCCTTAAGTGTCTTAGTATATAAAGTGTTCCATGGGTGAAGGTTTCATTCCCCAATTGAACCTAGAACCATAACAGGTCTTTCTTAAGAAGGTGAGAACTTCCCACATTAGAAACTATGTTAAGAAACTATGTAAACTTGCCCATTTAAGTTCTAGATTCTCAGAAGGTTAAACTTCATGAAGATCTTTACAATTTCACTAATGTCAATTGTAGTTTTTCTGTCTTCATCAAATCTATATATGCTAGGGCCCCAAATCTTCATCTGGGTTTCCTTTTTTTTTTTTTATATATATAGAATAGAGATCTGTGTTTGGAGTTCTTGGGGGAGAATGGCCTCTCCCAAATAAGCATTTATTAACTATGAACAGAAATACTGTTTTTTTCTGGAATTGTACCTCCCTAATTTTTTTAGAAGGCACTTTCATTGTATACTTCAAAGGGCCACTGAGAAAGAAGCAGCAAATATTAATCTGGCTAGGTGATGAGAACATAAATTCAGGCCCAGCGTCCTGGCAATAAGATTAAGAAGTGAGGAAATTGGAATTAGGTGCTTGAAAAAGGGACACATTTCTGAAAGTAATAGCCCCTCAAGTTGTATGCATAGATAGCAACATAAAATGGAAAGGCAAAGGATCTACACTGTCCTTTTCCAGTGTGCAGTGGCACAGAAGGGGCTGCTGTTGTAAGCAATTCTCGCCTTGTAGACAAAATAGAATCCTGCAGGGAAGCCAGGATGGGGGTTTTTACCTCCTCCTGATGAGAGATGCCCAGTAGGAGGCCAACAACAGTCACTGCTGAGCTGAAGAAAGTTCGGTAGTCAGAGACACTCCATCCAAACAGTAGGTTAAACTGAAAAGGAGAAAGACTAATCAGAGGATAGCGAGCAGCAGGGCTGTCAGTTCTTTTCCTCCTGGCTTGATAAGGAGGCCAACACAGGACCAAAGGGGATGGAAATCATAGAAATGCCTTAGTGGCCATTCAAATCACAATGCCTTAAAAAAAATTCCTTTATAATTACATAGCATTTTCATATCGATTTATTTGACCTTTTCATCACCCTGTGAGCTAAATTTGAGGAGACAAATGTCTGCTTTTAAGTCCTACTGCTGGTGAAGTGTGGAACTACACCTAAAAACCAGCTTTCTTACTCTACTGTTTTCCAAAATTCATTGCCAACTTGAACTCATGGTTTGCCGTATAGTGCTTTCTTGGAAAGCAATGTGATTCCAAGGCCACAGCTTCTGGGAATGAGGGCTTACAGCAATGGCATAGCCTGTGAGCAGGATCAGGATGACCAGCAAGAAGCCCACCACCTCGTCCCAGGCTTTGCCGAGTGTTTTACCGATGACCTGCAGCTTGGCGTTATGGTGCAGCAGGTTCCAAAGCTGAACAGTTGCCAACAGAACCAGGAAGCCCATGAGGTGAACGATGGCTGAGTTTACTTTTATTGCCTCATAGAAGCTGATGAACCTGTGCCAAGGAAGGCTGACAGTTAACAGCTGAAGTGTGTGCCATCCGTTTCTCCACTGCTTCCCCTGCTCGAGTGCAGCAGCTCTGTGAGTCCTATTAGGTCAAATACTTGTTGATGCAAGAACTCTCCAGTGTGGCGTCCAGTACTTGTGGATGTGAGAGCATTGGCAAAAGGCCATGTGTTCGCTTGGGAGATCTGAAGAAACCCTGAAATACAACCCCTGGCAGATTACTCCAAATTCATTCTGACAATCAAGGCCAGCCTCCACTGCTCTGGTTTAAATCCCTCCTCTCAAAAGGAGAGGAGTTAGCCTAATGAGATGTGTCATTATGCTAGTCTGTTTTCTGTAGCATTCTAATCCTATATTCTCTGGGGGTAATTGATCTAATAGGTTTAACAGTGCTGAAAGTAGAAAGATGATTGATAAGGACGCTCGAGTGGCTGAGTTGGTTAGGCATCTATCTGCCTGCAGCTGAGGTCATGATCCCAGAGTCCTGGGATGGAGTCCTGAATCAGGCTCCTTGGTCAACAGGAAGCCTGCTTCTCCTGACTGCCACTCCCTTACTTGTGCTTGGCAAAATCTTAACAGAAAGAGATGATTGATAAACTAGAAGTGAGGAGTGTTGTGTGAGAAACATTCATAATCTTGTGTTGCAGCAACTAGGTCACTTGGAAAGACTGCCACACAGAGCAAGTTGGCACTTGATCACAACTGTTTTAGTGTCTAAGACCTAGGCAGTGCCATACAGCAAGATGGACCTCAACTGTCAACACCATTTAAACTGCACAGACACTCTGTCCCTGGCCCTCTAAGGATGACCTGGGATATTTTCTCATTACACAGATCAGCAGTCCAGACTACTGGCCACTGAGAAAGTAAAGTACCACATACCAATACTTGGTCTGGGAAATAGATGCTCTTCCCCATGGGAATGACCACAGAATGTGTCCAAAGGGGCACCGGAATATCTCTTAAGTATGGATAAGCTAATGGACATCCCTACCCAGAAAGCAACCCCCTTTGGTTTTAAAAAAAAAAATGCACTGGGTGGTTTTATTTAAAGGGTGATCATTTATCATGCCTCAGGCTTTATTTCTTTGGCCAGGGTGCAAAATATGACTAATTCCAGGTCCTTGCTATATGGAATTTAAATGCATTACCTTTGACAAACACATACCTGAGTATTATGAAGGCAGAAGAGCTTTTCAATGTGATTAGCCATATAAATGGTTACTTGTTCATTGTTTTCTCAGCTGTGGACATTGGTCTGAGTTCTATATTTAACTCCGGTATTATACAAACATAGGTCTGATAGAGCAGTGGAAGAGGAAGGGGAGTCTGAACGAATACTTGTGTGCAATCAGGAAACCTTATAGACATTGAACGGGAATAGCCTGTGCTCCTCAGGCTTCGTCTTACCTGTCCCGGTCATAGTGGTATTGTGCCATGTTTTTCTTATGCAGAGAAGTACGCTTCATGTCAAGACCCAGGAGAACAAAGCTAATGAGGATTATGCTTGTGTCCAGAATGTTTCTTTTCCTAATGAAGAACCTCCACCTCTGCTGTTTCAGCCGATGACCCTAAACAGAGACACCGCAGTCACTACCACTTGCCTTGAAGATAAGCCAGGTCTTTCCCTAATGAAGTATTTTAACACTGGCAAAACACTAAGCTGGGCCCTTGTCAAATCCAACTTGGACACAATGGGTTATGGTCTTGGTGCTGCTCTGTAGTCACTCAGAGCTGCTGCTCATAGAAAAGCTGGCTTTCTCTAATTACAACTTGCATTGGATACATTCATTATTTCATTCCCGTTGCTTAAATTTAAAACGGTTTTCAAATTATTAAGCCTGAAAATAAGATGTGTTGTCTTAAGATAGATTCTGTTTTGGTACCATTACATTTGGTGCCATTACCTGTACTTTTGAGTACTTGCTCTGTTCATCAGATTTTCAATTCTTGCTGTTAGCTTATATAGGGATAATACAACTGTACAAAAAATAGTATTTTTACAGACTTAGTGCCTTAAGTCTTGAAAACTTGAAGAGCTACTTCATGGAAAGCCAGTCAGTTTTTAGCTGAATTAAGGCTCTGGAAAGGACCAAAGTCATAGCCATAATTCTTGTCATAACTCATTGTGGAGCTCCCCTGATAACGTTGGAAACCTTGAGAATTTCTCACATCTAACACTTTCAATTCACCTGTACAAAGGCATAGTAACAGACTAGTAGGTAATAGATGACTCGTGAGATGAGAGACCAGGCAAAGTCCTTCTTTGATGCCTCAAGGGAAGTTAGAGTGTCCAGCCTCAGTGAGGGGAAGAATGCACCTGAGAACAACAAAGCACACCTAGAGTCAAGAGTCTTCAAAACTTATGCCTTCTTCCTTTCAAACTCTGTGAAATCAGTGCAACTATTCCTGGATTATCATCTTTTTTTTTTTTTTTAAAGATTTTATTTGAGAGAGAGAGAGAGCGAGCGAGCGCGTGTGTGGGGGAAGGGGCAAAGGGAGAGGGAGATAATCCCAAGCGGAATCTGCTGAGCCCGGAGCCTGACGTCGGGCACAATCTACCAACCCTGAGATCATGACCTGAGCCCAAACCAAGAGCCACACAGTTAACCAACTGAGTCACCCAGGTGCCCCCGCTGGATTATCTATTTCAAATGTTCCTGAATCTCTACACTTTACTTGGTATTTCCTCTAGAGCTGTCATGGATATTAACTCAGATCACGCATGCATAACTACTGGAAAAATGCACCGTTTTCACTAGTCAGTAGAAGGGGAAGATGTACTTGCGATCCCACCTTGAGGGCACAGTCTGTGACATCACAGCTGTTAACAGGTGTTGCCCTTGTCCAGCGAGAACAGGTGCAGAGATGCACTGACTGTACTTTTGCCATATGTTTGGTAGAGAACTGATGACTGTGCAATGTGAAGAGTGGGGAGAATGGAATTTAAAGCTATTTAAAATACATTTTCAGAAATTAGTATGATAGTGCTTTGAGCCATTTCAAATGTAGTTACTTTCTAAAAGTAACTGGATTTACGTAAAGCCCTAATACCCGATAAGTACTAACAGTATCCTGGGAATACTCACACATTTATAGAAGGATAGACTAAAAAGCCTCAGATTCTACCTAGAAGGACAGTGAGATGGTTGTTTGTAAAACCATGAAAGGTCTTATGAATATAAATTTTCATAAAGCCCCAGAATATTAGAATTAAGATGCGCCCCTTGTAGTAGAAAGTATATTTAAGAATAAAAAGAATTCCTACTTCACATTGTTAGCTCTTAAGACTAGGACTTTCCTATGTTTACTTCAGCACTATTTGAGGGTGTTTTTTGTGGTAGTTACTAACAACAAAAAACCCCATGAAGACCCACAGGAAGCCTTCATACTTCATTTAGAACAAGCGTAGAAGTCTAAGTATAAAACTCCTGATCAGAAGTAATACCTGGTGGTAAATCGAAAGATACTAGTGGGCAGATTCTGGGGAAGAGAATAAAGAGGAAGTTTGATTAGGACAGACTTCCTGTTAGAGGTAGGGGAACTGAATATACGAGCTTCCCTCTAATCTCATAAAATGCCACTATAATGATAGTGACAGGATAAAAAAAACAACCCAAAGGAAAAGGAGCGTAGACAGCAACAAACTATTGGAAGCTGGTAAACAGAAGAATGACACGGACAACAGGTTCAAGAAAGTGAAAGGCAAAGTCAGCTGTGTAGAAAACCCAGAAGCAAGCCCAGAAAGGCTGGAAAATTGCCAGCATTAGATACTTCTGAAGGTAAGGTCAGATAAACTGGAAAGAGAATTCATCACAAATCTGAACATAAGCAATTAGATCCCAGACTGCCTCCCTCACCATTCACAACTAGGTATTTGCTACTCATCCTGCCTTCCACCACACTAAAACTAAAGGTTTATTTCCTATTGCTGAACTAGAGAGAATCCCAAATCAGGGGCAACAGGTCTATTTGCAAGTAGTGGTCTATTGGGAAAGAATCAAGAGAAAGTTTTTTATTTTTACTTTGAGAGAGAAGAGAGAGACAAGAGTGCACTCATGAACAGGGGAGAGGGAGAGAGAATCCTAAGCAGACTCCAAGCTCAGTGCAGAGGCCAGCTCTCGGGGCTCTATCTTTGACCCTGAGATCATGACCTGAGCTGAAATCAAGAGTCACTTAACTGACTGAGCCACCCAGGCGCCTCTAAGAGAAAGTTTTTATACTGCATATACTGCAATGCCTCCCTCCCTTTTCTCAATAGGCTCTGAGAAGTCCAAAAGGCCGACATCCTCAAAGCAGGAGTTTGGAGGGTCCCTGTATGTGAAAACTGCCCGAAAGACATTAATAACAGCCGACAAGCTCTTTCCATGAACAAAGAGCTTCTAACTAGCATTTATTTGCTTTTTACTGTCTCTGTCTTCAATATGATAAAACAGCCACATATTGAACCTCAACACTGAAAACTGGAGACCAAAACAAATAAAGAAGTTCAGAGGCATTAGAGAAAGTGAAAGAGCAGGAAAAAAACAACGAAGCCTGTAACATCTTCAGAGAGTTAAGAGAGGATACCGTGTCCATAAAAGAACAGGATACTATGAAAAAAATATTGAGGACAAACATAATTCTTGAAAATTAACTTATCAAGATGAGTACTTCAACTTCCAAACCACTTGTTAAATTTATCTCCCAGAAACTAGAAGAAAAAGATGGAAAAGCAAAAACAAAAATCAAAGGATCAGTCCAGGCATCCCAATGTCCAAATGCCAGGAATACTAGAAAAAGAGAACAAAGAAAACAGAGAAGAAATTAATAGAAATCTGTGAGAAAATTTCTCAGAACCTAAGGATACATTTCCAGGTTAAAGGACTCACCATGAAGAGAAAGAAAATTCTAAAAACTTTTGGGAGTTGGGGGCATCATCATACTTTTTATTTATTTATTTATTTGACAAGACAGAGCACAAGTAGGCAGAGCGGCAGGTAGACGGAGAAGGAAAAGCAGGCTCCCCAGCAGGGCTCGATCCCAGGACCCCAAAATCATGACCTGAGCCAAAGGCAGACCCTTAACTCACTGAGCCACCAGATATCCCCATCATCATACTTCTTAACAACAACATGAGAAGCTAGAAGGCAATGGAGGTATACTTTTCAAAATTCCGTAAAAACAACTGTATCCAGAATAATTATCAAGTGTGATGGCAGAATAAGAACATTTTTGGACCTGGAAGTCTTCAAAAAATTTACATCTTCTGCACCTTTGCAGTAATTTCCTGGAGGATATGCTCCAGCAAAATGAGAAAGTAAACCCAGAAAGGAAAATATGGGATCTAGGAGAAAGAAGATCCAACAGAAGGGAAAGGTCAAGATAATCCCTAGAATGATAGTGTAGGGAGAATCCAGGATGAGCGTTGTACAGCAGACACAGAGATTAACCAATCTGAACTGTACCGGAAGGATGGAAGGCCCCAGAGAGGCCCTTTTATCTTTTAAAAGATAAAATAATAGGTTGCTTGATATTTTTTGAACAGAATGAGATTTTTACTTCTAGGAGGAGTTTGGAGATGAATCAATGATAGATTCATGCAAAACCAAGCGAATGAAAAAAAAAAAAAAAGTAATTATAAACTCTAAGGAAGGGGCACCCGGGTGGCTCAGTCGTTAAGCGTCTGCCTTCAGCTCGCGTCACGATCCCAGGGTTCTGGGATAGAGCCCCCGTGTCGGGCTCCCTGCTCGGCAGGAGGCCTGCTTCTCCCTCTCCCACTCCCCTTGCTTGTGTTCCCTCTCTTGCTGTGTCTCTCTGTCAAATAAATAAAATCTTAAAAAAAAGAAAGAAAAACAAAAAAACTCTAAGGAAAATGTTGTAGAAGAAAAGAAATTGTACTACATTACATGGCTCACCTTTGAGAAATCATTTAGAAAATCACAATAATGGAAATATTAAACTAACCATAAATTATTACTATATTCAGAGAACACGGAAAGAGAAAAGTGTGTGTGTGTGTTATATAGGAAAGTTAAATGCTCATCATCACAGAAAGAAATAGTACCTGAAACTGAAAATTCATGAAATGAGTAATAAGCATGTAAATTGTTAAATTTCAAAGAACCAAGGGTGCCTAGGTGGCTCAGTCGGTTAAGCATCTGCCTTTGGCTCAGGTCCTGGAATCGAGCCCCACATCCGGCTCCCTGCTCAGCAAGAAGCCTGCTTCTCCCTCTCCCACTCCCCCTGCTTGTGTTCCCTCTCTCACTGTTTCTCTGTCAAATAAATAAATGAAATCTTTAAAAAAAAAATTTTTTTTTTTTTCAAAGAACCAGTTAAAAAAAGCAGGAGGTAGCTGGCTCTGGGGAAGGGGAGTGAGGTAGGGAGGAAGAAAGGACTGCTAGTTTTTGCCTTGAACTACTTGACTTTTAAAATTATGTATAATAACTTTAACTAAAATGCTGTCTTTTAATGGTACAAAATAAAGAAACTGAGCCTTCTCCCGCGATACCCAGGTCAGAGAGAGAGGACAGAAGAGACCTTCATACCCGCATTGTTGGACTCCAAAATCAGGGTCACTACACAGAACAGGTTCACGTTAGCATTGAAGACTACAAATTCCACAAAGAGGCTTTTGGTGCAATGGTCAAGCCAGTGGCTCTGTTCAAGATGCTGCAGAACTCTGGGAAAACAGAGAAGGACAGGGTCAGCTACTTTCTCCATTCAACCCCACAAAGGAGAAAAATGGCCCGGCATTTCCAGTATCACGTACAAGTTGCAAAGCTACATTTCCAAATATCGTTCGCCTATGAAGTACTATTACTAATCCCCAAACTTTCACTAGTGTTAGTTCACACAAATATAAATTGAGAAGTCTATAAAATAAAAGTTTTCATAACGGCATTCACATCAGGTTTAAATGTTCAAGAAAACGTGTTTGGTGTTTAAATTTAACATCTAGAGTAGAATTATTTTATGTCAGCTATCTCTATTACTCTACTACTTCTAAATGTTAAATGCTTCTCTTTATTTTTTAAGATTTTACTTATTTGGTAGTGCGACAAAGCACAAGCAGGGGGAGCTACCGAGGGAGAGGGAGAAGCAGAATCCCCGCGTTTTAAATTCTTGCTGTAAATAAGCCTTTTTATACACAATGATAAAAAATTCTTTTTTTTTTTTTTTAAGATTTTATTTATTTATTTGACAGAGAGAGAGAGATCAGAAGTAGGCAGAGAGGCAGGCAGAGAGAGGGGGGGAAGCAGGCTCCCCGCTGAGCAGAGAGCCCGATGCGGGGCCCGATCCCAGGACTCTGAGATCATGACCTGAACCGAAGGCAGAGACTTAACCCACTGAGCCACCCAGGCGCTCCCAATGATAAAAATTCTTATCACATACACATACAAAAACACTCAAGTTTCTGGAAATTTGACTGTGAATTTTTGCATTGATCATGGTTCATGAAAGGCAATGCTTCCTCTTAAATTTGAAGGGTACAGTCTGCCTAAACTAGAGATGCCTGAATTGAGATTGGAAGGTGTTTTCCCGGATGAGAAAAAAAATGAGTTTGGGCAAATTGCCAAACCAAAACATACCTGTAGTTTGAGGCTGAACAAGGAATTTTTATTTATTTTATTTTTTAAGATTTTACTTATTTGTCAAAGAGAGCGCACAAGCAGGCAGAGTGGCAGGCAGAGGCAGAGGGAGAAGCAGGCTCCCTGCCGAGCAAGGAGCCCGATGTGGGACTTGATCTCAGAACCCTGGGATCATGACCTGAGCCGAAGGCAGCCGTTTAACCAACTGAGCCACCCAGGCATCCCTGAACAAGGAATTTTTAAACTAAAATGTACATTTCCTTAAAAGTCTAAGAAGTGTCTACAAGTGGGACGTCTGGGTGGCTCAGTCGGTTAAACGCCTGCCTTCAGGTCATGATCCCAGGGTCCTGGGATCGAGTCTTGTGTCGGGCTCCTTACTCAGCAGGGAGCCTGCTTCTCTCTCTGCCAGCCTCTCCCATTGCTTGTGCTTGCACGGTCTCTCTAACAAATGAATAAGTAAAATCTTAAAAAAAAAAAAAAAAAGAAAGAAAGAAAAAAGATTTCTCTTAAAAAAAAAAAAAAAAGTGTCTACAAGTGTCAGACAACCAAGCAGCATTATGGCAGCTGTAACTGTCCTAAGAAGGGACACGTCCTGGCTCTCCTGTCCAGGGCTCAGGCTTGCTCACCTGATGGCAGTACGGGAGCTTCTTCCAAGTCTCACAACATACCCTCCTCCTGAGTAAGTGGCAAATTCCCCTTGGATGGGATAGCCACCCAGTATGTCTTGACTCTGATAATGCCAAATGCTGTCTGATTTTGTGATATTTGTATCAGGGGGGCCCCAGTTTACTCCATAGTTCTCTGTATCCTCCTGATCTTGGGGAGATGGCTTCACTTGTTCTTGGGGAGACACTCCAGTTGGAAGCAGTATGGCGCTGGGAAGGCGAATCTGACGAAGCAGAACATTGCCCAAAAGAAAGGAGTTCCCATCAGCAATAAACCCTAACAAAAAGAGTACAAGAAATCATTTTCATAACTGCTTTATTAAGTTAGAACACAAAATGCACACTTTCACCACTATTTTAAAAAACATATTTGGAATTTCTAGCTAATGCAACCAGGCAAGAAAAAGAAATAAGAGGCATAAAAATAAGGAAGGGAATGATCATAACTTTTAAAGGATACACAGATGATCTAGATGAATCAGGAGAATCAACTGAAAGGCATTAGCAAGACGGTGCAACAGGAGGTGCCCTGCTTGTATCTCCTCTCAGAGACATCTCCTTGTATCTCCTCCTTGTATCTCCTCTCAGCAACGATAATCCACAGACAAAAGTACCTTTGCCTTGGGATCCAAAGGTAGGAAACTGTGAAACCCCTGTGGAGTCCAAGACTGACAAAGGCCATTCTGAGAAGGCAGGTCCATGCCCAGATGGCGGACTCACCAACTATGGTCCTGATAACAGACCCGGAAATAGTTCTGCCCCCTGTGGACTTGGCTATAGCACCTTTTGGTCTTGGTCCTGCCACCAGCACCATAAACCAAGGGACCTACGAGTCACTTCCGCCTCTGTCTCAGATAACAGGCCTTTAGACCTTAGTTCTGAGTGCCAGTCCCTCTCAGCCACAGTCCAAAAGTCCCTGGGGGCAAGCTCGCCAAACTCGGTCTGTCTGTAGATCCCGAAATGGCCCTTAACTGGACTCCAGCCCCTCTTGGCTGCAGTCCGTGAGCAGTCCTGCGAGTCCAGAGACCTGCTGGGAGACACCCCTGTCAGTGCTCCTGGAGACAAGCCTACCAACCTGGTCTGACTTCAGATCCTAAAACTTCTAACTTGGCTCCAGGCCATCCCAGCCATGGTCAGGGAGCAGTCCTGGTGGGGGACGCACTCATCCATCCCTCCAGAACCAGGTCTGTAGACACTGGTCTTGGCTGTGGATCCTGAACAGCCCAGGGACTCCGTTCCAGTCCCTCTCAGCCACAGTCCAGGGCCCATCCTGCCTGCCCAGGGTCCCTGCTGCCCAGTGACCCAGAAGGAGCCCTCCCAAAAATCTGGTGGGAGCCACACTCGTTCTTGCATTTGGTAATAGGCCTGCTCTACTCCAACCCTTGTCCCAATGCCAGGCCCACTGAACAAGGTTCTGCAGTCAGTCCTGTCCACCCAGAGACCAGACCAGATCCACACCCATCCGAGCCCCTGATAACATGCCTACAAACTGTGGACCTCGTTGTGGATGTAACACAAGCCACATGACCTGACTCCATCCCAGATCAACTTAGATTCTGGAGGTAATCTCATCAGCCTGGGGAACTGACAGGAGAAGGTCTTTACTTGCCAAAACCAGTCTGTAAAGACTGGAAAAGGTGTTTTGCTCCTTCAAATGCATGAACACCAATCCAAGACTATATAGGTCACAAAGAATCAGGATCAGACAAACATGACACCATCAAAGGAAACTCCTCAAGTTCCACTAAATGACCCCAAAGATACAGAGATCTAGGAACTGCCTCAGAATTCAAAATAATCTTCTTAAAGAAACTCAGCGAAAAGCATGAGAACACAAATAAATGAAATCAAGGAAACAATGCAGGAACAAAATGGTAATTTTAACAGAGAAACCATAAAAAAGAACTAAAGAGAAATTCTGGAGATGAGTAATTCCATGATAGATTTGAAAAATTCAGTACAAAGCTTCAGCAGTAGACCTGATCATGCAGAAGAAATAATCAGTGAACTTGAGGTCATTTGAAATCAGCCAGTTCAAGGAACAAAAAGAAAAATGAATGACCAAGAGTGAAGAAAGCCTATGTCACTTCTGGACATTGTTGAAGGGACAAATATACTTATCATGGGAGTCTCAGAGGAAGAGAGAGAAAGAGGCAGAAAGCTTATTTAAAAAAACAATAGTTGAAAATGTCCCAAATTTTGGTAAAGATAGAAACATCTAGGAATATGAAGCTCAAAGGACTCTAAGTCAGATCAACCCAAAGAAGATTACCCTAAGATACATTATTGTTTATCAAACTGTTAAAAGTCAGACAGAAAATTCTGAAAACGGGAAGAAAAAAAATAACTTTATACACACACGCAGAAACCCCCACAGGTTATCAGATTTCTCAGCAGAAATCTTGCAGGCCAGAGGGAGTAGAATGATATATTCAAAGTACTTGAAAGAAAAACACAAAACAAAACAAAAAAAAACTTGCGAACCCAAACCACTATACCCAACAAAACTGTCCTTCAGAAGTGAAGAAGAGTTAAAAACAGTCCCAGACAAACATAAGATTAGGGAGTTTATCACCACCAGATCTGTCTTACAAGAAATTCTAGAGGGAATTCTTTTAGCTGAAAGGAAAGGAGACTATGTGACAACATGAAAGTATAAAACTCACTGGTAAAGGTAAATATATAGTCTAATTCAGAGTTTGGTACTACTGTAATGGTGTGTAAATCACTTTTATCTTTAGTATAAAAATTAAAGACAACAGTGTTAAAAAGAACTACCACTATAATAATATGTTAATGAATGACAGCATAGGAAGAAAGGCAGTGTGATATCAATTACATTAAGCACAGGGAAAGGAGAAGTAAAACCATAGAGGTTTTTTGTTTTGTTTTTAAATGTAAAGGCAGCACAATCTTGTTTATTTTTATTTTTTTTAAGTAATCTCTACACCCAATGTGGGGCTTGAACTCACAACCCTGAGATCAAGAGTTGCATGCTCTGCTGACTGAGCCAATCAGGCACCTCCAAGTGTAGAGCTTTTTATGTGATTAAAGTAAGTGGTTTTCAGCTTAAAACAGACTGTTATAAAATATTTTACATAAGCCTTATGATAATACTAAAGCAAAATCCATAATAAATGCAAAACGATGAGGGGAAGGGAATTAAAGCATACTCCTACAAAAAAATAAATCACAAAGATACCAAGAGAATAAAAGAGGAACAAAGGAACTGCAAAACAATCAGAAAACCATAAAGTGCCAACTGTAAGTTTTTATCAATAATTAAATGTCAAAAGATTAAATTCTTCAATCAAAAGAGTGACTGAATGGTAAAAATACAAGATCCAATAATATACTGCCTATAAGAGACTCACTTTAGTTTTAAGTACACACACAGGCTGAAACTGAAGGTATAGAAAAAAATTTTCCATGCAAATGGCAACCAAAAGAGAGCAGAAGTAGCTCTAACTTATAACAGATAAAATAGAATTTCAGTTAAACTCAATCACAACGGACAGGTAAGGTCACTTGTGATAAAGTGATACAGGGCTCACTTCATAAAGAGGACAAAACAATTATAAATATATATGCACCCAACACTGGAACACCAAAATATGTAAAGTAAATGTTACCTGATGGAAGAAATAGATAGCAATACGATAATAGTAGGGGAGTTTAATACCCCACTTTCAACAATGGAGGGAAAGACAGTCTCTTCAACAAACGGGGCTGGAAAAACTAGATACCTCTAGGCAAAAGAATGAAACTGGACCCTTTCCTTATGCCACAAAGAACAATCAATTCCAGATGGATTACCAACTTAACTACAAGACCTGAACTGTAAAACTCCTAGAAGAAAACAGGGGCAAAGCTCCTTGACATTGGTCTTGGCGGTTCTTTGGAAAGGACATCAAAAACCAAAATTAAACAACAGACTACAACAAACTAAAAACTTTCTGCACAGTGAAGGAAACCAACAAAATAAAAAGTCAAACTATTAAACGGGATAAAGTATTTGCAAATCATCCGTCTAATAAGGGGTCAATATCCAAAATACCTAAGGAACTCACACAACTGAATACCCCACGAATGATGAATTAAAAAATAGGCAAAAGACCTGAATACACATTTTTTTAAAGAAGAAAAATGGCCAACATGCATGTAAAAATCACTAACCATCACGGAAATGCAAATTAAAACCACACCGAGATATCACCTCACGCCGTTCCCTGGGGATCATGACCTGAGCCAAAGGCAGACGCTTCACCAACTGAGGCACCCGCAGTCAGTCCGCACTGAGCGCACACATACTCCACGCCCTGCTCTAGGTGCCAGGAGCAGAGTGGATGAAAGCGTCCTTGTCCACAGAGAGCGCACATTCGAGGAGGGAGAGAAACAGGCAATACCCCAACATTATCCAGGGCATGACAGCGCTATGAGCAAAAATTAGGTAGGATGAGGGATAGAGAGTGATGGGGAGCGAACCGTGCTATTCTTTGGTAAGGAAGGATTAGAGACAGTTTCTCTGAGGAGTGGCTTTGAGAGAGACCACAATGCAGAGATCTCTCGGGCATCGGCACGATCTAAGGACCCTGAGGGGAGAATGTGCCCGGCGCGTGGGAAGCCTGTGCGGCTGATGGGGAGTGGAGGAGGGTCCTCTGGTAGGAGTGAAGGTACCGGATGCAGCTAGGGGCTGCGCCCCGCAGTCCCCTGTAGGCTCTGGAAAGGGTCTGTGATTTGAAGTATGATAGGAATCTACTGGGAGGTTTTGAACGGGGGAAGATTACAGATTTATGTTCAAAAACAAGAGTACGGGGAGGACGGAATGAAGAAGGGCAAGAGCAGAGGGACGGTTGGCCCAAATGAGAGGTGGAAAATGGTAGCTTCCTCTAGTTATGACTTGCATTTTCCTACAAGGGCACTTATAAAGCCTTTCATCTATCCCAGAGCCCTGGGTATTGTCTGAAAACACCAGTTTGCACTGGGCTGTTGGAGATGTGGGCAGACTCAGACTTTGCTCATGGGAGCGTTAATTGGTACGAGAAGACTGGCAGTAGCTTTTAAAACTAACAGTGTATACACACGTTAGCACATTCAAGGTATTTGTCGTGCAGATATATTTGCATCCTCTAAAATAAACAAACAAATCTTTAAAAAAATAAATAGGGGCACCTGGATGGCTTAGTTGGTGAAGCGTCTGCCTTCGGCTCAGGTCATGATCCCAGGGTCCTGGGATCGAGCCCCGTGTTGGGCTCATTGCTCAGCAGGAAGCCTACTTTGCCCTCTCCCTCTTCTTCTCCCCCTCCCCTCCGCTTGTGCTCTCGCTCTCTCTCAAATAAATAAATTTTAAGAAGTTTTTTTTAAAAAGTTTTTTAAGAAACTTATCCAGTGTATACTCTGGGTCAGACATTGTTTTAAGATCTACTGAGTTTTTAATCAATCTTCTAGGGCAGGTCCTAAGATTATCCTCATGATATAGATAGGGAAACTGAGGCACAACAGGTTGCATTTTACCCAAGAACACACCGCTAATAGGCAGAGCGCCAGGATCTGGACCTGGTCAGCCTGGCTTGTGAGTGTGCACTCTCGGACACTATACTGCGGAGCCCGAGACTGAAGGAGGGTCATGCCTATCGCGCTGGCACCAGCCGCGGCCACCCAGGGCTCGATGCACTTTCTACGTGGTCAGTATTGTATTCGGCACCAAGTTACAGACCGCAAATACAACGTGCGCTCAACCTAGAACTGTCACCATCCAAACATGAACTAGAAAGAATCCACACGCAGGGCACCTGAGGGACTCAGCCCGGCTCTTGATTTCAGCTCACGTCATGATCTCGGAGTCGTCAGATCTAGCCCCTCAGCTGAAGCCTGCGGAGTCAGTGGGAGATTTACTCTCTCCTTCTCCCTCCCCCTAGTGATACACACACTCTATAAATAATTAAGTAAATACCTTAAAAAAAAAAAAAAAAAAGAATCAACATGCAATGCATAGGAGTTGCAATCTGTGTAAAAACTCTCCTAAATGTACCAAAAACACCTTTACTGAGATAAGCATATCTTCTAGATCTCTTTCCCCGGCAACATAAGAGATGTTCTAAATCACAAAAGGAAGCCACCGATCCAGAGAGAAATGAACTCAACGACTTCGAGAATACAGCCTACTTAAGATCTAAAGTTACGACAAAGTGTTGGTAACTGGTGGAAAACATTGGCCAAGAAGCGTCCAAGGAGCTGGGGCCCAGGAATGGGTCTCTACCTCTGTGATCCCCGTACAGGTTAGGAAGGAGGGTGCGATTGGCCCACGAGTAGAAATGCTTCAGAAGTCTGATCTCTGGGAAACCGTGGGAAAAACTCCTCTGGATCGCTTGATGGAGGTAAAACCTATTTGAGTTCTGTGCTGAGTAGACTGTGGTCATCAACAAGGTAAGGAAGAGGATTTGTACTAGGATAGAAGAGGGGGAAAAAAATCAGTTGAGCGGTTAGCTTAGAAATTCTCTACACCTTCTCCGTGGTTCCTAAGACTTGGCAATTCCATATGGTTCAACCTAATAGCTGTAAACAGACGAGCCGACGTATTTGCCACATAGTGGGACCTACAAACATTGATATATTCCTTTCCAGAATTATTCTGCCACTAATCAGAAATTTTACTTGAAATAAGGTACACAAAATCCCACACGAAAATTGCTGTATTTGAGTTCTTAGAACTAAATGCACCCCGCCGCCAACCTCTCTCTCTCTGGACTGTGTTCACCAGACAGGGAAGGCTGATAAACACAGAACTGGCCTTCTCTGGTCCAGGAAATCCGAGAACCCCAACGCTGTACGTGCTGACCCGGCTCCTCGGCACTGGGAGCGCTGCCATTTTTGAAAGCATGTTCGCGTTCCCTCCAGCCTGGGAAGCGTAAAGAGCAGGCTGCGTTCCTACGCTCCACGTGCGAGGAAGGGCCTGATTCAAGCACACACCGACCTACCACGACTCCCGAGTTCAGGTGTCTTCCCATTCACCACACCGCCCCGGGCTCCATATTTTGTTCAAGGTGAGCATTTTAAGATAGCTTTTTCGCTATCCTGTATTTTCATTTTCTTCCCTCTCCCCCTCGGCTGGGAAACGGGCTGCAGGACTGACCCATGACTGTTTGCTCTCCATACCCAAAATATCTCCTGCCAGCTTGAAAAGCTTCTTCTCTTTCAGGGTTCTTTTTGGGCATTGAACCGGACTGTTGAGAGCTGGAGCTACATAGACGGGGTTGTTTTTATCTCTGGAACCAGGTAACGGTGGACATTTTGCTGTCAAAAATTCAAATGCAGGCCAAAAAATAGTTATATTTCTTTTTTTTTTT
>CM052888.1:12290328-12321544 GCA_028534135.1 Potos flavus
GGGGGGGAGAGAGGGGGGTGAGAGATGGGGGAAGGAGGGGGGAGAGAGAGGGGGGAGAGAGGGGGGAGAGAGGGGGGGACAGAGAGGGGGGGACAGAGGGGGGGAGAGGGGGGGAGAGAGAGGGGGGACAGAGAGGGGGGGACAGAGAGGGGGGAGAGAGAGGGGGAGAGGATCTTAACCAGGCTCTGCCCTGAGTGTGGAGCCCATTGAAGGGGGGCTGGATCCCAAGATCCTGAGGTCACGCATGACCTGAGCCAAAACCAAGAGTGGGATGTTCTAATGACTGCACCACCCAGGCGCCCTGGGGACCGAGACTGCTATAAAATACAACAGAAATTGATTTGCTAGAAAAACAAAGTACAGGAGCATGTAAAATCCAAACCCATTTTGAAAATTAGATACAATATATCTAAAATCGTCCAACTGCCATAAAATTTTCTCAACGTTCGCTCTCAATTTCTGCATTTATCTTGGGCTAGACACGAACAGTTCTAGTCAGTGACCCACATGTTGGGAGTACAGTTCTACAGCACATTGAAATGTGCAAAGGGATACCCGGGAATTTTGTTCAAATGCAGATTCTGGGGTGAGGCCTACGATTGTGCATATCTGAAAACCCCAGGACATGTCAATGCTGCTCGCCTGCAGACCACACTGGGAGACGTGGCTAGAGACATGCAAACCAAGACAGAGAGAAGAAATTACAACAGGACATAAAACTCACCAGCACATATGTGCCTAGTGCTTGGGGAATCACTGAAGAGAAAATAAATCTCCTGAGGAAGTCGGAGAAGGTGTTATAGACTGAAACCTGACATCTATTTTGAAGGATGAGTCAGATATAAGTCTTCAGATGGACAAAGACAAGAAAAAAAAAGTTCTTGCTAAAAAAAAGGCTTTTAGAAAGAGGGAAGAGCACTTCAAGAGCATGGATAAATGAAAGGAGAGCTAGGAAAACAGTTTGAAATTAGATTAATTTTTAAAGATCTTGTGAGGAATGGGGTACCTATCCCATAGTAATGTGTCTCCCACTCAGTTTAAGTGATTACACCGGGTGTCCCGCTGGCTCTCAGTAGAGCATGTGACTCCTGATCTTGGGGTCACAAGTTTGAACCCCATGTTGGGTGTAGAGATTATTTAGGGGTGCCTGGGTGGCTCAGTTGGTTAAGCATCTGACTTGATTTTAGCTCAGGTCATGTTTTGAGGGTTGTGAGATCGAGCCCTGAATCAGGCTCACAGCTGGGCATGGAGCCTGCCTAAGATTCTCTCTCTCCCTCTCCCCACTGCCTGTGCTTTGTCTCTCCCTAAAATAAAGTGATTGCCACTTAAAGGGTCTATTAATGTTCATCTGTGATGGAATCCCTTTCTTTCAGAGAGCTAGAATCTAATCCTGAATTTGAGTTTATCATTCCCATGCACTTCGTCATTAAAAAAAAAATATATATATATATACACACACACACACACACACACACACACACGTATGTGTATATTTACATATAAATGTGCTATCTCCCATGATCAGAGTATTAATTTTCTTGGTTACCACTGTGTTTGTGAGGTTCATGTGCACGACAGGCACAGCTCTAGTCAGTTATTTAGAGGGTAGTTTCCCGCAGGCTTGGCGACTGAATGTGAGGAGTAAGAATTTAGGATTACTGACATTTTTTAGAGCATGGGGATGCTCTTAATTGAAATGAGAAAATAGAGGGGTGCCCATGTCGGGTTCTGCAGAGTCTGCACTGGATTCGCTCTCCCTCTCCATCTGCCCCTCCCACTTTCTCTCTCAAATAAATAAACTCTCTTAAAAAATGAGAAAATACAGTAAAGAAGTGGGTTTGCGGGGCAGGCCACCCCGACTGGGACAGGTTTGAGTTGAAATAGGTGCAGGCGCTGAGTGGTCGGAAACGGCCTCTGGGGCTCAGGAGGCAGACAGACTCTGGAGGGGATGGAGGACACAGACGAGAGGCAAAGCACCG
The DNA here is from genome assembly GCA_028534135.1 of Potos flavus. Classification (NCBI taxonomy): domain Eukaryota; kingdom Metazoa; phylum Chordata; class Mammalia; order Carnivora; family Procyonidae; genus Potos; species Potos flavus. The sequence continues at coordinate 12,292,308 of CM052888.1, forward strand.
AGAGGGCAGCAGAGGGTCTTGGGAAGAACGCATGAGTGTTAGTGATGCAAGGTTCGGCTTGGGCGGCTGAGAAGGAGCAGCCCGCTAACCAGAGACAAAATCCCTGCGTAGATAAATGTGGGGCGGTGACGAGGCTAGAGGTCCACTGTTCCGATGACATTTGCTCTTTGCGAAATCAGATGTTGGTAGTTAGAACTACTTGAGTTACCCAAGAGTGCCAAGATCCTCCTTGTTTGTTGTTCTTCCTCTTTGGAAAGCCACGGCATCCTGTTCATCATCAGGGAGAGAAACAACGCAAGGAAAATCGCCTACACAGGAAGATCACAAGAGAAAGTAAGGAGCAGATATCAGAGGACCTAAGGTCATTGCATTGCGTAAAGCTAAAGGTATGATTAATGCACTTCCATTATTTGACCATCTCCTATAATGGAAAACTGCGAATTAGGGAGTTTCATGATTATTTTTGCATCATTAAAGGAACCTGGTTAATATGATGTTAAGATTTATATTTTTGCCTTCAACTACTGAATGATTTGTGATGATCTGCGAAAGTTACTTAAGAATACCGTCTTTGGAAGACCTCCGATGAGCTGGCCTGGAGAAGCTACATTTTTAAAAGTTTCAAGGATTAAGTGCCCATTTTGCTAAAGAAGTCGCAGAATCTTAGAACTGAGTAAGACCTTAAGTATCGGTTACATGTGCAACAAGTTTCCCCCAGTCCTTTAATTTCCATCGAGGGGAAGAAAGTGCTCCAGTCCTCGGGAGAGTAAAGGACAAGGGTGCTATTTCCAGCCCGCTGCCTCACACCCCCTTTCTGAGGTGGCAGTTCTGGGTGTGTCTGCTTTGGAGACCTAAGGTCGCCCTCTGGTGGATGGTCCTTGCATTCGACTTGGGGAAAAAGTGGCCAGTCCACTGGCCCTGGGTCCAACCAAATTCAACACTGTAGCAAGACCAATAGCTAATCTAATACACTGGATTCCATCTCTTCTCTTCCTCTTTTCATATTTTTTCCCCAACACTCCCCTGCAACTTTTTAAAAACTGAAGTAATATACATTTATTATAAAAAATTGGAAAAAAAATTTGGAAAGAAGGGGCGCCTGGGTGGCTCAGTGGGTTAAAGCCTCTGCCTTCGGCTCAGGTCATGATCTCAGGGTTCTGGAATCGAACCCCGCATCGGGCTCTCTGCTCAGCGGGGAGCCTGCTTCCCCCTCTCTCTCTCTGCCTGCCTCTCTACTTGTGATCTCTCTCTGTCAAATAAACAAATAAAATCTTAAAAAAAAAATTTGGAAAAAAAAACTAGAGATTTTAGGAGAACCTTAAAATTTGGAATATATCCTTTAATCAATTTTGTCTTGATATATCCAGAGTAGCTTTACACATCACTACATTTTAACATTTTTTTAAAATGAGTTTTACTTATTTGACAGAGAGCGAGAGAGGGAACACAAGCAGGGGGAGTGGGAAAGGGAAAGGGAGAAATAGGCTCTCCCCGCCTACTTAACTGACTGAGCCACCCTAGGCGCCCCTTCTTTAACATTTTTGATGGTTGCTTGGCATCCCATTATATGGATATGGCTGTCTCATAAATTAAGCAGTGCCCTGTTTTTGGGCATTTATGTTGTTGCCAATTTTTTTTTTTTTTTTAATGAAGTACTCTGAATTGTCATAGGATACGTCCTTAGAAGTAAAGCTTACTTACTAAACGGATGCAGAATTTTAAGGCTTTTACTCTGTATCACCAGATTTTCCTCAACCCAGAGCGAGTGCCCATGATCCCTGGCATTACCACGTATTATGTTTTTACCACTTTTGTTTTTTATTTACTTATTAAAGTTTTATTTAAGTAATCTCGGGCTCAAACTCATGACCTTGAGATCAAGAGTCAGAGGCCCCACTGAGCCAGGCGGGCGCCCCTGTTGCTTTTACATCTTTATTGGCCAATTGCCTCTTTCGATTATTTTTTATTTTTTTGGTAAAATGTCAGAGGAGTTTACGGGTGAGAGACAAGGAGATAACAACTATACACTTTGCTGTCTGAGCCTCATCTGGGTAACAGGTGGCCAATCAGCCACACACTTTGAAGAAAGTGACAATTGGTCACCGTCATGACGCATGGCTGTTACTGAAGTAGTGATCTGGACGGCAGAGCTCGCAGGTTAGGACTTTACGCAATCATGCACAGGTGAAAGACCGCAGTAAATGATATTTGAACAGTGTTGCTGGGACACCGGTGTTATTTAGCGAGACCACGTAACCAAAATTCACGCACACAGAAACAGTGCAAAGGAGGACGGCCTGTACGCAAGCAGGGGTCACCTAAAAACAAGGACGTTCTCCTATCATTATCACACTTAGGGAAAGTCTCAATAATTTCCTCGTATAATATCCTATCCACACTAAAAATGTCTTCTTTAATCAAAGGATCTAGAACACTCCTCCACCATTAATTTTTTTCGTGATATTGACTTTTCAGGGAAGCTGTTGTTCAGAATGATCCTACTCCAGGGGGGATCCGCGGACCAGCCGTGTTGGCAGCCCCTGGTGAACTGTCGGGAATGCAGACTCGCAGGCCCCCTTCCAGAACAATCCTCCATTTCAACATGTCTTTTCAAACTGTGCCTGAAACTAGCTGAGGCCTCTCAATATAAATTCAGTATTTCTTTGCCACAGTGAATGGTTTAATTATCACCACTCCTATGACCTGCATGCCCAGTACTCTGGATCTCCCGAGGCTCCTCTTTTTTTTAATATATATATTTCATATTTTGAATTATTTTGGTTCATTTTATTTTCCTGGTCATTAATTTGAGTTTCATTAGTGACATCTCCTTCAACTCAACTACTCAATTTGAGTATTTGCTAAGTGACCTTTTTCATTTCCTGCAGCCTTTGTGTGTTTCACGCAACTGAATCTCCTGATAGAGATCTTGTTATGTTTTTGGTCTGTCTCCCCCACCAGTTTTTTTTTTTTTAAGATTTGAAAAAATTTAAGTAAAAAAGTCGAACTTAGAAACGTGAGATCGAGTCCCATGCTCCACTGACTAAGGCAGCTCGGCGCCCCATCCTCCAGCAGTTTTTCATTGAGATCTACTCCCCGGGATGGGCGGGTCTCACGTGAAACTGTATACCAGAATCACCTGGGAAATTTTAAACCCATTGGGCCTTGGAATCCATCTCCAGAGATTACTATTTAATTGGTTCGGGGTGAGGCCTGAATGTCTGGAGTTTTGAGAGCTCCCCAGGTTTGCCTATGGGAGCTCAGGCCCATCCTCGAGGGTTCTTAAAGCAGAAGCAATCCCATCACTAAAACCCAGCATGCTGAAAAAACTACTGGGCAAAATTCGGTTTTTCAACAAATGCCCTGTGAGAAATACCAAGAACGGAGAGTGGTATGAAGGGAGGGGGCGCCTGCAGACTTGTATAAAAAGTACTCAAGACACAGACCAACTAATGGCAACACCTGGACCTTATTTGAATCTTGATTTGAACCAAGTAACCATAAAATAGACATTTACCAGACAACTAGGAAAACTGGAACACTGACTCTAAAAAAAAAAAAGTGATAAAATACATATGACAAAAACCTTACCATCTTAACCTTTTCAAAAGATAAAGGACATTCATACTGTGTAAATATTAAGACATTAGTGTGATAATGGTTTTTATATTTATGTTAAAAGAAGAGAACTTATTTTTTTTTGAAACATATACACTAAAATATCTAGGGATAAAATGATAGGAAGTGAGGCTTTTTTTCCAAATAGATGGAACGAGACTGGCTTGTTTTGGTAATGAAGTAATTGTTGAAGCTGGCTAACAGAAGGGTAGAATTTGCTAAACTATTCTCCACACATTTCTGTGGGCTTGGCATTTTTCTTAAAAGTTTTTAAAAATTGGGGCACCTGGGTGGCTCGGTCTGTTGAGCATCTGCCTCGGGCTCAGGTCATGATCCTGGGGTCCTGGGATTGAGCCCCACATCGGGCTCCTTGCTCAGCGGGGAGTCTGCTTCTCTGCCACTCGCCCTGCCTGTGTTCTCTCATAAATAAATCTTTTTTTTTTAAATTTTTTTTTAAATTTGACAGAGAGAGACACAGTGAGAGAGGGAACACAAGCAGGGGGAATGGGAGAGGGAGAAGCAGGCTTCTCGCTGAGGAGGGAGGCCGATGCTGGGCTCGATCCCAGGACCCCGGGATCATGACCTGAGCTGAAGGCAGACGCTTAATGGCTGAGCTACCCAGGCGCCCCAAATAAAATCTTTTTAAAAAAAGTTTTTAAAAATTTTCTGGTGTTTTTTTCTAAGTAGTTTATTGTTGATTCTTTTTTTTACTTGTCCTTTCTTGGCATTCTTTCCTGCTCTGCTTCTACTAGTCTACCAGTTCTCATCAGTTTTTTTCTGTGACTTCACATATGCACGAAATTTCATTCTGCCTATTTCTGTTGTTTTCTTTTTTTTGGTCAAACTGTCAGAACCATTAGGCACTTTGAAATGACACCCAAGGGTCTCATCTTCCCCAGCGAGCTGCCTGCAGCGTGAGGGGGTGCCCCCGACCCCACGCCGGGATGCCCCGTTTTCACGTACCTTGACCGGCTGGCTGACGAGGAGGTTGTGAAGCACAGATAGTATCACTGACGTAACCCAGCTGGCGGCCTGCTCTCTGGTCAGTTCCAGGCTATAAAGTGCAGTAAAAAAGGCTGCAGCCAGGCTAGTGGCACCCAGGAAGAGCCAGCAGATGTAAGTCAGCCGTCTGCGCAGGCCATGAGCGACGGGCTTCCTCCCTTCTTCCGGGCTCAGGATGGGGAAACTGGTGGCCTCCCTTAAGAACAGAGGTTGAAGGAATCAGCTGACAGGCAACAGCTGAGAGAGAGGTTCAGGAAGATTACGGGTGATGAGGGAAGCCTGGTGCAGTGCCTTACCTGGAGGGCCCCTGCTCTGTGGAAAGAATCCGTGTTTCCAAGAGCTCCTGGAGTTTCTGCAGTCGATCGGTGGCGTCGAGGACGTCACGAGGCTCGTCGGCCGGGGTGGGACCCAGGGCGCGTAAGTGCGATTGCAGCCGCTGCAGAACTCCGAGCAGGTAACAGGAGAGATGATGGTGGCTTTCAGGAACCACTGCAAATACAGGCCGGGGCTCCCACGTCAACACACGGGGATTACTGGCAGAGGGGAGCAAGTCACTCACGGATGAGGACGTTCCATTCTTCAGTCCATGGAGACTGGACCCAACAATTAACGACCGTCTTCTCTGAGCATGTCGGTGAATTGCTAACAATTTCTAAAATTCTACACTTAGATCCAGAATAAAAAAGAAACAAGACTTTTGATCTAGAAGCAAATAAAAATTTAAACTGAATTGGGCTTTCTTCACCAGAATGGCGGTAAGCGTCCAGTGGGGCGCAAACTATATTCAAGATTCCATACATCCCCTCATCTCCCTATTCCATAGAAGAAAAACAACGACACATCTCAAGAGCCCCCAGCAAAGTAGATGGAGTGTGAGGGGGTCTGAACCAGAGGGTATTTCTGTGGGTTTTTCCTTAATCCTTTACTTTGTATTATCAGATATATTGTCTCGAAAGCTATCAGCTCTACTGGAGGCTTAAGGAAACGGAAACAGAAGGTTCTATGGTGCCTGTTGGTTATGCCGAGAGGTAGGAGGGAGCGGGACACAGATAACAGATCAGTTACGAACACCTGCAGAGGTTTACCATTTGCCCAATGGGGTCCTGCCTGCTGAGGAGAGCTGTGACCCAGGTGAGAAGAGATGAGGTTGGCTAAAAGCTGCGCCATCTTGTTAAGGCTGTGAGACGCCCATAAAGATTGCTCCCACTCTGAGAGTAGGTGGGTGTTTCTCCTGAGCAGGAATCCCACAGTTTCTTTCAATTCCTGTATGTAGAGCCAAGATGAGAAAAGTCAGTCTGACATTCACCCAGGGCTGGTAGCACTTACACATGGTAGGGTTGTCTCTTTACTCTGAGAGCAAATGCTTAGTGGAAAGAACCTCTATTTCTCATTTTCTTTCTCCTTTCTCAGAAAGAAGTCACCTCACAGTAGCTTCAAAACTAGTTTTATGAGTTATTACAGAATGAAAGAAGGAACAATTGGATCAAACATCACCAACGAAAACTCGGCAGGAGTACCTTCTGCACTCACATCCAGTCCTCAGAATATATCAAGAGGAGAGACGAGGGGCATGAGGCATCATGGCCCAGGGAACAGGACTTAGGGAAAAGCTGTCAAGGTTAATAGGACCTGAAAGCCTTCTAGGAGATCCTCTCCACTGACCTTTCTCAGTACATGTGGAAGCAGGGCCCGCTGGCTACCTATAAAATTAGACACCAAGCTTACCTCAGCCACCTTTGTGAGAGACAGAGGCTCAAAAGTAGCATCTGAGAGGCAGGACGCTTGGGTGGGAGGAAAGCGAGGCAGGGGTTCCTGTGGCTGGATCAGCGGGAAGAGGCGCCCAGTTACAAGATTGACAGGGAAGAGGAGGACAGCAGTTTGGATGCTGATGAGCAGCTGGGACCAGGTCACAGGAAACGGACCCACTGGAAGAAGAGCATGACAGCAGCCTTCATCCTCAAGAGCTGAAGTCATCTCAGTCATTCCTCTCCCAGCTTTAGGTATTTGTTTGGCAACTTAACCATGATTATCCAAAGACAGGACATCATCATGGACATTATCTAGGGATAGGACATCTAAGGATAAGACCCATGTGTCATTCCCAAGGCTGCTTCACTCATTAATGAATGGGGACAGTGTGGAAATCTGTTAGAGTATTCGAAGCAAAGCAACAACAAAGGCACCTCAGGACCATTTCTGACCCTGAAAGGAAGGAGGTGCAGTACAGTAAAAGGATTACACGCCACAGACCCCACACGCCGGGCTCACGCGCACCTGGCTCATCTCTCTCAGCAGCGCTGCTGCTTCTCCTCCAGAACATAACATTGACCACCATGTTGCACAGAAGTGACGTCAGGCAGCAAGTGAGCCTCTGGACTCTTGTAAACTGGTTCCAGGGATGTCGAGTTAGGACTGAGAGCCAGAGATAATCCTGGGTGAGCTTTTCCACAATGATGGAGGAAAACAGGTGTCTAGGAAGATAAATGAGAACAGGACAGATGTGAGTTGTCATCCTGACGGCATCCTAGGCAAAGATGTGTTTTGCCGGCCACAAGCTCACCCCAACAACTGAGCCACCATCCAATACCTCTGTGAAGATGCTTCCAAATGACATGGCAATGTGATTCTTTCGTGATTTTAGGACACCAGGATTTTGAGGATGAGATTAATTTATATTGTATGAAAGTTTAAAATTAAAAACTGTTGTTTTTCTTTTTAACTTTCTAAGAGTTTTGATAAATCTTTTGCTCTACAGAAGTGTGTACCAGGCTTCCGCTCAAGACAGTTTGGTAAATTCATACTTTGAGCGCCTGCTCTACTCCAAATGTGAAGGAACTATCAATAAGATACAAAAAGAAAGAATAAAACATACTGGCTGGGCTTAAAAACAGGGTGAGTATCTCTGAGGAGAAGTGGAATTAGAAAAAATGGTGAGAAGCAGGGAAGTCACAGGATTTCTGGGCTCCAGGTCTGGAAGAAGGTAGTACACAGGCGGGAGTTTGCCTCGTGTAGGGTGAGTGGAATTAAAAGTGTTTCATGGGGTGGGGGAAGGGAGAGTGGTGAAGGCATGCCACCACATGCACACAAAACCCGTCGGCGAAGACTGGGAGACTTACAGGCTCCGGGCATTTACAAAATCTCTGTCCAAACATTAAATGACCACGAAACTAACTGAGCAGAAACTTCAGCTGCAAGCCATGACAAAGAACACAGAATTCATTCAAAAAAGTCACCAACCAGAAAACAACAGCAACTACCAAGGACAACAAATCCTGGGGCAGGGAAAGGAAATATGATTTCCAGCATCGCCATGTTCTATTATTTAAAATGGTCAGTTTTTAACAAAAGATCACCAGACACCAAGAGAAACAACAAAGTATATCTCACTCATGCATGCGTGCGCACACACACACACAGCCATAAATACACTGTCCCTGAGGAAGCCAAGACGGAGGATATACTAGAAAGAGACTTTAAATCAGCTATTTTTAAAAAGATTTTATTTATTTGACAGGGAGAGAGAGAGAGAGAGAAAGAGAGGGCACAAGCAGGAGAAGCAGCAGGCAGAGGGATAAGCAGGCTCCCTGTGAGCAAGGAGACTGATGAGGCGCTTGATCCCAGGACCCTGGGATCATGACCCGAGCCGAAGGCAGATGCCTAATGACTGAGCCACCCAGGCACCCCTAAATCAGCTATTTTAAATGTGTTCAAAGAACCAAAGGAAACCATGTCTAAAGAACTAAAGGAAAGTGAATGAGAATGGTGTCTTGCCAAATAGAAAACATCAATAAACCGCACAGAAATTATTTTTTCAAAGACCCACACAGAAAGGCCACAGTTGAAAAGTACATGCAGTGAAATGCAAAGTTCACTGGAAAGGCTCCCAGGCAGAAGAAAGAATCAGCAAACCTGAAGACAGGTCAATTGGCATTATCGCAATTATATCGCAGCAGGAAGAATGAAGAAAAATGAACAGGGCCACAGAGACCTGTAGAACACAACCATTTCCCACCAATACCTAAAGGAGAAGAGCTCTTTCTTTGAGACTGGCTTGAAGACCCGGTCACGCTCGCACTCCCCGAGGTCCACGGCCAGCCAGCAGTTGCACAGGAAGTACCATTTCCTTTTACCTGCCATGTCACTGACAATGACCTGGTTTACGTACCTACGGCAAAATGAAGGTAAGTATCTTAGGGGGGGTGGGCATGAACCAGCTGCCACAACAGGAAGTAATCTTGACCTGTCGGTAAGTGGATTCTTTTCATTGTGAGGCAAGAACTAAAGAAAGACAAGAGCTGATCCAGTTCGCCCTTCCTGACCTATAAGGGAATTCACACATCAAAACCAGAATGCAGATTTCTGTCACTCAGGAACACTCCAGTGCATGTATGTCTCCCTTAACTTTCCTTGTTCATATGTGTCGCCTCTTCAAGGAGCCCATCTGCCTCTGTCTTCTGTCACCAGGGCCTGAGGGGGCGTCCCTGGGGGGTGGGGACTGGTCTTCAACATTCATATTAATGACTTCTCATCCTACTGGGTTCTGTAAACTCTACAGTTCAATACATTTTGAGAAATGTAAATTCTGTGTAAGTGCCACCACCATCAAGTTATCATCCCCAAAAGTTCCCTGTGCCCCTTTCCAGTCAGCCCCCTGAGGCTAACCCCTGGCCCCAGGTGACCACTGACCTTTCTCTCAGACTAGTCTGCCTTTTTTAGAATTTCATATATGTGGATTCATATGACATGTTTTCTTTTGTGTCTGGCTTCTTTTGCTTGGTAAAATGTTTCTGAGATTCACCCATGTCACTGTATCAGTAGATCGTTCTTTTTGTTCGTGGGTGATATTCCTTTTCATGAACGCACTAACATTTGTTTCTTCATTCACCTGGTGGACACTCGTGCTGTTTCTAGTTTTGGATTACTATTAACAAAGCTGCTGTGAACGTAGGTGTACAAGTCTTGGAACGGATGTGCGTTTTCATTTATCTTAGGTGAACACCTAGGAGTGGAATTTCTGGGTCATGTGGTAAATGTCTATTGACCTTTACACGCCCTGCCAAACCGTCCGTTCACGTGGCTGCACCACTGTGCGCTTCCACCTGTGGTGCACGAATTCCAGTGGCCCCCAACTTCACCCCAACTCCATTTTGTCAGACTTTATCCTAGTCATTCTAGACTAGATGTTCAGTGCTCTCACTGTGGTTTTAATTTGCATTTCTTGATGACTAGTGACATTATGCATCTCTTCAGGTGCCCATTATACGTTACTCCACTTTACAAATCAAACCAGAATCGGTGTCCAAGCGCTTTGTAGATGCCTGAACAAGGGGAAAGCCGCAAGCAAAGGCTTAGACTCGACTGGCCTAGTGGCCTCAAGTAGCTCGGAGAGACTCTTGTTGCTAACGCTTTCGGGCAGGGTGCGTACTCTTCGCAGGTGGGCAACACTCAGCAACCGACTGGTCCGAGTCCCTGTGCCTTAGAACCTTGACTCCATTCCCTTCTTTTTTTCCTAACCCCAATCAATACTCTTGACCCTCAGTTAATGTCACCATTACTCTCTCCACGCATCTCCCCTCCTTCTGAGTGCGGCGGCAGGAAGAACACAATCACGTGGATTTCGCGCATGTCAGGTTTGCGGGCTCATCACTGACCCTTTTCCTCACAAGTCCACTGGGCCCGTCCCACATCATGATTCTGCCCTCCTTTCCACTCTTCTGAAGCTCTTAATTTTGTCCCAAAGTATATTCAGTGAAGAGTCGTTTATTAAATTTACTCTTTAAAAATATTTTTTGGGGGCCCCTGGGTGACTCAGTCAGTTAAGTGTCTGCCTTTGGCTCAGGTCATGATCCCAGTTATCCTGGAATCAAGCCCTGCGTTGGGCTCCCAACTCACTGGGATGTCTCCTTCTCCCTTTACCTCTGCCCCTCCCCCTGCTCATGCTCTCTCTCTCTCTCTCTCTTTCTCACTTGCTCACTCTTTCAAATAAATAAATAAAATCTTTTAAAAAAATAAAGATATTTTTCACGTGTAGAAATACTTCTCATTTACAACACTTTGGGCAGTACATTTTAGTTCTCTGCTCTTCACAATCATGACAACATTAAATGAAAATAAAATCAACTATCACTTTGTCATCCACACAGAATCATGTTGTTAATTTTCCCTGTTTCTTTCCAGGGTTTCCCCTTTGTAGATGCTTTGAAATTTAAATCTACTGGTCATTTGTTAAGATTTGGCCCAAAGCGTTATTGTTCTGCATTGCGGCGGCATGCTGGTCTCGCCCCAGAACTGGGGGGTCCATAGAGAAGGAAGGACGAGGCCGCCCAACACAGGTACTTACCAAGAGGGGCTGGCCCCCGAGTTGTCGTGCCAGAGCCGCAGGCTGTGCAACTCCCCGAGGGAGGACTGAGTGCTGAGGAGGAAGACGTCCAGTCCCCCTCGCTCGAAGACTGCCTTCTGGGGGTCACAAAGGTGATGGGGCTCACTCTGGCCCTCTGATCCATAAAGGGTGATAACCACCTAAAAGACCACAAGGAAAGATAAAATGCAGGACGGTCTGACATGATACCTTGGGCTTATCCTTCAGGGGAAAGAGGGAGACAGAGAAAACTGTACCGAGATGAAGTCTCTGGGGGGCTGGACAGGTTCAGTGGGCTCTGCACACGTACAGTTTAGAACCAGGACCCGCGCTCCTAACGTGCTCCCAGACGGCAGGTGTCACCAGGTCAGAGCGCATCTCGTGCTCTAGGAGACGCAAAGCCAAGGGCGAAGAGCACTCGTTTCACTAACCTTAGCTGTTGTGGCAGCCCTTCTTCGATGGCCAGTGGAGACCTGAAGAAGGTAGTGAAACTGAGAGCTGGGGCTGTTATCGGCGAGGACAGTGACCTTCACCTGCAGGGAAAGCAGAACCAAGAAGGATCTTCACCTGAGAAGCAGGAGGATGAGCGGTCCAGCTTTGGCAACCCGATGCAGAGCAAGGGGGACTTGCGAGCGGTAGGTAAACAAGCAGACCCAAGGGATGGAATAGTGGTGAGGGCTGGAAGGCCCAGCTTTATGCTTCTAAAATGAAACAGTCACAGAATCCCCCGATCAGGCGTGGGCTTCAAAATCTTTCCACCTCCCTCCCATGTGGGGAGGGTTATCACACAACACGGAGGGCACCTCGTTAAATGTGAATCTCTGATAAACGATGAATCATTGGGGAGCACACTTATACTAAAAATGCATTCACTATTTATATGAAATTCAAATTTAACTGGGTGTCCTATATTTTTATTTACTAAAACTGGCAACTCTTCACCCACGGCAATAAAGAAATGGACGGCATGTATTCTAGAATTTCCAAGGGTAAGAAAACATACAAATAAGAAATGCATACAATAGATGCTAAAAAGAGGCTGCCATCAGGGCGCCTGGGTCGCTCAGTCGGTTGAGCATCCTATACTTGATTTCAGCTCAGGTTGTGATCTCAGGATTGTGAGATCGAGCCCGGCGAAGGCCTCTGTATTTAGTGCACAGTCTGCTTAAGTTTCTCTCTCCCTCTCCCTCTGTCCATCCCTCTGCCCCCATGCACATGCTCTCTAAAATAAATAAATAAATCCTAAAAAAAAAAAAGAGGAGGCTGTCATCAAGGGATTTTTTTTGTTGCTGTTCAAAAAAGAGATTCCTTATAGGATTCTTACATATCGCAGTTACATGAAATTATCATTTCACTTCCATAGAACTTTTATATCCAATGTATAAAGTGAGAGAAACTTGCATTCAATTTTGGTTAAGTTCTCTAGATGTTCTGGGTGATTTCCTAACCTAAATGAATCACATGAGGGTTCAACCGCCACTAAAGGAAAAAAAAAAAAAAAGGAGCTAAAGCGTTAAGTTGCTAAGCCCTGAGACAGGAGACGTGAAGAGAAACTTTAAGAAAAGTCCCCCTTGAATTTCTACGCCACCTAGTACCATGCTACCAGCCTCTTCTGGTCGAGGGGTTTTTCCATCTTGTTCAACACACTCCAGACACTGTGGCAAAACTTCCAGAATCACTCTCTCCTCACCTTCTGCGTGTCTGCTCGATCCTTTCTCCAAGCCCACACACACGAGAGCATATAGAATCCTAAAAGGCTGGCCAGCAAAGACACCCCAACAGGGTTGTTGGTCACGCGAAGGATCAGCTTGATCGTGTCCTTAACGTTCACCGTCTGGGGCACAATGAAGAAGTCGCTGCCGAAGTAGGCCAGGCGGTTACAGAGACACTGCGTCCTCCAAACTGTGCTCTGTGGCCCAACCTGTAATTAGAATCAAGACGTCGATTCCAACTGAAGAGAGTGCTAAGGGAGGGACAAACCTAAAACACAATCGCAGGCAGTTCCCAGAGGGAAAACTGTGTCCGGGCTGCGTGTTCACCGCCGGCAGCCGCGGACGCCGGGGTAAGCAGCGTGGAGGGCAATCCGGCAGCCTCGCACTCCTGCCACTCCGGGTGTGAACGCAGAGCCCAGGGGGAGTCTGCACACGCGCACAAGGAGACGTGAGAGAGGAGGTTTCTGTCAGCGTTGTTCACAGCTAAAGAATCGGAAACGACCTGTATGTGTCCACTAACAGCAGAACATACAAAGAAGCAGAGGGCTCCTACTGTCTACTGATGGGATATTCGCTAGCAGTTAAAATGAATGACTTAGAGCTGGATATAGCGTCGTGCATAAATGCTGAGTGAAAAATACAAGTCGAAGGGGAAGCCTGGGTGGCTCAGTTGGTTATTTGGCTCAGGTCATGATCCCAGAGTCCCGGAATCGAGCCCAGAATCGAGCCCTGCGTCGGGCTCCCTGCTCAGCGGGGAGTCCGCTTCTCCCTCTCCCACTCCTCTTGCTTGTACTCTCTCTCTAATAAACAAAATCTTAAAAAAACAAAACAAAACAAAACACACAAGTTAAAGAAGGATGGTACAAATGGTACCATTTACACAGAGACCCAAAGCATGCACAACATTCGTGTGTCAGTATGACTGCTTTCCACACAAGGTCAAGTTCTGGGTGCCGGGTCTGTCACCTGCCCTGGGAGGTCTCTTGGTAGCTCTGTTCCTTGCACGGGGTCCAAACACTGTACAGGGCTTCAAGGAGGCAGGAAACCCCCTGCTGCTTTTTGTGAGCAGTGGGGTCACTGCTGGGTGAATCTTGCTATTCGAAGTGCTATCTCCTCGACTGGCAGCCCTGACATCTCCTGGGGGCCTGTTAGAAAGGCAGAAGCTGAGGTCCCACCCTCATTTACTGCAACAGAATCTGCCATCGGACAGGCTCCCAGGTAGAGGATTTCTAGAGAGGCGCTGCTCCAGATCTTCCAGAAATCTCTGCTGGGGCCATGAATGGTGTCGATGTCTTCCGGAGCATCCTCTTTCCCTCTATTCTCACGTGAATGAGCCCTCTCAGCTCTTTCACGAACAGCCTCATGATTTCCAGAACCTTGTACCACAGGCTTCGTGCAACTGAACCAGGACTTAAATCAGATGGGATCGCACGCATTCACCGCCGCGAAAATGAAGAGTGCCATTTTAAAGTGGGCACACACCTGGAACTAGGTAACCATGTAAAAGTCCCCACCTAGCCTGGAATGTACAAGAATCTGCTAGCTCACTTTTTTTTTTTTTTTTTAAGATTTAACTTACTTATTTGACAGAGAGAGCAAGCGAGAGAGCACAAGCAGAGGGAGCAGCAGAGGGAGAGGGAGAAGCAGGGTTCCCGCTGAGCAGGGAGCCCGATGCGGGGCTCGATCCCAGGACCCTGGGATCACGACCCGAGCCGAAGGCGGAGGCTTAACTGACTGAGCCACCCAGGTGCCTCTGCTAGCTTATTTTTACAAAAGTTCTCTTGTATTTTTTTATTTTTTAAGGATTTTATTTATTTATTTGACAGAGAAAGAGCAAAAGCAGGGGGAGCAGGAGAGAGAGAAAGAGGCCCCCCGCTAAGCAGGGAGCCGGATGTGGGGCTTGATCTCAGGACCCTGGAATCATGACCTGAGCCGAAGGCAGACATTTAACGACTGAGCCACCCAGGCGCCTCCAAAAGTTCTCTTTTATTAAGCAAGAAGTTTTCCTTTTACCTACAACACATTTAATACTTGCAGAACTTCTGCATTTTGCTTACTTTGTCTAGAACTGTCAGATTCACCCTGGACTGATGTTTGGGAAAGAAATTACACATATGAGGCATAAGCCTGCTCCAAAGAGACACACTGTCCTGGCCCGCTACACACAATCCTTCTCCTTTCTCCCAGGCTTATTTCCCTTCTGATGATTCTTCTTTCTGGGCTACCCCCCCCCCCCCCCGCCCTGCAAACAAGGTAACAGATGCTTTGCATTTCATGCCAGCTCAGGCGGAAGAGAAAGAGCAAGTGGCGTGGCTTCTTACGTGGCATCCACCGCTCTTCCACATGCTGTTGTGGCCGTCCCAGAAATAACACTGCGTGACGGCCGTCACCACCGAGAACAGGGGGGGCGTCTGCTGGGCGCTCTCCGTGCTTTTATTCAACACGACCATTATGTGGTAGGTGCCGATTCCATCCCGCAGACTCTCTGGGGTCAGCACCCATGTATATTCCTCATCTGAGAACCAAGAACCGTGCTTAGTTGCCTTTTAAATGGGACAAAAGTACCATGAGAACCTTCCTTATGAAGGATGTATTATCATTACTTTATTTTATAAATGGGGAAATGATTAAGCCTAGAGTTACAAATGATTTTATTTTCTTAAAATTTGAGAGAGAGCGCGTGCGCGCATGAGCGCAGTATGAGCAGGAGGGGTAGAGGGAGAGGGAGAGAGATTCTCAAGCAGACTCCGTGCTGAGCGCAGAGCCTGACATGGGGCTGGATCCCACGACCCTGACCTCACGATCTGAGCTGAAACCAAGAGTCGGACGCTTAGCTGACTGCGCCACCCTGGCGCCCCACAAATGATTTTCAAGAAAATGACCAGTGATACAACCTGGGGTTCTGGATTACTCCTGTTGCAATAAGAAACTGTATTTTTTTGATGAATGAAGATTTAGGGCTAATGGATCAGGATGTATTATGAGTTTTAGAAAAATGAAATTGTCATCCGTCACAATGAGTAGCTACAAGACCTAGTGAGCAAAAGAAGCCCCCAAACGAAGGAAGGATGGAAACAGACTGGTTCCAGGCAAGAGCCCTGATTCCAGGTCCGGCTCTGTCACCAGGTGGCTGGGAAGGGCGAAGGCAAGCCCCACAGTCTCCCTAGCTTTCTCACTTTTCAGACAAGGACTCTGGACCAGAGAATGTCTAAGATCCCCTCCAGGTCCAAACAACCTGATACTGTCAAGATGGGCAAGGAAGATGGGGGCGCGTGCTCCGAATCGGGAGAGAGCCCGCAGGTAGCGCAGATAGAGCCTTGCAGCTGGCAGCCCTGTGTTAGTGAGGCGGAGAGGAGGGCCAGGAGCAGCTCGCTCAGCCTGGGCAGACCATAAGAGAAGGAGACTACAACATGATTTATCCATTCCGATGACTCTCCCCACCCCATTTTTTTTTTTTTTTTAATGCGAAGGGTAGCTCTTAAGACTTCCCAGTACTATATTTATTTTTGTTGTTAGCTTTAGAATAATTTAATTTTTTTATTTAAATTCAATTAACATATAGTGACTGGCTGGCTCAGTCAGAAGAGCATGCGACTCTTGATCTTGGGGTCATGAGTTTGAGCCCCACAGGGGGTATGAGGATTGCTTAAATAAGTAAAACTTAAAAAAAAAAAAACAACCATTTTACTAAATTTGCTTTATCACCTATAGATCTTGATCCATTCCACAATCCATCTTTTTAAAAAATGCATTTCATGGTCATATATATTTACACATGTGATGCAATTACATAGAACTAATAACCACACATACACGAGTGCATGCAACACTGTGAATCCCAATGAGATCAATGCATTGTATCAGTGTCATTTTTCAGTTAGGATATCGTGCTATAGTTATGCAAGATGTCACCAGTAGGAGAAACTGAGTGAAATGTAGGAGACCTGTTTTATTTTTCACAATTGCATGAGAACCCACAGTTACCTCAAAGTAAAAAGTAAAAAAAAAAAAAAAAAAATAGAAGAAGAAAATGCATTTCAAAGTAAGTTTCTGATTGGGGCTTTACCTTTTTGCCACACCTTATTTTTTGGAAGGGTGACGTTCAGGTCGAAGTGGGTGTGGTTCGGCTGATACTGGAAGCCCAGGTAGAGTGTCATTAAAAGGGGACTTTCAGGTTCTATGCACACGATCAGGGATCTCTCCAGGGAAGTGATGTTCACTATGATAATAAAATGATCTGAGCTCACGGTGACACTGGTGGGATGGATTTCCATGCTAACATTTCTCCACAGCATGATCTAGAAAGAGACAGTTAATCAATCTTCAAGTTCAAGATGGTCCATCCGTTGATGTCTTTCTGTCTCCTTTCTAGTGATAATGGAATGTAACTTCCTAAGTCTTCCTCCCTGAGTATTAACAGGTAAAAAAGAGCCAGGGGTGAAGGGACGATATACAATCTCAGACCTAAAACACCTTCTTCTAAAGGTAAGGTAATCTCCCTGTAGAAGTTCCCCAGTGAAGATGGGAATAATCAAACAATGGCACTGCCACGAATCTCAAATGATTGTCTTCCATCCTGTTCTCCAAGAATTCCTATTCTTTTCTATTTCATTCCCTAATAATCATGTCATACCTCGATATCTTCCATTAAATCATCGACTTGGAACAATTTATGATTAGAGCTTAGTAACACACTTCCGATGCTTCCAACAATGTTCTTGTCATCAAAATCCCTGAAGGGATTGAAAGCTAGTCCTGTTACCTAGAGACAAGAGAACTCGGTTTCATCCATTGCTGAAATCTTTAGCAATAACACCCTGATAGGTACTAAGGTGTCAGATATCAATAATTAAAGTAAATGTTGGGATTTTTCCCCTTGCTAATATCTCAAATGAAATAATATTTCTCATTAGAACATCATATGGGAAAGAATTAATTAAAGATGAGTCATTTACTTGGGACCCTCAGAATTATTATTTTTTTTACATCTTTATACCTGGAGGATTCATGATTACTAGGAAATAAGTATTCTACTCTCCCAAATAAGGCACCAGTCTTACTTCTGTTTGTTAGGTAAGTGCTGAAAGAAATACAATATACTGAAATGGCTAAGTTGATATATTGAGTCAATACTTATTCAGGTATTCCCAGCTTTGTGTATGCGGAGTGAAGAGCTGAGATCAAACAGAAAACTGTCAAATCCAGGAGTCTGTTTAATGCGCCCAACCTCTACCATGGATGATTTTTAAGAGGCCTCCATTCCTGGGCACCTGGGTGGCTCCGTCAGTTAAGTGGATGCCTTCGGCTCAGGTCCTGATCCTAGAGTCCTGGGATCGAGTCCCGTATCAGGCTCCCTGTTCAGCGGGGAGTCCGCGTCTCCTTCTGTCCCTCCCCCCAGCTTGTGTGCTCTCTCAAAAATAAAAAATAAAATTGTAAAAAAAAAAGAGGCCTCCAATCCTGCCATCGTATAACAGAGATCCAGGGCACCCAGCCTTCTCTTGTTTGGTCTGGTGAGCTTACATTTCACGGTGCATCCCCTTGCATTCAAATGCCTGCAGCCATCAATCCCATTTCCATTCAGATCAGAATCAAACTCACACTTACTTGGACATTAACTCCTGGGTGTCTGTGCAAGAGCTCTTGCAAAGCTGAGGCTGATGGAAAGACTAACCTCACAGGTGCTGGGGACCAGAGAGTGTAGGAGCTCAGAGGCCAGGTTGACATGTTTTGGCTAAAGAAGGTGAAATTAAAGGGAAATCAATTTCTGTGTGCTTTCTAAAGATCAAAAACCTAAAAGGAACCTCTTCCCCTCTCCTCCTCTGTTACCTGCTCAGCATCAGAGTAGCAATGGAAGAGGTAAAAGTCACTAAAGACTCAGAAAACAGGTTCTGCTGTAGAAATACTTCTTGGATCTTTCCAAGGACCAGCAAGGCCATTTCCAGCATATTTTCTACCTGCATTTAGAAGGAATCACCACATGACCTGAGTAACCTCAGTGGATAATGGTTTTGGAGGGGCCAGACAGGGGACAAAGATCTTGACAGTGACATAAGGAAAGGTGACATTCTTGGAAAGGACCCATAGAAAGTACTTCCAGTTCGGCTAAAGACTCACCATCCTTTGTACGAACTAAGAGGGCCACCCAAGGACACATTTCTTTGTCCCATGATATAAGCTGCCCTAGACCTTTTTTTTTTTTTTTTTTTTGCCCTGGACCTTTTTTAAAGAGAGGAAGAGAGAGAGGGGGGAGGAGAGGGAAAAAGAATCTCAGGCAGACTCTGCACCAAGCACAGAGCCCGACGCCGGACTCGATCTCATGACCGTGAGATCATGACCTGAGCCAAAATCAAGAGTTGGATGCTCAACCGACTGTGCCACCCAGACACTCCAAGATTAAAAAGTTTCTAAAATGAGATCAACACCAGCATCTCCTGCACCTACCTGCTCAATGTCATGCTTGGATCTTCGCAGACTGGCTTCACCAGCTTCCACGATATCATCGAGGGGGTGAACGAGGCAGACAGTCATGGGGTTTTCGAAGCCCAGACGGCTGTTGCTCTCATACACGCTCCGAGGTAACTGCTCATTCGGGTCAACAAGGGGACTGAGCGCACTGACCTGGGAGTTTCAGGAAGCAAACACACATCCCTGAGCTATTTCTGCCTGTTTTGAATTTATTTGTGCTCTTCTCATCAGGAGTTCGACGTTCTTTAGGCATTTCAAACACATTTTTATAAAAAGCACTATTACAATTTGGCAGGAAAAGAATATATATTACATATTATACATATTACATATTACCTATAGGGAGGATTCGTATTTCATGTTTTTCTAAGGAACCGACAGAACCGTCCTGGAGTGATAAGTAGATCAAACAGCTAATTCACAAAAGTAAGCTAAAAAAAGAGAAAGGGCAGTACTGGCTGGAACACTGAGGAGACTATCCCTTGAAACTCGGGCCTCAAAAGCCTTCGAGATTAACTTAACATAGAGAACAAGAAAAATTCTAAATGAAACAGAAAACCCCAATTCTCCTTTCAGTAGGTTGTTCTCACACAAAACAAATAAGAAGATAAGCAAATTGACAGACTATACACTGTAGGTACGACTATTTTGGTTTTGAAATGTTTTTGTTTTCAAAGTAACATTTATTAAAAACTTCTGCATAAAAAAAAAGATCCAATAGACAAAATTTAAAATAAGACCTGCGCACGAAATATTTGCAACACAAATAACAAAAGGTCAACATCAATAATAAATAAAGCTCTCTTACCAACATGTAAGAAAAATGACAAACAACTCATTGGAGGGAAAATGGACAAAGGACACGAAGAAGCAACTGAGAGGTGAAATACACAATGTCAATCAATACATATGATGATGTTCAATCTCCTCAGTAATCAATAAAATGTTCCCTCCTTTTCTTTCTTTTCTTGCCTTTGAAATTGGGAGAGCATGGGCAATGGTTGGTAGGGATGTAAAACAGTGCCTATTTATTAGAGAGAGAGAGAGAGTGCGCGGGGTGGGGGGTACAGAGAGAGAGAATCCCAACCAGGCTTCATGCTCCGCGTGGCTCAATCCCACAACCCCAAGACCATGACCTGAGCCAAAATCAAGAGTTAGACATCCAACCGAGTTATTCAGGCACCCCAAAACAGTGCCTTTTGAGAGACAATTCTGTCATCTATTGAAAATGCAAAAGCCCCTACTTCTATCTCTGGCACTCTATTCCACGGAAACATCCGCGTAAGTACTCAGTAACGTAAGGACATGGATGTTCATGGTATGCTATTTCTGAGAGTAGACAAATGAAACACGTCCAAGTGCACGTGAAGAATTATTGGTTCATTTACGTGTACGGACACAAAAAGATATCCATGACACAGCGTTAAGTAAAAAAAAATCAAGGGGCTTAAAAATTTGTATACTTTAAGCCCACTGTTGTTAAAATGACAAACTTATTTATGCATAGAAAAAAGTCTGGCAGGCTATGAGCGACAAATTAATAATAATCCAATAATAGCGACTACATCTAGAGAATGGGATTAGCAAGGACAAAGATGGTGAGGGCTTTTGCTTTCTAACTCTATATGCTTTTGTTCAGATTTTTTAATAACAAGCGTGCATTATTTCCGTAATTAAGAAGCCCAAATAGGGGCATCTGGGAGGCTCAGTCGGTTAAGCACCTGACTCTTGATTTTGGCTCAGGTCATGGTCTCAGGGTCCTAAGAATGAGCTCCCACGTCAGGGCTCTGCACTGGGCATGGAGCCTACTTAAGGCTCTCTCTCTCTCCCTCTGACTCCTCACCCCCTGCCCACACATGCGTTCTCTTCTCCTCTCTTTTTCAAAAAACAACAACAAAAAAAGCCTAAATAAACACAGATTACATTTATAGGCTTATTGCAGAATATCTGAAAATAAAAGGCACGGAAAAGAAAAAATGAAAACTCTCATGAATCCTAGTCCCTTAATTTACTTATGTGTAGGGAGTAGAGCCAGGCATGAATAATTACTGAGAATAACTTGCAGCCACAAATGCAAATACTGTGGGGCACTGAAGGCCAATTGTCTGTTTCAGAGCTGAAGGCAAGGAGTGGATCTATTTCTGTCCCCCTGTGATGTCTAACAAATGTATCAGAAAGGCAGTAACCTGATAAACAAACAAAAGAAACACAGCATATCTGAGAAGGTCATTACTGACTTATTTATTCGCAATCTTCAGTTAAAGGTACAAATACTCTGACTAAATATTCTATTGAGTCTCCATAAAATAGTTCATAAGGCTAAATTCTGCATAGGGCACCATCTCCAGATTTTGTATTTCTGTTTTATATACTTTTCCTCTGTTTCGCTTCCCCCTTTCTCCTACCTCATTTCCTCCCCATCACCCGCTGCTTACCTGAGCTGACTGAGAAATTCCTGGGAGAAAGGCTGTCAGTTTCTGGAGCATCTCACAAGCTGTCTTTAGTTTGCTGTGAGTTTGCAAACCACGAATCGCCTTCCTCATGTTCCCTGCTTTCTCGTCTACCACCTGTTGGGGATGAAGGATTTTGCCAAAATTATTTATAGAAAATGACTGCACTTTAGTAGTTTGAGACATTGTTTTAACAAGAGCTGACATGACAAACTCTCCCCGTAACAGTTACTACTTTAGGAAGCTTTCCTGCAAATGGATAGAATTTTCACCTCTATTTTCATAGAGTAGAGGAATAGATACTAAGGTCATACAATGACCACTCTTTAAGAATATACTGCTTTTGAACCGGAAGTCCTGCCCTGAGATAATCTCTGTTTACACCAGCTACTTGCTGCCATTCTAGAGAACAGCCCATTGCAGCTTAGTTCAGTCAGTATTCAGTAAATCTTTATTAAATGTCTACTGTGTGCAGCTGGGCTTAGGAGTTAGAGCCCTTAAAGTGAGTCATGATCCAGCTCTTGTGGGCCATACAGTTGAATAGGGTTATTTGTAATTCACAGGGTTTGCAGGAGGTTAGATCAATTACAGAGTGATCTTAGAATTGAGGACCACCCAGTTTCGGTTCCATACTTGGGGACCAAGGTGTAAATAAGCAGGAATAAAGGTATGCGTGAGACCCAGGGGCCACCCAACTGCATGTTCTCCAGGGGAGGTCAGGTCGTATTTAATGCCATCCTAGCTACTGCCAGGAAGGACACTGAGGATGGCTTATGTGATGTCGAGCTGGGCTGAATCATGGTAGATCTCACCATTTACTTCGCTTTTCTTTAATGGCTCTTAATAAAGCTTTATAGTTGTCTCCATAGAAGTTTTACCCATCTTTGGTTAGATTTACTCCTAGGTACTTTCTACTTTATTTTATTTTTAAGAGAGAGACCCTGTGTAAGGAGAGGGGGAGGGGCAGGGGAGAGAGGGAATCCCAAACTGGCCTCCCTGCTGAGCGTGGAGCCCAACAACACGGGGGCTCCATCTCAGTACCTGAGATCATGACGGAGCCAAAATCAAGAATCAGAGGCTTAACTGACTCAGCCCCCAGGAGCCCCTGAATTTTCTCTCTTTAAAAAAAAATCTAATTTTCTAACTGATTGCTGCTGATATGTAAAAGTACAATTAACTTTATTGATATTGATCTGGTATTCAGCAAAACTGATAAATTCTCTTAATGTTTCTCATAATTTATCTGTAGGCCTTTTTGGGTATTCTGCACTTCAGACTTCTATTTACGGAAAACAAAGCACTCTGTGTGTAAGCTACTGGAGATGAGTTTTTCTGCCAGGAGACACAGTACTAACTGAAACAATGGTGAACATCTAGTTCCAATTCCCGCTGGAAGCAGATCCAGCATAAACAGGATTATCTTTGAGCAAGGAAATGTTAGATGGCATGTAAGTAGGGCTTGTGTTAAAAAAAAAAAAAAAGAAAGGGAGAGGCAGGATGATTTTCTTCAGTCAACATGATCAAAGTAGCTTTGCTTTTTTGAAGTTTGTGGGGGAAAAGGGAACAAAGGGGAAAGGAGAGCGGGGATGGTGAGTAGGAAGAACAGGCCAGAAGGGTTTGCCACTGCTGGAAAACTGGGGCAGGTAGACAACCCTTCCTCTTCATCTGAAGCACTAAATATAAGAGCATTAAATAAAAATAAGACATTAAAATCCCGAGGTGGGAATGGAAGCCATTGTGGACTATTTCCATGGACTTGCTCACTGCTTGCTTTTCACTGGGGCAAATGCTCGTCGGTCAGGCGCTCTGAGGTAGAGTTCTGCTCAGAGGTAGAGGGTGAACTGGGCCCCTTCCTCACACAGCTTTTCTGGAAGCATCACCAAAATAGAAGGAAAGAATAGGAGTACGTTTGCAGTGTCACAAAGGTCCCCAGGGTGACCTCGGTTTTCTGTATTTACCTGATCAGATGTGTCCTGAAGTGATGTTTGTGGGTTAGTGGTGAAGACCTCCACCTGGGAGTCCTCTCTGGGGCTTGAGGTCACCTTGACCATAGCTTTTCCGGACTGTGTTTCAGGTGCAGGTCTGGTGAGGGCTGCTGTGCCAGGGAGAGGCTGGCTGGTAGGTGCCGAGGTCACTGCCATGACCTGCCGTGTAACTTTGGGGAGTGTTGAAGGAAATGGTCTGATGGGAAGACACAGGGTCTCGGACTGAAAGGTACGTAAAGAAAGAGGCTGAATCTGATTTTACCAAGTGAAAATTAAGGCAGAGTTTACAAAATTATTCTGGCACTCCCATGTCCCATGAGGTAATAATGGGTATTTTTCTCAAAAAGGTCCAGGGCTCAAACAGTTTTGAAAAAGTGGCATACGATATTACCCTCTTAAAGATTTACAACTTACATTAGTGTATTTACTATCAAGCATTCAATAAATTATAATTAAACATCTACCACATGCTAAGCAATGTTCTGGGGAACTAGGGATAACGCAATGAACAAAATAAACCAAGTTCTTGCCCTCATGGAGCCTCCATTTTCATGGTGGAGGCAAATTATATTATGTGTTAAATAAGTGCCATGAAAAAAAATAGTTAAGAGTAAACAGATGAAAGGAAACAGTGTGCTTCAGATAGGGTACTCAGAGGTATGAGACGGCATTTTTGCTGAGTTGAAATAAAGGGAGAAAGCCCTGCCAATATACCAGAGACGGGCATCTGAGAAGTGCAAATGCCCTGAGGTCACAGCCTGATGGGTTTGTCTGAGGAAGAACAGGAGGCTAGATGAGTAGAACTAGGACGTAGGGGAGATCAGAAAGATCCTGGGGTTGGGGGTGGGAATGAGGGATGGGTCTGGGGAGAGCATTCATGTGTCAGGCAATGGAGAAGAGTACGATTTTTATCTTGAGCGAGATGGGAAGACAATGGGGGCTTTGAGGAGCAGCAGCGTGAGCTGACGTGTGTTGTAAAGGATCGCTCCTCTGATTGCCGTGCTGAGAACTGACAGAAAAGGGCCAAGGGCACAAGCAGGGAGAGAGGAGCAGGAGGCAGATACAAAGTCTGGCTGGGAGATGATGGTGGTTTAGACGACAGTGTGATAATGGTGAAGCTGGTGGGAAGTGGTTAGATTTGGCCAGATGAAAGACTCTGAAAAGTTCTACAGTCAAAAACCTTTGCTTTCTTTCCTTCTGGAAACGTTTTAAGCAATATTGGTTACTATTCTGTAGAACATCACTTGGAAATTCTGACTTAAGGGATTTTTGACCTCATCCTTGTTCTCTTTCACACAACTACAAACACTTCTTTTTTGCAATGGGTCAAGTAAATGTAAATCTATCTTTAGACATCCACTGAAAGGTTTCTATGTAGGACACAAAGTCAAAAAGGCTGAGAAGTTTCCTGAATGTGAAATTTTATAGATTATACAGTTTCTACTTCTATTTTCCTTCCACTCATTTTTTCCTTTTTAACTATTTTTTTTAAAGATTTTATATTTTTTTAACTATTTTTTGTTTTGCTATTTATTTTTTTAAAATATTTATTTATTTATCAGAGAGAAAGTGAGCGAGCGCACAAGCAGAGGGAGTGGCAGGCAGAGGGAGAAGCAGGCTCCCCATCGAGCAGGGAGCCTGATGCGGGACTCAATCCCAGGACCCCGGGATCATGACCTGAGCCAAAAGGCAGATGCTTAACCGACTGAGCCACACAGGCATCCCTTTTTTTTTTCTTTTTAAAAAGAAATTTAAATTTTATCGTATTGCATATCCTTTTGTAAGGTATCACAAGTCCTTTTTAGAATGAAGTAGGGAATAACCAACCAACCAACCAATGATAATTTTAACAACAGGAAAGCCAGAGGAGCCTTAAAATATGTCATTAGTAAAGCATCCATTCAACCTGGTTCTTTCCTGCATATAAGTACTTTGCTTTCCTTATGAGAAAACTATACCCAGGGCCCTCAGTGAGCCAGAGTGGCATTCTGGCAGGACCCACCGGGAAGGACAGAGATGACCAATCCCAGATGTGTGCTGTCTGGGGACGTACTTACAAGATTAGCACGAGCAGGGTGGTGACAGGCGGCGGCAGGATGAGTAGCTGCCACAGAGAGAAGAAAGCAGACTAAGTTCAAGTAAAAGTCTAGGATAGAAATATTTCTTTCTGTTTGAGGATGTCTTATTCTTGGCAGAAAACAATGCACATCATTTTATATAGGAAACCAAAGTGACCACGTCCCACCGATAATTCTGGAGACAACCTAGGATTCCAGAGCTGAAGTGTCACAAATCCCTAATGTCTCATCTCGGCTTACTCTTCAAAGGCCCTCAGTATAAAAATATTTAAATCAGATCGATCGTAAAGTTGTCAGTACGTAATTATTACTGTGGAAATATTTGCCTCATAATTTTACCAAAAGGAGAAGCTCCCTATTAATACATCAGAGCACATTTCTGATAGTTTTAGATGAGATCAGGTGCGTTCAGGGTGGTATGGCCATAATCTAACACTTTCAAAGAATTTTTTAAACAATTTTTTATTAATTTATTTGAGAGAGAGTAGAGCAAGAGAGAGAGAGAGAGAGACAGCATGAGTGGGGAGAGGGGCGGAGGGAGAGGGAAGCCAACTCCCCATTCAGCTCAATCCCAGCAGCCCAATATCATGACCTGAGCCAAAATCAAGCGTTGGATGCCTAACAGACTGAGCCACCCAGGCAACCCTGTAGTCTGACAGTTTAGAAAATGATCACTGACATTTTACCAGATCGCCTTATTGCTTTCATGTGCGAGCGGGGGCGAGGAGGGGCAGAGGGTGCCACTCAGGTGCCCCAATAACTGGTATTTCTTATGGACATAATTAGAACTAATGAAATGTAAGTGATAAGTAGATAAAAGAGAATAGATTTTTCATGAACTAAGAAAGATGTTTATATATAATATCACATTCTAGGTAAAATCAGTGAAAAGTGACCTGGATACCTGCTAAGAACTTCCGTATTACTCGGATTAAGAAATTTTACAATCTGAGAGAGGGGAAAAAAGGCTACCTATTTAAAAAAAAAAAAGTAACTATATTCCTTTCCAAGATAACATTAAATGCCAAAAAGGAAGGGAACAGTTGCAGAGTTTTGAGGGGAAGGCTGAGAAAGGAAATGATGTTCCTTGTATTGCAGAATACTGCTTATCCCCCACCACTTCCTTCTAAGGAAACATGGTAGCCCATGTTTAGGACATTAAGGACTACATTTCCCCGCCTTCCTTGCTTGCA
Source organism: Potos flavus (assembly GCA_028534135.1). NCBI lineage: Eukaryota > Metazoa > Chordata > Mammalia > Carnivora > Procyonidae > Potos > Potos flavus. The sequence goes on from CM052888.1 coordinate 12,319,169, forward strand.
GCAGTATGGCCATGTGATCAGCTCCTGGCCAATGGGATATGAGAAGTAACATGCAATTTCCAGGCTGTGCCCTTAAAGGAAAGAATCAGGCTTCCCATTTTCCCTTCTCTTCCCAGTTGACAGAATGCGAACATGGAGGCAGGGAGTTAACACAGCTTTTATAGACCATGAGATAGGTCTCCTGAACTATGGAGCCAACTTCTCAGCCCTGGCCTGCTTACTTACACTGTGATGTGGAAGAGAAAGGAACTTCCATTTGTTCAAACTACCATTCTGACTTCTGCTACAGCAACTGACCCAATGTTTTTAACTTGTACATCCTGCTAAAACATGGCCTATTGGGAAGAGACAAGAAAGACATTTTGCGTATCCACGAGTTCCCAAAATATTTCCACCAATGGATCTTTCTTGTAAAAACAACTGGAATAGAGATGATACAAAATTAAGAGTTCAACAAGGGTAAAGTTATGGCATAAAGATGATTGGTGCTAAATGTGAAGCCAGTTAAAATAGATATATGTTCTAAATTGTTGGAAATAGGGCTTTGACAAGTTTTTTAAAAGTATTCTTAAGTCATATATAAAAAAAAAAACCAGGGGTGCCCAGGTGGCTCAGTTAAGCATCCAACTCTTGGTTTCGGTACAGGTCCTAATCTCAGGGTCGCGAGACTGAGCCCCATGTCAGGCTCTGTAGTCCGCGTGGAGTCTGCTTGAGATTCTCTCCTTCTTCCTCTCCCTCTGCCTCTCCCCTAACTCTCTCTCAAACAAACAAATAAATAACAATATATATAACAATAACCTGAATAAAATCCACAGACTATACTTACAAAATCTATGGAGGGAGGGTGGGGAAGGAAAAACTAACATGCACTATATTCCTTTAACCAGATGAGGGGGCTTCAAAAGAGACTGTTTCACTCCCGAGCCCAACCATTAGAGAAACACAGGTACAGGAATTTGTTTTCAAAAAGAACAACTCCTTGAAGGCAAACAATTAAAACAAGAGTACTGAAGAGCAAAATTTCAACAAAGGACAGAAGAGAGCGGCAAGGAAGGATTAGAACTAGAAAGCACAGAACAAGGCAAGAAATGACATCAGTCATTAAAACACATTTAAATGTGATAAACTCTACTATAAAAATATTCTCAGAATCAAATAATTAGACCCATTTACACAAAACTTAACAGGAACACATGTAAAATGAAGTGACACAAAATTTTCAAAGGACCTTGGAAGGCAGCTGGCTGGCTTAGAGGAGCATGCGACTCTTCATCTCAGGGTTGTGAGTTTGAGCCCCACACTGGGTAGAGATTACTTAAAAATTGAAAAAAAAATTTTTTTTCAAAGGACCATATATACATAAATATAAGGCAACTCCCCAGATAAATGCAAAGTCCTCCTTTCTCAATGAGGCGATTTAAAGATAGTTATTTTAGGGCAAACGTGACTATATCATTTCTAAGGATGTAAGTGAAACAGTCAAATGTCTAGTTACTTAACGTAGTTAACTTGTTCCACAAAGGCACGTTAAAATTACACGTTATCTGTATTAACTTCAGAGCACTGCTCTCTGGAAACTCGCTTTTCCACGAGTTGGCTTTATTGAAACTTTTCAAATGCATCCTCAGTCTCAGTGCCTTAATTATCATCAGAAGGACTTCTGTAATTATTTAACAGTATCGAAAGTACACCAACTGTACTTTCATCTAATGCTATTATGAAACACTTCCTGTCCACCTCATAAGCACACAGTTACAAAAGCATTTAGAAAAGCTGATTTTTACATTTGTTCTTTAGAAAGATATTCATATGTCTACAATAGCACTTTCTAGATTGCTCTTTTATTGGATCCTTGGAGGGCTTGTTGACAAAGACATCTAAAACTTGAAGATGTGAGGTCATACCCCTCAGAATAATCGCCAGATGCACTTTAAATTTGTCTTTTTCCACCTGGTTGGTCAGAGGATCTCCACAGTCATCCAACACTGGTATTGACTGAGGTCATTGCAGGCTAATGCATCTTCCCCAAATAGTATTTATTTTTCAAAATTAAAAAAAAAATGGGAGAGAACACCATAATGTGAAAGACTCTGCAAGGACTTTAAGAAGATTCTTTGGATGGAAAATTTTGTGGGAGAGAACCTTGTCTTTTATTAGGGCACATGTGAAAAGAAGATGGCCAAACGCCCATCAAGAAAATAAGCATCCATAAAATGAGAGCGAAGACTGCAATAATAAGATCAGACAAAACAGAACACAACAAATATTGATCAGGTACATGACAGGATGACACACTTCAGCATAAACCAATCTTGTGCCTCCTTCCAGGTAGGAACTGATTTCACTACCCATTACCTGCGGTCCTTTTGCTTCTCG
>CM052888.1:12322044-12435125 GCA_028534135.1 Potos flavus
AAAAAAAAAAAAAAAATGACCCCACTGCAGTACACAGAGATATTCCTTATTTCTTTTTACAACCAGTGTCCCCCTGGATTGTTTCTACTTTTTTGCTATTATAAAGAGACCTACAATGAATAGTCTCATTCGGGTGTCTTTTTATATTTTTGCCAGTGTAACTTTGGGATAGATTCCCAGCAGCATGAATGCTGGCTCAAAGGGCAGATATAAATGCAATTTTGCTAGAGACTGCCAAATATTCTTTTCTTAGAAACTGTATCTTATTGCATTCCCATTAGCAATTTATAACAGTACCTATTTCCCTACAGTCTTGCCAACGGAATATGTTGTTAAGTTTGTGGATTCATGCCCATGTGTTAGGTGGGAAATGGTATCTCAGTTTTAATTTGCATTTCTCTATTTTTGGGCAACAATACTTCATAATATGAAACATTAGACTTCTCTCTTGAATGTTAAGGAACAAATTTACAAATACTTCTCTCATTACCATGTTATTTTGGAGGAGGCCTGCGTGCCTGCCTGCCTTCCTCCCTCCCTCCCTTCCTTGAGACAGAGAGAGCGTATGCAGGAGCATAGTGGGGAGGAGCAAAGGAAGAAGGAGAGAGAGAATCTTACGAAGGCTCCATCTCATGACCCTGAGATCATGAACTGAGCGGAAATCAAGAGTTGAATGCTTAACTGACTGTGCCATCCAGGCGCCCTGGAAGAGGCATTTTCTTAAGTTCACAATAAAATGTATAAACACTCTGACAGCAAAAGCAATTGCTTTCTTTCTTTTTCTTCTTTCCTTCCTTCCTTCCCTCCCTCCTTCCTTCCTCTCTTTTTTTTTTTCATTTTTTATTTATTTAAGTAATCTCTACACCCAACATGGGGCTTGAACTCACAACCTGGAGACCAAGAGTCACATGCTTTTTTGACTGAGCCAGCTGGGCGCCCCAACAACAGTTAGTTCTGAATACTAAGCAATTACATCGTGCCAATACTTTAGTTTTAAAGGTAATTAGCAGTATTGGATGTCCAAGATATCCAACGACCTTTGACAGGAATGTGATGCCATCTAGAAGCAGAAATGAACTTTGCACAAAAAAGAGAAATTTCATAATATTTACAGTAATGACTGCCAGGCACTGTTCTAATACTGTACTTGTACTATCTTACTAATCCTCATAACAGTCCTCGGAAAGACTGCCGAGGGGCTACAACAGGAAAGTCCTAGAATCAAGACATGAACTCAGAAGTCTGACTTTAGAGCCTGAGCTCTCAACTACAGAAACATTTAATCTTATTATGGGACTGCAGGTTCAGAATTTGCTGAGTTGGCTTAGAAAATGGAATAGAATTCTTTTTAAAAACACTTTTTGTTGCTTTTTTAAAAGATTCTTTTTTTTTTTTTTTTAAAGATTTTATTTATTTATTTGACACACAGAGAGAGATCACAAGTAGGCAGAGAGGCAGGCAGAGACAGGGGGGGAGCAGGTTCCCTGCTGAGCAGAGAGCCCGATGCGGGGCTCGATCCCAGGACCCTGAGATCATGACCTGAGCTGAAGGCAGAGGCTTTAACCCACTGAGCCACCCAGGCACCCCTATTTTTTTCTTTTAAAATTTTATTTAAGGATTTTGTGTGTAAGTAATTTCCGCACCCAACATGGGGCTCGAATTCACAACCCCGAGATCAAGAGTTGTATGCCTCACTGACTCAGCCAGATACCCCTAGAATTCTTTTTGCCCAAGATTATCCTCTGCACAAACATTTCATATTCCAGAGCAGTAACCGCTTCCAAGTACATGAGTGATAATATCAGAAAAATGCATTTTCACTCCAAAACCAAGAGTAGGTGAAAATGTCTAAAAACTCAACTCTTGAAGAGTGAAAAATGAATGGAAAATCTTCATCATTTAGGCTGTATTAAGGGTTGCTTTTCCTATCCTGGAGATGAGTTGGGCCAAATAACCTCCTGTAAGGATGAAAAACAGTTCACAATCATAAGGTGGCACACTCACATTGACAAACAGAGGACCCCTTGATTTACACAGAGACTGGCCTCACAACCTTGGCCTTACCAACAACAGCAAAATCCAGTGAGCGTATCTCAGAGAGCTTGAAAGAGTGGAGAAAGAGAAGCTGGAAGCCAAAAATTTATTACCCTGAAATATGGGATCCTTTCAATACCCAGTATTTGAGGAAGGTGATCTTTTTTTTTCTTATAATAGAGTTCTGTTTTAACGAGAATCTGTAGGTGCTTCCTATTTTTTTTTTTTTTTAAAGATTTTATTTATTTGTCAGAGAGAGAAAGTGAAAGAGCAGCAGGCAGAGGGAGAAGCAGACTCCCCGCTGAGCAGGGAGCCCGATGCGGGACTCGATCCCAGGACTCTGGGATCATGACCTGAGTGGAAAGCAGACGCTTAACCGACTGAGCCACCTAGGCGTCCCAGATGCTTTATATTTTAATAGGAATGTATTTGTGACTTTTAAAAGTGGAACAAAAGTTTTACTCAGACTGCGACATTGTAACGTCCTCGAGAATTCACTCAACTAAGAATAAATGCTGGACACAACCACCATGAGAAACACAGACTGAAAGAAAAACCACGCACCCAACGTCAGGCACACAACTCTCATCGCCTGTTCCTGAGGAAGCAAACCGACACGACAACAACCTCCTCACCCTTCACCTTCTCATCTTCCTGCACCAGGATTCCATTTTCCTCCTTTGCTTTTGTGGTCTTCCCTCTGAAGCCCAAGTGCCGAATGGGTTAGGGGTGCACATGAGGAGAATGGAGTTCACCGCGGCACTTTCTCCCACACTCCACCCGAGCCAAGAAATGAAGGCAACATCAGGCACAGCTCTAACTACCCGGGTCGGATGTATATGAAAGTCATTCAAATGAACAGTTTCTCACTCTAATCGGTATCATGAAAATCAATATATAATCAATATCATCAAAATCCCTACATGCATCCTTTGTGCTATCATTCACAGACTCTGTGACAAGAAACCTTCTTAAGCACATTCCCCTCCCCCATCCCCAGTTTTTTTCTTTTCATTTAACCACACCCTTAAGTAAACCTTGGGGCACGATGTCCTTGATCTGCCCTGGAGACAGGACTAGGACACACAGCTACTCTTATGCATTCTCCTCTTGGGTGGTTCCCACTTACCAGCCTTTTTCTTCAGTCTGTCGCCTCCTTCGTTCTTTGGATGTCACTTGGCATATACCTCCCTTTCATGGAACAGACTCCTTAACCAATATGCCCACATGCCGTCCTTATGTAGAATCGGTTTCTAGAAATTATGAATTTGGTGGCATAAGGCTTCATCACTTACCAGCCTGGCAGATGAAAGAATGTTCCAGGGGGCACAAGTCCACTTTCGATGAGATCCCATTGTTGTTTCTAGACATGTAAGTGCAGCTGGGCGGCTTTGGGGGCCAGGGGCCTATGACACCTGCTGGAGAAGGACCAGACCCAGATGAGCCTCAGACTCCAAAATCAACCTTTCAAAGTAAATATGAAAACCAAATTTTGCTAGTTTCTAATAGATGGAACTTAGGATATCCCTCCAATGTGATGTGTTATTGAGGGTCCAGGAGCAAATGGTCAAGAAAGAATTCTTGAGACATCCTCAGTGCAAAAAAGGGGTTTTATTAAACATTGGGACAGGACTTGTGGGCAGAAAGAGCTACCCTGGGATTGTGAGGAGTGATTTATTACATTCTTTCCAGTTGGGAAAGGGCTTAGGGATAGCAAAAGTCTCCAAGTAATTTGGAACCAAGGTTTTCCGGACCTTGAGGGGGTCATTTTCTACTGTCTAGTAAACCTTAGTCACAAGACCCTTTAGATGGCTATCACTGGCCATACGTTTGAAGGATGATTACTAACCTATATCTTGGGGTGGGGGTGGGGGCAGGGACGAGATGAAGTTTCCAAACGGATTTTTAGATGTTAAGAAGACTTGCAGGATCCTGGAGGTCAGGCTAACGTCAAGCTAAGGTTGCTTTTTTTTTTTTTTTTGCCTCCAGCAAAGTATTAACACTGAAGCAGTTAAGCTTCTCTCCACCCACACATTATAAATTATTTATTTTTTCATATTATACGCTCTTTATCACAAGGTTTCGTATTAATTTACCTAGACTTCGGTGAAGATGATGGTCGTGTAACAGAGCCTCGGATATTTCTCCAAGACCACAATATTATGGTGCATGATTTTGAAAATATCTCTGTAAGAAAGGTAACAGGCAAATAATTTCTCTCCTGGTTTCTGAATTAGGAAACCTGGAGCCAAGAATGACGAGGAGATATTTGCCAGGAACAAAGCGGCCATAAAAGGTTTCCCACTTCAGAATCCTACACAGTACTTTCAGTGAAATATCAGGTATGTTATCTTTGATAAACTCTGAGAAAATCTCATTGTCTTTGCTATACAGACAAATCAAAGGTTGAAGCCCCAAAATATAAATACTTCAGAGGAACTGTGGTAATGAAGTAAAGCAACTGATTTTTTTCTGTATACGAAAGCAGAAAGATTTATATTTTTTTCTTTCTCTTGTTCCAGAATAAAAGTAAGGACTTTTCCTTTATAAACACTTAAAGCCTTACCTGGGTTGTTTTTTTCTTGATGTTTTCCCAGGTGCTTCAGATTTTGCCCAATCCACCACTTACTCCCTTCTTCTAGAGAGTCCCAGAGAAGATTGTGGACCTCCAGGTTCCAAGTGTAAGCAAGGTGTCCCCCCTGGACACGACAGTGATTTTCTGCTTCCTTGTAGCTGCAGGGGAACCTGTTAAGCTGGTAACAATGATTTTTACCATGTCGCTCTGGGATATTTAGCTCATTTCCTAGAATGACGCCTGTTCTGATAGATAACCAAACCCAGATTCCTCCCCTGAAGAACATTTTCTCTGTGAACTGTGAGCAAGAACAGTGTGGGGGCTCAGCAGCTGCCCAGTCCTTTAAATAGATTCTTGGTGGGTCTGTCATATTTATTGGTATCATTCTTTTAGGAATAGGGAATAATTTGTGAAGGAGATAAAAGGCTTTCTGTTTTTGTTTTTAAGAAGCCAGGTGGAGTCCCTATAAGCTGAAAACAAACAGCAAAGATCAATAAAGCAATGGGCATTTATAAAGCACCAGCACCTGTGTCTACACAACCAGCTGCGCCTTTAGCTTTACAATAGATCTTTATTTGCTAAGCCTAGGCTGTAAAGGAGTAGAAGATGAGGAATATCTAAGTCAGTGTTGCTAAAAATTGAGAAATGTATTGTGTGTGTGTGTGTTTTAAATGAAACCATTCTTACAGAACCACAGGCCGTATTTAAATTATTGTATTCCATTTTTTAAATACGTTCAAATGTAAAACTAGGCATAACCTATATGCTGAAGCTCTCACGCAATCATAAAAACCAAAAAATAAATATCTGATGGAAGAATACAAATTAAGTACAAACAGAACTGAAAACCAATGAAATGAAAACGGGCTGCACTAAATAGCTATCATACAGAGAAACATGGTACTAGCTTATGACCACACAGGTTGTTAGCATGCTATTTCATGCTGCAACGAAAATCCAATTCTTTCACCACTTTTAACTTGCTGAAAAACCTTTGTTCATACAGGATGTCATTTGTGCTTCACCTGCAGGCCAACCATTCTTTATTTCAGCCAGTTTTCTTCCTTGGTACCCACATATGAGAATGAACACAATAAAACATGGGCACTGAAATAGCTTGGTAGGTTTCAGGGTTATGGTGGTTGTCCAAATGGCCCAAATGATACTTATATTATTTTAAAAATTCATTAAGAAGGACACCAGTATCAAATATTCTCTTAAGTGTCTATGCCAAGAATACACTCATCCCTCAGTGTGAAAAACAATTCAGTAATCCAACGAAAGATAAATATGGTATGTTCCCTACTTCCAAAACATTTAGTCTAGTTGGGGGGAGAGGGGCGGAAAGACCTAACAATTGTAGTTTATACAGAGCCACTGGACAGCATATATCTATGAAGGCTCAGATGAGGAAGAAATTATTCCCAGCACTTGGCCATCTTGAATTAGAGGAAATTTATCCTGGCGGGAGTCAACGTGAATAAATGCACACAAGTGTCAAGTATTTAAAAAGAGAAAGAAATAATTCTGTGTGGGGCCGGTGGGGTGGGCACTTGGCGAGACAGTAGTGGGAACTGAAACTAGAAAACTGAAATGTTTTCAAATGCCAGGAAGAAGAGTATCCAATTAATTTGGAAGGTTTCTAGAGTCCACCAGGTGTTCGGGAGCAGGACTTTGTTACAGGATCTAGATTTCCCCAAACCTTCATTAACGCACATACTTACGTACATACATACGTTTTAGGCATTTTTAGGTAAAACTTGGTGCTGATGGAATCTTCTCTGAGGTCAACTCGGGTATCTTACACAGTGCGGTCACCGTTTTTACGGCGTCTGATACATACTCCCAACACATGCTTTACCGAGGGCACAAGCATACCCAATGTTCAACTTAAACGGTCATGATACTGGTGAGAGCACAGTTAGAACTCTCTCGCCCACGTCGCTGGACCACAGAGCGGGGACGTGCACCACACAGCGCCAGCGTCCCACAGCTCCGCACACCGCGGCGACTAACCGCGGAGCCTGGGGCGGAAGGGGCGTGACCGCCGTGATGGCGCGCGTCGGCGTCCAGCCAACCCCGTCGGGGCGGAGCCAGGCCTTTTCCGCCGCGGGGAGGCCGGCCCCACCCTCTTGCCCGGCGATTGGTCAAGTGGCAGCTGCAGGAGCCGTGACTGGAGGGCTCGGCGCCATCTCTTCCAATGGAAATGAGCCAGAGGCGGGTCCAGAGGCGGAAGGAGCATGGCGTGGAGACAGCTCAAAGTGAGTTGAGAAAGTGGGCTGTGCGGCTGCGAGTAGTGTGGCGAGGTGCGGGGCAAGAGGAGAATAGAATGCTAACCTGGGCCAGGTGTGGACGGCTTTCGGCTTCCAGATCGTGGGCCCCCGGGCACGTCTGTGCGTGTGTGGAGGCACCTGCAAATGCTTGTGCGTATGCATTAACACGTGTAACGGCACGTTCCAGTCTGGGTAGATGCAGGTCTTGGCCAACGCAAGTGGGCCAGACTTTTATTGAGCCTGACACACGGGCACTTAGTGAACACGTGACCGCCTAACATCGTGTGCAGGATCCAACGTGCAATGGCCCCAACCCTTCTAGATGAAATTTTTAGGGCGGGGGCTTGTGTAACCGCGTCCAGATACTTGTTGATGGACATTAAGGGGCGTTCCTACAATCCGCTGGAGACTAGAAGGAAGACAATAAATACTTGCTCCATATTAACAGCTGGGAGTTATCCTCAAGGGCAGATCTGATCACGTCACTAACTTGTGTAGGGAGCAAAACTCAAATCTTCATTCTGGCCGGCGTCCCTGCCTATCTCCCCAGCTTCTTTTTAAGTCCTGCTTTTCCTTATTCCTTGGTTTCCAACAAGACGTTCTCCTTTCCCTCTTCCTAATGCGTCTCATTACCTTCTGCCACTGAGAGCGCCTTTACACTTTTTCCTGCACCCCACTGCGTCCTAGTTAACTCCTACTTATCCTTTGGATGTCAGTTTTAAGTCACTTCCTCAAGGAAGCCTTCCTCTACCTCTGAGATTGGGTTGGGTTCTGTTATTACCCTATACTTTTTTTTTCTTCGTAGCAATCCTCACAGTTACATATTTGCGTAATCATTGACCAATGACTGTCTCCTCTTGAGATTGTCCTCCTTGAGGAGCACTCCGAGGAGTGCTGTATCACTGTTGGGCAGATGACTGAGTGAATGAATGAATCACTCATCGCCTGGCAGTGATAACTAGAGACAAGCATTATGAAGCACGTTTTGAACAGGATAGTCATTCTTGACTCATTAAGACCTGATGATGCTCCTTTTTAAAAAATATTTTGCGGGGCGCCTGGGTAGCTCAGTGGTTTAAAGCCTCTGCCTTCAGCTCAGGTCATGATCTCAGGGTCTTGGGATCGAGCCCCGTGACCGGCTCTCTGCTCAGTGGGGAGCCTGCTTCCCCCTCTCCTTCTGCTTGCCTCTCTGCCTACTTGTAATCGCTCTCTCTCTGTATCTTAAAAAAAAAAAAAAAAGAAAAACAAAAAATATTTTGCAACTGCTTTTATTATCCCGAAGTAGCATTTATGTATAATGTAATCTTTGTATAAAGTTTAAAGTTCAACTAATGTCCTAACTGGAATATAAAAGAGAAATTAAAGGAATTTATAGTAAAATAATAAGATGCATTTCAGCATGTAAATGTTATAGCATGACTCACTTAGTGAGATATGGTCAGGTGTTTAAGCCTCTATTTAGAAATTCTAGTGCCTCAGGGACACCTGGGTGGCTCAGCATCTGCCTTCGGCTCAGGTCATGATCCCATGGATCTGGGATCAAGCCCCACATTGAGCTCCATGATCAGCGATGAGCCTGCTGCTTCTCCCTCTGCCTGCTTCTCCCTCTGCCTGCCACTCCCCCTAATTGTGCTCAGGCTCTCTCTCTGACAAATAAATAAAATCTTAAAAAAAAAAAAAAATTCTAGCGCCTCAGGTATGTTTTATTGTCAAATACCCAAGCAAAGCACTATACCGTTCCTGAGATCTCTGAAATGGGGAACAATCCTTAGTAATGTTCTGTGCAAAACATTGCAGTTTTCCCTCAGTTTATGAGGGAATTGCATTCCTAGAAAAAGTCTGGGCAGGAGATAGTTTGTGTTTATATGGTGGAATATAGGCTCAGATAATATCAATAGATATTTTTTACATACTGAATGTCAGTAAGATGTTCAAAAGTCATACAGGACAGGGACAATTCATCTGTCAGATAGTCTACAACAATGCAGGATGTCTGCCTTTACTGAGTCCTGCCCACTAAATCTATTAGCAGTTCTCCAAAATGCCTACCAAGTTCCCCTAGGAGGCAATACTGCCTCTCTTTTATTTATTTATTTATTTATTTATTTATTTATTTATTTATTTATTTATAAACATTTCATTTATTTATTTGACAGATCACAAGTAGGCAGAGAGGCAGGAAGAGGGAGAGGGGGAAGCAGGCTCCCTGCTGAGCAGAGTGAGCTGAGAGCCGGATGCGGATGCGGATGCGGGGCTCCATCCCAGGACCCTGAGATCATGACCTGAGGCGAAGTCAGAGGCTTTAACCCACTGAGCCACCCAGGCGCCCCAATACTGCCTCTCTTGAAACCTCTGGCGTGGAGTCCTTCAGGGCACAATGAGCGTCAGAAGTGTGGATACAGTCGCTGAAAGTAGAGGCCAATGTGGGAGCAGGACTAGAAATGAAGAAAAGCAGTGTTTAGCAGCAGGCTAGGGACGTCGCTTCATGTGACATGTCTTTATGTCCTGTGTGCATGGGTGTAAAGGGCTCAGAGAAGTTACTGCAGTCTGGCCTTGTGGGACTCTAAATGGGCCTTTTTCTCCCCCCAGAAGCGGGCCCAGGATGCCGTGGTCATCCTGGGGGGTGGAGGACTTCTCTTCACTTCCTACCTGACAGCCATGGGGGATGAACATTTCTACGCTGAACACTTGATGCCGGCGATGCAGAGGCTGCTGGACCCGGAGTCAGCCCACAGGCTGGCCATTCGTATCACCTCCCTGGGGATCCTTCCTCGTGCCACGTTTCAAGACTCTGACATGCTGGTAGGTGCTCTCGGAACACGTTCTGATTAACAAGCTCTGTAGGTAATTCTGACCTAGCCGTGCTGTGCAGCCTGCCCTTGGAGAAACACCGGGTTAGCCCGTGTACCTCTGGCTTTGTTTCCTTCTTCCTAGGAAGTGAGAGTCCTGGGCCATAAATTCCGAAATCCAGTTGGAATTGCTGCAGGATTTGATAAGCACGGGGAAGCTGTGGATGGACTTTACAAGATGGGCTTTGGCTTTGTTGAGATAGGCAGTGTGACTCCGAAACCTCAGGAAGGAAACCCGAGACCCAGGGTCTTCCGCCTCCCTGAGGACCAAGCCGTCATTAACAGGTAGGTGAGCAGCTCAACACGGGAGGCCTCCTTCCCAGCAGGGCACTCAGCGCTGTAAGATCTGCTGGCTTTTTCTGTCCTACAGCGTGGACATTTTTCTGGTATTTGGAATGTTCGGGAACCGTGTTGAGCATCTCCTCTGTGCAGGCAGAAAACCAGGTTTTGGTATTCTAGTTTAATGCACATACACGCTGCGGCTCAGAGAGCTCCATGGCTTACCTATAATCATAAGATCATAAGCAAGAGAACTTGGGTACAGATTTAGACTTAACTTGACTTTAGAGTTTGTGCTTTTTCTGCATTGTTACTCCAGTGCCCTTGCCCAGCACCGTCCAGTAGAAACAGAATGTGAGCTCTGTTTGTAACTTAACACATTCACATAGCCACAGTAAAATAGTAAAGAGAAATGGGTGAAATTAATTTTAATAATATTTTCTATGTAATTATTGTTTATGATTATTATATTTAACTCTAAATCATGTATTCTAAATGTCATTTTAACATATAATCAAAATAAAAATGATTAATTAGCTATTTACCTTCTTTTATTGGTACTAAGTCTTCCAAAGCCAGAGTACGTGTGACTTGGAGCACGCTCAGCTTGGACTGGCCACATTTCAGGTGCTCAGTGGCACATGTGGCTGGCAGTTCTTGCATTGGACTGTGTAGCCCTGGCCTTTAGTAAACTGGAAAATTTAATAGTCCACATGTACAGCTGCTTTTAGTATGAGAGAGCCTTCTAGACTATATAAAGCCCTTCTCTTTGTAAGCCCTAAGCAATATTCACTACAGCAAACCCAGAAAATGAAAAGTTCCTACTTTTTGGTAACAGTTTTGAGAGATCAGCATCTTCAGGCCTGGTGATGGCCTTCTGGAAGACTGCCCTTGGGGAATTTTATTTGGCCACACATTCTGCTTCATCATACTTGTTTCAGGGAAATTTTCCAGCATTAGAAACGAAGTTATTGATTTTTCTGTTGCACTGCAGGCTGGGATTGGTATCTTCAGAATTTCCAGGCAAAATAGATTTGTTTATGATTCGGCTGCCACAAATAACTGCAGGTACCAGGACAACGGTACTCAACAGAATCCGTAGGCGAGAAGTGGTTGAGGGAGGAGAGCCTGTGTGTTCAGCCTCCTTGCTCTGAGGCACAGAGTGGGTGCCCAGTAAACACCTGCCGAATGAATGGAGTAATTTGTTCATTAAGTCCACAAAAACAGGTGCCACTGTATCTGTTCAGTATTTTCGGCTGCAAGTACCAAAGCGGCTTAACCAATAGGGGTCGGTTATTATTACTTCTCTGGGAGGGCGTTAGTGGAAGCGCAGGCAGGAGCTGGAAGATGGGGGTGGTCAGAAGCCCCTCTGGGTGGGAGGAGTAGTGAGTCAGGAGGAGTGGGGGCCGAACCCAGACAGGTCTGGGGCAGCTATGTGGCGAGTCCGGGCTGTTGCCAGTGCTAGGTACTGGAGCGGCTTGTTTATAAAATTTAAATCTTTCCCTCTGTGTTTGATGGTGTTCTGGCAAGTTCTCTAGGAGTTCCAGAGGTTAGACTTTGGAAGTCTAAGAACTGACTCTGATTTTTGTTTGTTTGTTTCTAAAAGTCAGAAGCATAGTGGGAATGGCCATGACACCATCTCTCCAAAGTCTCTGCCTTCTGGCTGAGGTCTCTAACCTTGTCCCCTCCCTGCCCACTTCTGCTCTCCAGATACGGATTTAACAGTCATGGACTCTTGGTGGTGGAACACAGGTTGCGGGCCAGACAGGAGAAACAGGCCAGGCTTACAGAAGGTAAAGTGGGGGTACTCTAGAGGGACCTTCTTCATTTATTGGAAGGAAACCTGTGGGAGAAACGTCAGGAACATTCCTAGTGAAATAAACATGACTGAGCAATAGGAAAAAACCCACTATGGAACTTGGGAATTACCAAGAATTTAACTGAATTTCACAATGTAGCAAAGACTCGCTTAGTTTCTGCCTTGTTATATAACCTGGGTTATATCATAACTGGGGCAGCTTGGAAGTGAGCAAAGCAAAGCGGCTCCTCTGTGGTCACATGGGTGCTTGAGACGGGAGCAGGCCTTGATGCGCCATCTTCCTCTGTCTTGCTTTATGGTCCTTTTGTGTGTATGTAAATAATGCACGTTAATTACAGAAGCATTAGTAAATACAGAGAAGCATAAAGAAGGCTATTAAAATTACTCGTACTCTTTCCTATTTGGGGAGAGCTGATCCTGGCATTTGGGAAAATAGCCTTCATGACTTGTTCAGAAACCCCCATTCAGGGATGCTTCCATATGTTCTCTGGGGACTCTGCTTTGCTGTCCCTCAGAATGCATGTCTGTGTGTATAGCCCTATTTTGTCCTCATCATACCTTCCCAGTCGCCCTCTGAAATTGTGTGGGGCTGTGACCATTCCCCTCATTGGGTCCCTCTGCACCTGTTTTCAGGAGTTTAGTCTCACACGTTCTCTGTTCTCTAAGGAACAGAGATTGCAAAAGCTGTGGTGCCCTTTTAGGTCAGAGTAATTCAGGAATTTCTAACTTCAAAGTCTTGGCCCTTTGGGTAGCTAACTGCTGATGGAAAATCCATTAGCTGCGTGAAAAGGATGCTCTTTTTAAAGCCAGTTTACCTGCTCGGGGAAGAATCAGCATACAAATGGCTTGGCTTGGTGGACGCTGGACTTGGGAAGTCTGGAGGCCTTGTGGAGCTTTTGTCTAATTGGGCGCTAACCCCCTCCTCACCTCTCTTCCCCCAGGGTATATTTACTTTCAAGCTGGTGATTAAAAGGTGACCAGTTTAGGGTTTGAGAAGGCGGTTAGCAACACTGGATGCTGCTCTTTGATCCCACCGACCTGACACACATTTTGGGGGCTCGCTTGCTGTTCCAGGTCTTTTCCCAACAACCAGCTGGAAGAAGCAGCGAGCACCACTGACATATCAGTGACCTTTGCAGATAGGGTGGTAGCTTAGAAGTACAGACAACCTCTTGCTTTCATGCAGAGCAGGTTTCTGAAATGTGTTTTTCTAAAAGTCCAAAATGCAAGTTGATAATCCCATGGGTTTTTAAGTTGGTTGGCTTAATACTTACTGTGCAAATTGAGACATTTTGGAGAGTGAAGGGTGCGGGCGTTAATAATTATGCCCAGGCCATAGGAGCCATCATGGACCGCTGGGATGAGCGCTCACCCTAGTTATGAGGGGGGATCCCTTTCCAGAGAACTGGAATTCTAAGTTCTTAAAGAATTATACCTCTATATTTTAGGCATGATTAGTGGAAAACATTTTCCACTATTGTGTACATGTTCTTTAATTTTGCTTTTTCTTCACCACTGCCCACCCGGCCACTTGACTCAAGGCCAGCAGACAGTTTAACATTTGCCCCTTCTGACATGCCTGTGGACTTCTGACTGTCCTCATGACATTTATGAGCTCTAGCTTTTTATCGCTAGTATTTGCACCCTGAATTTCTCCGTTTTCCATTAAATTTAAAAAAAGAAGAAGGGCACAATGCAGTAAAACACCATAGTCGTTGCCCCGACATTGCTGCGCCAAGATGGTGAGCTCCTCTGGGTCGGCAGGCCGCAGCACCGGCAGCTTTCGTGGTGTTTGCCCGCCGCTCTGCGAAGGTCCCGTGCGGAGGTAAAGTCCTACAGGGCTGTTCGTGGGCTGTGTAGTCGAGGACGTCCTGAGCATGTTGCACGGGAAATGGCGTTTGGGGACAAAATCTTGACGAGCGATCTTCACAGAGGGGCTGCCCCTGGGAATAAACCTGGGGAAGAATAAGACCTCGGTGGACGCAGCTGCGGACTACGCGGAGGGGGTCCGTGTCCTGGGCCCCTTGGCTGACTACCTGGTAGTGAACGTGTCCAGTCCCAACACCGCTGGGCTGCGGAGCCTTCAGGGAAAGGCGGAGCTGCGCCACCTGCTGACCAAGGTAGGAAATTACATGTCCGGGCTCCGTTCCGCCAGCCTTTCCTGCCCACTCCTTTCCGGTTCTTTCTCCAGAGGGAAGCTTCAGCATCACTATCGAGGACCTGTCCTTTGCACCTGGACCGATAGGGCCCCCTATTATCCTCGTAATCCACTATCGTAACCCTGATTACGCTTAACAGTGATTAATGGCTCAGGCACCTGTCCCTACTGTTAAACCATAAGGTCTGAGAGAGCAGGGGCCTGGGTCTCTCTGTCCCAGCAATGAGCAGACTGAATGAATGCATTGGATGACTCTTTATCAAATAGTACTTGTGACAGTATTTCCTTGTTATCTCTTTTAGGAAAAAAGTCTAAATAAACCTTAATAGATTAGCTAACGCCAGTGACAACATTAGGGACTTAATCTGGGGGATCCCTTGGTTCAAGAGAATCAGATCCATCTTGATGGGGTCCTTGGCATAACTGAGAGCTTTATTTCCGGAAAGGGAGACGTTGCTGGTGCTTCTGTGTGAGAACGCGCTGATCTGCGGCTGCAGTCAGGGGCACTGTGGGCTGCGGCCTCAGGGGTCCCGTCTCTGGCCACACGTTGCTCTAGGTGCTGCAGGAGAGGGACGCCCTGCAGGGAGCGCGCAAGCCAGCCGTGCTGGTGAAGATCGCACCCGACCTCACGGCCCAGGACAAGGAGGATATCGCCAGTGTGGTGAGAGAGGTGCGAGTCGTGCTGGGCCGTGGGACACCCCTCACTGCCCACGGGTTGGGGGCATCTGGCCAGCCGGGCTAGCGTGTGGCTTCCTTTCTGTGATGGTGAGAGCTGGTTTGGTATCTATCATGATGTAACTCACACGGAATACAAAGCGAATGTTTGGAGGAGTCCTTTCCCTGTACTTCCATCCCTCCTCTCTGCTCACATTCATCCAGCAAGGGCTCTAAGGCTAGCGCTTGCATCCTGGGTCAGACTAGGGTGTTCTGTCACTGTCTCCAGTGTGACCCAGGTCCCTGTGTCATAGGAGAGTGGTGGAAACACAGACTGAACCTGAAAGTCCTGGGTTCAAATCCTAGTCCACCACTTACTACCTAGGGGCCTTGGGCAGGACTAAAGTAAGTGGTTCTAAGGATTAAACCCTGTCCTCGTGGAACCTT
The DNA here is from genome assembly GCA_028534135.1 of Potos flavus. Classification (NCBI taxonomy): domain Eukaryota; kingdom Metazoa; phylum Chordata; class Mammalia; order Carnivora; family Procyonidae; genus Potos; species Potos flavus. Next base: position 12,337,133 of record CM052888.1, read on the forward strand.
ATGGGTGTCGGTATGTGATGGCCGCTATGGTTATGTTGAGGTTCATCCAGACACTTGTTCTAGAGGCAGAGTGAGCTCTGTTACGGCTCTTGCTTCCAGGGGCTGTAGTGTGGGCACCTGGCCCGGCTGCTGGCTCGGACCCTCGGGGAAGCTTCTCCAGCCCCATCCGGCCGTGACTGGAGGGCTCTTTCTCTGTCTCTCACTGCAGCTGGGCATCGATGGATTGATTATCACCAACACCACAGTGAGCCGCCCTGCCAGCCTCCAGGGTGCCTTGCGCTCTGAAATCGGAGGACTGAGTGGGAAGCCCCTCCGGGACTTATCCACCCAAACCATCCGGGAGATGTATGCGCTCACCAAAGGCAAGAATTCAGTCCCTGTGTCTTCACGCTTGTGTGAGACTTGTCGGGCTCTGGAGTTTGATCCGAATCAGGGTCACCTGAGCTGCTGCATTCAGCCCGGGCCGGAGGGTGGCAGGCACACCGAGGGTCTCGCGTTGCCCGCCCATGCTGACGCTGTTGCATGTGCTTGGGTGCAGGCGGAGTCCCCATCATTGGGGTCGGCGGTGTCAGCAGCGGGCAGGATGCGCTGGAGAAGATCCGGGCGGGGGCCTCCCTGGTGCAGCTGTACACGGCCCTCACCTACCGCGGACCGCCAGTGGTGGGCAGGGTCAAGCGGGAGCTGGAGGCCCTTTTGAAGTGAGTTGGGCCACGGGTGGCTTGAAACAGGAGAACTTAATGTGGCATCAATTCTGAAGACTCAAGTGAAGGAGATGCTATTTATCTCTGTTTATTCCTCATTCAAAAAGGATTCAGAAACACAGGGAAAGAGGACTGTGTTGCTTCTCTGACAAAGGACAGATAGGGCCAAGGAGTTTGAGATTAACTTCCAAGACAGTGCTGTTTATGGGCCTGAGGAGTTCGGGCAGCTGCCCTGTTCAGTAACATTGGCTTGAGGTCAGGGAGCTGTTAATACTTGACATTGATTCCCTTCCTGGTGTGAAGACCTAGGTGGAAATACCTCTAGTTTCCTGGGTGAAGACCACGGAGGAGGCACAAGGCATGCCTCCGGGGGAGACAGAGGCAGGGCAGTTATGGTGAATGTGGGCTTCCAGCGAGAGCAGGGCCTATCCTTCACCATTTGCTGAAATTACTTTGTTTTCTCTTTTTCCAGGGAGCAGGGTTTTACCAGAATCACAGATGCCATTGGAGCAGATCATCAGAGGTGAGGACGTTGTCGGTGGCAAACCTCATCTGGAATCTTCTCACTAAAGCAGGCGGGCCTTTGTGGCTGGATTGAGAGAGGAGAGCGACGTCCCCCAACCCACAGGATCCCTTCCTCCAGCCCGACTTTTGTCAAATCCAATCATGAGTGTCACCGGAACCAACACACGACTTTCTTTAATCGCTTGTCGGACTGTGAACCGTGTTCGTGATTCTTTCTAGACTCAAATCCCTTTAATATTACAAGGACATTAAATATTCGAGGGAAAAAATAAAGTCATTTAAAACCTGGACTTAAATCCCAGCCCTTTCTGCAGGGCCCCTGGCTTTGGCCCGATACTGCAGGTCCTCGCGGGCCTCTGCTGCCTGGGGTCTGCACCGGGCTTCCAGTGAGCTTGACTCGCTTTCATTCTGTCTTTACTTTATTTAAAGTTTTTCACTTTATTTTGAAACTATTTCAAACCTAGACAAAGTTCCAAGAATTGGGCTTGTGGGTGGCCATCCTCTCTCTGTCTTCACATTGTCTTCCCTCTGAGTCTGGGTCCTCATCTTTTCTTATAAGGACACTGATCATGTCAGAGTAGGCCCCACCTGATGACCTCAATTTAATTTGATTCCCTCTGTAAAGATAGGATCCAGAAAGACGCTTTCTGCAAATAAAGGCACGCTCTGAAGTTCTAGGGGTTAGAGGATTTAACATGGCAATTTTGGGGAGACCCAATTCAACCCATCACAGCAAAATGTGCTTGCTGTCCCCTTTCTTTATTATCTGTGACTTGGGATGCCATCGGGCAGACAGGTTCTCAAGGTGCTTGAAGACTTTAGACAAGATGCTAAAGAAGTATATCGTTAACTAAAGAGACTGAGCAACACCAGTCCTTTCAATACCAAAAAGCAAATGGCGGAGAGAAGCTGGAAACCTTGTCTGGGCAGTGCTGTTGGGGTCTGGGGCACCCTCACAGCGGGCAGGAAATTACCCTTGTTCCCATCTCCTCAGTATGGATTTTATTCTAAATTCAATTTCTCGGAAGCTCTGCAAGAGGCCCAGGACGGTAATGCAGCCGCCTCATCGTTGAATCTTGGCCTCAGCCTGGCCCTCCTGTGTCCGCTCACTCTCTGCCACGAAACCAGCAGCCCATCTCCTGCTGTCCTTTTTAAAGACCTTTCTCTTTTTTAAAAAAATAGCCCCCAAATAAAAGTCATGGGCCTCTTTTCCCCCTTAAATAACTCTTGTTTCCCAGAGGTAATCACAGGTAACTTTTGAATCTATCTTTCTAGATTTTTCCGGAAATTCTTCTTTTTATATACAGACATATGTGTCCATAGCTATCTTTTTATCTCTCTGCGCACACCTGTATAGAATAATTTTGGGAAAATAATACAAAGAACTGTTTTTTAATACCAAGTCACAGAAGAGTAAATTGCTGGTCTGATGCTCCATCATCCTAATACTGTAGTGTGGATTTCTTGCAAACAAGTACATTCTGCTACATAACCACAACACAACCATCAAAAATCAGGAGATGAGCACAGACACGTCACTTCATCTACAGGCTGTGTGGTAGACAGCATTTCTAAAACGTCTCCCCCAGTTCCCGATGCCCTGTCCTAATCTCTCGAGCCTAGCAACGTGATGAGATAGCCCTCCCACGACTGTTAAGTTATATGGCTTAATGTTGGAGCCACCTCGAAGACAGATTATTCAGGTGGGCCCAGTCTAATCAAACGAGCCCCATTCAAAGCAAGCATTTTCTCTGGGGGAAGAAGACATCAGAGAGATCTGAAGCATCAGAAGGCATCAGAGTGTTGCTGTTTTGAAGACTGGGGTAGGGGGCATGAGAAGGAAGGCGTAGGCCCCTGGCTGGTGACCAGCAAGGAAATGGACCTCAGACCTACAGCCACAAAGAGCTGGATTTTGCCAAAGATTCGAGTGAGCTTAGAAGCAGATTCTTTCCAAAGTGTCTGAGTAAGAACCCAACCTGTCCAACACCTTGGGCCTGGCCTTGAACCCAGCGGATGGGGTGCCTGGGAGTCTCAGTCAGTTAAGCGTTGGACTCCTGATCCCAGCTCACTCAGGTCATGATCTCGGGGTCCTGGGATTAAGCCCTGCAGTGGGCTCCATGCTCAGTGTGGAGTCTGATTGAAGATTTCAACCCCCTCTGCCCCTCTTCCTGCTCGCGGGCTCTTTCTCTCTCTAAAATAAATAAATCTTAAAAAAAGAAAAAAGAACCCAGCTGAGCCTCAACTACTGATACAGAACTGTGAACTGGGGTGCCTGGGTGGCTCAGTCACTTGAGCCTCCGACTTTTGGTATCTGCTCGGGTCATGATCTTAGGGTCCTGGGATCAAGCCCCTCGTTGGGCTCCCTGCACAGTAGGGAGCCTGCTTCTCCCTCTCCCTGCCCTCCTCCTGCTTGTGCTCTGTCTCTGTCTCTCTCAAGTAAATAAAATCTAAAAAGAAAAATAATCAAGAGCTACATGGGGGGTGCTTGTTGCCACTAGGGGGGTTGCTGCTCCCAGGCCCTCTCAGTGGACAGAGTTCGGGAATATACACGTGTGTCAGCACATGCACACACACACATGCACACACACTTCTATATGTTGAAAACTATTTCAGACTGATGCCTTCAAATCCAATCCCAAATCACAACGTTCATTCTAGTTTCTTCCCTCCCTATACTTATGACTCCCGTCTCTGACAATGGAAACGCCGGCTCTCTTAATACTGTTTTCTTATTTGGTCCATCCTCTCATATATATCTTATTTCTGGTTTCTACCCTCTGCAGAGTGTGGGCATCCTTTCCCCTGCTTGGGGCCAGGCACCCTCTACCATCCTCCCCACCCCCCGACGCCATGCGGCTCTGATACCTGCTCCAGGCTGTTCCCCGCAGCAGACATCCTCCTCACACCACTGAAGCTCTGATCCTTGTGTTGGCCGGTCCCCCTGTGTGCTCACTTTCGAGGTTGGCGCGGACTCTGACACTCCACACCATGTGCCCTCTCCACTGCCTTTGTGGACACGCCCCCTCATTCTGCCTGCGCTTCGATGCTCTTAGCCATCTGCTTGTCTTTTCCCCATTGCAGGCACCTGCCTTGCTCTGTGTCGCTTGGCGGCTTTGTGACAAACTGCTCAGGAAAGGGAAGGGATCAGGAAGAGTTACCATTTGGAAGGTTCTTGGTTGGAGACGGACATTCTCTCTCTTAGCCCAGTTGCCCAGGGGCTGTTTCTCCCTCAAGGACCAGAGTAAGTAGTTGGCTTGCGTTCAGGGGCCATGTGGGAGAATGAGTACGAATTCTTCTTAATTCTCAGAATGTTGCTCAGAGCCCAGAGAAGCCCGCAGTGCTAGGACACTTAGACTGACGATGCCCAGGCAGCCCTTTGGGCCCAGGATTGTTGAGTGGAATGGTGCGCAGAGTTTCTAATACCGTTTGCTAATACATTGTTCACTCTTATGTTTTGTGTTCTGTGCATAATTGGCCTGGCCAATTTCACATTAGTTAAATATAAGCAGTTAGTAAGTTAAATCTTATTCTGCAACTAGCTTTTTTCAGGTACCATCATGGAATTTTTCAGTCTTCTTCTCTTAGATCTACCGTGCATTTTCTAACAGAACTCTGGTTTTCTACAGGGTAGACACGCCAATGATTCCTGATGGTGTGTGTAGGCTGTCTTCACTGTTCCCATCACAGGTAGCGCTGTAGTGAGTGTTTTGGTTTATGTATCTTTTGCTCTTCTAGTAGAATTTCTATAAAATAGACTCCCAGAAGTGTTACTGCTTGGGCAAAGGTTAGAGGCAATTAAATTGTTGGTAGTTAACTGCTAAATTGCCATTAGAGAGAGGTATGCCAATTTTTACTTTCTCTCCAACTTTGTAAGGGAGTGACCCTTTCCTCTTATGTTGCCCCTCATGTGAATTTCCAACTGTGGGTCAGGAATAAGCTGTTCTTCCTTCTCTACTTTCTCCCTGGGAATAGCTTACATTATGTCTCTTCCTTGTGGAAAAGAAAACAGGAACTGTGGGTTTAGCAAGCCACCTTGGGCTGCAGCCAGAGTGACTGCCACATCCATTTCTGTGTGTATGTGTGTGTGTGAGAGAGAAAGAGAGAGAGAGAGAGAAAGAGAGAGAGAGCCTTCCACTAAGTCAGACCCCAGGGAAGGAAAACAGAAGGGGAATAGTTTTCCCTGGGTTCTCCCATTCTTACCTGTTCGGGTCTGCCTCCTGCTGGTGGGGCCTACAAGTGGGCACAGCGCTGTATCAGAAGGGGCTGGGGTTCCTTCCGGCAATGGTTTCCCTCAAAGGGGAGGGCCCATCAAGTCACACACACCCAGTGTTTTGAAAAATAGCCATTTCTCTGCCGCCCTTCCGATAGGCTGCTCTGGCTCAGGTTCCTTAGCTAGTACCTTTGGTCCAGTTATCCGCGAGGACGGCAGCAGGAAAACACTCCATCAGAATGGTGTTCTCGAGGTCAGGCAGGAGACTGAGACCAGAGCTGAGATGATTTGCTCGTCTTCATCTCAGGGGCAGTGGTGTGACTTGGGTAGCTCAGGAGGTTGTTGGTGGAGCTCAATCAGTGCCCCTTGGCAGGACGAGCGAGTGTGCAGGACAATGGGGGCCCTTCAGCTCTGCTCTCAGGTGTAGACGGGAGGACACAGGTCCCATCGCGAAAGAGACTGTACTCTTCTGCTCCTGGTGGCTTGCCACCCAGGAGGGCCAGCCAGCATCTCATTGGCTCAGAGAAGGCAGAAATCTGCATGTTTACAATCTTAGCTGATGCTGTACCAGTCCATGAAAACTGGGTTGTGGACCAGATATGAATTAAGGTCTCCGATTCAGATGTCTGGCAGTGAGCCAGGGGCCCCAGCTGGGGGGACAGTTGCAGGGGTGGGAATAATACCAGGAGAAAGACCACCTCAGACAGTGCTGTTCACTCCATGACTCACTGTGGTTGGGGGAAGAGCGCAGACTTTGGAGTCGACCTCAGGAGACCCACTAATCCTGCTGATGCCCCATTTTTTCACCTGGAAAAACAATGGTTTGGAGGATTAAATGATATCCTAACCTCACCTTTTACAAAGATGTGTACTATGTATCAAGCACATTAGGTACTTATTAGTCGTGAGCAGTCATGTTAATGTTGTGTGCCTCAGTTTCCCAAATGTAAAAGGAAGAGAAGGATATTGTCCATCTCAAAGGGTTGGACAAAGTGAAGTAGTGCTTAGCACATCCTACCTGCCTCATGAACATTATTTTAAATATTTCTCATCATCATAAAAGTCCTGCAAATCGGTATTATTATGCCTGTATTTACAAACAAACCCAGGGATTGAGAGATTAAGTAACTTCCCCAAACCAGGCTGCCAGAGATAAGCAGAACTGGGCCTTGGGGCCCAAGTATCTCCTGATGCAGGTAAACAGCCTCAGAGGACCTCAGAAAAGTATTACCAGTCTTCTTTCCCTTTATTTGTTTTTCCCTTCAAAAAAGTTCATCTTCTTTTGGGGCTCCTGGGTGGCTCTGTTGGTGGAACATATAATTCTTGATCTCAGGGTTGTGAGTTCAAGCCCCATGTTGGGCATGGAGCCTACTTAAAAAAAAACTACATCTTCTTTTAATGCATAGACTTCCTACTGTGTACCACTAATTTTTTAAAAAGCCTTCAGAGACTTGTCCTGGGCACTTGATTGGTCTGAAATACAGTGGTAGAATGGAGTATGGTGATCAAAGCTCAGAACCTGGGAAAGGTGGGGAACTTTCTGTAGACACCTCCGTGCCAGCCAGGGCTGAGCCTGAAACCCCAAAATGGAACAGCTTGAAACACCAATCACTTATCATCCCACACAGCGTCTCTGGGTCAGAAAATCAGGAGTAGCTCCGTAGGATGGATCTGGCTCAGCGTCACTCATGAGACTGCAGCCAGGACGCTGGTGGGGCTTCAGTCAGCTGAGGCTTAGCTGGGGCTGGAGGATCCGCTCTCAGACGGTTTACTCCTGTGGCTCCGGAGGAGGCGCTGGCTGCTGGCCGGATGTGTCAGTAGATCTCTCCATACGACTGGCCAAGGATCCTTAAACCATGGCATCTGGCTGCCCCCAGAGTGAGTCACGCAAGAGAGGAATGCAAGGTGGAAGCTGCAATGCCTTTCATGATACAGTATTGCAGTCATATACTGTTACTTATGCCACTTTATTCTGGTCATTAGAACAGGGCTGCCGTTTCTAGCAAAACTAACAAACACAAGCAATGGGATGCCCAGTTTAATTTGAATTCCAGATAATCAATGAATAAACTTTTAGTATAAGTATATCCCATGCAATATTTGGGATATATTTATGCTAAAAATTATTTGTTGTTTATCTGAAATGCAAATTTAATTGGGCGTCATGTATTTTATCTGGCAACCCTGTGTCAGAAGCAAGTCACTAAGTCCAGCCAACACTCAAGGGGAGGGGAAAAATGGGGTACGTTTTTGAAGGGAGGAAAACCAAAGAATTTGTGGAGATACTTCTAAAGCACTATGAGCAGAATTCTGGAAAATTTCATTTGGTCTTGGTATCTGTGGATGATTGCATGGGAACCTCATGGAATGAAGAAGTTCTGGATAAGCAAGGTCACCCTCCTAATAATCTTGTACACTTGTAAGTTTACAGAAAACTACACGCGATATCTTCTTTGGTCCTCAGACAGCCCTGTGAGGCAGGGGAAGCAGTGGTCATGATCCTCATTTTACAGATGAGGAAGTGAAATGCCCCACAGATGTTATGGGTACAAACGGTGGAGGGAGGATGGATTCTTCTAGTTTCAAGTCTAGCATTTGTTGTACTCTACCCAGTAGTGTCCTGATACACCACTGATGCCTTCACGTTATAGGATGATTTTATGTAATGGATTCATTTTCTACTTCTTGCCATGTTGTTATCTCAAGTGGGTGATGGCATTCGCGGATCCTTGCTGCTGTGCTGTATCCGGGGTAATGGGGGGAGGCCCTTGGAGAAGCTAAGGGCCAAGATGTAGTCCTCTCTCTCCACACTCACAGGCTCTGGAATCCACCCTGGCGGACTGTGGGAAGTCAACCCACCAGCAGACCCTCTGAACCGAGTGACTCAAGAGTGCCCAAAGCAATATCATTCCCTTTCGCCAGGAGGCAGCCAATCTCACATGAGACTGTGCCAAACCAAACAGGGAATTGCTCTCACCTAATTTTATCATAAGAAATTTAGACATACAGAAAAGTTGAAAGAATAGTATAATAAAAATCCATACACCCTCCACTTAGGCTCAGTAATTCTTACTATCTTTTCCATGTTTTCTCTATTGATATTTTTACCTATTGATATATTGTATTTTGATGTACTATTTTGAAGGAAGTGGTAGATGTGAGGATAATTCATTCCTAAGTACTTCATAGCCTGCATCTTCTAAAAATAAGGACATGTCCCTGTGAAACTATAATTCTATGATCGGACCTAAGGAAATTAGCCATGATTCTCAAATATTGTCTAACATTCAGTTCATATTCCAGTTTTCTTTTTTGTCTTCAAAATATCTCCCACAATCAAGAAGGCTCACCTATGTGTCTCTGTAGTCTTTTAAAATCTAGAACAGTAACCTCTGAAGATATCAGGTCAGTTGTCTTGTAAACAGGTCTACATTCTACATTCATTCCCAATATAAAGATTATATTTCTTTTAGCCTTTGAGCTGCATTGCATCTGGGTGTAGATGTGTGACCACATCCTACTGAAAGAGATATAAATGGAAGTATTGTGTGTAACTTCTGGGAAGTCTTCTGCTGCCTGGAATATGGGTATGATGGCTGGAGTTCTGGCAGCCATCTTATAATTGAGAATCAGGGTCACTACAGAGGCAAAATCTGGAAAGAACTTCTTTGAACTTCCAACACCAGCTTTGTCAGTTTACTTTCCCACTTCTTTTGAGAAAATAAAACCTTGTGTGCTTAAGTCTCTGTTAATTGGGGTTTTCTTTCATAGGTCACCAAATTTAATCCCAGCTAAGGCCAGATAAAAGCTTACTGTAATCTTGTATTTGTCTGTCAGATATGTTATCTGCTTGCTACTTGGCTAAGACACATATCAAGATTTCTCTTTCCTGAGGTGCCTGGGTGGCTTAGCCATTAAGCGGCTGCCTTCTGCTCAGGTCATGATCTCAGGGTCCTGGGATCGAGCCCCACGTGTGGCTCCTTGCTCAGCGGGAAGCCTGCTTCTCCCTCTCCCACTCCCCCTACTTGTGCTCCCTCTCTCGCTGTGTCTCTCTCTGTCAAATAAATAAATAAAATCTTAAAAAAAGAAAAAAAGATTTCTCTTCCTCCAGGTGTAGATCACTGGTGCCAGTACCCGTGAGAATGTGCTCAGACCATCATGTTACCTAACCTCTAGTGTTGATTGAATCTTGGCAGCGAAATGTTCTGTAAGAGCCTTGTGATTATAAACGTGAGAAGTGAAGTTAGTGTGGCTTGTTACGTGGAAGAGAACGGCAGGGGAACGTGTGTGCGCAGGAGCAGAGCAGGGACGACCTGGAACTGGCACGCAGCAGGCTTGCGAAACAGACCTGAGCAGCAACTCAGGGGCCAGGCTCCAAAGGGCAGGGCCTTTAGGAGAGGAGATGCAGCAAGCATGCCAACTCCGCATTCTTGCCAGCCTAGTGCTTGGGCACTCTATTTGGGAAGTGTCCCACGGGAAACAAAAGCAGTCACAGCCTGTGAAGGCGATCTGGTTGCACCACGTGATTCCCATTAACCGCTAGGGTTGACTAGGTGGGTCTAGAAACAAAGCTGTGCCTGGAAGGTTCGAATGTTTCCCAGGGCAGCAGCAAGAACTCCCCCACCCCCTGCCCAGGCATGAGGAAGACACTTAACCTTGGTGTTGCCATTTCGGTCCTGGTTATTTGAAAAGTCGGTCAGCCTTTTGAGCTTCGACCACTCTGTTGGATGTTGAATTTACAGTCCTCTAATGAATGCAGTCACATCTTCCTACCTCAACAGAGCAAAAAGTGTGGATCCCAAGTCTGGGGACCCAAAAGAAATCATTCTGGTTAGGGCAGAATTTCAACTATATTTGAGACTCTGATATAACCAATGAAACATTGTGTCCATAAGAGAGAGAGACAGAGACAGACAGAGATGGAGAGACAGACAGAGAATAAGGCTGACCACATTAATTTGCTCTTTCACTTATTCATTCTCCCAACAATCATTTCCTGAGATTCTGCTGCCTGCCCGGGGCTGTGCTGTGTGCTGGGGATGAAGATAACTGAGTTTTCTTACCATCTCCCCAGGTCTCAGAACACAACCGACAAGAATCCAGTGGGACACACTCTACAACAGTGGAAGGAGCCCAGTGCTCCCTAGTGGAGGGGAGAGTCACTGAGCCTCACGCAGCTGCTGTGATTTCTCTGTGTGGCTAGGACTAATTTCATACAATTTCCTGGGGCCATAATTGTGCCAATCCCTAATTTCTTGCAGAGTTTTAACACCTTTCCTTCTAGAGAGATCTGTCATGGGACCAGAAGGGATGGCTCAACTCTTCCCAGAACCTGGCTGGCACTCTGGGGACATAGTTCCCAAATGCTTCGCTAGGCAGTTTCCTCGGTGTATTTCCTAATGCATTTTGCAGCCGCGGCCCACGTGGTCTTTGCCTGCTTTCCGGAGGTGATGCCCCCAGGGCCTGGCAGGACGGGGTGGGGGTGCCGGGGTAGGGGGAGGGCGTGGGGCTGAGGACTGCTCTGCTCTGCTCAAAAGTAGCTCCCACTTTGCCGTGTCAGGCTTCTCCTGCTTTGACTGTCAATGCTTTAGGGTCTTCCCTAAACAGATGTGGAGCCTGCAAACCCCCTTTGGAGTTCGGTCTCTTTCTTACTGTTTCCACGGGCCCACAAGTTCCTCTCTGTGTGGGCCCCGCTCTCTTTGCCTCAGGCTTCTGATCTACTTGGCTTTCCAAGATGGGGTCAGTCTAGACTTACTGGAGGCTCTAACGGAGTGCCAGTCCTCAGCTCTCGGTTCAGTCTTGCGATTCTGCGTTGAAATCCTGTCCACAGTCCGCATTTACTGGGGTTTGCTGGTGTAGCCCTTGCCCAGCTCCAGTCTGCTGTCTCCATTAATGGGTGTGCTGACTTAGCCCGTGCTGGGAATTTCTGGAGGGGCATACAAGGGGATTATTATGATTATAATAATGTTAAAAAAAGAAACAACGAGCCCCAAATGGAGTCATCCCCCCATCCCCCGCAACAGCAAACCAAGACTTAACTACAGTTTCAACCTATTCCAGGAATGTGACCTTTTAACAGTCAATCTGAAATTTCCTGATCAGCACTGGTGAGGTCATCTGCCTGATGAAAACTCTGCCTGTTCCCTTCCCCCCCTAAAGAAGATGTCCTAGCCAGAAACAATCCCTCCCTCCTTCCCTTCTTTGTCTTTCTTTCTTTTTGCTAATAACCTCCTTGCTCACCCTTCTCCTGTAAAAACCTTGTTTTGTACAACTCCTCAGAGCATGGCTTTCTACTTGCTAGATAGGATACTGCCTGAATCATGAATCACCTAATAAAGCTAATTAGATCCTCAAATTTACCTGGATGAACTGTGTTAACAATATCCTCACACCTTTGACCTCTGGCCAATTTCATACTAGCAGATTATATTCGAAGTTTTGACAGACTCTGTGGGTTTACCCGCTCTGGTTGGCTGTCTTACTGATAGGAAGCTGGTTGGAGGATAATATTTGATTTAAAATCTCGGAACTTAGCAGTTCCTGATTTATAAAGTGTCAGGATTGATGCTTTTTGAGGGGGGGCCGGGTGTTGATGCTACTTTTGAGAAGCTTTTTAAAAAGATCAAAACATCAGTATGTATGCCTGCCAGTGACGCAATTTTCAGAAAAGAAGTGGTGGCACTAAGGAAACAATGCCCGTGTTCCAGGCACAGTGGGATCTCATAGTTCCTGGGCCCTGGTGGCTGAGGGAAAGTGAGATAACCGAGATAAACTAGAAAGAGGAGGGATAGTGGGAACATGTTTGTTTAATTTTCTTATCGAGACAAACTGAAATTTTGAACGACGTGTTCTGTTCTGAATTCAGCACTCACTAAGGTCATGTACACTCCTGGGAGAATTCCGTGGTTCTCATTCCGTGGCTGCTCAGGCACTTGTGTCCACAGGATTCCATCAATTCTGAAATGCTAATTATTTTGCCATTTTTAACATCTCTGAAATTGAGATGCATCTTATATTGATGGCATCTTAAGCATTTTGTCAGAGTTTAATTGGCAGAGTTTTCTCTTGCTTATAATTCATAGCTTATTAAGTTTGATGAAATGTGGCCGTGGTTCCTGGTGTGGGGCGGTTGAGGACAATGGTCAAGAATTCTTGAGATGTTTTATGGCACAAAAGCTGGTTTTATTATAGAATGGGGACAGGACCAGTGGGCAGAAAGAGCTGCACTTGGCGACCGTGAGGAGTGACTGATTATGTATTTTAAGTTTGTGGAGAAAGGGCGGGGAGAGATAACGTAAGTTTCTAAGGAATTTCTGTACGGTGAAAGTGGGGTCCACAGAGCTTTGGAAGTCTGGCTTTGGTCAAGATAAGGTCGCTTTTAGTCTGTAATGATGAAGGTAGCACGAATTCCTTGAACGATGTCAAGCTCTGCACGTCTCACGTATTTATCAGTGGGTTGCAAGTTGTAAGGATATTTAATTTTACCTACACTTCTCTTGTCTTTGTTCTCCTCATCGGTTTCTCCACTTTGGCTATCTTTAAAAAAAAAAAAATCCTGATGACTGGTGCACACCAGCATGCATTTTTATGTAATAGGGATGGGGTATGACCTGGGCATCAGGATTTTCAGAAACTCCCAAGAGATTTTAAAGTACAGCAACATTTGAGAACTGTTAAAATACAGTATATCTGCCTTATTCAAGCCTTTTCCCAACTCCTAGGTTTCATGGACAGCATCCTTTCAGATTCTACTTATTATATATGGTGCACTCCTCTGTCTCAATTCATGATGTCTTTCCACCTCCATCCACTAATCATTCTTTATTTTCTTATTAGAATGTCAGCTCCAGGAGGGCAGGAATTTTGTTTGATTTGTTCTCTCTTACATCCTCAGCACTGAAAACACGTAGACATATTGTAGATGCTTGATAAAGATTTAATGAATGAATGAATGAAAAGTTCTTTTATATTTAGTGCCCCGATAAAACTCATTTACCACACAATTTCCTATAAATGTGGTATTATATTTAGATGATTTCCAAATCTGGTGACATTTCCAGTGGTCATCTTTTAGGCCTCAATTTCACATAAAATTCATTTTAAAACTTGAGCTCAGTGTTTTTTTTCTTTCCACCCAAACCCTAGCATCCTGGTCCCGGCCTGTCCATATGTATCCATCAGTTTCCTCCCTGAGTCTCAAGTTTAATATCTTGAGTCATTTTCAAGCCTTGTCTTCCCTGTATTTAGTTACTCACTGAGTTTTGCAATTTGCTTCTCTGAAAATTCTCTTGAATTTGTCCCTTCGTTTAAATTTCCACAACATTGAATTTGTCTTCTTGGCTTCTACTTATTTACATTTCAAATGACCTCACATCTACCTGCTAGCCACTGTTTTTAGTAAATGCTTATGAGGATTATAATATACAGATGTAAAATATATGACAAAAATAACATAACGTATGGGAGAAGGTAAAGAGAATAAATTGTTGTAAAGTTCTTATATTGTTTGGGAAGCGATAAAGGTGCTAACTTAAAGTAAATTATAATTCAAGGATGCATATCTTGAAATCTTTGGGATAACCGTGAGAAAAACAATACAAGAATATATAACAAAATAAGAGGGAGGAAAAAATGTAAAAACTGAGTAATACAAAAAAGGCAGGAAACAGGAAACAAAAGAAGATATATGGATTACTAGAAAACAAATAGCACAATTGGTAGACTTGAAACCAGCTCTATTAGGAATTATATTAAATATAAATAAACTAATAAACATTCTAATTAAAAGGCAAAGATCAAAAAAAAAATCAGTATGAAAAGAAACATTCCTAAGACTGATGTTAAGGAGCCTGCTGCCTATGTTTTCTTCGAGGAGTTTTATTGTTTCAGGTCTTACACATTCAAGTGTTTAATCCATTTTGAGTTAATTGGTGTATATGGTGTAAGAAAGTGGTCCAGTTTCATTCTTTTGCATGTAGCTGTGCAGTTTTCCCAACACCATTTATTGAAGAAACTGTCTTTCCTGACAGAATAGTCTTGCCTCCTTTGTTGTACATTTTCTGATAGTATATGCATGGGTTTATTTCTGGGCTATCTAATTTGTTTCATTGATCTATGTGTCTGTTTTTATGACAATACCATACTGTTTTGATTACTAGAGCTTTGTAGTACAGTTTGAAATCAGGGACCATGATACTTCCAGCTTTGTTCTTCTTAAGATTATTTTGTCTTTTAGGGGTCTTTTGAGGTTCCATACAAATTTTATTTGTGTCTTCTTCAATTTCTTTCATCAATGTCTTTTTTTAGAAAAGATTTTATTTACTTGAAAGAGAGAGAGAGAGAGCAAGCACAAAGGGAGAGGGAGAAGCAGACCCCTGCTGAGCAGGGAGCCCGATGTGGGGCTTGATCCTAGGGTGCTGCAATCATGACCTGAACAGAAGACAGATGCTTAATGGACTGAGCCACCCAGGCACCCCCATCAATGTCTTTTTAAAAAAAAAAGGTTTCCCTTCCTTCCCTCCTTTCTTTTCTTTTTTGACTATAGTTGATACACAATGTTACATTAGTTTCAGGTGTACAATATAGTGATTTGACAGGTTTATACATTATGCTATGTTCATCACAAGTGTAGCTACCATCTGTCATCATACATCACTATTGTAATATTGTTGACTATATTCCTTATGCTGTGCTTTTTATATCTGTGACTTACTCATTCTATAACTGGAAGCCTAGATCTCCCATTCCCCTTCACCCATTTGCTCATTCCCCCACACCCTCCCCTCTGGCAACCATCAGTTTGTTCTCTGTGTTTATAGGTCTGATTCTGTTTTTTTGCTTATTCCTTTTTTTTTTTTTAGATCCACATATGAGTGAAATCATATGATAATTTTCTTTCTCAGTCTGACTTTTTCATTTAGCATAATACCCTCTAGATCTTTCCATGTTGTCTCAAATAGCATGATCTCATCCTTTTTATGGTTGCATAATATTCCACTGCATATAAATACACTACATCTTCCTTATCCATTTGTCTATCAATGGACACTTAGGTTGCTTTCATATCTTGGCTATTGTAAACAATGCTGTATAGGGTTGCATATATCTTTTTGAATTCATGTTTTTGTGTTTTAGGGGTAAGTACCCAATAGTGGAATTATTGGATCAAATGTTATTTCTATTTTTAATACCTTCATACTCTTTTCCATAGAGGCTATACCAGTTTATATCCCATCAACAGTGTACAAGTGTTCCTTTTCCCCACATCTTCATCAACACTTGTTATTTCTTGTCATTTTTATTTTAGCCATTCTGACAGGTGTAACATGTCTTCTTTCATTTCTTATTTTATTTCAGCCTTTTTTTTTTTTTTTTTTTATCTTGGTGAATCTTGCTAAAAGTTTGTTGATGTTCTTTTTGAAGAACCAGTTCTTAGTTTCATTGATCTTTTCTTTTTAGTCTTTTTGGTCTCTATTTCATTTATTTTTGTGCTGGTTTATGATTTCCTTTCTTCTACTAACTTTGGGCTTCATTAATTTTTTTAAGTCACTTTAGGTGTAAAGTTAAATTGTTTATTTGAGATTCTCTTATTTCTTGAGGTAGACCTGTATTGCTGTGAACTTTCCTCTTAGAACTGCTTTGCTGCACCCCATAGATTTTGGTATGCCACATTTCTGGTTTCATTTGTCTCTAGGTATTTTTGAAATTTCTTCTTTGAGGGATGCTTGGGTGGCTCAGTCAGTTAAGCATCTGCCTTTGGCTCAGGTCATGATCCCAGGGCCCTGGGATCGAGTCCCACATTGGGCATCCTGCTCAGCAGGGAGCCTGCTTCTCCCTCTCCCTCTGCCTGCAGGTCTCCCTGCTTGTGTGCTCTCTCTCTCTGACAAATAAATAAATAAAATCTTTATAAAAAAGCAAATTTCCTCTTTCTTCCTTGACCCAGTAGCTGTTCAGTAACATGTTGTTTAATCCCAATGTATTTGTAATTTTGCCAGGTTTCTTCTTGTAAATGATGCCTAGTTTTATACCATTGTAGTCAGAAAAGATACTTAATACGATTTCAGTCTTCTTGAATATTGAAACTT
This sequence comes from Potos flavus, assembly GCA_028534135.1. NCBI lineage: Eukaryota > Metazoa > Chordata > Mammalia > Carnivora > Procyonidae > Potos > Potos flavus. Next base: position 12,353,653 of record CM052888.1, read on the forward strand.
GTTTCGTGGCCCAAAAGATGATCTATCAAGGAGAATGCTCTGCGTGCACTTGAGAAGATTGTGTATTCTGCTGCTTTTTTTTTCTTTTAAAGTGATCTCTATGCCTAGTGTGGGGCTCAAACTCATGGCCCCAAGATCAAGAGTCACATGCTCTACTGACTGAGGGACCCAGGAACCTCTATTCCGCTGCTTTGGGATGGAATATTCTGTATATATCTATACATCATTTAAGGCTGATGTTTCCTTATTGATTTTCTGTCTGGATGATCAACCCATTGATGTAAGTGGGATGTTAAAATCCCTTTTGTTACTGCACTGCTGTCGACTTCTCCCTTTAGGTCTGTTAATGTTGGCTTTACATATTTTGGTGCTCCTATATTGGGTGCAAATGTGTTTATACGTGTTATATTTTCTTATAGGATTGCCCCCTTCATAATTACGTAGTGCCCCTCTTTGTTTTCTTATTACAGTCTTTGTTTTAAATTCTATTTTGTCTGATATGAGTATAGCTGCATTAGCTTTCTTTTTGTTGTCGTTGCATGAAATATTTTTTCCATCCCTTCACTTTCAGTTTGTGTGAGTCTTTACTTCTGAAGTGAGCCTCTTCTAGGTAGTATATAGATATGTGTTGGTTTTTTTTAATCTTTTCATACACTTGACATCTTTTGATTGGAAAACTTAGTTCATTTACATTTAAAGTAATTAGGGATAGATACGTATTTATTGCCATTTTGTTAATTGTTTTCCAGCTGTTTTTGTAGTTCCTTTCTTCTCTTGTAGTTTGATGATCTTTTAGTGTTGTGTTTAGATTCCTTTCTCATTTTCTTTTGTGTATTAATTTTGTGGTTACAGTGAGATTCACATATCTTATTCTATGCTTATAACAGTCTATTTTAAGTTAATAGCAATTTAATTTGAACACATCCAAAAGCTCTACATTTTTACTCCCCCTGATGTTTTGTTTTTGATGTCACTTTTTATATCTTTTAATTTTATGTATCCCTTAACTAATGATTGTTTTAGTTAATTTTACTATTTTTGTCTTTCAACCTTCTTAATAGCTTTATAAATGATTAACCCAACTTTTACTATATATTTACTTTTTCCAGTGAAATTTTTACTTTCATATGTTTTCTTATTATTAGTTAGTGCCATTTCTTTTCAGCTTAAATATGTCCCTTTAATATTTTGTGAAAGGCCTGTTTAGTGGTAACAAACTCCTTCAGCTCTTGCTTTTCTGGAAAACTTCTCTCTCATTCAAATATGAATGATAATCTTGCTGGATAGAGTATTCGTTGGAAGATTTTTCCTTTCAGCACTTTGAATATGTCATGCCACCCCCTTTTGGCTTGAAATATTTCTGCTGAGAAATCTGCTGATAGCTTTATGAGGTTTCCCTTGTATATCACAATTTGTTTTCCTCTTGCTGCTTTTAAGAGTTTCTCTTTAATTTTAACTTTTGACATTTTAATTATAGTGTGTCTTTGTGTAGCTCTCTTTGGGGTCATCATTTTTGGAACTCTATGGATTCCTGGACCTAGACTGTTTCCCTCTCTATGTTAGGGAAGTTTTCAGCTATTATATCTTCAAAGAAGTTTTTTTGACACTTCCTTTCATTCCTTTCCTTCTGGGACCCCTATAATGTAAATGTATTGTGCTTGATGTTGTCCCAGTGGTCACTTAAGTTACCTTTGTTTTTTAAATTATTTTTTCTTTTTGCTACTCTGTCTGGGTGAGTTTCATGCTTTATCTTCCAGGTTGCTAATTCATTCTTCTGCTTTATCCAGTCTGCTGTTGAACCCATCTAATGTATTTTTCATTCAGTTTTGTATTCTTCAGCTCTGTGACTTCTATGTGGTACTCTTATGTTTTCTTTTTCTTTTCTTTCTTTTTTTCTTTTCTTTTTCTCCTTCTCCTACTCCTTCCTCTTCTTCTTCGGTACTCCCTTATGTTTTCTACCTCTTTGTTGATATGTTCACTCATTTTTCTTCTGAGTTTGGTGAGTTTCTTTATGATCATTACTTTGAATACCTCATCAGGTAGATTACTTATCTGCCTATCATTAAGGTCTTTTGCTCAGGTTTCCTCTTATTCTTTCATTTGGAACACATTTCTCTTCCTCCTCATTTTGCTTGGTTCTCTGTGTTTGTGTCTATGCATTACACATTTTAACACCCCACTTACACTCTCTGCTTTGAAGGAGTGGCCTTATTTAAGTGATTATCCTTCTCATTCAGCCTTGCCTTAGCTCTTGGTTTTCTCACGAATCTTTGTCTGTACTGCCTGGTTTATTCTTGATATGACTCCATTATGGAGGGTGTGCCAAGACTTGGGGAGGAATTTCCAAGGGGAGGAATTTCACTTAGTACCAGTTTCAGGTTGATTGGTAGCCAGATCCTGAGGGGGCAGTTTTTAAATCATGCATATAAACACAGTCCAGTGGGGTTGCAATTGTAATCTCTGTTGCCTTCCAGACCAGGAGATCTGGAGGTGTCCCCTGGGTGACAATTGCAAAAATCAGGGCTCCAGATGAGCCTATTAGCTTTCTGGGAGGTCTTATTGAACTGTAGCAAGGCCAAGGGGGTACAGAAGGATGGTGTCTCCCTGCTTACATTCCCTGGGAGTGCTTCCTTAGCCTCTAGATTCCTGGGAAACCTGAGGCAAGTCCCTCAGGCTGAAGTTCTAGGTTGAGGAAACAGGCTTCTTCACAGGAAGACTGGGATTATGTTCCAGTCTGCTGTCTGAGCAGCGCCCTGGGGTTGTGGCCTGCCAAGAACTGTTTTTCTGATTGTTACAGTCCCACTGAGGTCTGGAACACAAGTCCTCTTGGTCACCAGGGCCAGGCAATCAGGGGTGTCCCTGTGTGTGGGCTGAGAGTGCCTGTTGGCTTTGGCAAAGCTGCTGGAGTGTGTTGGGGTGGGGCACACTAGTAGCTTCAGAGAGGCAGCACTAATATCTTGACTCTGCTCACCCATGGGCTTTAGCAATGCAGTAGGATAGTGCCTTGTCTTTGCACAGATCCTGGCTTTAGGCTGATAGCAGGAGAATGCCATGACCTCTTACACTTGCCAGCCTGAGCTGGGGGCAGTGGAGTGTCGCAACCATCTATGTTTGCAGACTTTAGCTATGGAGTGGGAGAGTGCTGCAACCACTGCGCTCTCTGACCTCAGCAAGTGTCATGACTGCATGGCCCTGCCAATCTCAGCAAGGTGGCAGGAGAGTGCTGCTCTGAGCTCATCTGCCTGTGCTAGCAGGCCATGTGGAGAGAGTACAAACAATGGTGTCCTCCAGCACCTCCATCTCCAGAGAGCATTTCAACTGTTCCCTGCGCCTGCAGGCAATGTCCCCAGATCAGCAAATAAATTTCCCTCACATATGGTCTAGGTGCTTTTCGAACTGCTGTTTTTTTGCCGGGTCTTTGCTGTTCTTTGCTGGGTGAGACAGACCTCCAAGAGGGGAATCTCAATTTCCTAAAGCACTTTGGGACCTCCAGATGTCACCCCCATGGGTTTTCCCGGTCACACATTCTAGGTCTTGTCTTTCTAGTGCAGATACCAGAGGTGGGAGTGTTTGATATGGAGCATCAACCCCTTGCTCCTCTGAGAGAATATCTACCTGGTGTGGTCCCTTCCTATTGCGTTCCTGGGGTGGGGTTGGGCTTTTTTGATGAGATTGTGTCTCTGCCTCTCTTACCCATATTGATGTGGTCCTTTAATCTTTTGTTTTGGAGAGCAGTTCACTTAGTTTTCAGAGGGAAATTATCCATATGTAGCTGTAGATTTGGTGTCTCTGGGAGGATGAGTTCAAGATCTTTCTGTGCCACCATCCTGGATCCACCCCTTTCAGCCCCCACCAATTTAAAGTCTTTCAATAAGAGAACCACAGGCCTATATGGCATCATTGGAAAATTCCTCCAAACAATTAAGAAAAATAATATCAATCTTACACAAACTCTTTCATGTAATAGAAACATAGGGAACACTCCGCATCTTGCATTAAGAAATCAACATAAACTTAATATTAAATTCTGATAAGGATATTACAAGAAAGGAAAATTATAGACCGATATTTCTTATGAAGTCAGATGGAAAAATCCTAAAACATAATCAACAAATCAAACCCAGCAATATTTGAAAATTATACTACATCATGAGAAGTTGAAGTGTATTCCAGAAGTGCAAGGTTGGTTTAGCATTCAAAAATTGAGCAATGCAATTCATCAATTAACACGACAGATAATCTTAATGAATAAAGAAAAACATTTGACACCTTATGTTTTAAAAAAAACTCAATGAACTAGGAATAGAAAGGAACTTCCTTAGGGGCACCTGAGTGGCTCAGTTGGTTAGGTGTCTGCCTTTGGGTCAGGTCATGATCTCAGGGTGGTCTTGGGGTTGAGCCCCACATCGGGCTCCCTGCTCAGCGGGGAGCCTGCTTCTCCCTCTCCCTCTGTCCCTCCTCTCCCTGCTTGCCTCGTGCTCTCTCTCAAAGAAATAAAATCTTTTTTTTTTTTAAAGAGAATTTCCTTAATCTGAAAAAGAATATCTACAAAAACAAACAAAAAAACAACAAAATAAAAAATCACTGAAGAGTGAAATTTTGAATGCCTTTTTCCTCCCTGAGTTTTGGAGTAGACAAGAATGCCTGCTCCTCACTTCTATTTAACATTGTAACAAAAATCCTAGTTAGTGCAATAAGGTAAGAAGAAGAAACAAAAGGTATAAACATTAGAAAAGATGAGGTAAAAGAGCCATTATTTGCAGATGACATGACTATGTACCTAAAAAATTTAGATGAATGAAATTATTAGATTTAGTCAATCTACCAAGTTGCTAGATATAATTTCAATATATAAAAATCAAATGTATTTTCTATATTCATTATAAACAATTAGAAAATTATAATTTCAATATACAAAAATCAAGTGTATTTTCTATATTCATTATAAACAATTAGAAAATTAAATGAAAATATCATTTATAATAGTCATACGAATTGAACACTTAGGAGTAAATCTAATGAAAGAGTTGCAAGAGATCTATCCTAAAATGTACAAGGCACTGAAATTAATGACAACTTAAATAAATGATGGCATATACCATGTTAATGGATTGGAGGATTCAATATTGTTAAGATGTCAATTCTCCCCAAGTTGATCTAGAGATTTCATGTACTCTCAATCAAAATCCCAGCAAGACTTTCTGTGCAAATTGAAAGCTGATTTCAGAACTTATATGAAATGCAAAGGACCTAGAATATAGAATAGTCTGTCAAGACAATCTTGAGGAAAAAGAATAAAGTTGCAACACTCATAATACTGGAGAGCAAGATTTACAATAAAGTTCCTTATGAAGACAGAGTTACATTGACTCAGGACAAGATAAATTGACTAATGGAAGAGAATAAAGAATACAGAAAGAGACCAACACTTATGGTCACCTAATTTCTAACAAAGGTGCCACTGTAATTTAGGGGCAAACGATGATGCTTTATATGGAAAAAGATGAACTTGAACTTTCATCTCACATCATATACAAACATTACTTCCACATGGATTATAGAGCTAAATGAGAAAGGCAAAACAATAAACTTTTAGAACAAAATTGGGGAGAATTTTCAGGCAAAGAATTCTTAATCAGGACACAAAAAATTAATAACCATAAAATTTAAGAAACTGAATAAGTTAGGATTTATTAAAAATAAGAACTTCTATACTTCTGTTCATTTAAAATGCATGATTAAGAGAGAGAAAAGATAAGCCATAGAATGGGAGAAGATGCTTACTATACTTCTATATAAAAAGAGACCAGTGTTCAGAAAAAAAAAATCAACTCTTGCAAATCAATAAGTAAAAGACATTTCATAAAGAGATTATCTAAATGGCCCAATAAGAATATAAAAAGTGCTCTATATGTCATTCAATATCTGGAAAATGCAAATTAAAGTCATCATTATATTTTGCTCCGTATACACCAGAATAACTAAAATTGAAATATATTGGCAAGGATATGGAGCAATTGGAACTTTGATATATTGCTGGTGGGAATGTACACTGGAAAATTGTTTGGCAGCATCTATTAAAGTTAAACATTGCCTACCCCATGGCACAGCAAGTTATTAAAGATTTATTTATTGGAGAGAGAGTGTGTGTGCAAGAGAGAGCTCAGGGGTAGCGGGGCAGAGGGAGAGACCCTCAAGCCGACTCCCCACTGAGCAGGAGTCCAATGCAGAGCTTGATCTCACAACCCTGAAATTGTGACCTGAGCTGAAATCAAGAGTCGGATGCCTAACTGACTGAGCCAGCTAGGTACCCCAGCACAGCAAGATATTTGTTCAAGAGAAATGAATGCATGTATCCATCAAAAGACATGTGCAGGGGCGCCTGGGTGGCTCAGTGGGTTAAAGCCTCTGCCTTTGGCTCAGGTCATGATCTCAGGGTCCTGGGATCGAGCCCCGCATCGGGCTCTCTGCTCAACAGGGAGCCTGCTTCCCCCTCTCTCTCTCTGCCTGCCTCTCTGCCTACTTGTGATCTCTCTCTCTGTCAAATAAATAAATAAAATCTTAAAAAAAAAAAAAAGACATGTGCAAGACAGTTCATGGCAGCTTAATAGCCCCAAACTGGAATCAATTCAAACATCCATAAACAGGAGAATGAATAAATCAATTGTGGTTTATTCATACAATGGAATACTTCTCAGGAATAAAAAAGCAGCAAACTAATGTGACAATATGGTTGATTCTCAGACATAGTGATAGGCAAAAGAAACCAAAAACAAGTGACTACTATTTGATTCTATTTATATGAAGTTCAAGAACAGGCAAAACTATTCTATCATGATAGAAGTCAAAGTAGTGGTTACTTTTTGAGGGTAGGGTGTTGACTTGTAAGGAACACAAAATAGTCATCTAGGGTGCTAGAAATATTCTATATCTTTTTTTTTTTTTTAAGATTTTATTTATTTATTTGACAGAGAGAGATCACAAGTACGCAGAGGCAGGCAGAGAGAGAGGGGGGAAGCAGGCTCCCTGCCAAGCAGAGAGCCCGATGCGGGGCTCGATCCCAGGACCCTGAGATCATGACCTGAGCCGAAGGCAGAGGCTTTAACCCACTGAGCCACCCAGGCGCCCCCCCCCCTTTTTTTTTTTTTGAGAGAGAGAGAGAGCCTGAGTCGGGGCAGGCAGGGAGCAGAAGAAGAAGGAGAGAGAGAATCTAAAACAGGCTCCACACCAATCTTGGAGCCCGACGCAGGGCTCGATTTCTCAACCCCAATATTGTGACATGACCCAAAATCAAGAGTTAGATGCTTAATCAACTGAGCCATCCGGACGCCCCAGAAATATTTTATATCTTGAGCTGAGTGTGGATTACATATATATGTAATTGGATTACATGTATATTGTTATACATATATATTCATTGAGCTGAACACTTAAGATTTGATATTCATAGGAAATGATGCTGGATCAATTGTCTATCCATACGGAATAAAATTAGCCTGGCTTGGGGCGCCTGGGTGGCTCAGTGGGTTGGAGCCTCTGCCTTTGGCTCGGGTTGTGATCTCGGGGTCCTGGGATCAAGCCCCACATCGGGCTCTCTGCTCGGCAGGGAGCCTGCTTCTCCCTCTCTCTCTGCCTGCCTTTCTGCCTACTTGCGATCTCTCTTTCTCTGTCAAACAAATAAATAAAATCTTTAAAAAAAAATTAGCCTGGCTTCGTACCTCAGTTTCCTGAATTTATGGAAGATATTTATAACAAATTAGAATCATCTTAAAGTCCCAACAATGAGGGAATATTTAAAGTATATAGGAGGGGCGCCCAGATGGCTCTGTTGGTTAAACTCAGACTTGATTTCGGCTCAGGTCATGATCTAAGGGTTGTGAGATCAAGCCCTGCATAGGGCTCTGTGCTGGGCATGGAGCCAGCTTAAGATTCTCTCTCTCCCTCTCCCTCTGCCCCCTGTCCCTATGCTCTCTCTAATAAAGAAAGAAAGAAAGAAAGAAAGAAAGAAAGAAAGAAAGAAAGAAAGAAAGAAAGAAAGAGAAAGAAAGAGAAAGAAAGAAAGAAAGAAAGAAAGAAAGAAAGAAAGAAAGAAAGAAAGAAAAAGAAAGAAAGAAAGAAAGAAAGAATATATGACATATCCTTAAGTTAGGAATACGATATGACATTAAAAGTGTTTGCTGCAACGTGGAAAACACCTATAACACTGGGTAAAAAAGGCAGACCACAAAAATTCTGTGTAAAGAATTATCAAAACTATGTACAACTATGTACAGTCTGGAAGGAAGTGACACCAAAGTGTTAGTAGTGGTTATTTGTTGTCTTGGGGTAGCAAAATAATGGGAAGACTTTTTTCTTATTTGTATTTTTCTGTAGCAAGCAAAATCTCAAGACTTCAATAATGGCAGAATAAACTTCTAACAACCATCTTTTTCCTTCCAAAATCAAAAGTCTGCTCTTCATGTTTCTCTGTCAACTGCTGTCCTGTTTTATTAATCCTCCAAGCTTTTCTGCTTTCTGTTCTCATCACAAAATGTGTTCACTACTTCCTGTGCCCAGCTACACTGAGGCTTCTCAGCTGCCACCTCCTTATCTTGTCCCAACCTAATTTCCAGTTAAGACAGAAGGCCTTTGGGCTGGATACTCTTTATTGTCAAGTTACTAAAGGATGCCCAAGGAAGAGAGGCTGTGAACCCTCCCTTGTTGCCCAACAAAAGGGGAAGCTGTAATAGTTCAGGTTTTGTTCACAGGCAAATGCAAATTTTCATGCACCTTGTGGGTAAGCATTTGTTCTCCAGTGGTGGTGAGAAATGTTTTATTTCTAGAAGGGTCCCTTGCAGCCCCAAGGGAAAACCTCCCCCTCCACTTCATAGGACCACAGAGCTGCAGAGTCATGTCAGAACAGATATGCAGGGATGGGAGAAGTTATGGCCACTTACAATGAAGATTCTCAGACTCTGCTCAGACTCATTGGAGCACATCTCTGGAAGGAGGGGCCTGGGCTTTGCCTCCTAATGTCTGCCAGTTGATTCCCCCGTCTCCTTCATTTTTTTAAACATCATTTGATACCTATAAATTTTAATAAAGTATAATTATAAAATGTACATATATGAACCTATCACCCAGCCCAAAGCTGGATCATTAACAATAATTTATCTATATTTATCTATGTGATTCTCTCTTATGCCTTCCTCTTGCCTCCCTATGAGAAGTAACACTACATTTTGTGTTTTCCATTCTACTAAAATATTTAAAAAATATATAGATTTTTTTTCTCCTTGGCATCTATACTTGCCTTTTTTTTTTTTTTTTTTTTTAGATTTTGGCCTCAAGATAAAGAAGTTTATTTTTTTCATGAATTTTTTTATTGTGATAAAGTTTATATAACATAATTTTTCTCTTTTTACCAATTCTAAAGTGTACAATTCAATGGCATTGATTACATTTATAATGTTGTGCAACCATTTCCATTTCCATTTCCAAAACTTTTTCATCACCCCAAACAGAAACTCTGTACCCATTAAGCAATAATACCCTATTCTCCCCTCCCCCAGTCCTTGGTAACCTCTCATCTACTTTGTGTCTATAAATTTGCCTCTCCTAGATATTTCACATTGGTGGAATCATACAATTTTTGCCTTTTTGTGTCTGGTTTCTTTCAGTGAGCATATTTTCCAAGCTTGTTCGTGTTGTAGCATGTGTCAAAAATTATACTTTGTTTACCTATTCATCTGTTCAATGGCACTTGGATAGCTTCTACCTTTGGGCTATTGTGAGTAATGTTGCAATGAACACTGGTGTACAAGTATCTGTTAGAGTCCCTATTTTCAATGAGTTTGGGTATATATCTAGAAGTGGAATTGCTGGGTCACATAACAATTCTATGTTTAGCTTTTTGAGGATACATGATACTGCCTTCTACAGAGACCACATCATTTTCCATTCCCTCCAGCAATGTATGGGAATTCCAAATTCTCCACACTCTTGCCAACACCTGTTTTATGTACATATTTTATGGAGTTTTAATTTAAAAATTTTTAAGCAATCTCTGCACCCAACATGGGGCTCAAACCCACACCACTTGAGATCAAGAGCCACACACTCCACGGACTGAGCCAGCCAGTGCCCCTTATATGTATGTATACATATAAATATGTATGTATACATATAAATATGTATGTATGTACACATGTATGTGTGTGTATATATATATGTACACATATGTATACCCATATATATATAGTTGTAGTATCCTAGTACGTGTGAGGTGGCATCCTGTGGTTTTGACTTGCATTTCCCATCGCTTCTCGGCCTTTTGGCTAAGATCAAGTGTTGACTTGCATTTCCCTCCTGACATTTCCAGCAACGTTGAACACCTTTTCATGTGCTTATTGGCCATTTGTACATCTTCTTTGGAAAAATTTCTATTCAAATCATTTGCCTGTGTTTTAATTAGATTGTTTCCTGTTGTTGTAGGAGTTCTTTATATATTCTGGATATTAAGTTGTTATCAGAGTTATGATTTATAGATATTTTCTCCCATTCATATTGTCTTTTCACTTTCTTGATATTGTCTTTTGATGCACAGAAGTTTAAATTTTGATGGAGCCCAATTTATCTATTTTTTTGTTGTTCTTGTTACTTGTGATTTTGGTGTTATTCAGAAGAATCCATTTCCAACTATGTTTGGTTTTGAGCTCTATAAAAGTGGTATCGTTTTTTTAAAGATTTTATTTATTCATTGGAGAGAGAGAGCACGCGAGAGAGTACAAGCCGCGGGGAGGGCCAGAGGGAGAGGGAGAAGCAGGCTCCCCACTGAGTAGGGAGCTTGATGCCAGGACCCCTTAACTGACTGAGCCATCTGGGTGCCCCAAAGTGGTATCATTCTTACTGCAATCTCCTGAAACTTGCCATTTTCTTTCAAAATTACGATTATCCACGTTCTTTCACAGTTCATTCATTCTCATAGATGTATAATACAGATGGTCCCTGAATGAGGAGGGTTTAACTTATGAATTTTTTTCCTCCTTTATTTGTTTATTTATTTATTTATTTATTTATTTATTTATTTGACACAGAGAGAGAGAGCGAGCGAGCACAAGCAGGGGGAGCAGCAGGCAGAGGGAGAGAGAGAAGCAGGGAGCCCAATGTGGGGCTCGATCCCAGGACCCTGGAATCATGAACGAGCCGAAGACAGCCACCTAACCAACTGAGCCACCCAGGCGCCCCACTCCTTTTTTTTTTTTAAAGTATAGTTGACATACAACATTATATTAGTTTCAGGTATATAACATAATGATTCAACATTTATATACATTACAAAATGCTCATCATGATAAGCATAGGTACCATCTAACACCACGTTATTCCAATATTATTGAGTATATTCCCTACGCTGTACATAACATCCTTATGACTTATTAATTTTATAACTGGAAGTTTGTACCTCTTAATCCCGTCACCTGTTTCACCCATCTCCTTACCCCTGACTTCTGATTTTTTGACTTTATGATGGTGTGAAAGCAATATACGTTCAGTAGAAACTGTACTTTGAATTTTGATCTTTTCCCAGGCTAGTGACATGTGGGATGATATTCTCTTGTGATGATGGCAGCTACAGGTAGCCACAGCTCCCAGTCAGCGACATGATCATGACAGCAAACAATCAATACACTTAACCACCATTCTTTACCCACATAACCATTTTATTTTTTATTTTGAGTACAGTATTCAATAAATGACATGAGATACTCAGCACTTCATTATAAAATAGACTTTGTATGAGATGATTTTGCCCAGCCATAGGCTAATGTAATTGTTCTGGGCACATTTAAGGTAGGCCAGGGTACACTATAATGTTTGGTAGGGGAGGTGTATTAAATGAATTTTTGACTTACAATACTTTCATCTTAAGCTGGTTTATCAGGATGCAGCTCCATTACAAGCTGAGGAAGATCTGTATTCCATTATACAAATACACCATGTTATTTAGCCATTCCCCTATTAAAATTTTTTTTGAGTGTAGTCGACACATAATGTTACATTAGTTTCAGGTGGACAACATAGTGATTCAACATCTCTATACGTTATGCTGCGCTCACTGCGAGCGTAGCTACCATCTGTCACCATACGATGCTAGTACAGTATCATTGACTACATTTCTTATGTTCTGCCTTTTATTCCCATGACTTATTGCTTCTATACCGGAAATTGTATATCTCCTTCTCCCCTTCACCCATTTTGCCCATTTCCTCCCCACACCCCCCTGCCCAGCCATTTCCCTCTGGCAGCCATCAGCTTTTTCTCAGTATTTACAGGTCTGATTCTGCTTTTTGCTTGTCTGTAGGCATTCCCCTACTGATGGGCCATTTGTGCTATTTCCATTTATCTTGCTATTACATCAGTGCCGCCATGAATATCCCAAAGTGATTCTTTTGTACATTCTGCCCTAAGAACCAGAATTTTTCTTTAATGAACAGAGCAATATTTTATTGAGCTGCTATTAAATATCAGTTGAATAGTACTTCAGTTATAGCAGTGGAGACATCTGACTGAAGCATATTCATTTTCCCACCTGCTATGTGGATTAATTACTGGACTGCATTTGGGGCGCCTGGGTAGTGCAGTTGGTTGAGCGCCCGACTCTTGGTTTCGGTTCAAGTCGTGATCTCAGGGTTGTGAGATCGAGCCCCATGATGGGCTCTGTAATCAGCAACGAGTTTGCTTGAGGCTCTCTCCCTCTGCCCCTCCCCCCTCAGATAAGTAAATAAATCTTAAAAAAGTAATTACAGGATTATAATACCAGGAGAACCACTGCTATGGAGTATGGTTTGCATCAGCCTACACTAGAGCTTTAACCATTTTATGTGATTTCTTGCAAAGAGCTATCAGAGAAGGCACAATAAATACAGTTTACTGATTTCACGTTGGAGAACTTTTATGCAATAGGGAGATGTCAACACTGGTGGGGGAAATGATTGTGAAAAGGAAGTGTTTTCTTTAGAGCCCTGTCTCAGTCAGGTTGCAGAAGCATCTATAATGGGTTTAAAATAACCCACAGAAGGGCTTTGTTTTTCTGCGCTGAAAACGCTCCAAAGCAAAGAGACACAGGTTGACGTTTCCTCCCCCTAGTCCTGCACACAGTGGCCGATTTTGGGAAACCCTTTGGCAGCCACATGGGGTTATAGTGTGGCCAGGCTTCTTTGGGGTTGGTAAAGAAACACCAGGGAAAACTCAAGTGTGAAGCAAGAGCTCAACTCTTAACAGGGATGTTGTTTGTGGCTCTGTTACTGGAAAATGCAATGACCTAATATTATCAAGGTCAAAGTTGTGTAGACACAGGAATTACAAAATCGAGAAGGGGGTGGAGTGAGATACTGGGGGCATAAAAGCATCAGCAGGGGGCCTTCAGAGCACTGCTCTTCCAGAGGCAGGACAAACCGAAGATGAGGTGAGTCCGTAGCTCTGTTGCTTCCCCCCCTTTTCTAGATGACTTTTTCCTTCTCAGTACACAGCCTTTACCTCCAGGACAGTCCGGGCATAGGAGAAACCAAAGGAGAGATGCAAAACAAACCCAAAGAAATAGGGCAAATGAGTTAAATTAGAGCGAGTTAAGAGGTTTTGTGTGCTAAATCTTCTGCTTTTCTGCATCCGTGAGAATGTGACTGTCTCTCAGGGATAGTTCTTTCCTCGAGGTTACAAAGTTTTCATCTTTGCAGGGGATGCCTGCCAGCAGCTCCCACGGTAGGCTTTCTGGCAATTTAAATATATTTATTAGCAGATTTTCTCATTTTTTAAAAATGTATAGGACCAAAGGTAACCCATTTAAATGACCCAATGAAGGCACTGAGATTCTGTCAAAATAACAAAAGAATTTTTTTTTTTTTTAATGTTGAAATCGCACGACTACAAACTTCACATAGCCAAGCAATCTCCGTAGAGCTGGCCTCGCAGCAAGCTGGGGAACTGGTGAGTGTGGCCTGGGCACTGACGCCCGTGTCCACAGTCCAGCTTTCAGGAAGCCAGTTATCTGCCTGGGAGCCTTTTTGACATTTTGGGGTTTCCTGAAGGCAAATTATCATAAGATAGCAGGAAAACCATGTAAATGTTTTAAATTCTTTATATTTAAAACACCCTATCATGGAAAAATTTAAAAAGGAAAGAGAATAGCATAAGAAACCCCTGCTTTCCATCTTCCGGTTATCCACATTTTATTAGCAGCACCCTGTAGCCCAGGACCTCAGGAGTGCCTGAGGGGGCTTCTTTTTGCAAGGGAGCTCAGGTATTGGCAATTAAACGTTTCCTAAATGCTGCCAGAAACTGAGGCCCACAGATCTACGTGCCTTCCTACCTTGGTGGTCCCTCTTGGAAGCTCACGTACAATTCCCAGAGGCGCAGAGCATGCTGGAACCCAGGCATACTGGGAAGCTGCTCAGTGCGTGTGTGGATGGTGGTGGCAGGCTGCTTCTTGGTGCCGCCACTTGCATACAGCTTCTTCTCCGGCAGCCCAACGGGAGGGGTGTGGGGGCCCGTGGGTGCGCGTGTGAGGCAGGGAGACCAGGGGTTTACTCCTTCTTGTCTTCTCTCTGCAGAGCCCTGGGAGCTGTCATTGCCCTCCTGCTCTGCGGGCAGCTTTCCGCAGTGGACACTGGCAGTGAGGCCACAGACCACGCGGGTAGGTGTTTGGGTTTGGGTGGGAGCCTCGTGTCCCAGCATCGCCGTGCCTCCTTGTGACCCTATCAGATCTGCGCCCTCTCTTTGGGAAGAGCCGGTTCCTCCTTCTCGTCCTAATGCCTGGTGTTTCAGTCCAGTGAAGAACTCTGGGGAGCCAGCCGGCAGAGACGGGGGATGGCCTTCCAGTTGGTTTCCACGTGAGGTGGACGGTGGCTGATGCACACAGTGGCTTCTTCTCAACGGACTTCTCACGGGTCTCTGGGATCAGTTTCTGAGTCTCACCCTCCTCCTCCTGTGGCTTTTTCTTTGCAGAGGTCAGTGTCCCAAAGCCCCCAGAGATTGAAAATGGCTACGTGGAGCACTTGGTTCGCTACCAGTGTAAGCCCTTCTACAGACTGCACACTGAAGGAGACGGTAAGACTCGGACAAGTGTCCCCGCACCCTCCTCGACCCTGGCCTTTCCATTATAAGCGGGGCCGGGGGTGATGGGCCAGAAAGCTGACACGTTCTCCTTGGAACCAGAAGGGGTAGATTCTAATAAGAGTTTTGTCACCAGTAACTGTGGCCTTTTGGGGGAAATTAACTCAGCCTCAAGTATGCCCCTTTGTTAAGGGCAGGCAATGCCACGTAGCCTACTCATCCCAGAGGGACATCTACATCTCCCAAAAGAGATGTGATCAAAGAACCAAGGGCGGTGCCGGTGAAGAGGGCAGGTGGCCCTGACTGAGCACTGTGCTCCTTGCGCTAAATGCTTCACATGTATTTGCTCGCTGAGTTCTCACGACACCCCCCTGAAGAGCTCCTGTTATTATTCTTACTGTGCTGATGAGGAAGCTGAGGCACAGCGAGGTTGAGTAACTTGCTCAAGTTCAGGTGGCCTGGAAGAGGGAGAGTCAGGATTCGAACCCTGATTCCTAGTCTGAACTGCGTCGCCGCCACCACACATCTGTCCTGCGGGCCTTCACGGGCGCCCCCAGCACCTGGCTTCTAGCACAGTGCTTCTCCCTTCCTCCTCTTCCCTGCCCCTTCCTTCTCCTCTTTCTCTAAGTCTCCTTAAACACCGTCCCTCCTCATGCTCGGTCCAGACTCAATTTCTCTTCTGAGTCATTTCTTTCCTTTTGTTTCAGGAGTGTACACCTTGAACAGTGAGAAGCACTGGACAAACAAGGTCACTGGAGAGAAACTGCCTGAATGTGAAGCAGGTAGGAAGCCAGGAGCCCTGGGAAGCTGACCGATGGTGGGTGTTGAGAGTCTCCTGCATGGGCAGGCATCTTGATCAAAATGTCCCAAAGGCACATCCTTCCCGACTGGTTTCCTTCAAGCATATGAGAGCCAAGATGGGGGACCAGGGAGAACCACAAGTGGTCAGGCTGATAAGTGACCTTTTAGGTGAGGACACTCCCGAGTAAAGTTCACTAAGGATCTTGCTCATTTGGACCTTCAGGATATTGGCTGAATCCACTGTCTACACTGCCCTCTAGGGTCAGGAGGCCCTCTATGTACACATAGGCCACCCAGGGAGCCCAGAGTCAAGTGTAAAGCAAGCTCCAGGAAGAATGAGTTGTGGGAGGACAGAACCAAACCAAATCCACAGAAGGGTGACGCAGGCTGGAGAGGGGTTAGGACTTGTGTTTCTTGTTATTAGGAAGAGATGTTGCTCTTTCCGTGTCCCTCCTGGGACCAGAGGATTTCGCCTGCCCTCTTCTGCTATTAATGGTGCAGAACTACTAACCTGCCTTACATTAACTGCAATATCTAAAATCTGAGTTCCAGCTAATGCTGCAACAGATCAATCTTTCTTCAGAGGATGGATTATTATAGCTTCTCATCCTTACAACGAATTTCAGGGAGTTGTGGATGTGTCTTTTCGTGATAAATGATTTAAATCTACATACAGTTCATCTGCCAGGGTTTGAAAATCTCATTTTTTTTTTTTGGATGAGTTAGAAAAGCACTTAGTACCTCAGTGATGCACACAGCTTTATAAAAAAGAACCACTTTAAACTGTAAACGGTGGAAATGAGAGCAGCAGGTGGTAAAGGCAAGGCATGTCGATATTTCTGTTAACACGACGGCTTCGACAGCAGCACCTGACCCCGCTGTCCCACTCTCTCCCACACTGGGAGACCGGGAGACTCGCACTCCCGCTCCTGACTTTCTTGCTCTCCCTGACAGTATGCGGGAAGCCCAAGAACCCGGTGGATCAGGTGCAGCGCATCATGGGCGGATCCGTGGACGCCAAAGGCAGCTTTCCCTGGCAGGCCAAGATGGTCTCCCACCATAATCTCACCTCGGGGGCCACGCTGATCAACGAGCAATGGCTGCTGACCACAGCTAAAAATCTCTTCCTGGGCCATGCGGATGATGCGAAAGCAAAAGACATCGCCCCTACTTTAACACTCTACGTGGGGAAAAATCAGCTTGTGGAGGTTGAAAAGGTGGTTCTCCACCCTGACTACTCCAATGTAGATATCGGGCTCATCAAACTCAAGCAGAAGGTGCCCATTGATGAGAGGGTAATGCCCATCTGTCTCCCTTCCAAAGATTATGCAGAAGTGGGGCGTGTGGGCTATGTGTCTGGCTGGGGGCGAAATTCCAACTTTAATTATACTGAGCTACTCAAGTATGTCATGCTGCCTGTGGCCGATCAAGACAACTGTGTACAGCACTACGAAGGCAGCACAGTGCCCGAAAAGAAGTCACCCAAGAGCCCCGTGGGGGTGCAGCCCATACTGAATGAGCACACCTTCTGCGCCGGCATGTCCAAGTTTCAGGAAGACACCTGCTACGGGGACGCGGGCAGCGCCTTTGCTGTGCACGACCAGGATGAGGACACCTGGTATGCGGCCGGGATCCTGAGCTTTGATAAGAGCTGTAGGGTGGCCGAGTACGGCGTGTACGTGAAGGTGCCCTCCATTCTGGCCTGGGTTCAGGAAACCATTGCTGGCAACTGATGCGGACTGTTGGCAGCCCTTGCCTGAGGGCAAGAACTCACTCTGGAAGAGGGGAAAGTGGATGGGAGTGGAGGGGAGAAAACACGGTGTGAAGCGGTGCTGAGCCAATCAATAAAGAGCTTTCTTTTGAGTCATTTCTGTGGGTTTTTAGCCTCAGGCTGTTCCCTCATTTCCCGTGCAGCACCAGCGAAGTGGTGCAGTGCTATATACTGGGGGTGTGGCAGAAACCACGCCAAGCCAACGAGAAACCCCTAAGGCGACACAGAACTGTCCCGTGCTGGGGTCACCCTCAGTGACCACGTGCCTAGCACACGGCAGGCCTCAGAAAGGTCACGGTTACCCTTGTTTCAGAGACAAGGAAACAGACTTGGAGAAGGCAAGTGATTTGCTTAAGGCTACCCAGCCGGTAAGCAGGGCGGAATTCACCGTGAACCGAGGCTGGTCTGAATACCAACCTCAGCTCTCTGCCCCACACTCTCTCGCTTCTGGGCAGTGAGCGAGGGGAGCGTGCAGGCTGATGAGGAAGATGCTAGCTTAACGTGCGACGAAGACGAGGGTCTGACCCAGGCGGAATCTTACTGTTTGTGCTCCCGCACAGCAGCACTTCAGAAAACAAAGTAAGATGGGGTAAAGGCAGGAGCAGTTCTGGACTTGCTGGGTCCAGATTGCAGCGTGGCCGTACATCTGCCAAGGGCCTTCAGTCCCTGCTTTCCTTCCCGATCGGCTCAAACCAGATCATCTCTAACGTCGCTACCAACATTCTGGAACTCGGTAAAGAGGTACAGCTCTCTTCTTCAATAAGGTAGGCTTTCCCCGGGGAAAGAAACCCATCCTTTACCAGGAGCCAGATGCAAGCCATCTGAGTTTTCCTTTTCACAAAGACAGGCGCTTGCTATTAAGGGTCTCCCAGAAGAATGGTTTTGGAACCCCTGTAAGCAGGAAGCTCTTCTTCTAACTTCTTCCACTCTTTGCTTCAGGACACTGACCTTTCATCAAGATACCTCTTGTCACATGGAAATAGGGCCTCTCTCAATGGTGTAAAATGCCCCCTGGTGTTGGTGTTCTCACACCAGGGCCCGCCCCGCACCGTGAAGCCATCCTCACATGCACTCTCCAGATCCATCAATACTTTTCAACCCCTTAGAGCTAGCGGACCGGTGGAGATCTTACACTTCTACTATTCTAAAACCTGTGTAAGAGAGAAGAGCCAGAAACGGAAACATACTACACACAAACAGAATGCCTCTCAGAATACAGTTATGCCTTCTTCTTCTGGAACTATCTTTAGCACTAAGTTTTCTTGAAGAAAAAAAAAAACTCCTCTTTTCTTAAAGAACTATCTGATTGCATTAAGTGGCTTTTGGCCACTGTTCAGGAGGAAGCTTCTGGCATTTTCTCCACTCATATACCTTCTCTGGCTTCCTCCCCAGCAGCACCTCCTGCCCTCTTGGGCTAGCCCTCGGGTTTCAGTGACCCTGAACTCTGTGCAGCTCTCTGAACACGTTCTGCTGTCTCCAGCATCGGGCCTTCCGCCTCCTGGCGCCCTCTCCTGAAATGCGCCCCTCTTCCACACAAGCACCTCCTCCCCTCCTGGAGGGGCAAGCCTTGTCTCTTCTGCGAAGCCTGCTCCTGCTCAGAAGTCGTTTGTATTTACAGAGCATTGGGCACAGGGCAGGGCACTCGGTATGAACTCAATCAGTACTTGCGGGATGGAAAGCAACTAAGGTAGAAACAAGAACACAAATCGGGACTTCAGAAAAACACTCCCTAAACACTTCGGAAGGAAGGAGACAGGATAATAATTTTATGCATGCAAGTTCTGAGTTTTTGCTGGTATCTGCGCACTTACGCCACGTCAAATACTGTGTGACTTAGGCTCCGAAAGAAAGTCCAATGAACAGTTAGAGGCAATGAAGATGTTTTATTCTTTCACAGGGGTCTGGAGGGAGGCAGGTCTAGAATTTACTCAGAGGGCTCAAAACATCATCAGGTACCCAGGTTTTTATTGTTCTTCTTCGCACATTCACTTTTCATGCTGGTCCTCATGGTCCTAGGATGGCTGCTGCAGTCCCATGGATCAGGATAACCAGAGGAGGGAAAGGCGGAGAGAATACAGAGGTGGTGGCAGCGCTCTCCTTTCATCAGTGAAGGACACCAAAGTCCCCAGTAGCCTTCCTTCTGTGCCCTGTCAGGGGCCACCTCTTCCTGCAGACGAGGCTCGGAAAGGAAGCAGCTGGTGAAGGGGGAACATACGTGCAGCAACAGTGCGGTCTGCACAGAACTGGACTTCCACTGGCCGGGAGGCCCGCAACTGGTCGATGCTGCCTGGCCCATGGCCCTCCTGCCCCGCACCTCTTCTCTTGTTCTAGAAAGTCAGGAGTCAAAACCTCATAGAGGTTTTGAGAGAAGCAGTGACTTGCCCAAGCGGTGGCAGGTAATGCTGGGGATGCCAGAAGAGCAAGAATTCTTCATCAAGTTATTAAAACAGGCAAATACCATAAAGAAGTTATTTCTTTTAACAACTGACATTTCTTTCCAGTCTTGAATCCTTGGAGTGAAATTCTCTGCCTCAGAGAGAGGCAGAACTCTGACTTCTGGAAGAAACCTGCTCCTACTTACTACAGGTAGTTAATTTCTTTGCTTAGCTCAAATTGGGTGCTAGATGGTAAAGGTTCAAGGTCTCATTTCTTGGGCAATTTCATAACATAAAAACTAGTAAAATGAGCAAACCAGGATACCGTTTTAAAAGTCTAGGCCAGAAGGTTTCCAAAATAAAACGAATTTGTCCACTATCAGCAGAGCAAGAGGAAGAGGGATAATGGGGACTAGAGATGGGGGAGCATGCAGTAAATACCTGAGTGGAGTAATGGGTGAGGGGGAGCCTGTGTGTGTACAGCTAAGGTACAAAAGAAGTATTTCTGTTCCTGTGGGAACAGATTTTCTGTTGTGTATTATAGAAACATGGTTAAATTAAACAGTAGTAGGCAATGTTTAAAAGGATTCTGCATAAAGTACAATATAAATTTAAAAAATCACGCTGGGAAAATGGACCACGGTTGTCTTGACTGCTTGGAGGTTTGCAGGGAGTAGACATTTCAGCATCCCTGCTCATCACGGGACCAGTGTGGCCTTCTCCTTGGGGGCGGGGGATTTTCTGTTCAAGTCAGACCTCTTCTCTGCTGGGACGCTGAGCATCTTTCTGAAGGACTCCAGGAAGACAGCAGAGCTGGATTCAGGTACTGCTTCAACATGTGCCTTTGTCTTCAACTTTGAGTAGTGAATGTATTAAATGTCTTGATAGAGAAGATCGTATTTGGGAATATTCTTGGGATCAATAGGACTTTGGACAATAAGTTTTCCCCTCATTGCTCCTCGATAAATTACTTCAATCAAATCTATGAAGTCCTGCTTGGTTTTGAAACTTCCTACAAACTTAGTGTGATCTGGAGACCTAGAGAGCACAGAAGAAAAACAAGCTTGCTCAGGACTTCTGGAAATTACTCGTGGCAGACCTTCAGGATAAACAAAATGAATCGTCACTCTGTTACTTTCTTCTCATCGGGGACACTTAAAACATGAAGCCTGACATTGATTTCTCTGTTTGCAGTTACCGGGCCCATTTGATACAGGACTAAAACCAGTGCCATCAGCCACTGGGGTGGCATGTGAGCCCTACGATGTGAAGAGCCTCCACTTCAAAATCTCTTTTAATCACTTCTTAGCTCCTTCTCCAGTAGAACTCCCTGGACGCTGGCCTGGGCATAGTTTGTGGCTGCTGCTGTCGGCTTCACCGTGGAAAGCCCATTAACCGGTCATCATCTTGGAGTTCCCCTCACTGATACTTTGGAGTGGTGGGTATGAAATCTTTATTATTTTTTTTTTTTTACTATTTCAAACTTCAAGTATGTTAGTTGTAGACATTTTTTAGAAAAAAAAATTAACAGTGAGGCCAGAGGCCGTATTTCGGTATGCTCTTCCAATGTGTGGGTGTGTGTGCACGTGTGCACGTGCATGCGTGCACACAGGTGCCTTTCTTTTTTCAAAATCATGGCAATTATATCATGCAACCTATCTTGTAATGTGCTTTCCCAACTAACATATAACCCATTTCTTTCAAAGTCATTAAACTTGCATCCACAACATTATATGAAATTGATATCCAGTATCCCTCTGTGGACATCTACGTTCTCTCTATGTATTCTCCTTTCTAAATAATGGTGGGATGAATATTCATGCAGCCAATTTTGCCCACTTTCATGATTATTTTTCCTTCAGAGAAATTCCTGGAAATAAAATTGCTGTGTTTTTTTTTTTTGGGGGGGGGAGGGACAGAGTGCACGAGTCGGGGGCGGGGAGGGAAAGGGTCTTAGGCAGACTCTGCGCTGAGCTGGGAGCCTGACACAGGGCTCGATCCCATGACGCCGAGATCATCAACTGGGCTGAATTCAAGAGTCAGATGCTCAACTGACTGAGCGACCCGGGTGCCCTCAAAACTTTATAGACTTTTAAGATGGTAAATAGTGTCATAAATCACTCTTGAAAAGGACTGCACCAACATAATACTTACGTCAGCTGTATCCTAGGAGAATAAATAGCTTTAAAATACTTAAAACAGGTAATATTTAATGTACTTTCAGAGAGATAATGGCAAAACAGGAACAGAGATCTAGACAAGCAAATACCTCACCCACAGCAAGAAATGATAACAACTACAGACACGCTGAAAATACATGTTAAGTATTAGGACGCTGACTGGATGCAGTGGAAGGTGTTAAAGATTTCACAGCGCTTATTCTTGATAGAATTGGTTGAAGAATGTTTTTGAAACCTTCCGAGTGGCAGAAGACAGGACAGTTGGCCAGAGAGAAGCATGTCTTAGTTTGCTGGGACACTCCTTTTCAAATGTAACAACCAGTCCCAGAAATTTAAGTACAACGACCTATTTTGTTTTAAATAAAATTCCTGGGAAACTTTTTAAAAAAGCTGTTCTGTATTTTCTACACTGAAGGATGGTTAGCGCTTCCCAAATCGTACAATTCTCTCATGCTTTAGCAAGAGGTTAAAATCTGTCAATCATACTGGAAACACTCTTTTTTGCACCCACGTTTCACACAAGTGAGTGAATCAGCTGAGGAAACAGCAGCAACATAAGGCACAGGAAGCCAGCAGCACAGGCAGGCAGGTGAGTTATGGCAACTACTTGGGTAAAAGAACTCCCACTGCTATAGTAACTGGAAGTCAATCGAACTTACCCATAATCCACTTTCATATGTTGCCCATTGAAGAAAAACACAGTAGATGGAATATAACTGATGTCAAAATAGTGCGTGTAAACGGGAGTTCGGTCCACATCTACCAGATATATAGCAGCCATTTTACTCAAGTCAGAAGAGGTCTTCGAAAGCTGCAAAGAGAGAGAGACATGTATGTCACAATATGAGAGGTAGCTAAGGTTTCTTCTGTGAAACTTTTTACTCAAATATTCTGTTCAAAAGAAATTCCTGGGGTGAGAATCTCTCCTGAGTTCCACATTAGACACAGTATAACCTTATCATTCAGAGTCTGAGTCTCCTTTGGTAGACTTTGAGAGAGCCCTGGGTAAACTGAATTCATTTCTCTCTCTTTTTTTTTTTTTAGAAAAAATGTGTTTTTTTTTTTTTAACATTTTATTTATTCATTTGACAGAGAGACAGCGAGAGAGGGAACACAAGCAGGGGGGGTGGGAGAGGAAGAAGCAGGCTTCCCGCTGAGCAGGAAGTCTGATGTGGAACTTGAACCCAGAACCCTGGGATCATGACCTGAGCCTAAGGCAGATGTTTAATGACTGAGCCACCCACGCGCCCCTAGAAAAAAATCTGGTTTTGGTTGTAAAAAGTTTTTACAAACTTCTTGTGAATTTATAAAATCCATGTTCACTAAAACAAAAACTCAGAAGTATGTACTGTACACTGAAATTCTCCCAAATCTCTTCCCTTCCAATCCCCCCATGAATGATAATTGTAATAAAAATAGTGAAGACTTGCATGGCCGTTCTTATGTGCTAAGTGTCCTAAGTGCTTTACACTTGTTAACTCATTTAATCTGTGCAACATTCCTATGAGGTTTTCATAGTCCTCATTTCTTAGATGAAGAAACTGAGGTAATCTGCCTCCAGTCACACAACTAGTAAGCAGTATAGCTGGGACTTCAACTCGGACAGCCTGGCTCTGTGATATTCCCTCCCCTCTACGGCCGAGGGTATAATCTTCTGGCCCCTTTCCCCCTCATGTTAACACATCACACACTCATTTTTTTTTCCTTTTTTTCTTTTTTTCACACACTCATTTTTAATCACAGTAATAAATATTCTTATATGGGATTCACACTGTGGGTGGCAGCAATAGAGATGCTGGGAAGAGATCTCAGTTCTGGGGTAAGTCTCTCTCCATAATAAACAGAGACAGGAATAAAGCCATTCTATTTCATACTCCCCTCCCTGATCATCAGAATATGAAGATGTGTTATGAAATAAGAGATTATCATCAGGCACACACTGGAGGCAACCCACTAGAAAAGCTTATCTGCAGGCTGAGAAAACGAAGTTCAAACCCCAGCTCTGCAAGTTAGTGGTTCTGTCCTGTGGGCTGTCACCTGACTTCCCTGGCACTCACCCCCCCACCATGGGAACAGTAATTTTCCCACCGTTGTGGGTACCGAGTAAAATAAAGTTCAGAGTGCTTGTTAATAGTGTTTCTGATTCTCCACTGTCTTGTTGGTGAAACTGAACTTGGACGACTGGTGTTGGGGAAGGACATCTAAGACAGATTCAGCATAATCAGAGCTTTGAGGGCTCAGCTCAGGGCAGGCACACGACCAGTTCCTGGTGAAAGTGTGCCAACAAATGGAAAGCTGTGTCCCTGGGCCTGGCTGCTCCCTTCCATGTACTTTGTAGATATTGAAGTGAGTATACATAGATTTTTAATAAAGACCATTTATTTAAAAAATTCACTTACTATATCATCTAGCTGCAGACAGACAGGGTCCTCGTCTCTCCCAAACCTGAGGACCAACACCTTCTCCGCAGTACTTTTTATTGCTTGGTCTACTTCTTTTTTGCTAGTTAGCTTGGGCAATAGGAAGCTCATCTTGAAATAATCCAAATAGTAATCCTCACTGTCAGTCCTGAAATACAGTTGCAATATTTAAAGACAGATTAAGTACACGTGTCCTAATTTAAAAAAAAAGCAACTTTATTTTTGGAGTAGGTTATATACATATATTTTATTCCAGGAGGAAACAATGCTTTCATACAACACAGTATCAAAAAAGTAAAAGGAAAACACTAAACATACAAACTTGTGGCAAGTCCACCAGCTTAAAAAGAAACAATATAGAAATGTAGGTTGTGAAAAATCTCCCTCTCCCTGTCTGCCTTTGACTGGTCCCATTTGTACTAGCCTATTTCTCCCCACACACCACATAGCTACTTTCATTAGGTTCTCATGTATCTTCCAGTTTTGTTATGCATTTACAGGAAAATACAAATATGCAGTCCTCTGTTTTTTCCCTCTTTTACCTCAAGGATAGCCTATTCTATCTGCCAGTGTGCCAGCAGGAAAAAGACAGCATTCTCAAATTTGGTCATTTGAAGAGATTTTCATGAAGGGAGGGTACAGGAAAACAACAGGGTGCAGTGTTGTACTTCAGCTAGTAAGATCAGGGTGCTGTTCCCACCCCTAGGCCTGAAGGGGCCACGGGAGGGAGTAGTTAGCAGAAGTGTGTGGTGGGGACCGCAGGGTGCAGAAGGCCCTTGTATAGGAGGAGGTGAGCCTGCAGTGAAGGGATGCAGCCACTCTTCTCCCTCCCTCTGATCTCCTGCTAACGCACCCACTGGCTGACTCAAACTGGAACCACACCGCAGGGGAGATGCAGAAGGCAGCCCAGTCTCCTGATCCCAGTTTAGACAAGGAGGAAGAGTGGAGCTGGAGTGGCAAATGACAGATGTCCAGCACACATACTTTACCCACTCTTCTGCACTTTGCAGGGTTTTACCTAACATGGGAAGATCTTTCCATATCTCTACACATATTGTTACAACAACATACTATTTCGTGCATGGGCCATACATTTAAAAATTTTTTTTAAAACATTTTATTTATTTAGTCGAGAGAGAGCCAGAGTGAGAGCGTGAGCACAGGGGAGGGGCAGAGGGAGAGGCAGAAGTAGACTTCCCTGCTGAGCAGGGAGCCCGACAAGAGGCTCAATCGCAGGATCCTGGGAAGATGACTTGAGCCGAAGGCAGATGCTTAACCGAATGAGCCGCCCAGGCGCCCCATTATGCATGTACCATACTTTTTAAGTCCTTTGTTGATGGAATCTTATCATGAGTCCTGGCTTAAAGATCCTTGGTGCATACCTTACTGGATGCACCTCACCACATGGCAAACAGATCAATTAAGAAGGGTGTGTGGGACAACTACACACAAAAAATAAACAAGTCATAAAATACTGAGATAGAAGGGATCCAATCCAAGTCCCTCTACAGACTTGTTTGCTTACAGTTTTGATTCTAGCTAAAACAAGGACTATAATCCTAGTCACCAAATTTCTAGTGCACTGTTCCCTCTGCTTTTTTTTCCCCTCTATTTTTATGGTTGAGAAACTCTTTGATCAATGAGCTTTAGTTTTGAGTCCATCCATAAGAAACTTCATTGAGAACCTGATATTTTCAATTTGGTCCCAAAGTTGGCTAATGCTATGAAAAGTGAGGATTTCTTTATTTGTGTGTGTGTGTGACAAGTCACATTTTAAGATATTAATGAAAATTCATATAGGAAATGAAATTGTTCCCACAATAAGTCATTCTTTAAATAGGCAAGCTGATTGCCAGAAGGGACCTCATCAAATGTCAGTAGCAGAACAAATTACTTACGAAGGGGAAAGTCAAAGAAAGGATGGACCTATCCCACAAGAATTCAAATAGCACCTCCACTGTGATACTGATAAAGAGGAGGAAGTGAGGGGAAGGCAAAGCTGTCCACCGGGGTGAGGGGACTGGATAAATGTTGGAAGGAAGAGAGGAAAACCGATGCCATAACTAAGAATATGTTCATAGCAAAGAATACCAACAGAAACTTCACTAAAAGAAGTACAAATGGACAAAAATATTTGGAAAGTTAAGCTTTAACAGTAAACAAAAGCAAAGTAGAAAATTATTTGACAAAGCTGTTAAGTTGGTAAAGCGAAACAATAATGCAAGAGTGTGAACGGACACCCATTTCATGGTCCCCGCCGCAATGTAGAGGAGCAAAATTTTTCTAGGAAGAAAATAACCTGAACAACACTTCCATCTCTGAGAATTAATTCGACACGTCCACAAAGAGTTATGCAGAAAAAAATATTATCATATTCTTAGTGGTGAAAAACGAAACAATCTAAATGGCCCAAAATAAAGGGACTGGAAAAACAAACGATAGTACAATCCTGCAACATGCTATTACACGGCCACGAAATACTGTGTTACAATTGAAAATGTCAGATACCGAAAAGTTCTCATAATAAAAAAGTTATAAAACAGTATACGAAGTGTGATCCCATTGCTGTACAAAACCTAACTGCAATACAAATGTATACATTTGCACAGAAAAACAACTGGAAATAAATATCCCCAAACACCGTCAGTGGTTCCCTGCGAGTGAACAGACAGGTGGATTTTATTTACATCGGAGAGAGCGTCTTTTTCCAAAATATTTGACATAAATATACATATATTTAACGAAACCTGTGGCTAGGCTACTCCTGGCCCACAACTGCTACGAAAAACGATACTTACTTTATTTGTACAAGTCATCTCCCTCTCTTCCACCTCAGGACCGTCCGCAACCCTGACGCCTTCTCCAAACAAGCTGGGACGCCGGCGACACCTTCCTCGCCAGCTTTAACCCACAGTAACGCAGCCGCTACTGTTTAGCAACTTGCGGCGGACCGCTCAAGAAAACGAAAACGGAAAAAGAAAACGCACGAGCGCAGTAAGTAAACTTGCGGTCGATCTCTTTAGTAGTCCGACAAGCGGAAGTGGTTATTCTAGTCACCGCCCACTTTGCCCGGCTTCGCCGGAAGCTGTAGTTACTTCCGCCCTTACTAAACATGACCGACCTCCTTCCTTCACCCTCCCTCTCCTCTTGCCTTTCAGACTAATTGCGATTGGTCGCAAAGAGACTCGGCTGTGTCTCTGATCAAAGTCCCAGGGGAGGACACTCTAGCCTTGAGTGCTCGGTCGCTTTCTGTCCCACACTTAGAGCGAAGAACAGACGTTTTCCGGGCTGCACTCGATGGTATCTTTGGACGGATAGAGGGGAACGCGCAAGGTATTATGGGACAATAATGGCCGCGTTCAAGATTTGTGTCTGTATCTGTAAGGCCTTCTGAGTGAGGGGAGGTGGTGCCGGCGCCCCAGAATCTGGGACAGGAGGTCCCGAGAGTCGAGCTTGGTGAGGTGAGTGTCCCTTCTTCCTTCCTGACCTGCCCTTCCCTAATCATGGCAGCTCCTGGCGGCGGATATCGGTCCTTCGCTCAGGTTCCTGCCCGGGTTTGCGAAGTCTCGTCCCTGTCACCCAACTTGCCTTTCTCACCTTAGGAATGCTGCGCCGGTCAGTCCTGCCCCATCCTTTCTCCTTGATCTGGTCAGATTCTGCTGCCTGGCGCGGCCTCACGGAGGTGCAGGGATGCTGTCCAGGGGTCACCCTGCACCCTTCCTCAGGCATCTGCATTAGCCCTCTCCCAGGCCGGGGCCGAGCACGAGTAGGGATCCTGTGTCTTCCTTTTTTCTGTCATAGTGGTATCTTTATAAGGTGATCTCCTCTACTGGTGGGCGAGGATTTTTGTCTGTTCGTTCTCTCTTCTATTCCTATTGCCCAGAACAGCAACTGGCTCACAGAAGGCAGTCAATGAAAAATTGTTGAATGAGTAAATCTACTTTTTCTAATTTTTTTCGTATCCTATGTGGCTTTTTTTAAAAAAAGATTTTATTTATTTATTTGACAGAGAGACATCACAAGTAGGCAGAGAGAGGAGGAAGCAGGCTCCCTGCTGTGCAGAGAGCCTGATGCTGGGCTCGATCCCAGGACCCTGAGATCATGACCTGAGCCGAAGGCAGAGGCTTAACCCACTGAGCCACCCAGGCGCCCCTATGTGGCTTGTTTGACATTAAACATTCTCCAGAATCCAGCCCCTTAACTCCTTATTTGTTCTCAGTAGCTAAGTAAGTCTTGTCAAAAACCTTGTCCTGGGTTGTTGGTATTTTCCTTTGCTGTCACTAGAAATGTTTGGTTTCCCGTTCTCCATTACTCAGTTTAAGTTCATTCATCCATTTATTCATCAAACGTTTGTTTTGCTAGGTACTCTATACAGCAACAGCAAGACGGACAAGGTTCTCTTTTTTCCCATTATAGGAGTATATTTTCTAGTTCACACTACTGCTGAGCAGAACACGTATGTGTTTACCTTCCTATTTAGATATCCTCTCATGCACACAGATGTCACCAAAAGCAGCTCTCCCTTTTCTGCCTGATGGCATTTTTCAAAATGCAACTCTTGTGTCTATGTTCATGTTATGCGTTCAGTCTGTTTGGCTTTATTTCTCTATAGAAATTATGTTAATTATTGCTGGCAAAACGTTTTGGATTCCGGTAGTACCTTACACCTTGACAGTTACTTTGCTTCACTGACTTGTTGAAAGGGGAATTATCCAAGCATGCAGAAATCAGTGTATGTTTATAAATGGATGGTGTGTAATGGGAGGTAAAGAGGAATTTGTTACAAGTTGAATGCCAGAAAATCTTATAATCACTTTAATACTTTTCAGGAACACCATCAATATGTTTGGTCAACATGGATTGTTATTAAACAGATTCAACTGCTGTGGGATAATTCTTTTCTACACAGCACAACTGGTGCTGAAAAAGCCATTAGTGTATGGATCACATGGATGGTGGCCTTATACACCAATGTGCCTACTCTACTGTATCTTCAGTTTAAAGGGAGGGAGAGGTAGAACAACTCAGGTAGAAAATGTTGAGCCCCAGTTGGTATATAGGAGCACAGCAAATAAAATAATGTAACACTTTTATGTAACGTTGTATGTTTACAGAGAGCTTTCACATACACTCTAGTGTTTAATTCTCACAATAACTCCATGGATTAGATAAATCAAAAAGTATTTCTATTTTACAGATATAGAAATTGTGCCTAACCAAATATTAAGTTATGTGCTTACAATCATACAAGTAGAAAATGTCAAAAGCTTGCATTCTAACTGAGGATTCTGACTTAAAATCTAGTGGTGTTTCCCCTACAGTCCCTTTCTAGATTCTGTTATGTTCTAGCAAGTGTCCATTAGTGAGGTCTGTTTTTGCCTGGATGACATCCTCTTGGATCCTGGTGTTTGGTGGGTGTGTGAGTGTGTGTGTGTGTCTATTTCTGATGTGTGTTGGGGTGGGAGTCAGAGGATTTTTTGAGATTATCAGCAACTTAACGGAAAGGTCTTGGCAAGAGGTAGCTAAACAAAGCCTGGTCTTGATGGGGAGGTTAGCCCCCTGAATATACTTCTAACTTCAGTTATCCTGGGTTATAGCAGAGTTGAACCTTCTCTTACATCCAGTACAAAATGGGTTGTCTTCCTTCCACAGACATCCCAGAGCCTGTCATGGAGGATACCAGCGAGGATGCCTCGATCCATCGATTGGAAGGCACTGATCTGGACTCTCAGATTGGCGGTCTTATTTGCAAGACCAAAAGTGCAGCCAGTGAGCAGCATGTTTTCAAGGCCCCCGCCCCCCGCCCTTCATTGCTGGGACTGGACTTGTTAGCTTCCCTGAAACGAAGGGAACGAGAGGAAAAGGACGATGGGGAGGACAAGAAGAAATCCAGAATCTCTTCCTACAAGGACTGGGAGGAGAGCAAGGATGACCAGAGGGATGCTGAGGAGGAGGGCAGTGACCAAGCTGGCCGACTTAGCCGAAAAGACAGGTAAAAGCTTTAGGTTGGGTTGACCCAAAGGGAATGAGAATGGAAGCCAGAAAATAGCATCTCATGTTTAGTCTGTTTTTTAATTGGAAGTGTAGAACTTTATGATTTTATTATGATTCTGTAATATTGAAGGTAGATAGGAATTGGTGTTTTCTTCAGATTTGTGGGGAACATTCAAAGGTGACTAAAGAAGAGAGGATGGAGGTTAGAAGTGCTTTGGGTTGTTGCCATAAGTAAGCCTGTGGGGAGATAAAGTGGAAAAGGATAGGTCAGCCAGCCAGAGGTCTGGGGGCAAGATTTTTCTCCTATGGAAGGGCCTTTTACCAGTTGCCCTCCCTGTTTCAGACATTATCGATCTGCTCGGGTAGAGACTCCATCCCATCCTGGTGGTGTGAGTGAAGAATTTTGGGAACGCAGTCGGCAGAGAGAACGGGAACGGCGGGAACATGGTGTCTATGCCTCGTCCAAAGAAGAAAAGGATCGGAAGAAAGAGAGATCACGGGATCGAGACTGTGACCGCAAGAGAGACAGAGGTAACCGGTCAGCATAGTTCCTATAGTTCTGAGCCGAGCCATCGACAGTCCAGTTGTGATCGGGATAGGTGATGTTCTGGGCAGAGCAGCCCGGTTAAACATTCGAATTGACATGTCAGCCTCTTTCCTGTTGCAGGAGTTTTTCTAATGCCCAATAATTAGGGAGCCCTGTTGGTTTTGATTGTGTCAGGGTTAAGAATAGCAGGCAGCTTAAGAACCGTTACTTGCAACGAAGCTGCTTTGCTTGAGTGTGTGGTCCTCATTTTATTACAGTTGGTGGTACAGGTGATGACAGGTAATATGTATAAGAAACCAGAATTTACAGAAGTGTTGGTGACAGAGAAAGGACAGTGCTGTGGAGCAAAGCTAGACATAAAATCCAACGCTGCCTTTGCTCAGTATTGTTTTAAGTTTTATAGCTTCATAGACTTGTAACTATTAAACAGCTATTCACTGTAGACTTGTAACTATTGTTTTCTGAATTCTTGCAGGAAAATAACTGTTACTGTGAGTTTGAAACTTTCTAGCCAGTAACTATTTTTTCCCCTTGAAAGAATGGGGATATGTGAGTTTCAGGAGCCCATGGATCGCATTAGAGCAGTGCAGGTTGCACCTGTGAGTGAGTGGGAAGGCCTGTCCTTTCTCTAGGGTGAAGACGGGTGGAAGTTAGGATGGGACACATATATCCTAAGCTCTGTGTGTGGCTCTTGACAGATGAGCGGGATAGAAGCAGACACAGTAGCAGATCCGAGAGAGATGGAGGGTCAGAGCGCAGCAGAAGAAATGAACCGGAGAGCCCGAGACACCGACCTAAAGGTAGACTGAGCCGTCGCTTGTGGTGACTTGTGAGGGGTCGAGTATATAAAAGGCAGGGTGAGCGACGCCTGTCCTCAGTTGATTTGCTGTGGGCAGAGTCAGAATTGCTGATTTCACTATGAACTTCTGGGAATACTTGGTTCTGAGTCAGGCAGGGAGGCCCTGGACCTGTCGAGATGGATCTGCTCCTTTAAGCTGATAGGCTGGTTGGCTGAATGGCCAGTTTGCCAAATGGCAGGAAAGAATAGGGAGCTGGAGAAGAGGATTTATTAAAAATAATTATTTATATCCGCGAGGAGTATGTTTGCTGAGAGAAATTGGCTGTTCCTTCAAATGAACACACTTAAAAGAAAAATGTTATAAACCCATGAAAACTGGACCATTAAATCCAGGTATCTTTAAAAACTGTGCAAACGATCTTACGTGTTACAAATAGATGTAAAGTTTAAGTATAGCAAAAGAAAGAAATTTGGGGAATTGACTTTTGGCTGACAGCTCTAGAGCCTATGTTCGATGCTTCCTGTGGTTGTGTTCTTTGTGGCCCCAGATGCAGCTACCCCTTCAAGGTCTACCTGGGAGGAAGAGGACGGTGGCTATGGCTCCTCAAGGCGCTCGCAGTGGGAATCGCCCTCTCCAACACCTTCCTATCGGGATGCTGAGCGGAGCCATCGACAGTCCAGTCGTGATCGGGATAGGTGATGTTCTGGGCAGAGCAGCCCGGTTTCTCTGGGCGGGTGGCAAAGGGTGGACGTGAGGAGGGCAAAGGGATCTGGGCTGGGAGAGCAGATGGCAGCTGGGGAACGTGTCTCAGCCTAGTGACTGCTCAGTGATGCTGGTTATACTGTTGCCCAGGTCTGTGAGGAGCAGGTATTCAGATGACACACCTTTGCCAACCCCATCCTACAAATACAACGAGTGGGCCGATGACAGAAGACACCTGGGCTCCACGCCCCGTCTGTCCAGGGGCCGAGGTAAGGCAGGGAGGGAGGAGGAGGCAGGAAAGCAGAATGGCTCGTCCTGGTGAGGCCAAGCAAAGCTGGACTTGGGAGCAGTATGGCTCTGTGGGGCTGTTGGTGGCCACTGGGGATAGGGGTCATCGGGACTGACCTGCTACGTGTTCTCCTTCAGGAAGACGCGAGGATGGCGACGAGGGAATTTCGTTTGACACAGAAGAGGAACGGCAGCAATGGGAGGATGACCAGAGGGTAAAAACTTGACAGCTTTAAGGGACTGAATGAGGGGTGGTGGCCCTCCGTAGGTGAGTGGGCCATGAGTGACACTCCAGTGGAACTGGACTTTGATGATGGAGGTTAACACGGGGCAGGCTCGGGAGCTGAACCCTATTCAGTCCCGAAGCCCTGGAATCTGTTTATGGGGGCACAGGCTCCTTCACCAAATGCGGGGCCGACCTAGGTTTTTAATTGAGGGCTGGTGCCACCGTGTGGTAAATGCAAGAAGTGCCGTCACGAGTCCATCATCCCCGTAGTTCTCCTCTAGAAGGCTCACCATCCAGTAGGGCGGCCCTTCCCCGGTCCCGTCATCGCACCAGTGACTTCTTCCCAGACATCTCTTCTCTGGCTTTGTCTTTCACGTACACTCCATCTGTGCCTTGTTCTCATTGCTTTGCCCCCTGTGCTGCAGCAAGCGGACCGGGATTGGTACATGATGGATGAGGGATACGACGAGTTCCATAACCCCCTGGCTTACTCCTCCGAGGATTACGTGAGAAGGCGGGAGCAGCACCTGCATAAACAGAAGCAGAAGCGCATTTCGGCTCAACGGAGGCAGATCAATGAGGTGGGCTGCCCACAGTAGTCGGAGCCAACTCAGCCGGAGTCGGGGGTGCGCGGTTGCGGCACAGCTTGCCTTCCAGTTACTGATGTACTAGGGGTCACTGTACCTCTGGAGGCAGAGGTGGGGTGGGCATGGAACCTTTCCGCAGCTTCAGATAAGCTCCCAGCTCCTAACTTCTTTCTTCCGCAGTCCTTCCTTGAGGGCTGCTGTGGATGGGAACTGATAGTGTGGGTCCTGACTCTGTGTTCTTGGTGTCTCTGATTGGGGCTCGGGACACTCGCCATGCATCTGTCTGTATAGAGATTCTGACTTAGATATAAAGGGCTGCTGCTTGGAAAAAAATACTGCTAGTGAGATGGGATCAGCGACTCTGCTTTCTAAGGAGCTGCAGGATACAGAGGCCCAGGACACCTCTGTGGCGTCCCCTGGCCCTTCTGTTAGGACTTGATGGGTGGACTTGCCAGTGACTTTTCAGGATGCCTTTTGGTTGCAGTCTGAGCGTGGCCTCCCGTTGTGTCGTCACAGGATAACGAGCGCTGGGAGACCAACCGCATGCTCACCAGCGGGGTGGTCCATCGGCTGGAGGTGGACGAGGACTTCGAGGAGGACAGTGCAGCCAAGGTGCATCTGATGGTGCATAACCTGGTTCCTCCCTTTCTTGACGGGCGCATTGTTTTCACCAAGCAGGTGAGGCTCCCGGGGCCCATGAGAAGCCAGCTTACGTAGAACTGAAGTGAAAAAAGAAGAGAGGAGAAAAAGGCTGCCAGCCTAATAGCATAGCATCTGTTCATTTACTGGGGCTGCTGTGATGTGGACCTTCCTGTTGAGTTTAACCGTTAGTGGGGAATTTCTCTTTTTCCTCAACCTTTTGCAGCCAGAGCCCGTGATTCCAGTCAAGGACGCCACTTCTGACCTGGCCATTATTGCTCGAAAAGGCAGTCAAACAGTGCGGAAACACAGGGAGCAGAAGGAACGCAAAAAGGTTGGTTTCTTGTCATCTGGGGCTGGGCTGTCTGTTGTAGGTGTGGGGTTTTTTTTTTTTTTTTTTTTTTGGTCTTTTTTTTTTAGAAAAATTGTATTAGATCTCCCAGGTAGGGTTCCTGTTGGAAGTTCGAGGACACTCACAGAGCAAGAGTGAGCTCTTGGGAGGAGGGCATTGTTTTCTTCCACCAGGGCCTTAGTGAAGATAACTGCAGGGCCTGATGCTCGGGGAGCTTGAGGTTGAAATGGGGAAGCAGGCTCAGTACCACTGCCGCCTTGTGGGAATTTACCACCTTCTGGGTGAAGCGTCTTGTCAAGTGGGATTGATTTTCCATTGCCCACAGTCGTGTTACATGATGGAGCTTACTTACATTTTGTATTTTTTTCAGGCTCAACACAAACACTGGGAGCTGGCTGGAACCAAGCTAGGAGATATCATGGGTGTCAAAAAAGAGGAAGAGCCAGATAAAGCTCTGACAGAAGACGGTAAAGTGGACTATAGGTAGGAATCTTGGTCAGCAACGGGCTGTCTCCAGAGACGGGCCCGCAAGGATACTTGCTGGGGAACGGACAGAATTTGTGTTTTCATGAATAGGAAAATCATGTCACTTTAGGTCTTCTGGTCCCTTCTAGTCTCTTTCTCCTAGTCTTTTTCTCCTACCATCTCCAGCTTTTCCTAGATATTCTTCCTCCTGCCACCACTGCTACTGCTATAGACGTGACCCCTGCCTGCCGGCATAGAGCACCTCACACATACTCACTCCCAGAAGTCTCATGCCAGTCCCATGGGGTAGGTGCCATCCTTTCCATGTCCCGTGTGCAGAGGATGAGGCCCAGGGAGATTAAGTAACTGGTTTGAAGTCAACCCAGCTGATTAATGGTGGTGTGATGATGATACCTAGACAGCGGAACTTTGGAGCCCAGTATCTTAGCTGCTTTGCTTAAGTGCGTTTCAGATGTTCAGTATGGGAAGGTCGGCTTTGTCCCCTTAGATTTAAGTCTAATGGAAGGAGGAATTACTTTTAACAGTGGTTTGAACATTGAAAGGATTGTCTTGTGAGAGAGTGACATCCCTGTTCATAGAGGTTTTTAAGCAGAGGGTAAATAGCTGCTTATTGGGGTTCCCACCTTCGGTAGGTGGCTGGACTCAAATGTCCCTGGTGAGTCTCATCCTCTGAATGTTCTAAAGTTTTGCCGAACCGGCATCCGAGTGAATAGTTCTCTGTACCCCTGTGAGAAATGACCCAAATGAGAAGTTGGTACTACCAATCAGCCCTTGTTAGCTTGTAGTTAATGTAATCCCTTAGGCGTTGACTGTTAGCTGACCAGGAGTGACGGTGAAGTTAGAAATTACCCCTGGCAGAGCGTGGGGTGGGCCTGCCAGGGGTCAAGTTTCTCGGGGGAGGGCGGGTGGCAGAGGTGTGGACTTCGGCAACACTGAACTGCTCTCTCCTTGTCGTGCGGTCTGGGGAGACTCACGTAGTACTTTTGAGTCTAGGCCTGTGAGCATGTGTCAGATACTTGCGTGCTTTCAGTGGAAGCTGTTGGTCAGGACTCAGTGGGTGTGTTTGTTCTCACAGTTCTTTGAAAATGAAGCTGCTCAGACTATGCCGTCCTGCTCAGAGGAGAGAGTAGAGGTCTGAACCTGGTCAGGACTCTGGCCTCATCTCCTCCTTTCAGCCCTTCACGCATCGTGCCGAAATCGCCCCCCGGTGTTCTGTACGAGATACCGAGCGGGTGGGCGAGCTCTTTAGGGCTGAGATTTGGCCTGTTTGCTAATCTGAACTCCTGTGCATCATACTGAGCTCTGTACCTGAGGGTGTTGGGTATGTTGTGGATGGTGGCTTCTCAGACAGCAGTGCCAGTCTCTGAGGCAGAGGACAGGAGCGGCATTTCAGATTGCCTGGCTGCACGGGGGTCTCAGAGCTTTCTTGTGTCTTGTTGAGGTAGTTCTCGTTCTGGGGTGTCGGAAGAAGGGCAGGAACCCAGTCAGGAAGAACAGTGTGGGAAATTATGCAGGGTACTTAGGCTGCTGTGTGTTCTCAGGACAGAGCAGAAGTTTGCAGATCACATGAAGAAAAAGAGTGAAGCCAGCAGTGAGTTTGCCAAAAAGAAGTCCATTCTGGAGCAGCGACAGTACCTGCCCATCTTCGCTGTGCAGCAAGAACTACTGACTATCATCAGGTGATTCCTTCCTGGGGCCTGGGACGGCCACTATTGAGTTGGATTCCCCTTTGTCCCTTGAATTTACTCAGTAGTTCTTCTGCTTTGGGGCATTGCATCTGATGGTGAACACAAAGAATTTTTTCTTATCTGACACGGGTGCTCTCGGCTACTGTGCCTGAAGCAGGCAAGACAGCATTGCTTTGTTATAGTTCACTAGTTTAACCCCCACCATCTTCTAGACTTTCTAGGAGGTGTCTTGGTTCGGGGCCGTTATCCCAGGGAATCCACCTTTCCAAGCAGGCGTGCTCCTTGGATAGTGACGTGGGCACAGGAGGTGGCCCTGTTTTCTCAGGGGCTCCCCGGTGGCCTTCCACTCAGCGTGACTTGCCATTCATCTTCTCTCCGTTGTAGAGATAACAGCATTGTGATTGTGGTTGGAGAGACAGGGAGTGGTAAGACCACTCAGCTGACGCAGTACTTGCACGAAGACGGTTACACGGACTACGGGATGATCGGGTGCACCCAGCCTCGCCGTGTGGCTGCCATGTCTGTGGCCAAGAGAGTTAGTGAAGAAATGGGGGGCAACCTTGGTGAGGAGGTGAGTGGGCATGAGGGCTGAGCCGTGTGGCTTCCATCCGGCTGAGCTGATCTGCTAAGGCCTAGACCCGGCATGGGGTGTGCCAGCAGTGAGCTGGGGCCCAGGGCTTCTGAGCCCTCTCTCTCTGACCTGCAGGTGGGTTATGCGATCCGCTTCGAAGACTGCACGTCAGAAAACACGTTGATCAAATACATGACGGACGGGATCTTGCTCCGGGAGTCGCTCCGGGAAGCGGACCTGGATCACTACAGTGCCATCATCATGGACGAGGCCCACGAGCGCTCCCTCAACACTGACGTGCTCTTTGGGCTGCTCCGGGAGGTGAGGGCTGTGGGGTACACTCCGTCTGCGTCCTTGAGGCTTTGAGCAGCGTGCTGTTGGTAGTGACCCAGGTGCTCCAGGCGGGCTTGGGCTCTCGCCTGGGAGGCTGAGGGGGTCTCTGACAGGCCAGAGTGTCCCCTGAGGCCTCCAGGTTGCCAGGTTCAGACCTGGTGTTGTAGTTCACTCTGTTCTTGCTCAGCTGAGTGACTCGTGGTTCTCTTGGCTGTGTCTCCCTGGCTTCAGTCTTTAGGATTTTTAAGAGTCTAATGTGCCAATCCGTCAGCCTCAGCCTGTTTCATTTGGGTGTAATGTTGGGTGCCGAGGGTTTTGAATCTCTGGGGAAGCCTCACACTGACCTTTCTCTTAGGTGGTGGCTCGGCGCTCAGACCTGAAGCTCATTGTCACGTCAGCTACTATGGATGCAGAGAAATTTGCTTCCTTTTTTGGGAATGTTCCCATCTTCCACATCCCTGGTCGTACCTTCCCTGTTGACATTCTCTTCAGCAAGGTACTGAGGTCCCCTTTTTTGAACCGATCCTGATCTCTGATGAGAACCCGGCCCCATCTGTAGCCCTGAACGTCCACCCTCTCTAGCCCCACACCAGTGACTGGCCACCGGTTCCCGGAGGGGTGCCAGCCTGCATTTCCCTTGATAACTGCCCTCTGACCGTGTCCCTGGCTGGTGTTGCAGACCCCGCAGGAGGACTATGTGGAGGCCGCAGTGAAGCAGTCCTTACAGGTGCACCTGTCAGGGGCCCCTGGGGACATCCTTATCTTCATGCCTGGCCAAGAGGACATTGAGGTGTGTGCCTTGGTCAGGACTGTGATGAACGGGTAGTGTCCTGCCTGTGAGGGGCTCTAGAGTCTCATGGCTCCTCTCTCTGCCCTCAGGTGACCTCAGACCAGATTGTGGAACATCTGGAGGAACTGGAGAATGCACCCGCCTTGGCCGTGCTGCCCATCTACTCCCAGCTGCCGTCCGACCTCCAGGCTAAAATCTTCCAGAAGGTGTGACAGCAAGGAAGTCTGTCCTGGGTCCCCACCTTTGTGTCTCTCTTGATTCTCTCCAGGGAGGACAAGAGAGAGAGGGTGTTACTTTTCTGGCGGGGGGGGCGGGTGTTCTTTCCCCGGTAGAGTCTTTCCTACCTGTGGGCCTACAGCCTGCCCTCCT
Source organism: Potos flavus (assembly GCA_028534135.1). Taxonomy (NCBI): domain Eukaryota; kingdom Metazoa; phylum Chordata; class Mammalia; order Carnivora; family Procyonidae; genus Potos; species Potos flavus. The sequence goes on from CM052888.1 coordinate 12,392,662, forward strand.
GTACATCCTGCCTGGCTCTAGGCTCCAGATGGTGTTCGGAAGTGTATCGTTGCCACCAACATTGCTGAGACGTCTCTGACTGTCGATGGCATCATGTTTGTTATTGATTCTGGTTATTGCAAATTAAAGGTAAGGGAAGACATGGGCACTGGGGCCGTGGGCTGTCACCCACAGTAACTCAGTAGGGGGGAGGGCAGGCCCTGGGTCCTCAACCCATAGAGGAGGGATGGACTCAGAAGTGCTGGTACTATTTCAGAGACTAACATTTGAGTGCTGATTTTGCCATGCACTTGACTGATTTAATCTTTGTGATAACACCACGAAGTAGATGATTTAATAACTCAATAGAGATCACAGAGCTGATATCCGTGGGGGAGATTTCTTAAGTTTCCTGGCTTCAAAAGGATGGCCACCTACATTGCTAAAACACCATGCTCCGTGATGTGTAGCAGCCTGGGCTGTCTTGTCTTTGTCTCAGGGCTGCCTCTCCTTTATCAGCTCTTTACTGTCTCCCCTCCCCCCAAGGTCTTCAACCCCAGGATTGGCATGGATGCTCTACAGATCTACCCCATCAGCCAGGCCAATGCCAACCAGAGGTCGGGGCGTGCTGGCAGGACGGGCCCAGGTCAGTGTTTCAGGTAGGAGCCCTGTGCTAGCCTGCTTTCTGGGGCAGTACCGGGATGGCGGAGTGCAGAGCTGGGGCGGTGGGCGCTGGACTGTGATCCCACACAGGGATGCCGGCCTCAGGATCCCTGAGGCTGGGCACTGGCGGCAGGACTGCTATGTGTTGTCTTCTTATCATCCCCTGCCCCAGAGCACAGTGCACTTCCCTTCAAGGGTAAATCTGAAAGGATGACATCATTGGGTCTTTTATACTTCTGCGGGGGTTTTCTCTTTCATTGCTTCGGACTTTTAAAAATAATCACCACAGAAATCCAGGAAGTACAGAAAACTGTAAAGAAAACAAAACCAGGCCATGATTCTAGTCCCAGGCTCATTGGTTCTGGATATAAAACACACGTGTAGGAGACTCCAGCAGAAGCGTGAACTGGCAGGACTGAATTTTGAACGGGTGGAAATTTGGGATGAAAGGAGAACTTAGCCTCCATCCCCGTGGCTTTCAGCTGTTCCAGCCTTTCCAGGGCGCGGGCACCGGGGAGAGTTGAGCAGCGTGGCTCGTCCCCCGCGGGGATGCCTGTGCAGGCGTCGGGCCTTTTGGAGACTCAGCAGGGCCCGGTGTTCTCCCCGGCAGGCTCTACACCCAGAGCGCCTACAAGAACGAGCTCCTGACCACCACGGTGCCTGAGATCCAGAGGACCAACCTGGCCAACGTGGTGCTGCTGCTCAAGTCCCTCGGCGTGCAGGACCTGCTGCAGTTCCACTTCATGGACCCGCCGCCTGAGGACAACATGCTCAACTCCATGTATCAGCTCTGGATCCTCGGGGCCCTGGACAACACTGGTGCGCAGGCCCCAGCGGCCGCGAGAGAGATGCGGTTCTCTCTTGACCTCACTGCGTCCCCTCAATGTCCGGATTTGCTCCTCTCCCAGGTGGTCTGACCTCGACGGGTCGGCTGATGGTGGAGTTCCCACTGGACCCGGCGCTGTCCAAGATGCTGATTGTGTCCTGTGACATGGGCTGCAGCTCGGAGATCCTGCTCATCGTGTCCATGCTCTCCGTGCCGGCCATCTTCTACAGGCCCAAGGTGGGGATGTGGCGTCCTGCGCTTCTCCTACCCCAGCGGCCGCAGCGCAGGTCACGGGGCTTGAGGAAGGACTAGAGGGGACTGGTTTTTTTTTTATCATTAACATGGGATGGAGGGACAGGAGTCTGAGTTTCTAAAGAATAATTTTGCTGTTTTCTGGTAAGCAGTTTGGAGTGAGGGAAAGCCTGGGCTAGATCAGGGGTTCTCAGAGAGTGATTTGGAAATTGGCAAGAGCGTTTTTTACCTTCTAGTATAGTTGTGCCTCAGCCCTCATGTTTCAGAGTAAATATTTTGTTATAAGATACGTTATTTTCCGTGTTGTCAGGTGTGAAGTTGTGTGTGCAGGTAGGTGCAGGGCCTTCTCAGTGGGCCTGAACTCCCTGTGCTCAGAGTAGAGGTCCTTTTTCCTTCCTAGGGCCGAGAGGAGGAGAGCGATCAGATCCGGGAGAAGTTTGCAGTCCCCGAGAGTGATCATTTGACCTACCTGAATGTCTACCTGCAGTGGAAGAATAATAATTACTCCACTATCTGGTGTAACGATCATTTTATCCATGCCAAGGCCATGCGGAAGGTAGGGGCAGTAGCCCAGATGAGTAGGATGTTGGGGTGAGGGCTGGGAGGGAGCAAGAGGGGCGGGCTCGATCCTTCTCTGCTCTGTGTCCTGCTCTAGGTCCGGGAGGTGCGGGCTCAGCTGAAGGACATCATGGTACAGCAGCGGATGAGCCTGGCCTCATGTGGCACTGACTGGGATATCGTCAGGAAGTGTATCTGTGCCGCCTATTTCCACCAGGCGGCCAAGCTCAAGGTGAGCCTGGAGGAGCCTGGTTGTGGCCCCTTCCTGGCCTGGTAATTGTTCCAGGGCAAAGTTCTTTCTCATTGTCCAGTCCTACAGATCTGGGCTTTCTCCACCAAGGCCCTGTGTCAAGACAAGGGATGGAGTGGCTGGCCACATGAGCTGCGATTTCTTGATGTGGCTACCTGTTAATGTCTCTTCCCTAGGGAATTGGGGAGTACGTGAATATCCGGACAGGGATGCCCTGCCACCTGCACCCCACCAGCTCCCTCTTTGGAATGGGCTATACCCCAGACTATATAGTGTATCACGAGCTGGTCATGACCACCAAGGTGAGTCTTTTCTGACACAGCTTGCGTGACATAGGCCTACCTGGCTGGGCCAGGCCTCTGTAACCCTTCATTGCCTACTAGTATGAGCTTTGAGCTTGAGAGACTTGAGGCCACACGTGTTGCTTTGAGGGGAGTTGAGAGACTGGTTTTCAGTTGGGTTTGGGGGAAGCTTACATAGAGTTAATCTTTAGATGATAGTGGCCTCGGCTGCGCCAGCGGGATTGTTTCCTGCTTCTTGCCTGGGATAAGCAACCCCTCTTGGTGTCATGAAAATGGCTTTCTGAGGGGCTAGGCCATTTCTCTTGGAAACTAGGGAGCATGTTTTCAAACACGGAGAAATTTGAATGGGAGAAAGGATTAAAATTCCGGTGTCTAGGGTTTGTCTAGCGTTTTTCAGCCTCAGAGGGCTGGGGATCAGTCCCTTCCCACATAGGTCCTAATTGTGGAACTGCTGTGGGAAGGACAGCCCAAAGCATTGGCCCTTCTGTGACCACAACTTTGTGGTTCTTCCACCTGCAGGAGTACATGCAGTGTGTGACTGCCGTGGATGGAGAGTGGCTGGCGGAGCTGGGTCCCATGTTCTACAGTGTGAAACAGGCAGGAAAGTCTCGGCAGGTAAGGATCCTGCACTTTCCATGGAGGTTCTGCTTGCCTGTGGGACCATTTTCCCCTTAGCCTGGTATTGAAGACGTGTCATTATCTGACCTCTACCCTTCTTATGTCTCTCTCAAGCACAATAGTTGTGATCGAGCCAGATTGGTCTGTTAGATTTCCCCCATCTGCTCCAGTTGCTTGCTCGGCTGAGCGTTTTTTTTTTTTAAGATTTTGTTTACTTATTTTGAGGGAGTAAGGAGAGGGAGAGAATCTCAAGCAGATTCTGCCTTGAGCATGGAGCCCAAAGCTGGACTCGATTCCACAACACTGAGATCATGACCTGAGCTGAAATCAAGAGTTTGATGCTGAACCAATGAGCCACCTAGGTCTTTAAAAACAAACACTTATCAAAAAGTCCAGATACTCATAAAAGTGTAAAAAACAGTTTAGGGAGCCATCATGAATTCATCACCTGCTCGCCATAATGATCAACATCGGTCAGTCTTGTTTGGCTTATTCCTACCCTCTTCCACATGCTCATTTTTTTTCCTGGAAAAATTTTAAAGCGTATTTCAGACACATTATTTCACCAATAAAAACTTGAGTAAGCATCTCTAAAAGGACTTACTTGTTTTTAAAAAATAACTTTTGTGCCATTATCATTTAACAGAATTAATCCTTAATGTTATCTAAGTTTCCAGTTTTTATTCATATTTCTCCTTTTAATCCCAAAGATAACTTTTTATGATTGATCCGCTTGGATTAGGATCTGAACATTACAATTAGTTGTTATGTGTGTTAAGTCTTTTATTCTAGAACATGCTCTGCCCCCATTCTTTATAATGGCATTTATTTATTGGAGAAACCAATTGATTTATTGGAGAAACATTGTAGAATGTTCCATATTCTGTATTTGGTCAGTTGCTTTTTCATGATGGTGTTTAACTTGAGCCTCTATTTCATGTTATTTTTATAAACTAGAAATTAATCTCAAGGCCTGATAGGACTCAGGTTTAGCTGTTTTGAGTAAAGATGCCTAAATGCATGTGGTGTTGTGAACATCCTTCTAGATCTTATCAGGAAGCACGTCAGGTCCGGTGGTCCCACTTTTGAGGATGCTGAGCTTGATCAGTGGTTCTGCCCGATCCCATTAGTAGAAGTTCTCTAGCCACTGCTCCATCTCCTCGTGGTCTTACTGTCCATGGACAGCCACTGCCTAGAGCTAGGATTCAGGGCTGCGGAAGGTGGCAGGGCTCCTGCTTCTCCTCTCATCAGTACTGTCTGCACTGGGCCGGCACACATCTTCTTTATGTGTGTTCTTCCCAGCCAGGTGGTCATGTCTCCCCAGTTTCCTGTACTTCTTGGCATCACTGTGCACTTGGTAAGAGAGCGAAAGTACTTACTGAATTGAGTGGAGTGCTGAGACATGATGGGGTTTGAACTGAATCATGCAGTGTCTGGCTTGATTCAATGAGGAGAACAGGCGTCAGCCTCAAAAGACAAGGCAGCCTTGGTGTTGGGGCACAGAGCCATGTGGCCCTGGCCCTGGGAGCTGGCCCAGAGAACACAGCACCTGGCTTGCGGCAGGGAGATGGGTGCAGACGAGGCCTCTTCACCTGCCGGTCCCTGGTATGTCTCTCGCTTTTCTAGGAGAACCGCCGACGGGCCAAAGAGGAAGCCTCTGCCATGGAGGAGGAGATGGCACTGGCCGAGGAGCAGCTGCGAGCCCGGCGGCAGGAGCAGGAAAAGCGCAGCCCCCTGGGCAGTGTCCGGTGAGCTTCAGCCTCGGGACCCCGGCTGGGATGGAGCCTGTCCGTGGGAGGCTCTGGGGACCAGCCTGAGAGACCGAGCATGTCCCGACGCAGGGTCGCGATCTAAGACAAGTTGAGTATAGGGCTGAACCGTGATAGAAGTGGACCGGTCCTACATGGAGGCATGGGAGGAGTTCCAGACACTGTCACGGGTGGCAATACGTCTGCAACTCCTGGTCCCTGCCATGTTCTGAGGCCTGCGGTGGGCTGGAGAAGTTCCAGCTTCACTGACAAGCGAGGAATTGGAAATCACGGTGGGGACGGGAGGGGAGCCTTGGAGCCTTGGCTTCTGGGTCTCTGCTAGTGCCGGAGTTAGGTCAGACTTCACAGGTGAAGGACACAGTTCTCCGCAAGACTGCCTTCATTTCGGAAGCCAGCTGCAAGTTGAGGGGTTGCCAAAGGTCACTCTCACTTCTGACCAATTTGCTGTAAATTTGGGGATCCCCGAGGACTCCTCCACGTTTGATAATTTGCTAGAATAACTCACAGAACTCAGGAAAGTACTGTATTTACGATTACAGTTTTATTATAGCCAAAGGATACAAATCAAAACCAGCCCAACGGAGAGATGCAGAGAGTGAGGTCTGTGACGGTCCCACATGTGAAGCTTCCGTTGTCCTCGGGCCGCACAACCCTCCTGGCATGCTGGGGTGTGATAGTGTGCACAGAGCATTGCCAGCCAGGGAAGCTGCCGTGTCCAGAGCTCAGTATCCAGAGTTTTATTGGGGTTTCATTCATGGGTGTGAATGGTCGAGTAAGCATCCACCTGATTGACTTACTCCCCAGCCTCCTCCTTTCCACAGAGGCTGGGCTGATACCACAAGGTCAGATTACAGCCCTGAATCATCCTGAATCATCTTGTTAGGAGAAATTATTAGATGTGGTCTGAGGGCCCACTGGGAGTAACAGAGATATTCAGTCCCTCGGGAAATCCCATGGGTTTAGAGATTACCTCCCAGGACCTGGGGACAGATGCATGGGTGGTTCATTGGTAGAATTCTTGCTTGTCAGGACCTGGGGACAAAGGCCATCTAGATTCTTTGTTAGACAGATGGAGTGGCAGCCTGGTGAGGTGGCTGGAAGGCTGCCTCCACAGCTCACCTAGGACGTATGAAAGGAATTGTTAAAAAATCTACCTCCCAACAGTCTTTGGTGGATATCAGAATGAGGTGATGTTTTATTCTGCTCCCCATTGCAAATGAGGGAGGCAGTGGGGGTGGAAATGTGCTGAGGGAGAAGACCCTTCAGTCCCAAAGCCTGCTTACACACCACTTAGAAACAGCAAGGCCTCGGGTTTCTCGTCCTCCTGTACATCCTGGTTGGAGTGAGCAGCAGCGTGATTCCTCATCCCTCTTTCTATGTCTCCAGGTCTACAAAGATCTACACTCCAGGCAGGAAGGAGCAAGGGGAACCCATGACCCCTCGCCGCACGCCAGCCCGCTTTGGGCTCTGAGCTGAGGCTTTCTCGGCAGAGGATGCGGCCGCATATTGAGTCCTGAGCCCCGTGGCTAGAGCACCTGGGGCTTGCCACCAAACCCTTTCATCTGTGCGCTTTCATCTGTATACGTCATGGCCCCTGGGGGAAGCTGCGGCAGAGGCCAGCTCTGCAACAGAGGGAAGAGGAGTGCCTCAGTGCAGGCCTGGGTGTGGAGCAGTGGAGAGCGGTCAGGGCCATGAGAGGGGGCCGGACCCATTGTATCCAAATAAACCATTCCTGGGACGCTTGGTGTATAAATGATTTGGCTGTGACTATGGTTTTTTAAATTCTGTGTAAAGCAGCAAAATAGAGCTAGAGGGAATTGTAATTTGGTTATAATTCAGGATTTGGAAATAAATTTATTGTTTGTAAAATGTTATTGCATTTCAGACTGTTCCTTTTTCCCTCACTGCCCTAAATCATGAAATAAGAAGATGGGCAGGACTCCGACTTGACTTTCCTTGGGTGGATCCTTCTAAAACCTCAGCTCGCCTTATTTCTATTCTCCAGGTAGTGCCTCTTTGAGGCGGGTTGACAGGTGGGACATGGCTGGCAGGGAAGCATAATGGCCTGGGGACCTGGGGAGGCCGAACTCTGAGGGTGCCTTGCTCTTCCCAAGGCTGGTGGGCAGGGCAAGGCTGGCTAGGGGCCAAGTGGGAAGTTGATGAGCAGCCGTGTGCCCTCTGGCCTTCCCCAGGGGTGGGTTGGCTGCTCTATCGCTCAGAATGGCAGAAGTTTCTACTCTGCGTGTGCAAGGGTGACGTATTGGCAAAAATAGTATAAAACATTGCTTATTGATTTTTACATAAAAGATGATCCAGCATTTCTCTTGTGAAGCAGCCTGTATCAGCTGAGGTGGCTTTTTGGGTATTTGACCCTTTGCATCACCTACGGCCCTTATTTTGTGATCCCCTGGGACAGGGCTTCTGCCACGCATACTGGTTGCAAGGTTCTGTGTTGGGGCTGAACAGCCGCCAACTGATGGGCTTGGCCTGGGGCTCAGAAGCACCTTGATCCCAGGCCAGCTGCGCTCAGCTCCAGCCTCTTGGGTCATGCTGCTGACTGTTAACTTCTACTCCCTTTCTCACACTGTTCCTGGGATGTGGATTTAAAATTTAAGTCAGTTTTATGGATGAGTTTGGAAGCCTGGCTTCACCAGCCAGCACCTGCCACCACCTCTACTTCCATTCTTTTTACCTCTAACTGCCTTTATTGGGAATTCCGGTAGAAACTGACTTTTCATGGCTCTGGAGTGAAGAGAGGGCTTCTGGCGCTCATCTGGGAAGGCTTCTAATCTTGGCATCGGGTTGGAGGGCTAGCAGAATGTGTCTACCTGCTCTGTGGAAAGAAGTAAGCTGGGTATGTGATCTATTTACAGACTTGGGCTAGGGATGCAACAGAACAGGGCAGAAATTGAGGTTCCAGTGAATATGGCTTTGTTACTAACAAACAAGCTGTGACCTTGGCCATGAGCTTATCTTCAAGTTCCCTAGGTCACAAAAATGAAGCTAGAGGTTTATGAAAACCATGGGTCAACCCAGCCTTCTCTTTTAAAAACAAGGAACAGCCGGCAAGGACACCTGGCACATACAGGTGCCACAGGCTGCTTGGGGAGGCTCCCTGCCTCCCAGCAGCGCTTCTTGAATCTTTTTTGGTGTTGGAACTTCCGCACAAGAGTCTGTCTGGACTTCAGTCTCTAATGTTTTAATTTATGGACCTTTTCCATTCAGATCCACCTTAAAGTTCCTTCCAGCTTAATACTCTGATTCTTACCACTCTTCCTCAGATAATTGATTTTCGCCCCCAGAGATAAAAAAGCATGTCCGTGACAACAGCCCTGAAGTGGGTTCTGGAGACAGGCCTTCAGGCTTCCTGGTGTGAGGGAACAGTGAGGCCGCTGAACTGGACATCTTTACGGGGCCTCCTCTTGCTCTCAGTCATGTGCATCTTCTCCCTAAATGCCTAGTTGATGGTAACGGCACTTTAGACACATTAAAGATGTCAGCAGTTGAGGGTCTTGGGCTGAGATGGGGGCTCATTCTAGGGACCCCGGAGCTTGCTTGCCAGGTCCTGTCTATGGCAGGAAGCTTCCTCCTCAGCTGGGCTGTGTAGAGAAGCCTCAAAGCCAAGTACTTATGGGCACCATGGTGGTTGCAGAGAGTTCCTCCTTCCCTTTATTAGGGAGGCAGGTTGCGGTGTCTGATGTCCGCTCTGGGTTTCTTCAGCTTGGGGGAGGAAATTATACTCCAGGTGGGCAGAAGAGGATCTGCTGCAAAGGATTCTGCGGCCCCAGGTATCGGAATCTGAGGGACATCTTCCCACTGGGTGGCCGAAGCACGTACTTGACTGACGATCCCCTTGGCTAAAGTCAGTCCTACCTTTGTAACTCTTTCTTTCCTTTCTTTGGTTACTTCTTAGAGCAGTTGTAGGTGCGCAGTAAAATTGAGTAGGAAGTACCAAGATGTCCCATTTACCCCCTACCCCCCGCCCCACAAGCACAGCCTCCCCACTAACAGCATCCATCCCCTACCTGACTGGTTCATTTGTCACAGTTGATGAACCTACATTGACACATTATCCCACAGACCCCAGAGTTTACATGAGGGTTCACTCTTGGTGTTATATATCCCATGGGTTTGGGAAATGTATAATGACATGAAACCAGCACTACTGTATCATGCAGAGACCATATCTATTATCGGTTATTCAAACTACCTTTTAGAAACCCCTTTGGTTATTTCTTAAAGAATTATAATAGCTTTCTGGCCTTTGCCTTATCTTTAGAGAAACTACATTTCCCTAAGTTCAACCCGTCTACCCCATCAGATCTCCCTGGCTGGGCTTGCAAGGCCAGATGGGTGGGTGACATATCCGTGTTTTTCTGGCTCTGCTGCTCCTTCGCTCCCCATAGCTCACTACCCGCCCTGCTCTGGTGTAATCACCCCACAGGAAGTGAAAGATAACTTTGAAAAAATGTACCACATTCAAAGTATCCAGCTACTATTGTCTCTGGCCAGTATATATGCTGCTACTTTTTCATAAATATAGAGACAAAATGCCTTTCTTTTTTTTTTTTTTAGTAGACTGTACTGGGGATTTTAATGACATTGAAATTTTGTTTGAATAAATGGGCCACAGGTTAGAAGCAGGAAATCATTTCATTACTACCAGGTTCTTCACTTTTTGTTGCCTCTGGAAAATATATCCTTACTCTAAATCTGATGGAGGTACATAGTCAAAAATAAGCACAAACAGACAAAAACTGTCACAGCGGAGACTAGTAGAGATGACCATCACTCCTGCCCAAGGCTGCACTTTCCTTATTTGCCCTTGCCAAGTACTGGCAGGGACATGCTATGTAACATGTCTTGGCTTTTGTCTCGCTGGGGAGGGAGGCAAGAATATTTAAGAATCTTTACCAACTAGTGGGTTTCTTCACTTCTCCTGCATCCCCCACCCCAGGATGCAAACTCTTTCATTTCTTTCTCTTACTTTACCTTAGTAGCTATTTCTCTCAATTTCCTACAGACCAAGAATATAAATTCCAGACATGTATTCAGTTTAACAAAATCCTACCACAATAAAATAGTTTAGCTGTCCTTGGAGTTTGTTGTAATGGAATTTTACTTGAATTGAGCTGGCTGGGGAGAAAAATAAAATTGTTAAAAGGAGAAATGCAATATGGCGGAAAGAAAGCAGATGGCTATCTCCCTCCTCTGTTTAGAAAATGCATCACTCATTTCTTTTCCTTTCTTTTGGGTCTCGGGATTACTTTCCTTTTTGAGGTTTTTAAGATTTTTTTTTTTTCTTAAATTCCAGACAGATAGAAAAAATAAAGGGGGAGCTAATTATCTCTTGTTGGTTTAAAAACTAATCCAGATAATCCAGAAGCTTGCTTTGAGAATTATAGCTCTCCCATATATATGAAAGACACTATGTCTTTTAGAATCCAGAGAAAACAGGGATGAACATGTTGCTGGGGGCTGGAGGGGGTAGAGATGTCTGCAAGACGCCAAGAGCTCACTGAGACTGCTATGCTCATATCTTTATTTTAGAGTTTGGGTCTGGAGATGGTAGTATGGTTCCAAGGCTCACTCCACTACAGAAAGTGGACAAAACTCAATAAAATGTTAGCATCTTGCAAAATAGGCAGGGACCTTGATGCATTCCTGTAAGAGCTGATCCAGGTCAAGAGAGAGAGGCGGAAAATCACTGTCCTCTGAAAAACGTACGTGGAAATGATGCTCAGGGCAAGGTGCTGATTCTAGCAATATGAGGAACCTGAGGGAACAGGGAGGAAATGACAGTCTTGATTTGAGGAGAAATTAATGAGATGATTCCTCAAGGACTGGCCTCATGGCCAGGCAGCTCAGTTGTGGGGTGACTTCTTCCCTCTGGGGTAACATGGGGTCTATAGATCTATAGGTGACAGAAAAGGTAGTTATGGATCCACGCTGTACAGGGGATCGAGGTGCTCTTGTGGGGTTTTCAGAATACATTATGGGAGGAAGATGTTTATTCTGCCTGCTCCCCTCTTGTCCCTACACTTCCCAAAAGAGACTGGGTCAGGGGAAGGGATAGGTCTGAGATATGAGGCAGTTGGCTATCATCGAAGAGTCTTAGATCAGAACAAGCCTTAATTCACTCACCTCTTCCCTCAACATATGAGGAAACAGTGATCTCTGGTCCAGAGTAGCTAAACAGAAGGTCTGTCCCCCAGTTCCTACTTTGAATTCCCAATCTAATGATCTCTTCTTAAGAAATAATATCGGGCTGTTGCTATTGTTTTGAACCATGGGACTAAGAAAGATGACATCATGTAAGTAGCAAAAGACAAATGGCAGACATACCTGAGCAGTGGGGTATCCCGACAAACTTCGTGATGTCCATTCTTTGGCTCACGTCCTGGGTCGTCCCCCTCCAGCCCAAGGTGGCACACACTTTTGCCTTCTGTATGGGCTCCGTCTTGCTCGGGCCTAGGGCTTTGGTGTATATCCTTGGGTGCCCGGTTTTCAGCTTCTTCTCCTCTATCTCAGTCTTCAGTTTCTTGTTTTCCTGCTGCAGATGGACCATTACATTGTGGAGGTGGCTGGGGAAGGAGGGAAGGACAGGAGTTTGGTCTGCTTCAGCATCTTTGTTCCCCACCGGAAAGGGCAGATAAAGGCTCCACAGGAAGGAGGGCCATGGACATCCAGGTCCTTTCAGAGCTGGTGCTCTCATGTTCCATAGAAATGGAGGCCTATGTGTATCCCCTGGAAGAAGCCCAGGCCCCGGGTCGGGGTGGACCCAAAACCAGTACTTCTGAGCCACTGCGTCATGTCAGCTCAGCGCTGGTTTTCATATCCATCAGATGGGGACAGCTGAGTCTGATCTGCCTTCTGTGCTTCATATCAAGCTCCGGTTTGACAAATGATAGAAATTTGATTTGAAGAGCTGGAAGGCTGTCATGAACAATCCCATGTGCCCGGGCTGTCCCAGCTGTGCCTGGGAAACACTCTCATCCAGTTCTGACGCCAAAGCCAAGTTCTTTCCCCTCCCTTTGCTGGAAGGTTAAGAGCCCAGGGGATCCCAGCTCTGTTGAGAGCTTGGGTAAGTAACTTGTCCCCATCTTACGGATGAAGAAATGGTGGCAGTGATATAGAGGAGGTGAAAGAACTTAGTGTATCACCTGTGGACCCATAACTGGTCATATTTCTCCAAACCAATGTCGAGGGCAGTGGGTGACCGTGGGCTCTGGAACCAGACATCCCAAGTTGGAACTCTGGCTCTGCCATTTACTATTCACGAGGCCACGGGCAAGTTATTTAACCTCTGGGTTCCTCTCTTTCTTCATCCATAAATGGGGATTTTAATGGTACTGAACTTATGAGTTCTTATAAAGATTAAATAAATTAATACATATAAAGCACTTAGAACAGTGCCTCACACATGTAACAGATAAATATTATTAAAATAATAAAAATAATTAAAGGTGGTTTTTCTCCAAATAGTTTCAAACTCAGGAATGAGTTCTTTGTGAAACAGAACTTCCTCGAACTTAGCACAGTATAAGAAAAAGCTGTGTTTTTCTAAAATGCTCTGTTACCTTCAGAGTTTTACAATTTCTCTTTTAACTAATCCCTTTCAGAAAATGCTTTTGTCCAAGTGAAAAATTTCATGGTCTTTTCTAGAGGGAAATCAAAGAATTCGATCTGAACTTCTCTGGGCCTGTGCTTTGCCCTCTCGCTCTCTATAAACCTGGCCAGTGTTGAAGATACCCCTGGAGCCCCTCATGTCATCGCCACACTCCTTATGCCACTGGGCCTGGAGGTGGGGTCCTCACCATGCCTTCATTCCCTGGCTCTCTGCCACTCTCTCTGATCCACTCCTGTCAGCATTCCCGATGTCTTCAACATCCTGTACATTCTATCCAAGCCTATCAGTTCCTTGACTTCTGTATTCCAATGATCTTGTCCTCTCCTTAAATTCTGCCACCATCCTATGGTCACAGCTCAGAACAGAGCTTTTCACCTGAGGCTGATGAGTGGGTTCCGGGTGTGCTGAGATGTGGACACCCTCAGCTCTTGGGGCAGCCACTGGTTGGTCAATTTGTCACAAACAACTCATCCCAAATTCTTCTACTGTGCCAAACAAATGTGGTTATTTTCCAAGTGTTCCCTGACAAAGGGTTGAGAGCCACTGCCCTAGAGCTTGTCATTATCTGTGACTATACCATCTCTGAAATCTTGATTTTAGACATCCATACTTTCATCTCTGTTCTCAAACTTCCAACACTCCTCCCACACCACAGTCTGATTAGCCACCTTCGACCATGAGGATAAAGCATGGCCACAGGGGAAGGTGGAGCAACGAGTAGAAGGAACTTAGGTCCCCAAATGACCATGTGGGACAGAGGAACCCCACCAACCTGGACTGTTCACCTCCTAGGGTGTCCTACGATCCTTCATTTGGAGGTCTCTTTGTTACAGCACCTGAGCCTCTACCCTGCCTTTCAGTTCCTGTTCCCTTCTTAGCATTTTTGTCCTCTGAGAATCACAGCAGGTGACAGTGGGAAGGGGCATAGAGATTAGTAACCCCTTTCTATATTGTTGGTGAGGGAAGACCCAAAGAGGTGAAGTGATGTGCTCAAGGTCACATAAATGCAGATTCATGACCCAGAATCTTTCCATAGTCCCAGCCCTTTCCTGAGGTCAGATGCATGTATCTAATGATAAAGCCAGCCCTGGCTTGTGGCTGACCCTTCTCCTTAGGGCCCAAGCAGCAGCCTGGGTGGTGTGGGATGACTTACTCCTTTTCACCAGTCAGCTTGGCAATATATTTGACCTGCTCACGGAGCTTGTTTCCTAGTTTCTCATTGGCGATCCTGTAATAAAATCCATAAGAGAAAGTTCCCAGACCCCCATGAGGAAGAGCACGAGCTGGCTGGCTGGGAGGCTGGTGTTCTCAGCAAGGTGTCTGCTGAGCCCTAGACCCCAGCTCATCACCCACTCCCAGAGCTAGAGCCTCCTTAGCACCTGGCAGTTGAGGGAACCTTCCATTCTCAATTACTAGGCAAAATCACTGTGATCTCAGGTGAGTTCAAGGGATCTAGGCAGGGAAGCCAGAATCCAGGTTGGGAAGAGGAAATTTGACCTACAGCAAAGCACCCTTTTTATCTGGGAGCTGCTCTCTTTCTAAGTCAGCAGGTCTTCCTGATTCTTCCTAAAGAGTTGAGGCCCCTCCATCTTATTTCCAGCTTTTGAATGTGGGCTATTACTGAATTCATTTCCCTAGAAGGCAGCATGCGTGTGTGTGTGTGTGTGAATGTGACACTATTCTTTGGCACATGTGCAGTTCTCAGCTCAGCCCAGGGCTTGGAACCCTGCCTTATTTTCTAATTCTTTACTTACTTCTGCTCTTTTGCCCATTGCTCCATGTTGGACATAATCTGATCATTCTCTCGGCGTAGCCTACAGCTGTCTTTAGTCACAGACCGCTGGGGCACACAACAGGGCTTCGGTACAAGAAGAAAATGAGATGGTTGGGGGGTGGGGTGGGAAGCACAGGCCTGTCACCTCCCTACTCCCAAATCAGGTTTCTTCTCTCTTCCTGGAAGAAGAAACATTGGTTCTGCTGTCTAACCCCTAGGCCAGATTTGAATCTGCCACAGCAGGATCTCTATCTCCAGCAGTGCATGCACACAAAGGTGACATCACTGAGCAGGGCACTGTTTATAGTAGAGACAAAGTAGATGTGTATACTTACAATAGTGATTTTTGGGCAAAGGCATTAAAACATCTTGCTTTTAAAAAGCAATATGCTAAGCTAATTTTTTAACAGATGGAAGAAAAAATATCTTGAGGAATGGATGCCTTTTTTTCTACTGCAAGCAAAGGCTCTGTGGCTACACCAAGATATCCTGTGGCCACCTGCCATGAACTTCACTGCTCAGGGACCGGGGCATAAGGCATGCTCAAAGATCTCTTAGCAGATTCTACTGCAAGGTAAGTGAAAATGTCAGGATGGGTTCTGGAGGAGGACTGCCCTGGGGGTTATCTAAGTCAGGGACGGCTGGTATACCTGACAGGGAGATGGCACTTTCTTCTCTGGAATGGGCCTTTGTCTGCTCACTATCTCTATCCATGAAGGCACAGGAAGACAGTTGGGTTGAGACAACTGCTGTGGGCCTTAGAGCACCCAGACCCTACTTTGTACTGAATAGAGTGGGCTGGGGGTGTCCTTTCCTTGCTCTTAGGTACCCCCACCCGCACCAAGGTTGGTCTAGTATCCAGGAGGTTGTGGATGTGGTGGGAGGGTCTAGGAGGAAGTGACCAGAAGCTGAGGAGTGCCCACCTCCTTCTCGTCTGCCAGGAGGTTTTCTTTCAGGGCAGCCATTTCCTCCTGGAAGGCCCGGAGCTGCTCCTCTTTAGCTGCCAGCATCTTGAGGTCACTCTGGTGCTGCTTCTGCCACTGCAACACTTGGTTGCTCATCTCCTCCAGCTTCTTGTCAAAGGCTTGAACCTGCTCAGGGGTGCAAAGTGAGGAGGGAGACCCCGGCTGGCCAGCTGTCCGCCATGAGCCCAGAGCCTCTGTGACAAGGCGGGAGAGCCCTTTCTCAGCTTTGGGAGACTCCTTAGGGGGCACTTTACTTCCAGTACCAGCAGAGGGCGCCATTGCTCTGACTGTTTTCGCCTTTGCCTGAAACTCCATGCGCCAGCAAGTAGAGGGAACCCTTTCTTCAAAGGGAAAGGCTCTGTACTAAGGACTTTCAGGGCAAGAGGAGAGAGATCCTGGGGACCTGGAACAGGAAGACAGCCTAAGCTCCTGGCTGCTCCTCACCTCTAGCTCACTCTGCTGTTGGAAGCCCTGCAGTTTTTTTAATTCCATGTTGAGCTTTTTCATCCTCTCCTCGTAAGCAAGGATTTCATCTTCCAGCTGAACTTTCCTCTCTTGGGCCTGTGCCAAGCTTCGGTGCAGGCTCTTGGTCTCTGAGGTCGTATGATTGAGCTTCCATAAAGACAAAGGGGATAAGAATGGCTGTCACAATTCTTTGGCCCATTCTATTGAGTGCTGAATGGAGAAGAATTCCAGTCCCTCCCCATCCTCTGCTCATGGTAGCACCGACACCTGGTCACTTGCCTAGTGTCCCAGAGAGGGGTGGGAAGTGACAGTGGTTGATTTGCTACATTCTTGTTCCCCTGCCCCATTTCCTCTTTTTCCAGTTCTCTGAACTGATCAGGTAGGCATGATCAGCACTGGGTGGGGCACAAATTGCCCAGACAACCCAGGTTTTGGGAAAACTTTGCCCCTGGGTCACCTGTGGGCAGAAAGACTTGTTAGATTTGGCCTCGTTCTTTGAGTTCCCTTTCTCCCCCCAAAAGAAGCCTCACTACAAGGAGGCAGTCTTCCCTGGAAGGACATCTTAGCTCAGGCAAGAGTTTGCAGAGGTCCTGGTGACAGCCAGTTGTTCAGGGGATTGACTCTTGCACTTTCCATGCTACTCAGACATTTCTTTGCCCCAAAGAGCCCTGGAGATGAGAGGGTATGGCTTACCTTCTCGAGAGTTTGGGTCAGGTCATCTTGGCAGGCGAGTGACTTTCGGGACAGTTCCTCATAGGCTTCTTTACTGACCATGGTCTGGAGATACTGCTTCTCCTTCTGCACAGCCTTCTCCAGCTGGACCTGCAGACTCTCTAAGGCATCCTTCTGAAGGACTAGCTTTAGGAGGGAGAACATCACTATCAAGGTTCATGCCTATAGAGGCATTCTCTGTGTCTACAGGAAATGGACAAGAGCTGGGCTCTCTTCTCTCTGCACTAACATGCAGAGCAGTCTGTGATAAGGCCCCCACCCTTCCCTCACTGTTATAAAAAGAAGAGCTGCCTTTCCAGGCTCTTCTGCACTTCCCCTTCTAAGTTAGCAGGTCACCTGCATACAAGGAGTACTGGCAGTACTGGGCCTTGATGTATCAAGTACATGAATAATCCCTTTCACAGACTCTGTAGCCTTTAATAAAGATCTCCAATTCAGTTCTAGGTCAGGAACCATGATACAATATTTCATTTGTACATTTTATGCCTTCCTTAGTTCCTGACATAATCTACTTGGCTTGATGCACCATGAAAGCAGGACTGTGCTTCCTTCACTGCTGTATCCCCACTGCCTATAGCTCAGGGCATGGCACATAATATGTGCTCAGTAAATATTAAATAATTGTTTTTGACTGAATGAAATATTTTGTTCACCAATGTTTGGAATGAGGGATGCACTGAACATGTAGTTCTGATAAAGCTTGTTTAAAAACTGAAGTCTGTATCTTAAACTTAGTAATGAGTATTCATGCTATAGTTAAAAGGAATTGAGATCTGGAGTTAGAGGTTGTGGTTCTGTCATTTACTTAATATCTCTGTGAGTTTCCTCTTCTGCAAACCAGTGACTTTCAACTGTTTCATAGAGTTTTAGTGATGATCAAATGAGATTATACAGGTAAAAAGGGCTTAGTAAGGTAAAAATTACTATATAGCTGTGAGTATGGTCATGAACATGCTAAGTAACTGGACATGTTATTAAATACTTTTAAGTACAAGGCAGAGATCTACTTCCAACTTCAGTTCTTTGGTATTTTATCTCTTCTTTGATATTTTAATACACCCACATCCTCTATGTGGCCATCTACACAGAAACACACTCAACTGGGTTTTCTTCAGTAACTGCTCCAGGCTTGAAGTTTATTATTTTTTTAGATGGAATTTTGAGTATCTTCAACTCCAGGAACTGGTGAGATGAGAAGTGTTAGATTATACTTCTGCCTTCATATTTACATGTCCCGGGAATGAAACCATTCCTAAATATGAAATAATTTGGTCTTCTGGAAAAAGACATGCATCTTTTTTGGGGACTTCTGAAAACATGGAGTCAACTGGGTCTGCCCAATAAACCAGGGGAATCACTGAAGAAACTGTAATTCACTGTAAACTCTTGATAATTGGTAGCCAAATCAGGAAATGTCATCACAGAGGTGAGATAAGAAAAAGAAGGGTGGTGACATAAATCACAGTGATGCTAGAAGGTAAAACAGAAGCTTAATTGATGATTTGATTTTGTGTTATTTATTTATATGTAATAAATATATATTATTTATTATTTGTATTATTTATTTATTGTTTTTATTTTAAAAAATTACCAGCAAAAGATGGGTTTATTTGGGAATGAAAGTGAACTGCAATCTGGGACAAAGGAGCTGTGGCAAAATCATAGGGAAATCTGGGGAAGAGAGGAGGGGTATTTTTTTTAAGGAGAAAAGAGGTAAGTTGGGAAGGCTGTTATGAACTAAAAGTCCTTTGGAGTTTGGAGGCTTTAAGTTTCTCTAACATCAGTGGTTTAGCTTGGAGAAAGATACTGAAAACCTATATATATATATATAAAGAGCTACGTAAATTATACAATCAAGGAGTTTTGATAAAAGTTCTCATAAAGATGTACTCTCTCCCTTGTCAAAAGCATTAGGCCTAGATGATTTTATAGGTGAGTTTCACTAAGTCATCCTTGATTCCTTGCTTCCTCTCACATCCAGTCCATCATTAGTCTGGAAATTCCACTGCCAAAACACATCATGAATTTGCTAACTTCTGTCTTCACTGATGCCATGCTAGCTTGAATGGCAATAGCCTCCTAACCGGATCCCTCACTTCCATACCTACCCCTCTCTGCAACACGTTTTCACACATTAGTCAGAGTAATGTTTTGAAAACTTAGCTCAAATCACTTTTCCAGCCCCCTTAAGGAAATTTCATCAATGTCTTTTCATTGCTCTTAGAATAAAACCCCGAACTGTTTAACAGAGGCCACAATGTCTACCCCTACCTTTCTATTCTCATCCTATACCAATATCCTCCTTGATTACTGCACTCCAGTCATACTGACCTTATTTTACTTTCTAGGACATTCCAAGTATTGTTTTATAAGAGTAATACATGACGAACTGTCAGGACTCATACTAGAAATGTAAGGGTGGGCCAAAATTAGGATCAATTAATTAATTTTATTCGCCATATTACAAAGTACACCATACCAAAACAGATGGATTCAACTAACATTAAAAGCAAGAAAATGATGCTACTGTTGAACACCAAACTGTACTATCTAATGCAATAAGGCAAAAATAAATAAATAAGAATAAATATTACAAAGATTTAGAGAGTTGTTGTTGCTTGCGAATGATATAATCATCTACCTGGAAAATCCATGAGAAGCAACTAAAAAACTATTACTGCTTAGAAGTGAATTCAATAAGAAGTCCAAATACAGAAAAAATATGTAAAATAAATTAGCTTTCTTATTAACAGTAATTAATTATAAAATATAGTGGAAAAATGTCCTAGAAACAAAGAGATGAAAAAAATCTCAAGATCTACTGCTTTCAGATGGTAACTTTAAAAATTGAGATATGGAATATTGATGAAAGAAAATGCATTTTAGATTGCAAAACTAAGCTTATTTCTAATGACTGTTTCAACTGATAATACATCTACTATATATGAGGTATGCTTTTAAAAAGTTGAACATGCTTATATATGCCAAAAAACCCGTGCAGTCTCCTGATTTCCATCAAAGGAATTCTGAAAAGAGTGCTTTTACTTCCACATTTACACAGCTATCTTTCTTTTGGCAAACAGGATAATATGCCCATATTAAATACTGAGGTAATATCCCTTATATTCAGGGAGGTTCCTTGGGGGTCTCAGTGACTCAGACCTCAACTCTGGACCACAGCGAAGGAAACATTTATATCTCTGGAGGACAAAACTCCAGAAATGTCAGTTTCCATGCTAATATGGTAGACACTAGCCACATGAGGCTATTTACATTTAAATAACACTAAAATTAGTTAATATTAAAATAAAAAACTCAGTTCCTTAGTCATACAAAGCCATATTCCAAGCAGTCAACAGCCACATATGGCTAGTATATACCGTATATTAGAAAGCTCTTATATAGAACTTTTCCATCATCACAGAAAATTCCATTGGCAGTGCTGTTCTTATACTTTGCATAGTCCATAGTATTTTAAGATTAACATATTTTCTTAAATTATAAAGGAATCAGAGCTGCTTGGTCTTTTATTTGTAACCCAAGAGACCACCTATCAAGATGCTATATTTGTGGGGCGCCTGGGTGGCTCAGTGGGTTAAGCCTCTGCCTTCTGCTCAGGTCACGACCTCAGGGTCCTGGGATTGAGCCCTGCAGCCGGCTCTCTGCTCAGCAGGGAGCCTGCTTCCCCCTCTCCCTCTGCGTGCCTCTCTGCCTGCTTGTGATCTCTTTCTCTCTGTCAAATAAATAAATAAAATCTTAAAAAAAAAAAAAGATGCTATATTTGTTTCCTGCAGAAAGATGAAATCTATTCAGTTAGGGAAAGTATTGCCATTCATGATGAAGGGGAAAGAGGTTAGGTGTTAGAGCTAGATGATCCAGGTTCAAACACTGGTCCCTCTCATCACTTATTAATCAGTTACCTTGAGCCCCAGCCTTTCTTTCCTCTGTAAAATGACGATCAGAGTAATCTTTACCTTGTTGGGAGTCAAGCAGATGGAAGGCATGTGAAGGACATAAGTAGACAGTCAATAAATGATGACTGACTTCAAGCATGGTGCCTTGTATATGTTAGATGCCATTTACACTTTTCTGTCATTTTTATTTGCATAATGATAAATAGGTGTCTCTCTTTCTGTGCCCTTTTTGTGCTTTGGCGCTATTTTTGGTAGTGTTCCCTAGCAAATTGCACCCAACAGTGGATTCACTCAACTCTGGTCTGAAATGTTGCTGTGGAATATTGCTGCCAAAGCCCAGATAGTTTGGGAGCTCCAGCAGATATCAAATAAGACCTTCCACATGTGGAAGAAACATTTCTTTGCCTGAGCAAACAGGTGCGGAAGCGTCACCCCCACTTTAAAGAGAGAAGTGGAGCTAGAGGCACCACAGGATACATGGGGGGCTGAGCATTTAGTTGCATTTCTGTGGTGGAGGAGAGGTAAGTGCTGATTTCAGGTCAAGGGGTCACAGGGTTCACCTTTTGCACTCCCTCAGGGTTTCTGTCAACTCACCTCATTGTTTAGCTCTTGGATGACTTGCTGGGAGGCGTTTTGTTTGCTGAGAGAGGATTCCAGTTGCGTGGAACATTGCATTAACTGTGCTTTGACATTCTCATTTTCCTCCTCCAACATCCGCAAATTTTCCTTTGTCTGCTCCCCCATTAGAGAACAAAACCAGAAAAGAGGTGTTACCTCAGACTCCCATAGAAGCCTGCTCCTCCTTCCCATGCCCACAGCTCCATTCTGCAGCCTGTGGTGTCTTGGGCCTTCTCTCTCCTTCTACCTTGCCTTTCTTACCTTCCCTCCCTTCTCTTCTGAGGTTTGAGCACCCATGGCCTCTGTATCCTGCCAGGCTCAGGGGGCTCAAGTCTTGGCCTGGATTCATGAACCCAGCTCTTTCTGGACTCTCCTTCTCACCATTTTTTCTTTCCTTTTTTCCTCCTGTCGGAATGTCTCAAGCTCTTGCTCCAGCAACTTCTCCTGTTCTTTGCTCTTTTTCAACTGCTCCCGTTTCTCCTCCAGTAATCTCGTCACCTCCTGAAGCTCCTCTGTTAGACTGCTTTTGGCAGAGGCTTGCTCCCTTTGCTGAGAAATAAAGACTGGCCTGAAAGAGGGTGCCTGGGTGGCTCAGTTGGTTAAGCATCTGCCTTTGGCTCAGGTCATGATCCCAGAGCCCTGAGATTGAGTCCTGTATCAGGCTCCCTGCTTGCTCTCTTAAATAAATTTAAAAAACCTGTTTTTTTGTTTTTTTTTTTTTAAAGACTGGCCTAAAAGACCGTCTTAGGCTGTATATTTTTGAAAAAACAAAACAATCCCCCCACCCCAGACAAAGAGAATGGTTGAGATAAATATGAAGGCAACTCCTTTGTTATTTAGCATAGATAATTTAAAAAAGCTTCCTCAGATGTCCAGGATTATTTTTTTAGTTCAATTAGATATACCAACTTATTTTATTTATAGATCCAGTTCCCACGGCATCAATGTTCTCTCCCACGTACCAAATCTTTCCACATAAAAAGGAATAACATGGAGGACATTAGGAGAAGGAAAGGAAAAGTGAAGGGGGGGACATTGGAGGGGAAGACCAACCATGAGAGACTGTGGACTCTGAGAAACAAACCGAGGGTGTTGGAAGGGAGGGGGTTGGGGGGATGTGTGAGCCCGGTGATGAGTATTAAGGAGCGCAAGTATTGCATGGAGCACTGGGTGTTGTTTGCAAACAATGAATCTTGGAACTGCATCAAAAACTAATGATGTACTGTACGGTGACTAACATAACACAATAAAAAAAAAAAACCTCTTTGAATAAAGTTAAAAAAAATCTTAGAAAAGCACAAAAAGACTAATTCAGAGATCGAAGACTTTAAAATGACTGACAAGGATAGCTTTTGAATCCTATTAAAAAAAACCCAACATTGTCCTCTGACTGTTTTTAAGCTTAGCCCTTGAGAATGCTTATTATCGGTCGTGGGAACTAGAGCTGATAGGCTGGCTTAGCCTTCTAACACAAATTCTGGAAAATTAGTTTGAATGGATTGGTGGTGGCATCTTCCCAAATAAAGACTAATATATTTAATCTCAAGCAGAGCAGATGCTTGGGCTGGCAGCCTACTTGCCCTTTATACCTGGTGTTGAAGGAGTTTTAGATGGTCTAGCAGTTCATTCAGCTTCATTTCCTGCTCAGTCGTTGTCTTCTGAAACTGCCTCTTTTCCTTTTCTGAACTTTCAAGCTTCCTCCGGGTCTCAGAGAGTTCTAACGTCAGCTCCTCTATCCGCTTCCTAAAGCAAAATGGCGACAACAGGAAGACAGACTCCAGGGTCTGCGTTAGCAGATTGTGAGCCGGCTGCCCGGGGCTTGCTATCTCAGTCCCAGGCAGCTGCTGCCGTGTCCAGGCCGGCTCACCAGAGACAGAGCCTCTCTCTGGAGGTGAGACGGTAGTACCTGTTGGGGCCGAGTTCCTCTCCAGCCATCAAGGAATCCTTCTGCAGCTTCTGAAGTTCTCTCTGCAGCTCCTGGATGGTCTCTGTCTTCTGCTTCTCCAGGAAAAGGTAGCTTTGCAGTTTCCTCTGCGCATCCTCCAGGTTACTCTTTGCCAGAAGGGTCTCTTCTTTGTACTGGGAGGCTTGCTGAGCTACAGGGCCCAGCAGACAAGCCAGGCACATGTGCGTGGGAGAAGGGGGTATGTGTGAAGATCTGACTCTCAAATAAGACCAGTTAAAAACTCTGTTCCTTCATTTTGTGACCTACTTCAATTTACAACCTGTCCTTGTTTCTCTCCATCTCATTATCACTCCTAAGGAGCTCTGTTAAGTCATCTGTCTTCAGCTATCCCCCAGCCGTAGACTGCTTCCGGACTAAAGTTAAACAAATCAATATAAATTGCTCAGTATCTCTTATGTGACTCATCCTGTCGTTAGGGACAAATCCTGACCCTAACGGAGTTTAGAGTCTTGCGAGGGAGACATAACCGGCCCACATGACATAGAGAACACAGTCACGTGAAGTGTGCACTCACTGTGAACTCCTGTGAAACAAGATCAGTGTGGGTGGAAACAGTTGGGAATGGACTTACAGAGGAACAGAGATGGTGCTGGGCCTGAGAATAAGGAGGAGGAAGAGAATTACGGATGGGGGGAACGTTAGAGCAAATGCATAGGAATGGAATGGGGGAGGCAAGTGGGAAGAGGATGGGAAGAGATTGGTTTGACTGGAAAGAAAAGTGGGAAGGAGTGCTGGAAGACTGCTGAGTGAGTGCATGGACAGGAGGGGGCTTTGGAGGATTTTGAAAGCCAGAGAGAAAAGTTTAGAGTTAATTTAGTGGGTTCTTGAGCAGGGACCTGGCAAAAAGATTATTTTAGGAAAATTGAAATGTATTAAATGGAGAAGGACTTCCTAAAGTTTCTACTATTGTTTCTGTTTTAAACATCATGCTTGTCTCCATTTTTCAGCCTGGGATACTGGAAGAAAGATGATGTCACTACAGAAATAATGATATACCTTGGAAGAAGGAGGAGGAATTTCTTTTCTAAGCAGGGAAGAGAAAGTTCATTTTGGGGAATGCCAACTTAGAGGGGAAGGTGGATTGCCCAGGTGGAGCTACTCTCTAGAGATAAGAGTGACCACAGGTGCCAAGTCAGGGTTGGGGCTCTAAGTTTTGGAGTTGTCCCAAGAATGAGAGTAGAAGGGGGAGGGCACAGTTTAAGGGATGGATGACTACTGTCAGAGAAGGAGAGAAAAGAGGAAATGATAAGATTTGTGGAAGAAGAAGGGACCTGTTAGGTCTCCAAAGATGGGAAAC
Source organism: Potos flavus (assembly GCA_028534135.1). Classification (NCBI taxonomy): domain Eukaryota; kingdom Metazoa; phylum Chordata; class Mammalia; order Carnivora; family Procyonidae; genus Potos; species Potos flavus. The sequence continues at coordinate 12,417,240 of CM052888.1, forward strand.
AATTGTTGAGTGAGGGAGGCCAAGAGCACACACAGACACACACAGTTAAAGGAAGGTGGGGAAGGAGGCCACGCTATGGACGTCTTCCCCCCAAATAGATATGTCACTCACATAACATAACATTTAATCCTTTAAAGCATACAGGTCAGTGGTTTCGGCAATACTCACAAAGATGTGCAACCATCGCCAGTACCTAATTTCTGATCATTTTCATCCCCCCAAGGGCAAGTCCATGACCAGGGAAAAAAGTTATTAGTGACCTTTGAGAAAGCAGTTTCAGCAGAGGAGCAAGGACATGATCCTCAGTGCAGGCTGTGCAGGAAAGAATGTGTTGGGAGGCAATAAAGGGGAGAGAAGGTGTCTAAAGGGAGGGAAGAATAAATTGTGTGATGAAGGTCCTGGAGAAGTTGGGGAGGAATGCAGTGCACAGAAGCAAAGTACCGAGCCCTGTCCTCCTCGTGATGGGGAAAGGTGAACTTCAACGGATGCTGCTGGGAAAACAGTAGACGTGTGTGTTCAGCAGTTCACCTTCCCAGTTAGGGGTGAGTGAAGGAGCTTGTGAGGGCACTGTGATCCTTGTGAGATGTGCCATGAGATCATGAGAAGGTCTGCAGTGAGGAGGGGGGAAAGGAGCAGGAAGTGGTTGTTCAGAGAAAGAGGGGGAACTGCTCTAGCCCCGAGCGAGGGTTTGAAGTGTGGTGGGGACACCATCTGCTGGGGGCCTCACCAGCCAGCTTCTGTTGCTGTTGGGCCTCTTCGAGATTGTCCTTCAGCTTCTGGATCTCAGCTCGCAGGGCCCCACACTCTGCCCTGGACTTATCCTGCTTCACCTCCTGGATGGTGATTTCAAGTTCTGCTGTCATTCGTTGCTGCTTCTCCAACTCCATCTCCTTTTTCATGAGGCTGTTCTGAACCTGTGCCAGTTCCCTCTCAATCTCATGCAGCATTTCATCTTTCTCTTGGAGGAGCTGAGGAAAGCAAAGGGTGAACACTGATAGAGGCCTGAGAAGCTACCCAGGGAAGTCAGGTATAGATTATCTTGAACCCTCTCCAGCCACCATCTTCTCTTGCCTGGATATCACAGTCTCCTACCTCTGCTTCCTGCCTCAAGTCAGTCCATCCCCAACGCAGCAGCCAGAGGGGGGCCTCTGAAAGCCTAAGTCAGATCTTGTTCTGCCTCTCCTCAAAACCCTTCACTGGCTCCATTTACTTGGAAAAAGGCCACTATCCTTACAGCAACCTCCTGGGATGCTTATGATCTGGTCTGACGTCACCTCTTGCCACACCTACCCCTCTTGGTTTGAGCTTGTCTCCTAGAATATTCCAAGCAGACTCTCGACCTTGCTACTCCCTCTGCTTGGAACATTTTTCCTGAAGACCTCTGCCTGGGTGGCTCCCTCACTTCATTCAAATCTCTGTCCAAATGTCACCCTATCACAGAGGCCTTCCCACACCACCCTGTGAGAAACAGCTACCAAGCTGTTGTAGGAACTTATCAGTACCTGGCATTACATTATATATTAGTTTTGTGATTTGTTTATTGTCTGTCTCTCTGTACTAAAATGTAAGGTCCAGAGGAATAGGGTTGTGCATGCGTTATTATATTCTTAATGCCTAGAGTGGTGCTTGGCATATCACAGGAGCTCAAAAATATGGGTTGAATGAATATATGAATGACTCAAAACCGTTTACCCAAACTCCTGGGTGCATGTGATCATCTCTCCAGATACTTCCATTTTGACTAATGGATCCCCTCTGAACTTTCAAATAGGGAGCCTGAATGACCAGCCAGTCAATTGGTTGGACGATTCTGCTATCTCTGATAAAAGTGCAGAATTGGAACTGTGCTAACTACACAAGCTTGCATTGGTTTACAACATTTTTTTTTTTTAAGATTTTTATTTATTTATTTGACATAGAGAGAGAGATCACAAGTAGGCAGAGAGGCAGGCAGAGAGAGAGGGGGAAGCAGGCTCCCCGCTGAGCAGAGAGCCCATCTCGAGACTCGATCTCAGGACCCTGAGATCATGACCTGAGCCGAAGGTAGAGGCTTTAACCCACTGAGCCACCCAGGTGCCCCGGTTTTACAACATTTCTGTCCTTACTTCCATTCCTAGGCTTTTCCAGGACCTTGACTTATACTGACAACTACAGATCTTCTAGGGCATAGTTCCATTAATATTTTCAAACTGCCTGTATGCATATTCGTAAGATATTTGTAATTTTATACATTGAAATTCACTTGAAGTTCTTAATAAGAACTACACAATATTTAAAGTATTTCTTTCCACTATCGAGCATAAACAAAAGCATAAAAGAACAATGCAAGTGTGTCCCAAACTCTCTACCTTGCAGGCCTGGGGAAGAACCTCTTGTAGAGTCAACATGTTTATGAAGGTCCCTGGATAATGGTATTTTATTTATTTATTATGTGCTATGAGAAATCCCAAAGAAGTGCTCAGAACTGCCTCTGGGCCTAAAGAACCTGCAGGCTCATTGCTCATGTGTTGACGTTCCCCCAGACAATCCCAGTGGGTGCAGAGCTACAGGACCCGCCCTGGACAAGGTCTGGCCTCACACCTGTCCTGTTGGCAGTTCTAACCAGAGAGCTCCTCTGGCCTTACCTTGTCTTTCTTCAAGCCCAGCTTCTGAGTCTCTGTGAACTGCATCTGTAGCTCCTGCAGCCGCCGTTGCAAGATGGAAACCTCCTTATCCTTCCTCTCCATATGGGCAGATGTCTCCTCCCGCAGCCCGTGCAAGTCCAGCTCCAGCTTCATCATGTCTACGGCGGGAAGGAACAGAGTGCTTCTTGCTCAGAGCAGGGCTCCGGCTTCCTTCTGCTTCTCCCTGATGCCCCCCACCCCACCTGCTCCTGGCTTACCCTTCATGATGTTTTTCTTCTGCTCTGACACGGCCTCTAGCTCCATGCGCAAGTCCTTCACCAGGTTCTGGTATTCCTCCACATGCAGGCACTGGCTGTCTTTCTGCTCCTGCAAATGCTTCAGTATCTGGGCAGGTAAGACAGGAGCAGGGCAGGATGAGCACATGGGGGAAGAATGCTTTCTAAAATGCTGACTGTCCAGATTTGGCAAATTCAGAGAGACAGAGAGGGGAGTAGTAGTTGCCAGGGGCTGAGTGGCGGGGAATGACTGCTCATGCATACATACAGGGTTTCTTTTCGAAGTAATGCAAATATTCTGGAATTAGTGGGGATGGTTGCCCAACTTTGTGACTATTTTAAAACCACTGAATTGTATACTTTACATAGTGAATTTTAGGGTATGTCAATTATATCTCAATTAAACAAATTAAATTAATTTAAAAAAAGGATATGGCAGACTTATCACCCTCATGCAGAATGTGTACAAACGCTACCACTCCTTCTGCCCTACAGCAATCGACAGTCATTGATGGAGCACCTACTACGTGCCAGGCACTGTCCTAGGTGTTGGGGACAGTGGAATAAGAAACACAGAAACATATGCTTGACCCCATGGAACTGACCTTATAGTGGGGTGAGACAGACAAAGAGTGTAAGTAGTCACTTGTAGAAAATGTTAACAGTTGATAGGTGCTATAGCAGAAACAGAACAGCAAAAGGAGAATAGAGGTGTATGGGGGGAGAAGGTTGCATTTAGAAATAGAATGGAGAGTTTGGCCCCACTGAGAATGTGCCTCTGAGCAGGGGCTTGCTGGAGGTGAGGGACTGGGCCATGTTGTATGTTGTAGTACTTGTAGGTATCTGCAGACAGGGGAGCTAGCCAGTGGCCAGACTCTAGGGAGAGAACATAGGGAAGGCCATGTGGTTAGAGGGGTGAGTGATGGAGAGAGTAGGGGAATGAGGTGAGAAGTTAGTGGGTGATCACATCTTGGGGGCCTTGTAGTCCTTGGGAAAGGACTTTGGCTTCTACTCTGAAGGAGAGGGGAATGGGTTATAACTAAGAGAAGGTAGAACACATGGCTGAGGAGGAGCAGTTAGTCATCTGGGAATTAAGGGATAGTTAGGTGAATTCAGAGGTGAATTCAGCATGAAGACAGGGGGGAAAGCTGGAGAAATATAGGGCAGTCACCATATGACCCGGGCGTGGATATTACAGGGGCTCAAAGTCTCAGCCAGGCCAGCTGAGTTCTGGCATTAACTGTGACCTGGGTAGTTCCATTCCTGATAGAATATCCAGGTTCCACGAAAGCATTGGATAGGATAAAATGGCAGGGAAAAGTACATGCTGTTTCTTGGGGAAGTCTGCATCATTTAAAAAAATGGGAGTGGTAAAGAGGCATTTGTGTTTAGTCAATATAGAGTTTCAGTTTTGCAAGATGAAAAAGTTCTAGAGAACTGTTGCACAACAGTTTAAATATGACTTAACATGACTGAAATGTACACTTAAATGTGATTAAGATGGCAAATTTAATACTATGTGTTTTTAGCCACTATACAAAAAAATAAGAGTATGGGAGAAATAAAGACATTTTTCAGACAAAAAAATAGGAGTGTTATGAGATCTTGCTGTAGGTGAGGACATGAATAACATGGTACTGACCTTTAAAATAAATATTGACAGATGTCCAAGGAGGAACTCCAAAATTCAATATTGATTCCTCATTCACTTAAACTTTCTGCATCAGAAAGTCCTGGAAAGAGGAGTCTCTGTCCCTGCACTAAAGGACCCTTGAAGAGATTATGTGTTGTTTACTCTCTCTGCCACACACCCCCTTTGCTGCTATTTCAGGATTAGCAAGCCTGCCCACAGTATGGCCTCAGGTGGCTGGGTTTGCCTTGGACTTCAGGTTCGGGTATGACTGACTTAATATAAGATCTCACCTAGGAAATGCAAACTAGTGTAGCCACTGTGGAAAACAGTATGGAGTTTCCTCAAAAACTTAAACATAGAACTACCTTATAAGCCAGCAATCTCACTACTGGAATATTTACCCAAAGAATGCACGAATTTAAAGGGAAACATGCACCTCAATGTTTATTGCAGCATTATTTACAATATCTAAGCTATGAAAGCAGCCCACATGTCCATCAATTGATGAATGGGTAAAGAAGATGTGATATGTGTATGTTTATATATATATATATAATTCAGCCTCAAAAAAGAATGAAATCTTGCCATTTGCAACGATGTGGATAGAGCTAAAGATCATTTTCCTAAGTGAAATAAGTTAGTCAAAGAAAGACAAGTACCATATGATTTCACTCAAATGTGGAATTTAAGAAACAAAACAAGTGAGCAAAGGGGGAAAAAAGAGAGACAAATCAAGAAACAGATTCTTAATTATAGAGAACAAATTGAAGGTTACCAGAGGGGAGGTGGGTGGAGGGATGAGTTAAATAGGTGATGGAGATAAAGGAGTGCACTTATCATGATGAACACTGGGTGATGTATGGAATTGTTGAATCATTATATTGTACACTTGAAACTAATATAACACTGTATGTTAACTAACTGAAATAAAAATAAAAATTAAAAAAAAGATCTAATCTAGGAGAGCACTGAACCTAGTTTTGACTATTGGTTGGTCGAATCTTGCTATTTGTTTACATGGTTTAAATGCTTATTCACTATTAGAATCAATTTTTGAGATGGCATTGAATTTTGAAAATATCAAGTTTTTGAAGGACTGAATTTGAAAAAATAGTCTGTCCTAAATTTGGTGCTTTTCAACTCCAACTAGAAACTAGAAAGCTGGATGGTCCTTTTGAACCTAGCAAATGAACCAGAATCTGTGTCTTGTTTGCACATACTATTGATAGGGGGTTAAGAAGCAGGTGCAATTCCAAAATTTGGCTGTATAACGTGCCAGACACATTCATTGGGACTTTGCATACATTACATACAGTATCCTTGTAGCAGGGCCAATCAAGGTCACACAAATATAAAACTCTAATATAAAAATAAAAAATAAGCAAGAAAATCCAGAATCAAACCCAACTCAACTTGACGCCTCCCAGGCACAAATAAGCAAAAGTTCTCCCACCTTTTTAATGTCTTCACAATCTTCTGAGGAGCTAGGAGGATGTCTGTGGGTGGCTGTATAGGAAGCAAAGTCCGCTTGTAATTTTATCAAAGCCTCTTCACGCTCTAGAACCTGCAAATGAGTGTAGGTCAGTTATGCTGAATGATCATTGTAATGTGATTATTACTAGTACTATTTTGGCAGGTTGTTCCTTTTTTCAGCCTAAGTTTGTTGTAATATTATGTAATTCATCCCATACTTCCTGTGGGCTTGCAACAGAGAAAAAACTAAGTTCTCAATCTTACATCAAGGCTCAGTAATGCACAGACAGTGGTTTGTCTGGAGTCTGCCAGTGGCCACATTTTGGACTCCTTCCTGAACCTCTGTGTGGGCCAGTTTATGGGGCAGAAGGTTCTTTAAAAGCTGTGATGGAAAGACATCTAATTTATCAGAGGATGGGATTCTAAATTCAAGAATTAAAGAAGGAAGTTTTTTATGGAGGGCGCAGATGTGTATGTACTTTAAAAAAATTAAAAAACATGAAATTTTTGTTCTTGGTTGAAAATAATTCAAACAAAACCCAAGCATCAAAAATAAGTGAAATCTCTCCACTTACTCTTCACTTTCATTTCTACTAGGCAGTGGTGAGCACTACAGGCAATTTACAGTATGTACTTCTATATTATAATAAAAGACTTTAAAAAACAAAAGGGGAATTGAACTATACATAGGATTTTTGCAACCTTTTCTCAACGATAGCTCCCAACTCCATTTAGTTTTTAATCTCCATTTAGTCTGCTTAATCCTTTTTCTTGGCTGCATATTATTCCACAATATGGATATTTCTTCAACCATTTTTTAAAAAAATCTCTTCAACCATTTCCCTATGATGAGCACTTAGGTTGCTGTGAGAGATTTTAAGTCTCTTTAGAATCTCAAACTTAGTGCGGGTTGGGACAATTGCAGGCATGGAGATAATGAACAAATGGTGGGGGCAAGTCTGTATAAGACATTTGAGGAAACTTGCTGACAGAAATGACTTTAGATGACTCTTTTTCCCTCATTTGTTTCCTCATGGCTTTATTTTTGGTCTCCCAGAAAAATATTCTAGAAGTCACTTACCAAAGCGTTACTGCAGGCTAGTTTATTTCGAAGTTCCTGGATTAGATCATCCTGTTCAGAGACCTTTTGCCAGACTTCAGACAGTCGTTTCAGGGTTTCCTGATGCTCTTGAATCATGCAGGAAGATGTGTATATACGCACCTTTGAATGATCACCCTTGTTCTCAGGCTCCTGGGATATTTGGAAATAATGAGTTGGTTTTGTTCATACTATTTGAGTTAACTTCAGAATGCCATGTGCATGGAAAACATTTTAGATCTATATTCTGAAAGTTCATGTTCACATATGTGAATCATAGCTTTCTTAATAAAAGAAAAAATTAACAAGTGCATATGCATGGTTAAAAGTTCAAACAGTTCACAAGAGAATATACTGAAAAGTTAGTCTTTCTCCTTCTTGACCCTCCATGACTCAAGTTCTCTCCTCTGTGACAGTCTATGTTACCATTTTGGGGGGTATCCTTCCAAAGATATTTTATGCATCTTTGTATATGCATATATGCATGTGTATATAACCCCCTATTTTTTCCCCTACACAAATTAAACTCTTCTAAAATGCTATTCTAACATTATGTTTACACTTGACAATTTATTTAGGATATTTTCCATATTGTTACTTGTATATTTATCTGGTTTCTCTTTTAAAATTAATTTCAAATTGCACAAGTAATACATACATAATCTTTCTAAAAGATTATAACATTGTAGGCAAGTCTAAATTTCTCTTTGACTATACTACCTTTAACCCCATACTTGGTGTGTTCTCCAGAGATGACAATTTGTGCATATACTTCTAGAACTTTATCTATACACTTATATACATATAAAGGAATCTGTAGAATACAGATAATATTATGTTGTCCTTTTAAAATATAAAAACAGATTTTTTTTCACTGAAAAAGATGTCTTAGAAATTTATCCAGGTTAGTACATGTACTTCTTCTTATTTTAAATTGCTTTTCAGTGGGTTTATTTAGTCTCCTATTGATGGGAATATCAGTTGTTTCCAAGTTTTTTTCTAAAATGAAGCTGAAATGAATATTTTTGCACATCAGTCTTTGAGTACCTATTCTGGTATATGTTTGGATTAAGTTCATGAAGTAGGACTGCTAAGATATATTTAAAATTTTGATAGATGTTACACCATTATCCTTCAAGAAATTATACCAATTGACACTCCCATCAGCATGAGAATGCCTGTTTTCCTAGAACCATTTTAAAAAATGTCTTTCTCTAGGTCATCTGAAATCATGTATGAAGGTTATTACATGCACATGGGTCTGTACCAACAATGAAGTGAACTTAATTAGATAGCCAGAAAAGAGGAAAGAGTTCCAGTTTGGAGAGTAGATCTTTCCCCATTAAACTTGTTTCCCTAACTGGGCTTTTTCAGGCAAAGTTGGAAATAGTTCATGTTCACTAAGCATGAAAGCTACCCATGAGCAAGCTGCAGACAGGTTAGAGAGAAATCTAAAACTGACCATAAATAATATTCTTATAAATAAGTTAGGGTGTAAGTGGGCAAAAGAATGGAAAACAATAGAAAAGTTAAGGAACAAGAAGATGCTATCTACAGGTCCAATGTCTTTTTTTTTTTTTTTAAAGATTTTATTTATTTATTTGACATAGAGATAGAGAGAGAGAGCACAAGTCGGCAGAGGGAGAGGGAGAAGAAGGCTCCCTGCTTAGCAGAGAGCCCAATTCTGGGCTCGATCCCAGGACCCCCAGGATCATAACCTGAGCCAAAGGCAGATGCTTAACCCACTGAGCCACCCAGGCACCCCTACTACAGGATGAAAATAGAAAATAATGTTAAAGTAATAGAAATTTTAAAGTAATAGTAACAATTGTTTCTGGAAGAATTAACAAGCAAAAGTCCAAGAATTTAGAAGAGATGGAGTATACTGCTTAAGTAATGATTAAAAGTTGGTTTTATTTGTAATCTTAATGAAATGCATATTTCATATGTTATATAAACAGTTCCAGAGATTAAAATAGAAATAAAAACTTTCTAACTCATTTATCTTAGGGTAGCATAATCCAGACACCAATATGCGATGAGAGCACAAGAATTTGAGCAAACTAATCTCATTTCTGAAAATGGATACAAAAAATAAAACTTTAAGAAATTTAGTATAGCAGTTTATTGTAATATGATATATTGTTATTATTAAAATAAAGCAAAATAATAAATAAAATAAATTAATATATCATGATCAAGTAATGTTTATTTCAGGAACATAAGAGATTGTTCCTATAAACGAAAATCTATTAATGTAATTCACTTCATTAAAGAAAAAAACCTCTATAATAACCTTGATAGCTGCTAACAAAAACATCTGATGAAGTTCAACATTCATTCCTAACAAAAATTCTCAATAAACTACATATAGACAGTCACGCTTTCATTTGAAAGAGAATATTAACAAGCAGCCAAGAGCAAACATTATAGTTAATAGTGAAATAATAGAAACATTTCCTTTAAAATGAGAAACAAGGCAAAGATGTTATAATTCAACATTGTTCTGGGGGGTCCTGGTCAATGTAGTAAGATGGAAAATAAGTTGTATGAATGTTGAGAAGGAAAGCAATTTAGAAATACCAAGCAGTCCACTGAAACTCTGGTCAGAGAGTTTAATAAGGTGATAGAAAAAGAGTTTTCCTATACATCAGTAATAGCTAATAAAATTAAATGTATACAATTTCATTCACAAAATCAGTAACAACTATAATATATCTAGGAATAAACTTAGTAAGAAATATGTGAAATCTATAAAGAAAAGTATAAAATCTTATTGAAGGGTGCCTAAGAAAACTTAAATAAAAGTAGAAGCATGTCATGTCCCATAGAATATACTAATTTCCTCCAAATTGATATATAATTTGAAAGTAAGTGAACATAAATCTAAATTTCACCAAGAGAAGATACACAAAAATGGCCAAGAAATATTTGGAAGTCAACAGGGAAGGAGGACCTGCTTTGAAGGAACTATCAAAACATATCAGTTAAAGTCACTAAAAAACTGTGATCTTGGTACAAAAACTGGCAAATAGATCAAAAGAAGAGAGCTCAGGAAGAGCCATGTGTACACGAGGATCAGCATATATACTGAGTTGGCAATTCAAATCAGTGGGGAAAGTGTTCAACAAATAGAGGTAGGACAGCTGGAGACAGCTTTTGGTAAACATAAAATTATGTGTATTTATAGCTATATATCTACATATATATGTAGGCTATCTATCTATCTATCTATCTATCTATCTATCTATCATCTAATCTATCTATCCATCCATCCATATCAATTCCAGATGGACTAAAGATAAAAACATAGAAATACAAAAATATAAAAGTGCTAAAAAAATGAAGTAAACTTGTGTAATCTTGGGGGTAGAGTAGGCCTTCCTAAGCAAGAAATAAAACCTTAGGGCACCTGGGTGGCTCGGTAGGTTGGGTGTCTGACTCTTGATATTGGCTTGGGTTATGATCTTGGGGTCATGAGATCCAGCTGTTGGGCTCCATGCTCGGTGGAGAGTCTGCTTGGAATGCTCTCCCTCTCCCTTTGCCCCTCTCCTGCTCTCTCTCTTTCTCTCTCAAATACATAAATAAATAAATAAATAAATAAATAAATAAATAAATAAAAGAAAGAAAGAAAGAAAGAAAACCCAGAATCTATAAAGGAAGACTGAAAGATTCACCTTCATAAAAATTTAAAAATTTCTGTATGGTGACAAATACCATTAATAAAGTAAAATGAAAAGTTACAAACTGGGAGAAGATATCTGTAATATATGTAGTAAAACATTATTACCTGTAATATATTAAGACGCTCCTATAAGTCAATTCAAAAACCACTGAATACCCAATATAAAACGGGTTAAGGATTTAAACAAGTAATTCATCAAACAGAAGTCCACATGACTGATACACTCATGAGGAGTGCTCAGTACTTTGTTAGCGTGGTGGGCACTGGGATGTGTCTCCTTCAGCAATGAAGGACTTACTCCCCCAGCTGCTGGGAGCGTTCCCTGAGACAGCCCTCAGCTCTCAGCCCTTTCTGGGGATTGCCTGAGCTGAAGAAAACTGCTCTGATCTAAGTCATGCCTCTCCCTAGGGGCATATCACATCCATAACTGATCAACATGGAGGAAAAAGGCCAGCTCCCTTCCCCCTAATTTGGGATCACTTTGTATGTCCATTCAGCCCCAGAGCTCCCACAAGATTGGCTGAGGCCTTTGTTGGGACTGCATTACAGCTCAACTTCTCCCTTTGCTCCTGCTTCCTTCTCCTTCCTTTCACAGGTGTTGATACCAAGGACTCTCTCTAAAAAAATGTATTGCATGCCAATCTGTGCCAGAGTCTGCTTCCTGGGGGAATCCAACCCACAACTGTTAGAATTAAAGGAAATGAAAACTGTAATGAGAAAACTTGTTTTTTGTTTTTTTCCTCATGCATCAGTTTAGCACAAGTTAAAAAGACTGAAAACATACCATGTGAGTGTGGGGAAGCAAGTTCCTTTAATTATTATTGGTAAAAGTGTAAACTGGTAGAATCTTTCTGGCATTCAATTTAGAAGTATCTTTTTACATTAAAAATAAGCATATCCCTTGACCCAGCAATCCCACTTCAGGAAATTATCCCATAGGAATAAGGATGTCCATTACATCTTGTCTGTAATAGACAAAATAGGTCAGTAGATGGTATAGTCATACCATAGAATACAAGGTAGTTACTAAAAGAAATTGTCAAGATATACATTTAAAAAGCAAGGTATAGAACCCATTTATAAAATGACCCATTTATGTAATAAGAAAACCCTAACCATTTATATATGTAATTGTATAACAAAAGACTGAGGAAGATTCCCAACAGATTATTCAAGTGATTACCTAAGGGGAGGAGAGTAGGGTAGAGGAGGCTGAAAGCAGACTTTCACATTTAATCTCTGTGATTCTGTCTAGGGAGCCTACATTATTGTATTACTTGTGTAATTAAAAAAAGCAATTAAAAGAAAAAGAAAGATACAGGCATTTTTGCTCTGCTTTGTTATCTTTCATGGGCTTCACCTCCTGTTTGATCCTGAAGTCATGGTTTGCATGAGCCCTGTGACCGAGAAGAGCCCCCCAGCCAGAACCCCATGAGAACGTGGAAGATTTGAAAGCCCATTTGGTATTTTGATTTTTGCCTTATTTGAAGTGCTGGCACTTTATATTAATTAAGGAGCCTCCAAATTCTTAGGGAGGAATCTTAAAGGAGAAGTGAAGGCTGGAAATTGAAAGCTGAGGGCTACAAAATTCAAGGGAAGGAACGACATCTGGTTGAAGGTTTGGGTTTCCCTCAGAGAAAGCAGGGACTGTTACCCAGGGACCATCTGGGAGCATGTCCACTTGATGGAGCCCCTGGGCTGAGTGGCCTGGTGTGAGGCCTACCTGACTGACGATCCCGCTGAGCTCCCCCTCCAACATCTTCACTTGGCACTCCAGTAACTCAATGTTGCTCAGGGAAGTCTGGTATTTATCCCTGTAGAGGCTTAAGCTCCTTTCTAGGGAGACGATCTTGTCCCCGGCCAAAGCAAGTTGCTCCTGGGCCAAATGGAGCTTCTCGCCTGTGTTCTCATTATGATTTCCCATTTCCTCCTCATAGAGAATCACCTGTTGGTGTAGGAATGAAACCGCATTGAACTCTTGGAAACATCTAATGAGGAAAGGGTATGGCTACAAGGACTCCATGCAGAGGAGTCTTATGTCTTCACTAGAAACCCAGATGTGCAGAATAGGCCCAGCACAGATTTAAAAGCTACGATATATAATATCAGAATGTTAATGATTAGAAATTAAAACAAAAAGATTGTCCTATTTGGATGGTAAGCTTCTTGAAGGCAGGGACCATTATCTATTTCCCGTTCTGTCTGGCATGTAGTAAAAAGTCAATAAGGACTTGTTAGTTGATTAACAGGAATGAGTCTGTATAGCTCAATTTTTTTTTTTTAAGGCTTGAAATGCCAGTATTCTTTCCTTCCTAGGTATTCTCTAGAGATCTAATTTAGAAAATGTGGAGCCCCTCCTGCACACAGTAAAGTTCCTAAGAGATTGAGGGGGAAGAACCCCAAGTTCCTCTGGGACTTGGACAGTTATTATTTAGATTGCTTCTCTTCCTAACCGATTGATTAGTTGACAAACAGATATTTATTGAGTGCTCATAAACAATGTCTTGGGTGCTGAGGGGATATATACCTATAAGACATAGGCTCCTCCCTCAAAGAGTTTATAAACTTTTATAATTTGGGGAAGGTATTTATAACTAGCAAATAACTGTATATAGCTGAGTATGCTCAACTGAATGGCTAGAGTTCCACGTATTGAAGGAGTTAAGAGCAGGAGGGTCATCAGGGAAGGTTTTATTTTGGTTCAAATAGTTCAGTGTAGAATTTGGATAGAACTTGTTCTGTTGGTCTAAGCTAATTATGCTTGCTACCTGCCATTTGAAGTTCCTCCTAGGAAAAGGTCATTTAGTTTGAGATGTTGATCAGAAAAGGGGAAGAGGGAAGGAATATTTTATATTCAAATGTTTATAACAGAAGCTATCAGTGACTTGCTCACATTCCCGAGGCATTCACTGCCCCTTTGAATGCTAAACCCATTCCAACCACAAGCATCTTCAACTCTTTGCCTGAGGGATGCTCTGGCCTCAGGAGCCCACTCTCGCAGAAGAGTAAGACAGGGCAGGTTACAAGTATGTGGGAGTTAACACCCCCAGGTGCAGCCTTCAAGCAATGAGCTGGGATCACTCTGAGGCATGCTCTACACTACCTCCCCCAGTTCTCCAAAGGGATTGAATCCGAGGTGCTCATGGCAATGATCTTAATACTGATTTTCTTTATAGGCTTCCCGTCTTCCTTCGACTCATTTCTCCACTCTCCCTCTGGGATCACCTTTTGAATTAACTACTTCACATTCATCTCCTTGTCTTAGGCTCTGCTGTTGGGAAATCCAACCTTACACAGAAGTCTGATGCTACTGTGCGACAAAGTATTGGGGAAATTTGGCAGAATGCCTAGAGTAATTTTTTCCAATGTTTTTCCAGCTTGAGATCATTTTCAGTGACTGCTATTTACCAGATCTCACATAAATTATCCTCCTTAAGTAGTTGAGCCGTGACTTCATTAAGGACAGCAATGCATGTCACTGAAATACATTTCCTTGGCTTACTAAGAACTAGCTGTAGCCACATGACTAACTCTGGCCAATGATACATAAATGAAAGTGTTGTGTGGGGCTTCTGAAAAGTGTCCTTAAAAGAGAAGAGTGTGTCTTTTTTCCCCCACCTCCTTTCCTGCCCCATCCTGATTATTTGGAACAAAGAATGTGATGGCCGGAGCTCCAGCAGCCACCTTAGGAGATCTAGAAAATGGAAGTTTTGAGCTGATGATGGTGGACCCAAAAAGTAGGACCCTAGGTATCTGAAGATACATACAGTTCCCATAACATTCCTAGACCACCTATCTCCATCCAGCTTTCTTCTATATGTCAGAGAAATAAACTATCTGAAGTCACTATTACTTTGGGGTTTTCTGTTACATGCAGCCAAATAGAATCCCAACTAATTCAGGGTTGGTCTATCCAGACTGGACTCTTGTTTAAGAACTGGTCAGTTTTAACACAGCCCTGCTTTAGTTTTATGAAACTATGGTTTATGTTCATAGGCTTTGTCCTCAATTATATTTTGTAGGATAGCCTTTCTCTGTTTCTTTCCCTCCCAATCCTTTTCAGCAAATTCTCATAATATTCCCTTTTAAAAAATTCTACATTCTAAAGCCCCTGGAATTAGTCCTTAAGCAACAGCACCATCCTAGACAGTCCTTGGAATTTTTTCTCTAAAGGCAAAGGAAGAAAATGCCGGGGGAGGTTGTCTGTCTCATTACTTACAAACCATAGTTTCACTGCTGCTAGCGCTACCACTGCTCAACTGGTTTAAATTCTATAGTTTTGGTCTTTGGAATTTACTCGGGATTCCACAAGGATGCTCTTTCTGGTCTAAAAAAATACTATCTTGGGACATGAATGGGAATGAATGTTCAGAATATACCTAAGTCTACATGATCTAAAACTCCAGCCTGAAAAAATGACCGATCTGGTACTCTCAATGTCTGGTTATCTTATCAGCTATCCAAGTGCTAGGAATTTTTATATTATCAAAATCTGATTTTTCTAAAAATGGTTCATTTAATGGACTTTATACCTTTTTTATAACCTAGAGACCTAGAGTCTTTTACATTTAAATTGCAATGATAATAGGATGGCAATGATGGACCTATATGCGTACCACACACACACACACACACACACACACACACATCACATCACATGTCCCATGTATACTGATACTGGAGCTCTCACCCAATTATGCCATTCTCTTTAGTTTCTTCTGTTCAGCTTCAAAAAGATTAAGAATTAAAGAGGGAAAGTTGATAAAACCTGTTCAAGATGTTGAGAAGCTCTCTTCTGTAAGGCCAGTGTCTGCTTTCTAGTAGGTATGGCCTGATTTCTGTGGGTACATGGACATAGGAGACATTTCCATAGTTATTCTATCTATACCTCATCTTCTTTCAGTTTGCAGTGATGGTGGAGAAGAACCAGGTCAGAAGTCTGCTTCTCCAGGACAGACTGATATTGCAGGAGGGAACAGTAAGAAGTCTGCAACTCCTCTGTGCGAAATTCCAGTTCTTGCTGAAGGGCTAGCAATTTTTTCTTGAGTTGTTGGAGTTGTCTCAGATGGCACTGTTTACTGGGCTCAAACTCCATCCGTGACTCCTCGAATGTCAATGCTTGTTTCTTATTCTGCAATTGAGATAGAATATATGGGAAAAGAAACTTTAGGTTGTCAGTAAGAATGCATTAGTTCTTTGATTTTTTTCATTTGTTCAACCACTGTCATCCATCTATCCATCCTTTCATCCACAGGGCAATTAGTAAACATTTCACTCTATCTACATTGAAACATCATTTTGTATTTCCATCCTGTAAGGAGGATTTGAAAGAAGAAAAAAATCCTACTTCTTTCCTACTAGTTAGATCTACCAGTCATATTATTCAGGCCAGAAGAAAAAACATACAACTAAAGGACTTAAAGGACCTAGAAAGTAATATAAAGATACACACGATAATGTACTTTTTTTTTTTTTTTTTGTCTTCACATTTAAAGATAACCCAATTGATCTAGAACACAATGGAATTCTGGTCAGAGTTTTGGACTAAACTTGATTTACACTTAGATAAAAGGGTAAACTCTTGGGTGGGCTCTTGGGGAAACAGCTTTCTGGAGTGCTGGCAAATGGGAGGCAGAGATTGTTCAGGCACATCTGGGCATTGACTCTGTTGTCTCCTCCTGAAGGAATATGTGACTTTGTAGATGCTGAATGTGTGTGTGTGTGTCTGTGTGTGTGTGAGAGAGAGAGAGATAGAGAGAGAGAGAGAGAGAGAGAGAGAGAGAGAGGGTGGGAGAGAGAGAGAGAGAGAAACAGGGAGATCTCTTCCTGCCAATCTACAATCAACTTGAAAAGCTGCTAGACCCATCCTACATTTTCATTCATTCATTCAATAAACATATGTTGAGCACCTACTTTGTATCAGGTATGCTGCTGGTAGGATACATCCCTGAGTTGTTTATTTCAGTACAGGTGAGGTCTTTGCACTGAAGTTTCTATTTGCTTGCCCAACATCCCTGATGACATGTGAAAGAGAGGTGGATGAAGAGGGTGGCCCATGGGCATTCCTTAACTCCCCTCTCTGCTTATTATCCTCCTACTTATTCTGTAAAATCCTGTCCAATTTTTGCTCTCCTTCCTCTTTTCCCTGCAAAGCCATCTTTGCACCAATACCACAGACTTTATTGGCATGTCTTTAATATGGCATTTCACATTCTGCTTTGCATTGCAGTGACCTCTGTGTATCTTATCTTCTAATTAGATTATAAATCCCTGGAGGGCAGGGGCCATGTCTGCTTCTATAGGACCTAGACTAAAGGTTTATACACAGTTAGGTATTGAAGGAAAGTATGAAATTAAATAGAGAATAGGCAATCTCACTGGTTCCCCAAAATTTGAGCTTGTGGCCTTGGCCTCATTAACGGAGTACTTTAAAACTTTCTAAAAATTTACTTTTTTTTTTTTTTACAGTTTTATTGAAGTATACTTTGTATATCATAAAATTTAACCACTGTAAGTATATAGTTCAATGATTTGTAGAAAATTTATGGAGTTGCGCAACCATTGTTAGTATCTGGTTTTAGAATTTTTTTATCACCTCAAAAAATTCCATCTTGCCCATTTGTCACTCTTGTTCCTACCCCAGCTTCAGGCAACCACTAATCTCTCAGAGGCTTTCTGCCTCTATGGATTTTCTCTTTCCAGACATTTCATATAAATGGAATTGTATAATACATCACCTTTTGTGTCTGGCTTCTTTCACTTAGCATAATGTTTTAAGGTTCATCCAAGCTATAGCCAGAATCAGTATTTTGTTGTTTTTTTTATTGCTGAATAGTATTAATACACCATATTTTGTTTATCTGTTCACCAATTGATGGACATTTGGATTTTTTTAGTTTTTGGCTATCATGAATATTGCTGCTATGAGCGTTAACATAGTAGCCATGTATGGATGGGATATTTTCCTTTAATTTGTTTAGCAAACATTATGGTGCCCCTAGTATGTGTCAAGCACTGTAGTAGGTAATGGGGATATAGAAGTATATAATACAGACAGAATCCCTGCCTTCATGCAGTTTGCATCTATGAGGAGGGGG